>CM057450.1:616340526-617090526 GCA_016271365.2 Neoceratodus forsteri | reverse complement strand
CATTAAAAAAAAAAACATATAAAGGGTGGGGTTAGAATAACGAGAGGCTAAGGACCACCAAGTCATTATCAATGATGTGTGAACCTGAGAGACCAGAAAGGCAGCAGCAGTGAACACACACATGTTGGTGCAACCCCATGAAAAGTCAGCAGAATGTTTTATTTAGTTAAGCAACACCACATCTGGCATCCTACCACAACTTAGTCTTTTGAAAATGAGCACTTTTTGAATCCCTCAGTTCCATGAACAAAACTGACCCCATCTATATCTCCCTCCACCCCATCTCCCAATCCATTGGGGGGGGGGCATATTTTTCAGTGCTTTCTGAGAATATAGAATTGTTTGTCATGGCTTTCCCGCAGACACCATCATTAATTTGACCCTTCTAACAGACCCCCAGCTAAAGGCCCACCACAGTAGTCCTCCTGCCCCCCTCCCCTCCTCCCATTATATGACTGGGGGATGGGCAGTAGGTTTAAAGACTGTGCCATGCAGGAGGACAAGTCATAACTGCAGTGACTCAGATGACAGCGTAGGGGACAACAATTTCTGCAGGATAGAGGGTGCATGACTTGACAAGAAAAACAAGCATTTGTCAATGCCGAATGTTTGCTTGCTGGCATTGGCAGCGGTAGTGTAGAAGTTACAGAGCTGCGTAATAGGAATGGCAGTGAAGTATTGAACTGAAGCCAACCCCACCACCACCCTGCAGAGAGTGACAGGCATTGGGGTGTGCGTTTGGGTTGTCAGGCATAAGAGCCACGCCATTTCACCACACCCCACCCTGCAGACACTGACAAGTGTCACGGTGTTCATAGGGTCTTGGCCTTGTCATTATTTCATTAGAAAATATGGTGAGATGGGTGCAATATAGGAGAATGGGGTGAAGTTTTGGGCCGAAGAGTGCAAGGCATACCTCGATGCCTCTCACTGACTGCAGGGTGTGGAATGGTATGAGCATCACAGGCAAGAATCCCAAGTCACACCCCTGATGCCTGTCATTCTCTACAAGGTTGGGCGTTATGGTTGGAAACCCTAATACCTCAGGCATTCATTGGTATTTTCACTCCAAATTTTCAACATGTTTTTTTTTGTGACCCCACCTCTAGAACAGGGGGAATATCAGTTTGTTAGCCAAAAGCTGCTTATGCACAGTACTACGGCATTTAGCACCACAGGTGCAAAAACATTCCGAACAGGATGTAAAAAATGACAGCTGTACTGTTCATGGGGAGGTGTAAAAAATGGCAATGTTGCAAATCTGTAGTAAAAATATTTAAAAAAATGGTGAAGTCACGAGCATACATAGAAACTGTGCAACGCACACCCGTAATATAATTAGGTTGTTGATTTTTTACAGCAGATTGTCAACTCAGGCATTTTGGTGCCTCCGATCATGAACAGTGTCACTGTGATTTTCTTTATCTGTGCCGAACAATGATTTCCCACAGTGACCACGCATCTCTGCGCTGAAAGTGTGAAAACACACTTCAGCCATGTTGTGAAAAATGACAGCTGTACTGTTCATAGGAAGTGTGGAAAAATGCCACTGGTGAAAATCTGGACTGAAAATATGACAAAGTCATGAACTAACGAGGTGCGTGGAAACTGCGCAATGCTCACTCGTAACACAGTCATTTATGGACTTTTGTCACCAAATTTTCAACATAGCCATTTTAAGACCTCTGCTCATGAACAGTGTAACTGTGATATTCTTAATCTGTCCTAAACATTGCTTCCTTTCCAACAGCACCATTATGCTACGTAATGAAAACACATTTTGGGCGACATATGAAAAATTGCAGCTGTACTTGTTCATAGGAAGTGTAATAAAATGGCAATGTTGAAAATCTGGGTGAAAATATTAAATTTGCAAACTTACGAGCATGCATAGGAACTGTGCACGCGCATTCGTAACACAGTCATTTTTAGAATTTTTCACCAAATTTTCAGCATAGCCATTTAAGACCTCTGCTCATGAACAGTGTCACTGTGATTTTCTTAATTTGTCCCGTACATTGATTTTGCACCTGACTGCACCAGTATATGCTACATGAAGCGAGCTACGTTTTGGGTGAGATATGAAAAATGACAGCTGTACTTCTCATAAGAAGGTGTGGCAAAATGGCAATGTTGGAAATCTGGAGTGAAAATATTGAAAATTCGCAAACTTACGAGCATGCATCGGAATTGTACAACGCACGCTCGTAAAACAGTCATTTTTTGGAATTTTTTCACCAAATTTTCAACATAGCCATTTTAACACCTCAGCTCATGAACAGTGTCACTGTGATTTTCTTAATTTGTCCCGTACATTGATTTCGCATACCGACTGCGGCATTGGGTGCTACATGGGCGGAAACGCATTTTGGGTGAGATGTGAAAATGACAGCTGTACTTCTCATAAGAAGGTGTGATAAAATGGCAATGTTGAAAATCTGGGTGAAAATATTGAAAATTAGCAAACTACGAGCCTGCGTAGGAACTGCGCCAGCAGATAGCCTAAGTAAAACAATAATTTTGGAATTTTGGCTGCAAATTTTCAACATAGGGTTTTAGGACCCTTCTCATGAATGATGTCACTGTCATGGCGTTATTCAGGCCCGAAGGGTGATTTCATGCAGTGACTCGGAAATCACCCGCCGGGCCCGAACTCTGTGATATCATTGTGAAGAATCCGTCATGAAAAATTTAGCAATTATAACTCTAAAAATACCTGAGATATGCAACAAAGTTGAAACCCCTATCTAGCCCATTATACAGCTTATCGGCATTTCCTCAGTTACAGTCGGCTCTGAAGAGTGCAGGCGTGTTCCAGTCCACGAAGATCGTCGTGCCGAGGTCCGGAGGTAAGTATGGGGTGAGGGTGTGGGGAGAGCAGGGTGCGCAGTGGGTGAGTGCGGGTTGTGGGAGGGGCCAAGGAGACTACATGGGACCGTTTTTCTTCTAGGTAAAAAAATAAAAAGAAAAGCGGGACATTTGCTACGCTGGGATGAGCTCCCAGCTGGGACAGGGCGGTTGGAAGTCGTTCAGCCCGGCGGAGTTGAGGCACCCTCGTCGGCCAAAGTATGGATTGCCATGCTGGGGTGGGCTCCCAGCGTGGCACTTAGTAGCTGGGAGTGAGGACAGTGGAGCCGGCGGGTTGGGCACCCCGTCGGCTATATCATCTTGCCATGCTGGGGTGGGCACCCAGCGTGGCATTTCGAAAGCTTTGGGGAGGTGGGGAGCGCAGCACAGCCGACAGGAGATTGGGCACCTCCCGTCGGCTATTCAGTGTGTGCGTCGTGCGAGGCACGCACGCGCCTGCGTGGCGTCTGTGTGTGTGTGTGTGTGTGTGTGGGGGGCTGCGCGCGGCAAGCGATATCTTATTGCTGCTCACTGAAGGCGTAGCTCCCCTTTGAACTGTATGCCACTGCATTTGGAGGCGTGTCATAGACAGCTCCAGAATGCGATATTAACTAGGGCGCCTGCCAACACACTGACTGAATGGAGGAGGAGGTGACACACCTCCGAAATCTCCGATGATGGCACTGTGTTTCTTGCACATGTGTGCAAGCAAACATAAAAAAGTGGCCTATTGTTTCGGATGTGCAGATTCAAAGTTCATTGACCACTAACTTCTACTAGACCCAATTTAGCGTCCTACAAGGCCTCTTCCCACCTCTATTTTATCTTTTTTAAATTCTTTTTACACTTTCAGTTTCTCATGACAGCATAAAAAAGCTTTAAGCATTCTTCTAGAATGCAGAAAAACATTTTAAATACCTAAGATTCAGACATAATGCAGCCTTTTTTTTTATTATTAATATTCTGTTACAGAAACTCCCCTCATTCTTTATTGCCTGGGACATTTGCATGGGAAAAAAAAAATGTTTTGTCTCAGACGTACTCTCATCTGTCTGGCTCCAAAGTCATACGCCGCCGTAATGTATGGAAAAGTGCATGTAAAATCTTATGTAGACTTCCCTATAAAAGTTATTTTGCCATTTAAACAAAATGAAAGAAAAAAAATACCAGAACTCCATGGACTTTGAAAGCAGGTAGTGTGTGTGTGGGATCTGGTATCAAAATGAGCACAATGCAATCTTTGACAGTTTTAAATCTCTGGCCCTAGCTGTATGAATATCTGGCCTACTGCCAGTCCCTGGCCAGAACCCCTTGAAACTGAGGTGCCTCTCCCCAAGGCACATTCCTGCAGTGATTGAATTATGTGCTTGAACAAGGACTTCTGACTGAACCTGTGGCCTTAAAAGCGGCAGTACAGCAGTGCATGTTTGGGTGACAATTTTGCCAGATACCTTTTTATTGCATTTTAAAGTTTCCATGATCTCTTGTCATACACACACACGCACACACACACACACAAAAACACACGTATACTGTATATATAGTTCAAGATCAAAATACTTGCTGCCCTTTTCCCCTGTTTGGAGTCTCCTTTAGCACTCCCCCCTTCCATTATTGAGGGAGTGCTCCCAACCAGTCGAAGCGCTCCTTTCCTCTGCACTTGAGACCCTTATTTTCTGAAGCGGATCTCACATGTAGCTCCGCTAGGAGTGGGTATGTTCAGGGAAGGTTATACAGTATAACAATGTTAAGACATTATTGGATTGATCTCGATCAAGCTGCTGCCAAGATCACTCTTACAGCTGTAAGAGTGGGCTCACATTTTTGGGGTGTCAAAACTACTCATCTTCAGTTTGTGGTTCTCATAACCCAAGCAAAGTTTATTTATATGTCACCCAATTCCAGAGATTCAGGGCATCTTATATAAAAACAGGCAGGGTACAAGAAAAAAAAAAATCACACATCATAAAGAAAACAATAAAATATCAGGTACAGCATTACAACTAGCAGTTTTTGGGCTGGTCAGATCACTACATCATGAAAGGCCAAGGAAAATAGACAAGCTTTCTGACCGCTCTTGAACCTCTCAGCAGACAGGGAAATAATAAAAGCCAAATGACTACTACTTTTAATATGGCTATGACTGAATTTTCAGCATTATTCTCAGCTGTTTCTGTGCATGCGTTGCCCCATAAGGTCAGGAAATAGTGCCTGTTGCATCTTAGTTCACCTTAGTCACAAGAAAGATTGCTGACAAACAACATATGTTCAGAAACAACTAGGAATGCTTATTGTTTTGCATGTCAAAAAGGTGTTAGAGCAAACTCAAAATAGGGAAAGGAGCATCTTGCAAGACGGGGAAAAGTAAAGTTTAAAATAGAAAAAAATATCAGTCAAAATATTTCCTTGTAACATGCACTGCTGCTTAAATCTTTGCTCACACACTGGGATTTTACTTTCAGACGCTGTTACTCTTGGCAGCGGACCTATGCATTGTGCGCATACATTTGCTCACTGAAATGTAGGAAAGTTGGTCTGCAGCCATGCTGCACTCTGGAAAAGTTGAGATGCTGGATAAATGAATCCATTTTAATGCACCAGCGTACAGTGCTGACTTCAGGCATGAAAAGATAATCTGACATTTGGCCAACCCTATTTTTTTTGTGCAGTGTTAACATACTGCTGCAAAGAAAAAGCACTAGCCAATAGCAGCTAATTAAAATTTTTTTTTTTTGCTAAGCAAAATGGTTTAAATAAACAAATTGCTTGGTGGCTAATATGCAGAGCCAACACTGCTAACATATACATTTTGTGTGTGTGTGTGCGCCAAGTGTCCATATGGGTGTATACTGTAGAAGTAGAGTCAGCATTCCTCTGAGGCTTATATTTATGTTGCAGCGAGAAAACATGACCCTGACATTCCCTTTCACTTTACCTTCACTTTACCTTCACAGGTGTGGGGAAGTGTATATCATGTAAGAGCAAGCAACTCTTACTGAAATGTTTAACTTTATTATAGAGTATGGTCGAGTGCGGCTGTGTATGGAAAACCATACACTGTAAAAATTGATTCTGCTTCAGTAGTGATGTAGCTACTAATGTAGAACGACTTTTTGTTCTGCGTTAGTAGCTACGTCATAATGCAGCCATCAGAATCAGTGCTGATCATAGGACGGGGCCGGTTGAAGCGCTGTGTGCGCGAGCTGGACGGCTATCCTAATGCTGTGAAATGGGTCACCCAGACAACAAAAAGGCTGGCTCCCTCTGCTATTAAAAAAGTAAGCTAATGTGTTTTTGGGACCATACACTATATAGAATAGTGTATGGCATCCCGAACACAACTCGACTATTCTTCCTCCTTGTGTTTTCGATGACGGCAGAGTGACCTCTTGAGCTTCACTCTCGAGGTTGTCAGCTGTCATTGAAAACACTTGGTGTCCCATATACAACAAGACTATTCTTCCCCCATACATTATCCTATATATAGTGTATAGTGAAATGCTGTTACGCATGGAATTCCATGCCTGGAATATACTTGTTCTGCTGCAGTAGTGACATCATTATGTTGTTCTGCTGCAGTAGTGATGTCACTACTGTAGCAGAACAACTTGGAATGGTGCCACATAGTTCCTTTCCTCTATCCAATTCTGTGGTAGAACAGCAATCTAGAACCTCAAGAGACTGCACAAGTCAGTTTCATTGTGAAAGAGGAAAAAAAAAAAAACCCACAAAGCACACATTTCACATAGTACTACTATACACTAGAAAAAATTCAGGATGAGCAACTTTATGCACAACCTGTGTGTTCTGTCACCTCGGGGTCCTGATTCTCATGGACCTCTTGATCTTCACTCTAGAGGTCAGAGGGAATCAGAACCCCTCTGTGGGGGAACACACGCTGGTTGTGTATAGTTGCCCATCCAGTGTTCTCTATATGCCTTATAAATAAGCAAGATCCCCTCATGTACATGCTAGATCCCAGGTACTCTATAGCATACAACTATTCTAGGCCCTAACTAGACGAAAAAGCCCTGCTAGCAAGAAATGCAACAGAGTAGTTGTTACATGGAAAGGCACATATTGGAATGCTGTTTCCATATACTGTATCCACAAAATGTTCTTTGCCTACATTTAAAGTTGCTGCTATAACTACTACCCCTGCTGTAATTCCTATGCAATATCCAAGGTAACAGTAATCAGGTGCACACAAATCACAAAGGCCCAGAACTCACACAAATAGGAAAATGCAACTATGAACTGTAAAGGTTTCAAGTTTCAGCTGCCCCAATCAACACGCACAGGACTACATTTCAAACAAAACAATTCCAGTGTATGAATCTTTGCCACATCATATGCTGGAATAATCCTAGAACTAGTAAGTAAATGCTACTATTGGGGTGAGGCACTCCAGTAAGTCCCACAAGCAGAAATCACATCCAACACCCTGTAGAGAACAGTGTATTTATTATGAGTAAAGAGATACATTTGAGTGGGTACCTACGAGTGCAGAGTTATGGTTCACCCCCACAGTGCTTCTTCCACATTTTGTGAATTGACTCTAGCCCATTCTCTCTTTATATGCTGTCCAAATGACGTACCTTGATGACATCAGCAGCAGCAGGTGCTCAAGAGTCATGTGACAGATAAGGTCATATGATCAATTAGCATGCTGGCATCATGTGACATACAAAAATAAACACCCATCCTATTACCATTATTTGAGAAAGCAGTGTGGTCCAGTGGTTGAAGTGCTAACCTGTGAAACAGAATATTGCAAGTCTGAATCACCCCAACCCTTCAGAACAATGGTATGTGCTTGTCTCTAACTCAGACTTCCATCTGCTTTTTTTAAAATCTTGTATCCTATACATCTCTAGAAATGTAAGGATTCTAAACAGACACATTTTTATTATATGTATTTTGAACTGTTCAAGGATAACATTAGTTTGCGATCTAGACTCAGTTGTTAAATTTGTGTGAATTACTAACCATAACTTATTTTAGTGATGTACTGGTAAGGTGGCATGCAAGTATTGTTTAATGACAAATCCTTACCTTTTTGTCCATATTTCAACAAAGTTATGCATGGTAATCTGGGGAATTCAGATAGTTTGAGGAAGCATAGTGGCACAAATTTGAAATAAAATTCTGCAGTCCTAAATTCACTAGACCATTTTGGAACTTACCTTTAATTGATTTCAAAAGCCATTGAGCCCCAGATTTTTCACTCTGCCCTATCCCATCCCATTTTATTTTGTTAAATTATAATGAGATCTGTTTTTAATTCTGTCACTGGCACTGGGATAGGCTCCCACTGTTAGATTGTGTGTGTGTGTGTGTGTGTGTGTGTGTGTGTGTGTGTGTGTGTGACGGGGTGGCAGTGTGTGGCAAAGAGGATAGACTCACTGTGTCAGATTTAGTGTGTGTGTGTAGTTGTGTGTGCTTGTATGTGTGGGGGCTATATGACGAAGGCAATGGGCTTCCAGTGTTAGATTCAGTGTGGGGGGGGTGCTGTGTGACACTGGTGGTGGGCTTCCATTGTTGGATTCAGTGTGGGTGTGTGGGTGTGTAGGGGGGAATGTTGTGTGACATGGGGGATGGGCTTCTGCTGACAGATTAGTGGTGTGTGTGTGTGTGTGTGTGTGGGGGGATGTTGCGTAATACCAGGGATGGGCTTCTAGTGTTCGATTCAGTGTGTCTGTGTGTGTGTGTGTGTGGTGGGAGTGTTTTATGATACCAGGGATGGGCTTCTGGAGTCAGATTCAGTGTATGTATGTGAGTGTGTATTGAAGGATGGGCAGTTTGTGTGACACCAGGGGATGGGATTCCAGTGTCCTCTTCAGTGTGTGTGTGTGTGTGTGTGTGTGTGTAGAGGAGGGTTTTGTGACACCGAGCGGGGGATGGGCTTTCAGTGTCATAGTCAGTGTGTGTGTGTGTGGTATTGTATGACACCGGTGATGAACGTAGGGTGTCTGATTCATTGTATGTGTTTGTGTGTGTGCGTCCGTGCACGGGTTGTGTGACATCGGGGATGGGGGTACTGGTGTTAGATTCAGTATATGTGTGTGTGTTGGGGGGGTCTTGTATGACATTGGGAGGAGGCTACCAGTGTTATATTCAGTGTGTATGTGTGGTTGCCCACTTTGGTGTGACAGGAAGAGGGCAACTGTCATTAGAGTGACAGCACAATGTTGATTGCAATCATGCCACCCGGCAATTCGGTCGCCCGACCTCTATCATGCACAATAAGCCCCCTGCACCCCCACCCCCCCAAAAAAATTACAATAATCACCTCCATGGTGGAGGTGTATCGGGGAGAGGGTGCAACACCCATGTGGTGCGTCACTCTGTCAACGGGACACTGTGGGGTGGGGGGAGTGGGGGGCCATTTTGTGACACCAGAATACGCTACTGGTGTTAGATTCAGTGCATATGTGTGTGTGGGGACGAGTTGTGTGGCACTGGGGATGGGCTTAGATTCAGTGTATGTGTGTCTGTGTGTGGCGTGACACTGGGGATGGGCTTCCAGTGTCATATTAAGTATATATTGGGGGGACGGGGGTTGTGTGACACAGAAGATGGACTTTTTGGTGTCATATTCAATGTATATGTATGTGTGTGTGGCATGTGCCTGCAGGGGGGTTGTTATGACATGGGAGATGAGCTTTAGGTGTCAGATCATTATGCGTGTGTGTGTGGTGGGGAGGGTTGTGTGACACCAGGGATGGGCTACTGGTATTAGATTCAGTGTGTATGTGGGGGGGGGCATTGTGTGACACTGGGAGGGGCTACCAGTGTTAGATTCAGTGTATGTGTGTATGTGGAGGGTGGTCCGTGTGTGTGTGTGTGTGTGTGTGTGTGCATGTGTGTGTTATGTGGGACTGGGGATGGGCTTAGATTCAATGTAAGTGTGTCTGTGCTGGGGGGCACAGTGGGTATAGGCTTCTGGTATCAGATTCAGTGTATATATGTGTGCGTATGTGTGTGTGTGTGTGTGTGTGTGTGTGTGTGTGTGTTTGGGGGTTGGATTAGACGCTGTGGAGTGGACTAATCACCAGATTGGATAGAAGGATTGTGTCAGTAGTCAGTAATGTTCCACTATCCTCAGAGTGGTAGCAGAGAGACGGCAGGGAACAAGGATAAAAGGAGGCCTTCCAGGCTGGATCTGTGTGCACAAGGAAGGAGGCGGTATAGTAGGGCACTTAGGCACTGGGTGGGAGGTGGGGATACTTTAGTGGATGGTGCTTATTACAGTGAACAGATTCAGCTTTTTTTTAATCAAATGTACTTTATTGAGAGTTTCAACAAGAAACAACAAAAATAATAACCAAACAGGGAACACTCTACAAAAACACTAACAAACAACATATAATAAAGAACGAACAAACCCACCCACCTACCCACATCCACCCACAACCCCCACGTCCACCCACAACTCCCACATCCATGCAGGTCTCCTGGAAATAGCTACAGGCAGGGAAGAAACATGGAACAAGACAAGCATTTGTCAATGCAAGAACGTTGGCTTGCTGGCACTGACATTGGCAGTGCAGGAGTTAGAGTGATGCATAATAGGAATGGCAGTGAAGTATTGAACTAACGCCAACACCCACCCCACCAGAGACTGAAAGGCAGTGGGGGTGTGCCTTTGGGTCGTCAGCCATAACGCTTATGCCATTCCACCTCACCCCACCCTGCAGACAGCAACAGGTGTTGCGGTGTGCCTTGGGGTCTTTGGCCCTTACACTTACCCCATTCCATAAGGAAATAAGCTGAGATGGGTGCAGTATAGAAGAATGGGGTGAACGTTAGGACCGAAGACCCCAAGGCACACCTCGATGCATGTCAATGGCTGCAGGGTGGGGATGGAATCCCATGAGCATTACGGCTGAAGAACCCAAGTCACACCCCTGACGCCTGTCGGTCTGTACAAGGTGGGGTGTTATGGTTGGAAACCCTAATGCCCTGGGCGTTTGTTGGTATTTTCCCTCCAGATTTTCAGCATGTTTTTTTTGGGACACCATGTCATGAACAGTGGCAGTATAATTTTGTTACTCAATCCTGAAAGGTGATTTTGTACAGTAACTGCGCCGTTTGGCGCCACATATGTAAACACATTTTGGGCACGATGTGAAAAATGACAGCTGTACTGTTCATGAGGAGGTGTGAAAAAATGGCAGTGTTGAAACTCTGGAGTGAAAATATGGAAAATTGGAAAAGTTAAGAGCATGCATAGAAACTGCGCAACGCATGCCCGGAACGCAATCATTAATTTGGAATTTTTCTACCAGATTTTCAACATGGGCATTTTGGGACCTCCCCTCATGAACAGTGACACTGTGATTATGTTAATCTGTCCCAAAAGTTGATTTCCCATAGCGACCGTGCCATTCTGCACCACAGGTGTGAAAACACATTTTGGGCAGGATGTGAAAAATGACAGCTGCACTGTTCATAAGGAGGTGTGCAAAAATGGCACTGTTGAAAATCTGGAAAAAAAATATTAATAAATGGTGAAGGTATGAACATGCGTATAAACTGCAACATGGGCTTTTTGGGACCTCCCCTCATGAACAGTGGCACTGCATTGTAATTTCGTTAATCAGTCCCGGAAGGTGATTCCGCGGAGTGACCACAAAATCACCTTTTGGGACCAAGAAACAAAATGACAGTGCCAGTGTTGATGAGGTGGGGTCCCAAGAACCTCATGTTAATTAAGAGGCCAAAATTCAAAAAAGGCTGAGATATCAACCTAAGTTGAACCCCCAATTGGTCCCATTATATGGCTTACCTTCAATTCTGCATTTTGCGGTTCAGCTTTGAAGAGTGCAGGCGTGTCCTGGTCCACAGAAGTTGACAGCGCCTGACCTCCGGAGGTAAGTATGGGGGGAGGGGGAGTGCGGGGAGGTGGATGTGCAGAGGGAGGGTTGGGATGGGGGAAGGGGATGGTGAGACAATGATAGACCGTTTCCTTTTTACAGGTACAAAAAAATAACCCTTCCACATGGCACTTTTTCTCTACAAGTGGCCACTCATCAATATTAGAACATGCTTTTAAAAGGCACACAGCACACTGTATACATGTAAAACAGCACCCCCCCCAACATCACATGGTATTTACACAGCAAGTGTGTTGGTGTATTAAGAGAGTATGCACTTGTAAAAGATCACATTGGAGTGCAATAGGAATGATTGTAAAATGAATAAGAAACACCTAAGTATGGTTAGCACATGTAAATTAAGACTTGCTTCCTAGTGGTGATTTTTTAACATGTGATGAGAAAGAGGAGCCTTGAAATTGCTAGTGGGCTTTGTATCCTATTAGCATCTTGATAAAGAGACGTAGTAGTCTTGAAACGTTGATGTGAGGGGGGTGCTGTTTTACACTTATACGTTGTGCTGTGTGCCTTTTAAAAGCATGTTCTAATATTAAAAGAGGCTTTTTTATCGTGGCCGAACGAATCGGTTGTTTTTTTCTCCCTGGGATGAGTGGCGGCTTGTAGAGAAAAAGTGCCATGTGGAAGTGTTGTTTAAGTTGGCACCACCCTAATATCCTGAGCTGCCTCGTTGCTTTTCTTCTGTAAGTTGGTAATTCTACAAAAAAATAACCAGCGAAGGACATTTTTTTTTTCCACAGGGAAAACATTTAAGCAATAATGCATGACAGGGTGTGTGTTGTGCTGGGATAATGTCACGCATGGGGTGGTTGGGCATGCGGCCGCAGGCCGAGTGCATTCAACACCCCAGGCGTGATGTTATCCCAGCACAATACACATCCTGGAGTGCATTATTGCGATTATACAATGGCTCCTGTGTGAAAAGAAAAAAAAAGTATATTTAAAATTATTTTTATTGAAATGTTTTCAATATTTTTTCAACGTGTAAGAATACTTAGAAGAAAAGTAATTCTGTTTCTTTTGGCCACTAGGTGGAGTTCACATTTTTTCCGACAATGTCAGAGGCTGCCTTCTCCCCAAACAAGATAAAAAAAAAGTTACTGTTAACTGCAGTTTAAAAGCCATCCTGCATTTGAGTGCTGTACAGCTCTTCCGCAGCTCACCAGTGAACCCCATTCCAATTCAGTCAGTACTGAGAAAGTCACATCCTCTTCACTTCGTGTTCTTGTGTTTAATAATAATAATAAATAAATAAATATATAAATAAAAAATCGGTGTCCTCTCACCCCGAAATCACGCTTTTGACAGTTTCCCTTACTTACTTTAGACAACAAAAACTAGTAACTTAAAAGCCTGTTTGGAATTGGTTCACCTCAGTTCTCAGTTGTACTCAGATGTATCTGTGTTTGTCGCCTACTCCGTGAAGGTGAAACCGTAATTGCCAGCAAGCACATCACTCTTTTTCAAAATAAGGAAATAATCAAACTAAAAGATGTGCAATCAGCTTCATAGCCTAGCAGTCCCTCCGGTCAGAAATGTACGAGGCTTTATGGCTTTTGTATTCATGGCAGTCCCTTCTCGTCTCCTCACAACATGCCACACTGGCCACATGCTTGCCTTACCAGATATTGCAAAAGTCAGCGGGGTAAAGGAAAACTGTCAAGAGTGATTTTGGGGCTGAACAGTGTTAGCTGACGATGATTTTTTTGGGGGGGGGGTTTACATTAGACAGAGGAAGGCAAAGTGGAGAAGGTGTGTGTGTGTGTGTGTGTGTGTGTGTGTGTGTGTGTGTGTGTGTGTGTGTGTGTGTGTGTGTGTGTAAGTGCTGACACCAAAGTGGAACGTGGTGTACTGACAAGATAGAGAAGAGCCAGGAGATGTGCAGGATGGCTAGCAGTTATCTTTGCCATAAAGTTTGTTTTTTTCTTATTTCTTGTTTGTGGGAAGACAGACTCTGATATGTTGGACTCAGGAGAGGTGTTTTTGTGTGCGAGCAGGAATGGCTTCTCGGTGACAGTCCCCTGTAGTTTCTAAATTGTGGCCATTGTAGCACGGCTTGTGAGCGGGATCACTGAAGGGGCTTTACTGATTGGAGATTACAAAGGCGGGCTGCATGGAGTGATTCCACAAAAAGATGATGTGGTCATATGTATGCTGGGACTAGATCTGTGATGTTGTACTGGGATAACATCATGGGTCCAGTCTTAGACTGACCAGTCAGATGCCAGCATTTTTTCTTGCCATTGTATAATTTTTTATTAATGTGGGCACACTGGGGTGGGCTCCCAGTGTGACACAGTTGTGGGGGGGGCATGCCAACATGGGGATTGGGCACCCAGATGTAGGCAAATCATTTAGAGGGGTTTGGGAGGGAGGGGGCCAATCCGACACTGGGATTGGGCATTCCAGTGTTGGAAGAAAATAAAAATAATTTTGGCACACTGGGGTGGGCTTCCAGTGTGCCACATTAATGGGGAGAGGAGGGGGGATACATGCTGACACGGGGATTGGCTACCTCGATGTCGGCTTTTCAGGAGTGTGTGTTGGGTGGCAGGAGCCGCCATGTTTCAGCACACTAGGGTGGACTTGCAGAATGCCACATTTAATGGGGGAATACATGCCAATGTGGGGATTGGGCACCCCCGATGTCGGCATTTAAGGACTGTGGTGTGGACAGCAGGAGCTGCCATGTTTTGGCACACTGAGGTGAGCTCCCAGTGTGCCACATTTATGCCATTTCATAAGTTGCTTGTAACTCCGACCATGCGCATTACTGTGCACTGTAATGAGCATGGCCAGAGTCTTGTCATCTGCTGCTGCAATGACAAAAATGCACCTGATTGCCGTGGCAGATTTCTTTCACATTTTTGGCTCTATTTGAAGTCTACTTTCATTGCCAGTATACTCAATGATTGGTGGCTGAGGGACGCATCCACTAAAGCATCCCCTGCATTGGCCACAACACTGACACACCTTTGAAATGTGCTACTACCACAAGATGTTGCTTGCATGTGTGCGCAAGCCAACATAAGAAATGACAGATAAGACTACAAAATATGAACAGTCCATGGAAAAATACCATGGTCCCACTTAACACACAAGACATAACAGAGTATGCAGTCTCTCCCAGCAAGATTTGTAAATGTGTGAAGTATGATAAAAAGTTGCTATAGATTTTTCCACATTGAGGGCGGTCAACATCTCCAATAGCCACTCAGACCACGTTGGAGTTGCATCCAGCTAGTGATGAAGAATGAGTAGTTTGGTGACCGCAGCAATTAAAGCCACCTGGCCTTTCCTGGGCCCCAAGAGGTGGTCATCATAATCACCAAGTATGTACAACTCCAGAGTGAAAGCATCTTGGAGGCCCAGGAGAGGATCCAAACTGGTTTGTGTAGCTTCCCAATAAGGTATTTTCGAGCATTGCAAAAGCAATGATATAAAGTACAGTCTTCACAGCCATATCTGGTACATGATGGAGTTGTTTTTTTACCCATTTGGCACAATTTCATTGGTGAAAAGTACAAACTGTGAAGAACATTAAAAACTGTTGTAACCTAAGACGGTCCTGTTCGATGTATTTATAAACATCGGCCCATATTTTTTGCCAGCGCTTGTCGGAGTGGTTTAGTTCAAAAGTTGCCAACCAGTAAAAAGCCTTGGGAGTGGTGGTAGTCCAGAAAAATTGACCCAATGCTTTATAAAGATTCAAAGTGGCATATGGTTGCTGGGCTACAGTTGAAAAATGCTCCAAATGCAACCTTGTCTGAGAGTAGCATGGGGGAGGGCCTAAGAAGTGAGACACACATGCATCATTTGGAAAAATTTTAAACAGTCCTTATTAGGAATCCTGTATCTTTGTTGAAAGGAAGAAAAGAACATAATGGGTTGATTTGGAAGTAAATCCTCCAAAGAGGAGATGGAAAGTTTGTGCCAAAAACTAGGTTTAAGTGATGATTTAACAATTAAGATATTGGGGTTATTAAATAATGGTTGGTGGATATCCTTATTATAACATAGTTTCAAATGCTGATATAACTGGGCATGGGCTTACACTGACCAGGCAATCGGGGTGTGATGGAGTGGGAGAGGTAAGTGCTTTGGAGAAGGATACAGCAAGCAATAAAAAGACAACTAAAATTGTCCAGTAAATCTCTCTCAATCCTAAGCTACAAAGGGGGTATAAGTAGCATCAGGGCGGACCCCATTAAATTGTCCCCATTTGAAATACTTGGCACCATGTAAGGCAAAGCAATGCCGAACAAAATGCGGGAGATATAAACCGCCATATGTTTTTGGGGTGCACCAGCTTTGCACAAGCTCTGCGAGCTGGTTTGTTTAGCCAAAGAAACTGGGTGAGAATACAGTGGAGTTGCTTGAACCATACCAAGGGGAATACAATTTTTATCATCCCTAATGGATACATGAGTCTTGGCAAAACATTCACCTTAATTATATTCACCCTACCACACAAAGTTAAGGGCAGTGATTTCCACCTCGACAAATCTTGTTCTATTTTCTTCAGTAAAGGGTCAATATTAAGAGAGTTCAGGGAAGTAGGTGTAACCCCCCCCCATTTCAGGAGGGCTTACCTTAAGTACCTCCCTGGGCTCCACTGATGCCCACTGTCTGGCAGACATCCAGCACAAGAAGTTAAATCCATATGCAGGAGGGCGCTGCTGCTGCTCTGCATGTGTGCACACATCCATGCTGCCGCGCTATCCCTTTAAGAGGTCCAGCCTTGTGCATACTGTAAATAGCCTGGGCTGGGTCCGAGTGTTCTGGAACTCGTGACCAGCCAGGCATCTCCCTAATCTGCTCCACTCTGCTGTTGCTAACAATGCAGAGAGAGCCCTACATGGTACTGTAAATATTTATTTTTAATTAATTGCTGCTTTTAAACTAGAGTCTGTTGTTTAACCTGCCTTTACTGCAGTAACTACTCCCCGATGGGAGCTGCCATGTTTAGTCCAGAACTTCCTGGTTTGGGCTAATCGGAACCAGAGGGTCCTCAAGGGGTCCTTAGCTCAGGTGCCTTGTGGGAGAAACTGTGAACACTAGTGTTTGGTGCCTAAATAAACCAATAGAAGCATTGAAACTGTTATTGGCAGCTCCCACAGCCAACCAGAATACAGAAAAACAGGGCAAGTTCAAGAAACTGTTTTAAACCAGGTTCAGTCCAGCTCGAGACTCTGAGAAGAGAGGAGCTGGTTTTGGCTCTGTGATGATCCTCACGAGAGAGGCCTGAAATTGTCTCCGTGATTAACTTTTGATCCAAAAAGGGATCAATGTTCAGGAACTGCCAGCAGACTGAGAGGTTGCTCAGCAAATCGGATGAGATTGCAACCAGCCACAAACTGAAGAAAAGAGAAAGTTTAATGTTTCTTCAGCCACAGGCCTGTGGCCTACCGCGTGTGTGTGTGGAGACATTGATCCTGGGATTCCTGAAGAAAAGCACAAGCCACTCAGTTAGGAAAGACTTTCTGTCAAAAAGCCCAGCTGGAGGGTTCACCAGCACGCAGACTTGCTTTTAAGGCATTTTATCCAGCATGGCCTGTGCCATCAACGACCCATGCTGTTTGTTCCTGTGCCATCTACAGCTTTCCAGCGAGAGACCAGACTTGGGGAGTCATCCCCTGTGTAGCAATCGAACGTAGATTGCAGCCACCTACAGGGAAAGGCCGTGAAGTGAGGTGAGCTCAGGTCCCCACCAGCTTCCAGACGAAGCACCAGCTCTTCATTTTGCCAGCCTTGTCATCTGTCAAATTGGGTTCAGTGAGTAAAACCAGAGTAGCTCCCTGCAACGAATCCTCGATTGTTGTAATGGTACTATCTGATTCTGTTTGTCAGGTCAATATGCTTAAAAGTGACTGGGCCATCTGGCCACTGATACGAATGGGTTTTATAGTTTTCAAGTGTTTTGCTCATATTTAATCATCCTTTTTTCCATCAAGGGCCCCATCATCTGCTGCAACGCCGGTTAACCCGTGGCACCACCTCAGGCATGCCTGTTTCCATTCTGGGTACCCAGTAGTTGCTGGACTGATAAATTCAGGGATTAAAGTTAATAAAAGTAACCTAGCCTGTCTTAATTACAGTAAAGTAATCATTTGCCTAAATTCTCACCCCTCCCTTGTTAACGTCCCCTTAATAAATCTGATTTACTGTTTGCTGTTAACCTGGCTTGTGAGCGTGTTATTATCTGGTCTAAAGTTACTAAAGTACTGCAAAGCATATTGAAAGTGCATGCTTGCATTATTGAAACTATCTTCTACAGGGGTTGCAGGGTGAATGCCAAAAGACTGAACTTTGCTAGTAAGTGGAGGTTGTATGAGGCTATCATTAATGGTCAAACTGCTTTGTATTTTAACTGTTAAACATTGCAACTGTTGTGTTAAATCCAAAAGGTCACTAGGCGGGATTGGGAGTAGGTATAGCTTCCCAGAGGGCTGTATCAATTCTGTTAGGAATCCACTTAAGCACTACTCTCAGTGGAAGCACCATAATTGTAGTTCTACTGTTGGTAGACATACCATAGTACCCCACGCTTCCGGACCCAGGCCCCTCAACCTGCAAGCAGAGAAGCAGGCAGGGGTAGTAGCCCTTGGTATAACGCCACCTAGGGGTTACATAGGATGCAGAGCAAGTTTAATACCTAAAAATTAAGGCATTTAGTTTCCCATTGCAAACCAAAAAGATCTATCATATGCCTTCTCACATGGGGTGAAAGGGGGAAAAAACACTGATTTGGATAAGTCTAATTTATAGTCGGAAAATTTACCAAATTCTCCTATCACCCTAAGGACTTCAAGTATAAAGGTTTGGTGGGCTGTGAGATGCAGAACAATATCATCCACATAGATCGAAATTTTAATTTCCTGTGAGCCAGTGTGGATGCTCTTGGTGTGGGGTGTAGTATTAATTTTCAGAGTCAGAGGCTCAAGATATCAGGGAGCAAATTCAGTTTGTAGGGGGGGACATTGAGAGGACTGCCAGAATCTGATCTTCTGCAGCACTTAAAGAGCCCAGCATCACCAACCTGACATATTGAGCTCACCCACTGGTAGCTGTCTAAATGGCCGTGATGGCCACCCCACCTACCCAGAGGACCTGAAGGTACCACCCCCTAGGGCAGAAATGATCTAAGTTATGGGGAGAGGGGAAGGGGAATAGATTCTCCGAGGATGGAGGTCTTTGTTTCAAGGTTTAAATACTGCATTTGCTAGGTGCATGGCATTTGTATTTGGTAGTTGGATGTGGAATTAGAAATTCCGATTTTGAGTCTGATGCCAAATCCAATGGCCAAACTAGCATTAGAATGGTATCAGACTTACAACTGAAATGTTCAAAAATCTGACAATTTTGAAACCAAACCGAATCCTCTGATTCTGATCATCCCTATGCTATGAACAGCCTAGCAATTGGCAGAAGAGATCATGCATAAAGTTTCAGCAAATATGTATTTATTTTTTTCTTCATTTAATTAATTGGCATGAACCTTTGAGCCGAAAGCTCATTTACATAGTTCCTCGTCGGATAAGGTTATTACGTAGTACATAACAAGTAAGTTACAAACCGGTAGTGTGCATTCAGCAGAACCAGTGGATCCTTGTCATCGAGGTTACTAGAAGTACAGCAATTGATAATGACAAACCAGACAAGATTTGACTGACAATATTGTCTGTTGAATACCTCAGATACATCCTAGTAAGTTTTGATCAGGGCTTTTGTAAGTAAATATGTTTCTTGCCAATTAATATCTGTCATCTTTTGATGTTGTCTGAAATGTGACACTCTAAATGTGCCTATAGTTTGAGCAACCACCTTTAGGTGTTAATTAGCAATTTGTCTTAATAACTATTACTAATAAGGGCCTTAACACCAACAATGCCAGAAAGTCATCATGATATCAACTCTCAACTGCACTAGGCAACCTTGTACATGTCAAGCAATTATTTTAGTTATTCAAAATATTCATGACATCACTCCAACAATCTGAAGATTACAGAAGACTGACTTGGTCAATTTCTAACATTACCCCATATCACAGACTTGGAACAGGCATCAGAGTTTTAATTTTTTGAGGGGGAAGGTGGAGTCTGATGTGTGTGGTCTTTGTCCACACTGGTTTGAAACAGAATACCAAAATAAGGGATCCCTGGCATGTGGTTGACACAAAGCTGTCTGCCTATTTTCAGGACAGGTACAGTACAAGCAGCTCCAGTGCAAGCTTCCCCAAAGTGCCCAGTGAACATACTTCAGCCTTATGCCAGAGGAGCCACCTCACAGATTCCACACCCATACCATCCTAAGTCCATCGTAAGAGACATTCAACAAGGGTGCCAATTTGAGAAGGTGATTTTAAGATGTGGAGGCATGTTCACTAGAAATTGAGCTGAAACATGACCACTTATTTTACATAAGCCACCAAAAGTTATCAGATGGCAGAAAGACTCCATGACTCACTACCTGTCCAGTAGCTGGCATGTACAGTGTCTGACATAGTGTATGTCCATCATTTTGGAGACAGTGCAACCGTATGAAGACCCCCTGCCACTAGGGGGCAATGAGCTAGCTATTCCTCCATTTGTAATCTTGGCTACCAATGGATTATTGTGCAACAGGTTTTGTTGTGCGGCTGTGTCTCACAACCACATTTAATTTAATTTATTTGTAAGCCCCCCTGCTTTGGGGGATTGCCATCTGATAAGTTGGATGGCACTTATGTGTCTGTGTCACCACCCCTGGTAGTTGTGGCTGGGATGAGGCCTCATCCTGGCCTCATGCCCCTGTGGGTTGCTTGTGGGGAGCCGCGCTTGAGACTTGGTGGGTTCACCAAGCATTTCTGGCCAGGGAGTGTGTAACCCTCTGCAACTAGGGGGCTATAGGCCAGCTATGCTTTCCTATAAAATCTTGGCTACCAAGATGTTAAAGAGCACCTTTCCCAGTCCTTTTGACTTTCATGTATAAATTACCCCATGTTGCATTGATTCTGGAATTGTATTTCATTACTGTCTACTGCAGTTAGTTTTTGCATTCTGAGCTGCTAAAAACTGCAGGGTGTACCAGAGCTTCTATACCAAGCCTGGTGTTGCTGTAGACCCAGAGTTGTACTGCTGACATCACGATAGGGCAGCGTCAATGTCACAAAAAACAAAAAAAAAATACTAACAAGGCATTTGGATTTTGGCATAATGCATTGCTAATAGAGTGTCTTGGGGAATGGGGAACACAGTATGTGCACTGAGTATTGGTAGTTTCCCCTTGCAACATTGTTGCAACTGCATGGTACTGCACAGTGTGAGTCACTACTCTACCCTATAGAGATGTCAACAGGAGCCAGTAGCCCAGCAGCTGAACAGCAAAGGCAAGTGCAGCAGGGCTCAAAAACAAATCCAAATTATGGAAGGCAGAGTAAACCCTGGCCAAAAATAACAAATGCAAACACCCTTTCAGGTCTACTACTGCATATAATGACTACAAGCTGCAACTTTTTGGACCATCATGAAAGGTGCTCTTTAATGTGTAGTAGGATCTATGGTGCTGGTGTGCCTGGCTGCCCTGGGTACAAAGGGAAGTGTTGGCATCCATTTTAGGTGGGGGGGGGATGGAGTAAAGAAGAGTGTAGAGCTGGACGTGTAATTGGTGGGACTAAGAAACAATGTCACCTTACCTGGCATCTCTGATGTCCCCCTGTTTAAGGAGGTAACAGAGCTGGAGAATGGTTGTCTGTTAGGGCCTCCCCTGAACCACAAGCTGTGCCCATACTGGCTCCCTGTGTAATCAGTCTCTCTTCTTCCAAGCTCAAGGCAGGTTAGTGAGCACCCTAAGGGTTAAGCCTGACCCTGACAGCTGCTCTGTAGTGGGCCTTAGCTAGGAGTCCGAGGTGTCTGGAGTTTGTGTTCTGTATTTCCTGACTTCAGACAGTGGTGGGAAGCCCAGACGTGAATATTCATGGTACTTCCCCTTCCCCATTACACTAAAAGAGGGAAAGGGTAGCTGCAAGTTCAAAGCTGGGATAGATGTCCAGAATTCGAGAGAGAGTCCCCGCAACACAGAAGAGCAGAGGCAGAAGACACATAGGGAGCCTTGTCTTTCCTTGCCCCCTCCTGGAACAGGGAGGGGCCCTTTGAACCACTAGCCATGGAGAGAGACCAGAACAGTCCTGCCCAGAGAGGAACCAGATGACCATTCAACTCCATGGGCACTAGGAGTAGTGGTGGGACTCCTCTCAAAGGAGGTTGCCAGTATCCTTGCAGATCCATTTCCACCATGGTATACAAGGGAGAGAGCAGTGTTTGAGTACATACCTCATTCAGAAGCTCTATGAGAAGGAAAGGCTACCCAGAGTAGTAAGTAACCCCCAGGTAAATGCAATAGTTAACAGTTATGGTTCATCAAGCTAAGGAGCCTGGTAAGAGTCAGTGTCAGTTAAGTCCCACAGAGTTTAGCTGCGCATGAGAGTCCATTTCTTTGGGTCTCTAGGACCATCCGTGTGATGGCAGAAGGAAAATCACATGGCTGAACCAATTGTCCACATATATAGGAGTAAACCATAGTCTGGTTACTGTTCCATAAGTTACCACTAGTTGGCACAGAGCCACATGTAAGCCTAGCTGTCCCCCCCCCCCGCAACGGTAGTGTCTCACCATTCCTGGGGAAGGGAGTGTCTGGACCTAAATGAAACAAGCATTTGTCAATGCTGAATGTTGTCTCGCTGGCATTGGCATAGGCAGTGCCAGAGTTAGAGACGCATAATTGGAATGGCAGTGATGTATTGAAGTGACACTAGCCCCACCCCCACCCTGTAGAGACTGACAGGCATTGGGGTGTGCCTTTGGGTCATCAGATATAACGCTCATGGCATTGTACCTCACCCTACCCTGTATACACTGACAAGTGTCGTGGTGTGCTTCGGAGTCTTTGGGCGTTATACTTACCCCATTCCATAAGGAAATACGCTGAGGTGGGTGCGGTATAGGAGAATGAGGTGAACTTTGTGGCCGAACAGTGCAAGGCACACCACAATGCCTGTCACTGGCTGCAGAGTGGGGGTGGAATGGCGTGAGCATTATAGCCAATGATCCCAAATCACAACCCTGACACCTGTCAGTCTCTACAGGGTGGGGGACTACAGTTGGAAACCCTAACACCGTAGGCGTGTGTTGGTATTTTCACTCCAAATTTTCAACATGGGCTTTTTGTGAGCCCACCTCATGAAAAGCGGCACTATCAGTTTGTTAGCTGAAAGATGGTTTTGCACAGCGCCTATGCCATTTGGCGACATAGGGACAAAAACGCATTTTGGGCAGGATATGAAAAATGACAACTGTATTGTTCATGAGGAGATGTAAAAAAATGGCAATGCTGAAAATCTGGAGTGAAAATATGAAAAATTGGTGAAGGTATGAGCATGCATAGAAACTGTGCAACACACGTCAGTAACTCAATTATTTTTGGGATTTTTTTTAACCACATCTTTAACATAGGCATTTTGGGACCTCCCCTCATGAACAGTGGCAGTGTAATTCTGTTAATGTGTCCGAAACATTGATTTCGCACAGTGACCACGCCATTGTGCGCCACAGGTGCGAAAACACATTTAGGGCAGGATGTGAAAAATGACAGGTGTACCGTTCATAAGGAGGTGTTAAGAATGCCAGTGTTGAAAATGTGGCAGGAAAATAGTGCAAATTTGCGAAGTTACAAGGGTGCATGGAAACTGCGCAACGCATGCTTGTAACACAGTCATTTTATGGAATTTTGTCACCAAATTTTCAACATAGGCATTTTAGCACTTCTGCTCATGAACAGTGTCACTGTCATTTCCTGAAACTGTCCCAAAAACTGATTTCGCGCAGCAACTGCGCAATTCTGCGCGGGACCGCGGGACGTATGAAAACGCACTTGCCAGGATATGTAAAATGACAGCTGTACTGTTCATAAGGAGGTGTGGAAAATGCCAATATTGAAAATCTGGAGTGAAAATATTACAAATTCATGAAGTTAGGAGTGTGCATGGAAACTGCGTAACGCACACTCGTAAAACAGTCATTTTGGGGATTTTTTCCACCAAATTTGCAACATAGGCTTTTTGAGAGCCCACCTCATGAACACTCACACTGTCGTTTCATTAATCGGTCCCAAAAGGTGATTCTATGCAGTGACCGCAAATTCACCTTTCGGGGCTGATTAACGCCATGACAGTGCCAGAATTCATGAGGAGGGGCCCCAAAAACCCCATGTTGAAATTTGGTGCCAAAATTCCAAAAAATACCTGAGATATGCATCAAAGTTGAAAAAACCCTATTTATTCCATTATACAGCTTACCGGCATTTCCTCAGTTCGTGGTCGGCTTTGAAGAGTGCAGACGTGTTCCCGGTCCACTGAAGATCATCACACCGGACTCCGGAGGTAAGTATGGAGTGAGGGGAAGTGTGGGGAGGCAGGGAGTGCAGTGGGTGGGTGCGGGTTGCGGAAAGGGGGCAGGGAGACGGCGAGGAACCATTTTCTTTTTTCACGGGGTTTAAAAAGAAAAAAAAAACTCACGGGAAGGTTTTTATTTTTCAGGGTGATTTGGCACACTGGGGTGGGCTCTAAGCATGCCACCTAAGTGTTTTGGGGATGCTGTTGCCAATGGGGATTGGGCACCCGTTGGCAAACAATGAAAGCGGGGGCAGGGCCGAGGTTGGGCACCCCCTCAGCACATAACAAATGGGGGGTGCACTTGTTGAGGGAGGCCTCTGCTGGCAATATTACATTGGGGTTGGGCATGTGACAGAGGGATTGGGCGCCCAGTTGGCAGTATGGCAGGCAGTGTGCCACCATGTTAATCTTTTTTTCACCACCAGGGAAAGCACATCGGGAGGTCCGTTGCGTATGACAAGCTTTGCTCACATTGCAGCGGACCTTTCATTTGATGGGATCACCACATTAAGTATGCATTGTGTGGCTCTGGCATGCAGCCTGATTGGAGAATGAGGGACGCACTTACTGATGCATGCCCTGCATTTACCCAACAGTGACCGTACCTTCAAATCTGCTACTACTGCAATATGTCGGCTGCGCATGCGCGAGACAGCATAAAAAGAAGTGGTTTAATGAACTCTTATAAAGGGCTAACCAATCCTGCTATTTAGATCCCTGTACCATATTCTACAGCATCATAATAAATGTTGTAAGCACTCAAGACATCCATCGGAAAATGTATTTATTCCAATATGACAATGTGCTGACCAGTAGCTGCCATTTATACTAAAGTGCAAATAGACGAAATGATTCACAGTCACAGCAGTTTGAGGCAGTAATACGACACAGTTCAAAATTGGGGCAATCATTGAGGCACACGTTCTAAACATGCTCCTTAATGCACATATGACTCGAGTGCTGAATATGTGTAGAACCAATTCAGATTCTAGACATATATACTATATTCCTGCCACATTGTATTGTTAAGTCCCCTAATGTGCTCCACCTCTTCCCTGGTTCAGGATATTTTTCCAGACCTGAATTCTCCCTCAGCCATTCTCCTGGTAATCATGGTTGCCCTTGGATCGAAGGAGTCGCACGTATGTTTTTAGAAAAGAATGTGCTAGCAAATTCAGGACTACAACATTGCAAAATACTTCTCATAGATGAGGTAAAATATACCGGTTGCAACTGGTTAATGACCATGATCCACGCAGTTCAATAACATGATTTGACTTCTGGGAGACTGGACCAGCACTGGGATTAGAAGATATCAGGTCTAAGTGCTATTTAAAGCAGAAGCTAATGTTAAAAAAATATTTTACAAACTTCATTAAATGTACTCCTTTTAAATCCCTGGATGTTTCTTTCCTGCTGTTAACACAGAAACATAGAATTTGAAGGCAGATAAGGGCCTCTTGGCCCACCCAGTTTGCCCCATTATAAATATTCATTTTTGTTTCCAAATCCATTCACATAGTGCCACATTACATATTATGTCCACCATGTTAACAGCTTCCATTTTGTCGCCTATAGTTAGTCCTGTGGTGCCCCAGCTGTCATACATATGGGGATAGAGCTGTGTATTTTGCATTCTAGTTCATCGTATTCATTAGAGTAAATTTCTTTTTTATTTCTGTGCCACTGAAATGAATAAGAGGCTGCAACATGTGAATACCTCTTATACAGCCAAGAGGTATTTACGCACTGCACACTGAGACTGCTCTGCTCTACAGTTCTCAAACACAAACATGTCTCAAGATGACACTTTAGATTAGCCAAGAGACATCTCAGACAACCCATTTACTTATACATGAAACACAGTATTAAACAACGGGTGTTCAAACACAGCTGACAATATTGATGGAAACCTGTGGAAGCCATATTTAATGGAGTTCTCCTGTAATGATATCAAATCTAAAATAAAATGCTAAATCTGACTCAAAAGGGGGGACATCTTAGAGTACAAGATGGTGAGAAGGAGCAGTTTAAATTCCAAAACAAATGCACAGGTACAAAATATTCACAGTAACATGCCATGCTGCTTTGAGGCAGTATAACCTAAGGGTTGGAGCACCAAACTGTGATCCTGAAGATCCAACAGACGTGGGTTTGAAACCCACAGTCCTCACTTGCATACTGTGTGACCTGGATCACGTAACTTAACCTCCCTGTGCTCCAGGGATAAACATGTAAATGAGCTTTGGCTCAGTATACCTTTTCCAGCCACAAATTCTGAAATGAAATAAAGAAATACAAAAAACTGTGCCCAAGGAACAAATGCTACATAATGAAAACAGCCTGATTTTGCCACATTTGTGGACCAGTGCTGTCTTTACTGGTCATTGGATACATTCTGTATTGTATCACAAATAAAAGTGATGGAACCAACATTTAGAGTAATTTAGTCTGAGGTCAAACAGTATTCTATATGTCGGTGAGTTGATTTCTATTCCTAACCCTTCGGTAGTCCTTTTCAGTGTTCTGAAAACCTTTAATAAGAATGCTGCTGTGTTCAACTTTGGGTTTGTCACGGGACAACTCCTCAGGACAACAGCCAGCAATTTCTCACCATTCTTAGATTTTAAGCTGGCAATGCTGTACTCTGACAGATGTAGCTCTCTGTAGGGGTTCACCTTTGAAAACACCCTGTGCTGCCCTTGATTTCCTGATAATGCACGATGTTACAAGAACTAAAATTAGCATAGAATTGTCTTTTACATGTTTACAAATAGGAGTAATGTACCTCCCCAAGAGTCAAGTCATGTTAATTAAGTTTAAATTTTGGGTTTTGGTTAACAAAATTTGAACCAGAGTAAGCAAGCAGCACTTACCAAAAACTTTAGCTCTCACTTTGTCTTTGGGGAAGTAATATAAGTCTCAGTCTCTCACTCTTCGAACTGGCAGTTTTCCCCTCTCCCTCTCTCTCTCTCTCTCTCTCTCGCTCTCTCCCCCCTCTCTGTCTCTCTATCTCTCTCTCTCTCTCACTGTGTCTCACTGCACATATAGTTGACTTATAGCAGGCTGCTTTTTCACGAGGCAGTGAGAAAGGGCTGAAATTGTTGTGACTTATATGCATGTGGTTGTGGGCATCACTGGGGGGACATCTCAGGCTCATGTGACTGAAACATAGAAAAATAGAATTTGTCAGCAGAAAAGGACTACTTGGCCCACCCAGTCTAGATGGTTCCTGCCTAGTCTGTCTTCGCACACCCGAGCTGATATCCAGCAACCCTCCCTCATACCTATTTACTAATACTCCCCTATGTCTATTCACGCATGCTTGAAGCCCCCTACTGTTTTTGCCTCCACCGCTTCCACTTGCAGTCTTTTCCAGGCATCCACCACTCTTTCAGTGAAGTAGTACTTCCTCACGTCCCATTTAAACTACCCCCCCATCCAGCTCCTTTGTATGCCCTCTGGTCCTGGGACTGTTTCTCATTGGAAAGAAATTCCCCTCCTGCACTCTGTTTACCCCATGAGGTATTTGCAGGTCTCTATTATGCCCTCTCTCGCTCTTCTCTCTTCCTGGTGTACATGTTGAGATCCCTCAGTCCCTCCTCATAGGGCTTTTGGCGCAGCTTCTACATCTTTTTAGTTGCTGTCCTGTGGACTGCCTCCATCCTGTCTATGTCCTTTGTGAGGTGCGGCCTCCACAATTGGACAAAGTACTCCAGGTAGGGTCTCGACAGCTAGCAATATAGTGGCAACACCACCTCCCTCCTCTTGCTAGAGATACTTCTCCCTATGCATCCCAGCACCCCACTAGCCCTATCCATTGTTTTGTCACACTGCCATGCCACTTTGAAGTAGTCACCTATGATAACTCTAAAGTTCTTTTCCTGCTTAGAGACTGTCAGTACCTCCCACCCCCATCCTATACTCATCCTCTGGGTTTCTATGCCCTAGGTGCATGATTTAGCCCTTTTTGACATTGAACCCCAACTGGGTGTTCCTTCACCTCTCTCTCTCTCTCTCTCTCTCTCTCTCTAAGGCAAATTATTGATATCACATTCCTATTCACAGGTACACAAACAATTATAGATAATTTGCAATTTAAAGTACATTTTTATGTTGGCTTGCACGCATGCGCAAGAAACATCTTGCCACAGTGCGAGTCTTGGGGGCACGGCTGCTGTTGGGCGAATGCAGGAGCCGCGCATCGGTAGGTCATCCCTCGTTCCCCAATCAGCCTGCATGGCACCGCCACACCATGCATACATAATGGGGCCAGCACATCAAAGCAAAGGACCGCTGCAATCGTCATACACAGCGGTCCTTTGCTTGACGTGCTCACCGCCATTATGGCCATGGTTGGCGAGCGGGCGGCTGCCTCACCTATGTCGACATGGGGTGCTCAACTTCTGTCGGCAACCCACCCATGTTTGTATGCGGCAGAGGCCCTCCCTATCAGCATCCCCTCGCAAATGTGGAATGCGAGAGGTTGCCCAATCTATCGGCTCGCGCCCCCGCTTGCATTGCATGACCCAGCAGAGCCCACTCCCCATCTGCATCACCCCCAACTGTTGAATGCTGAGGGGTGCCCCAATCCCCTCAGCTCGTGCTCCCCGACTTTGTTTGCTGGCAGGGGGTGCCCAGTCCCCAGCGCATTACCCCGTGTTGTGTGCAGCGGGGTACCCAATCCCGTTGGCTACTGAACCCCCAAAACCCACTTAGGTGGGCGCTGGGAGCCCACCCCAGCGTGCCAAATGCCCTGCAGTGCCAAAACTGTCCGCGACATTTTCTTTTTTTTTTTTCCTAGAAACGAAAACCGTCCCTCATAGTCTAGGTCCCCGTCCCCCCACCTGCACCCACCCACTGCTCACCCTGCCTCCCCCTCACCCCCACTCACCCCATACTTACCTCCATGCTCGGCCGACGATCTTCAGTGGACGAAACATGTCTGCACTCTTCAAAGCCGACACGCGAACTGAGAAAATGCCCGGTAAGCTGTATAATGCAATGAATAAGGTTTTTCAACTTTGTTGCATATCTCAAACATTTCTTGAATTTTGGCACCAAATTTTCAACATAGGGTTTTAGGGGCCCCTCCTCATGAATTCTGTCACTGTCATGGCATTAATCGGACTCGGAAGGTGATTTCGCGGTCACTGCGCCTAAAATCACCTTCGGAACCGATAATGAAATGACAGTGCTATGTTCATGGTGGCCTCTCAAAAGCCTATGTTCCAAATTTGGTGGAAAAATCAAGAAATGCCTGTTTTACGAGCGTGCATTGTGCAGTTGCTACGCAGGCTCGTAACTTCCCGCATTCGCAATATTTTAATGCGGTGTTTTCAGCATTGGCATTTTTCTGCGCCTCCTTGTGAACAGTGCAGCTGTCATTTCCCACATCCTGCCCGAAATGTGTTTCCGCACTTCCGGCGCACAATTGTGCAGTCGCTGTGGGAAATCAGTGTTTGGGCCAGATTATGAAAATGACAGTGTCACAGTTCATGAGCAGAGCTCCTAGAATGCCTATGTTGAAAATTTGGAGCTGATACTCCATAAAATGACTGTGTTACAGTGTGCATTGGCAGATTGCACGCGTACTGCCGTACGTGCATTGTGATATTTTCACTCTGGTTTCCACCATTGCCATTTTATGTTTGCTTGCGCATGTGCAAGAAACATAAATGCCAACATCTGAGATTTGAGGTGTGTCACCTCCTCCTCAATTCAGTCAGTGTGCTGGCAGGCGCCCTGTAAGACAATGCATGCTGGAGCTGTCTAAGACAAGCTCCAAATGCAGACATACAGTTGAAGGGAGCTACGCTTGAGTGAGCAGCAGTAAGATATGGCCTGCTCATGCGCGGCTCCCCTACACACACACACACAGAAACTCCCCCTCCCCTTTACGTGGCCGGTAAAGGGTGCCCAATCCCCATCCAGCTTGTGCTCGCCCCACACAAGCCTCCCAAATGTCAGGCTAATAGCCGACGGGTGCCTAATCCCCGTCGGCTTCACAGCTCTCTCCTCCCCCATACTATCGCCGATGGGGTGCCCAATCCCATCTGCTTCCCCACCCCCGAGCACAAGGTGCCACGCTGAGGCCCACCCCAGCATGGCAGCAAATACCATAACCGATAGGGTGCCCAATACCCGTCGTGAGCGACCCCCAGCGTCCTTGTTGCCACGCTGAGGCCCACCCCAGCGTGGCAAGACGATCCAGCGTCATCTATGTTTTTTAACCTGGAAAGAAAAAACAGTCCAATCGGTCTCCCAGCACACCTCCAGCAACCGCACCCACCACTGTGCACCCTGCCTCCCCACCCCCCCAACCCCGCTCACCCCATACTTCCTCCGAGCTCAGCGCGACGGATCTTGGTGGACCGGAATTCACGCCTGCACTCTTCAAAGCCGACCAGCGAACTGAGGAAATGCGGTAAGCTGTATAATGGGCTAGATAGGGGGTTTCAACTGTGCATACTCAGCCATTTTGGATTTTTGCACCAAATTTTCAACATGGGGCTTTGGGACCCTTCTCATAAATGATGTCACTGTCATGGCGTTAGTTCGGGCCCCAAGGGTGATTTCACGCGAGTGACTGCAAAATTCACCCTTCGGCCGAATAACACCATGACAGTGACATCATTCATGAGAAGGGTCCCAAAAACCTCGTTGAAAAATTTGAAAAAATTCCAAAAATGACTGTTTTATTTAGCTGCAGGTTGCACAGTTCCTATGCAGGCTTGTAAGTTCGCGAATGTTCAATATTTTCACTCCAGATTTTCAACATTGCCATTTTACCACACCTTCTTTTGAGTAGTATAGCTGTCATTTTTCACATCTCACCCAAAACGTGTTTCCGCCCATGTAGCGCACAATGGTGCAGTCGGTGTGCGAAATCAATGTACGGGACAAATTAGGAAAATCACAGTGATGCTGTTCATGAGCAGAGGTCTTAAAGTGGCTATGTTGAAAATTTGGTGAAAAAATACTAAAAATGACTGTTTTACAGTGTGCGCTGCGCAGTTCCACGCGACGTCAGTAAGTTCGCGAATCTTTCAATATTTTCACCCAGATTTTCAACATTGCCATTTTACCCACCTTCTTATGAGTAGTATAACTGTCATTTTCACATCTCACCCAAAACATCTTTCCGCCCATATGGCACACAATGGCGCGGTCGATTATCAGGAAATCAATGTGCAGGACAAATTAAGAAAATCACAGTGACACCATTCATGAGCAGGGTCTTAAAATGGCTATGTTGAAAATTTGGTGAAAACATTCCTAAAAATGACCCAAACGCACACCCCAATGCCTGTCACTCTCTGCAGGGTAGTGGTGGGGTTGGCTTCAGTTCAATACTTCACTGCCATTCCTATTACGCAGCTCTGTAACTTCTACACTACCACTGCCAATGCCAGCAAGCAAACATTCGGCATTGACAAATGCTTGTTACAAACCTCTTGATGAACAATACAGCTGTCACTTCACATATCCTGCCCAAAATGTGTTTCCGCACTTCCGGCACAGAATAGCGTGGTCGCTGTGCGAAATCACTTCTTGGGACACTTTGAGGACATGACAGTGACACTGTACATGAGCAGAGGTGCTAAAATGCCTATGTTGAAAATTTGGTGCAGAACGCCCACAAACTGCCAGTGCTGCAAGCGTGCCTTGCATATTTGCCACGCACCTTGCAACTCCATAACTTTCGTATATTTGTATGCCACATTTTCAGCACTGCCATTGCCTACACCTCCTTATGAACTGTGCAGCTGTCATTTTCATATCCTGCCCAACATGTTTTCCCGCACTGCACTACCAAACACGCAGAGGGACACCCTAATGCCTCTCACTCTCTGTAAGGTGGGGGTGGGTTGGCATCAGTCCAATACTTGACTGCCACTCCTATGCTGCATCTCTCTAACTCCTGCACTGCCAATGGCAGCAAGACAACATTCAGCACTGACAAATGCTTGTTTTATTATACTGGTAGCATTTACTAGAACTAAAAACTGTGTTTAAAGCAGTAGTATTTATTAGCCTGCTAAGAAATTCATCATATAGGCCCAGATATTCAAAAGGGTTGCGCCATGCGCAACAGGGTTGCGCATGCGCAAGTCCAAAAATGCGCCATTCTGCGATATTCAGCAGGAGGCAGTTACGCCACTGACAACAGGTTGCGCAAAAGAGCAATGCAAATGAATGCATGCTCAACAGGAGGGGGAGGAACCATGCATAACCTGCGCAGCCCAATATTCAGTCGGGTTGTGCAGAGTTGTCGCAACTAACCTGCGCCTGCACAACCTTGAGCCAAAAATGAAGGTGCACGCCCATTGGCTGTAGCTCTGCACCAATGGCATGCAGCCCTACCGGACAGTCAGTCGGCGGGCGGCGGGCGGCAGGCGGGTGGATGCTGCCGCCCGCTGCCGGGGAGCGGGTGGAGGGGCTTCGTGGGTGGGTGGGGGACACTAGACACTAGGGAGATGTTTGGGGGTTGTAACTTTGATATTCTGCCCGCGATCGGGCACTGGTGGGGGTTCATACAGGTTATGCCCGCGATCGGGCTTCGGGAGATGTGGGGTTGATACAGGTTATGTCCGCGATCGTAGACGGGAGATATGTGGGGGGTATATTACTGTATGCCCGTGATCGGGCTTCGGGAGCTGTGTGGGGATGTATACACTGATGCTGCCCGCGATCAGGCTGCAGGCGGAGGTCCTCGATGCGGCTGCTGCCTGGCAGGGCGCCAGTGCAAGTCCTCGGGATCGGGCGCACTTCCACATGCTAATGGCATGCAAATGGGGCCATAAATAGATGCAAATGGTCCCCCTGCGCCTTGCAAAATTATGGCTCCATTTGCATGTCACCTTTTGAATATCGGAAATTTGCTCATGGCGCAGTGGTACTTGCGCCACCGCAAGTTTAATGCTCAACTCTGGCAACTTGCGGTGGCGCTAGTTCCACTGCGCATGGGCTGGGGGGTGATATTCAAAGGAGTTGCTCAATAGCGCAACTCCTTTGAATATCGCCCCGGCCACACCCCTGCGCAACTATTTTGAGCAGCGCTGGGGCTTGCGCCTCAGAATGGCGCAGTTTGAATATCTGGGCCATAGTTTGTTAGCAGTAGTATTTCTGACATTGTTAGAGTCATGATTAGTATATATTTTTTTTATCATAGAAGATTTTATTAAGATTTTAAGTTTCCAAGTTTTACATCATACTTCCATATTCATTTCTCTCATACATGCAGAAAGAATCCTCAAGAACCATAGACTTACACTACACAGCATATTAGAAGAAACTAAGCACCTATCGTCAGAATATTTACATTCATATACATATATAGCCTATCCTTCCAAACAGTAGCTCCTCATATGTCAATCGGGTAGATGGGGTGTGTAAGCAGGTCCATCTAGGAACCAAAAGGGGGGGGGGTTGCACAAGGGGGGAGGGATTTTACACAATGGTGAGTTAAAATAAGGATCCCACTTTTTATAGAAATAACCCAGGTGGCCTCGATGGGCATAGGTCAACCTTTCTAGCAGTGCCAGCTTAGCCAGAGCTGAATGCCATAATCCTATACTTGGGCTGTTGACTTGCCTCCATTGCATTAAAAGGAGCCGCTTGGCCTCCAACACAAAGCCAGCATGACCCACTCTCGAAGGGGCTTTGGTAACGTAGTAAGGCTAGACATATCCCCCAACAATAGTTTAGAGTCTAGCTGGAGATTCCTTGTACCCAGGACCAGACAGCAGTCTTGTCTAACTGCAGCCCAAAAATTAGAAAGTTGTGGACATTCCCACAATATATGAAATAATTGGGCACCAGGTTGTTGACATCTCCAGCAATGGGAGTGTGGCAACAATCCTGCAGAACACAGAACGGCCGGAGTTCTGTACCAGCGCAACAGAATTTTTAGCTGTATTAATTGGCTTTTAGAATCCTTGTACAACTTATGCGCATTTTGAAGACAACCGGCCCAGATAGTTTCAGATACAGTTATGCCCATCTCGGCCTCCCATCGGATTCTACAATGTTCTGTGGGGTCAGATTGGTCTCTACCTATAGCGTGAGGAATTTACCCTGCTCTGACCGCGTGAGAGGTTTCTTTTATGAGGGTAGTTAGCCACTCCCACTTGTTGTCTGACCGCATTCGAGAAGAAAGGGCATATATAAGGCTACGTATTCGGAGATACTGCCAAAAATCAGTGTTTGATAGATTAAATTTATTCTTTAGCTGGGCAAAAGATAATAATGTGTTTGAGCCAGGCATCATAAGATCCATCACATATTGGATGCCCTTACTTTCCCAGGAAGACCAATTAAGAGGCTGTCTCTCTAGTGTGATAAAGGTGTTATGCCATAACCCTGCATATGCCAAAGGTGGGGCCCACGCATCCTTGGGGGTTCGGGAAAGAGTCATAATGCGCCACCAGGCTTATCGGGAGTGACACATGATTAGTATATTTTTAATAATTTTTCTGATAGTCTTTTTAAAATAGCTTTTTAGCAAGTTTTGTACAGTAATCAATGACTCATGCCATTAAAGATGGCCACCACTGGCCATTTATCAGAATCTCTTACACTGAGATTACCTGTTGAATGTACATACTGGTGTAACCCCCCCTACAAATGGAGTTCCCAAAAAGTCTTCCAGGAGCTTGCTTGAGTGCTCCAAGCCTGAATGGTGTTTGGCGTTTAAGCCGTTTATCTGTGAGTGCTTTTAGAGCCTCTGGTACTGTCTCTTTAAGAGCTGCCTGCTTGCAGACATAATTAGTTTGTATGGGGAGACTGTGTGTTTTCCTGCTTGAGTCCCGCTCGAGCTACTGCCAAATCGCTCCGTTTCTGCCATCGCTAAGTGGGCAGAAGGAGCACTCTTCAAGATGTAATTGTTTGCTTGTAACCTGTTAGAGTAATAATGAAAACGAGTTTGATTTAACCTGCTTTCTTGTAGCAAGGACAGTGCAGAGCAAGCTCCCTCATGTCGGTTCTGAACTGCTGAATTGGACCAATCATGGTGGGGATCCTTTAAAATTGAGCCTGCTCTGGGCGAATCAGAACTTGGACTCTCCTCTGGAGCTTGCTGTAAGGGGATTGTAAGGGCAGCGACTCTGGGAAATGTAGTTTTAACTTCGGCGCCTTTTTTCCACCAACAGGGGGAGTTTACTGTGAGTGACAGCTAAAACAGCCAAACCAGCCAACTGAACTGGGAGGAACTCAAAGGAAATGCCCGGCTCTGTCTACTGGAATGTTCAGTTGAGTTGTGACTGTGAAGAGGGAAGGAGCTCCGTGCTCCTGCGCCGTTGAGTTTTCGCGCGGGAAGCTTGTGTGGGGCCCCAAAGTTTGGCCTGCAGTTGTTTGTGAGTGCCAGTGTGGACTGAATCAGAGTTGTGAGGAGAAAGAAGCACCAGAATTGAGGAAACCAGGCTCATCCTGTAGAAGACTGGAGAAATTGCTGAATCGCGCTCGGTCTGTCAGGAACTGAATCTGCTGTGTGTTCTCCCGGGTATTGTGCAGTTATTGTGATCAGGATAGAGAAGCAGCCTGCCTGGTATAGTACTTCCCTTTTTACATATAAATGTGTGTAGTGCTTGTGGGGAATCGGATTTCAAATCCCCTGTACAGTGAATTGAGTGCATGAAGCTGGAAGTAAACCCCAGCTTAATCCAGACCACATCCATTTGCTCTAAACTGCAGTGGGGTCCAGTCACAAGGACCTTGCGCACATGGTCTGCTCCTCCTGGCAATCCAGGACAATCTGCCTGCCATCCAGTTCCCAGCATTGAATATAAAAAGCAGTTGCTCAATATATCTAAACGTGTGCAACAAAGGAGGTAAGGGAAATAAAGAAAATGTTTTGCACTGATAGAAGGGGGAGAGGGGAGAAGTGGGGGAGTGTTTGGCATCCTGCATCTGGAAGGGTTGGGGGTCGCTGGTGGGCAACGACAGCAATGGGTACGGTGGTATGCTGCAACAACTGCGGTGCACCAGTCTTTCTAAAAATTGCCTGGAGTGTAGGAGGAAGTTTAGTGTGCAACCACATAGAAAAACTTAGAAAGGAGATTGAGGGTCTGCAGGAGGAACTAAGACAGGCAAGGCAGATTGGGGGTGGGTTTAGCCCAATACTGGAGGGAGGAAGAAGGGGAGATGAGGAGGCGATTTAAGCCAACAGTGGTGAGGAGAGGGTTAGAAGAAGGGAAGCAGAGACAAAGGGGCCCAGGCCAGGAAGAACGATTGCCGTGGAAACCAGGTCAGGAGACAAAAGACAAATGGAATGAGGAGATAGGGACTTGTGAGGGGAGGCGAAGAAGTGGCAAAAGTCATGGAGTGGAAAGGAGAGAACAGGTTACTATGAAGAGAGAGGGAGCGGGCATTTGTGAAGGGTCTTCAGAAAATAGTTTTGCACTACTAGAGAGGAAGAAGGTGGAGGAGGGAAATGATGAAATTAGAGGAGTAATTGATAAATGCCTGGAACAAACTGGAGTGGGGGGGAAGTTCAGCTGGGAGAATTTCAACAGGGGTAAAAGGGGGAAATAATGTGTAGGAAGAAGAAGAGGAGCTGGAAATGAGAGATGGAGATGAATGGAAGCAAGCAGGGAGTAAGAGAGGTGGAATCTTAGTTCTGGGGGACTCAATACTAAGAGGAGTCAGGTGGGGTAGCAAGGGGGAGAGGCATAGTCACATTTGGGTGGAGGCCATGCCAGGAATGACAGCGGAAAGGGTGGGACAATCTGTTCTGAAATATGCTAGAAGGGGTAGGGACAAGCCTCATTTAATTATACATCTTGGGACAAACGACCTGGCTGACAAGACAGTAGATATAGTCCAGAGGAGGTTTGTGGAACTAGCACAATTATGTGAAGGGGCAGGAAGATCAGTAACTTTTTCAGAGATACTTCCGGTGCCAAAGGCAAGCACAACAAGAAAGCTGAGAATAGAGGAATTTAATGGATGGCTAAGAACCTGGTGTTGTGCTAAAGGGTATGGGCTGTTGGGGGGGTGGGGAGGGACCTGGGAGGACAGTAGTCTCTATGCCAAGGACAGACTACACTTGAGTGAGGAGGGGAAAGAAAGTGTTGAAACAGAGGATGGAAGAGTATATAGAGGAAGTTGGGAATTTAAACTAGGAGTGGGGGGTGGCAGTTGGGGAAGAGATATGCAGAGACCACAGGTTGGGAAATCATATGAGCTTACCCCCCATAACAGTGACAAAGGACAAATGGCAAGTACTATTGGTGATGCTAGGAAAGGAGGGCAGGATGGGGGGGTGGAAGGTGGTTACCTTTAATGCTAGGAGCCTTGGGAGGAAAACTGCAGAGTTACAGGTTCTCATGGCAGAGGGAGAGGTGGACATTGCAGCCATCACGGAAACATGGGCCACCAAATATAATGACTGGGACCTGTCTGTACCAGGGTACAGGTTATTTCGTAGGGACAGGGTGATTGGGAAGGGGGTGGCACTATATGTGAAGGAAGGACTGAAGTGTGTAAGGGAGGAAGGGGAGGAGGGTAGTAAGGAGTCACTTTGGGTGCAAATCCAGGATTCCAAGAATAGGATTCTTAGAATGGGAGTGGTGTACAGGCCACCATCTCAGACGGAGGAGTTAGACAGGGAACTAGCGGGACAGATCAGGAGGACCTGCGAGAAGGGTAGTGTGGTGATTGTGGGGGACTTCAACATGCCAGGAGTGGACTGGAGCACCCCAACAACCAGGAACCGAAGGGAGCAGGTACTGCTGGATGCCTTCCAGGACAGCTTCCTGCTGCAAATGGTCAGTGAACCAACCAGGTTAGGGAATACCCTTGACCTTGTGCTGGCAAATGGGGACTTTGTGAGAGAACTTATAGTGGAGGAACCGCTGTCTGGGAGTGACCACTACTCAATATGGCTCACATTGGCTATGGGCAAGGAAGGAGTGGAATCTGGCACAAGAGTGCTGGACTTCAGGAGGGCCGACTTTGGGAGGATGGGGGAAGTGGTAAAAGGGTACCTGGGCAGAATTCAATCTAGTATGGATACTAACCAGAGGTGGGAGCTCATAAAGCTGGGGATAGTGGAGGCAACCAAAACCTGCTGCAAAGCCCAGAGCAAGAAAGCTAGGGCTAAGAAACCAAGCTGGTTGAGCAAGGAGGTCATGGAAAAGGTAAGGAGGAAAAGAGCTGCCTTTAGGAAGCAAAAAAACAGGGAGGGGGAGGACAGAGAGAGTACTTGACAGAATCAAGGAGGTGACAAGGGCAGTAAGGGGAGCCAAAGCATCTACAGAACTCAGGTTGGCACAAGGCATTAAGAAGGGGGAGAAAGACTTCTTTAAGTACATCAGGGAGAAAAGGAGCTGTAAGGACCACATAGTAAGGATTAGGAAGGAGGGGGGTTGGGTGGAAGCAGGATACGATAAGGCAGAAGCACTAAATGAGTACTTCTGCTCATTATTTACTAAAGAGAAGAGGGGGGTGACACCCAAGGTGGGAGAAATGGCAGAAGCAGAGGGTGAAGTGGTGACAGATGGGGAAATCATGGAGGGCAGAGTTCGAGAGGGTTTGAAGGCAGTGAGGGTGGACAAGGTGCCAGGTCCAGATGGCATCCACCCCAGGGTACTGAAGAAGCTGGCAGAGGTCCTTGCAGGACCTTTGGCAAACCTATTTAATGCCTCACTACATTCAGGGTGTGTACCTCAGGACTGGAGGATGGCTCATGTGGTGCCCCTCCACAAGAGTGGCCCCAAGGATGAACCAGGAAACTACAGACCAGTGAGCCTCACATCCATCGTGGGTAAGCTAATGGAGACTATCCTGAAGGAGAGGCTGGTGGCCCTCCTAGAGGCCAAAGGACTACAGGACAGCAGACAGCATGGCTTCATACGTGGCAGATCCTGCCAAACCAACCTGGTCGAGTTCTATGACTGGGTAACTAGGCAACTGGACAGGGGCCATGCAGTGGATGTCCTGTATCTGGACTTCTGTAAGGCATTCGACTCGGTGCCACATGGAAGGCTGGGAAGGAAGTTAGTAGGCACAGGGGCGGGTGCAAAGCTGGTGAGATGGGTAGGAAACTGGCTGCAGGGAAGGCAACAGAGGGTGGTGGTGAGTGGGGAGCTCTCACACCCAAGGGCAGTGATGAGCGGTGTCCCACAGGGCTCGGTGTTGGGACCAGTGTTGTTGGGATTGCAGAAATATCATGGGACATCAAGAGCAAGATCAGTCTGTTTGCTGATGATACCAAGGTTGGCGCAGTGGTGGATGACCTAGGGGGATGGCAGGGGTTGCAGGATGATCTGGCAAAGCTTGAAACCTGGTCAGACACCTGACAACTGGGGTTTAATGCCAAAAAGTGCAAGGTGCTGCATTTTGGGATGAAGAACCCAAGGAGGAGTTACCAGCTAGGGGGAGTGCAGCTAGCCCAGACAGAGGAGGAGAAGGATCTGGGTGTGCTCATTACAGGGTCAATGAACAACTCGGCACAATGTAGGAAGGCAGCTGCAAGGCCAACAAAATGCTGGGTTGTATTGCAAGGATATATCCTCGAGGAGGAGGAGGTGATTCTGCCACTGTATAGGTCATTAGTTAGACCACACCTGGGTACTGCGTGCAGTACTGGTGTCCCGTATCTGAAGAGGGACATTAAGTTACTGGAGGGGTGCAGCGCAGGGGCGACAAAGATGATCAAGGGGCTGGGGACTTATCATACGAGAGGAGGTTGAAGGAGTTGAACATGTACTCACTGGAGGAGAGGAGAGCGGGGTGACATAATTGAAACCTTTAAATACATGAAAGGAATAAACAAGACTGGTACAGAGGGCTGTTCAAAGTAAGGGAGGGGAGGGCCACCAGGGGCCATGATATGAGACTGGAGCGAGGAAGGTTCAGGAGGGAGATGAGGAGACACTTTTTTACAGAGAGGGTGGTGGCTGGGTGGAATGCGTTACCTACAGAAGTGGTATGCAGTAGAACAGTGGACTGCTTCAAACGAGGATGGGACAGGACAAGGGGGAGGGTTAATGAAGGGGAAGGGTGGAAGGGAGGGGCAGCTGCAGAATAAGGGGTGCTAGCTGCACATTCGAGCAGACTTGATAGACCTCTAGGCCTTTATCTGCTGGCAAATTTCATATGTTCATGAGTACAAAGCAGGGTAGCTCCCTGCCATCTGTTTATCGAATTGCAAGTGTGTTATTAATTGTTGTGTTTTATTTCTTCACGAACTGAGCCATCCGGCTCCGGATTACAATTGGGTATTGTGCAAGTGTTTTTTCATCACAGGGCCCCAACCAGCTGCACCAAATAGGCTAGCCTTCTATTGCCTGGGTACCCAGAGACAGTGACTTATAGGTTAGGCCTGTGCACAGTGCCCTAGTATGGAGATACAGTATATATATTAGAGTGGTAAGCTAATTAACCTGATTTTCCCCAGTCCTTGTTATTCCCCCCTAAATAAATCAGATCTGTTTGTTTCAGCAACGTTACACTGCCTGAGGTATTCGTTTATGTTAAAGTATTGTACTGTGGTTTTTGCACTGTATCATCTTGTTTTACAGGGGGTCCCCAGAGTCCAGCTGACCGAAACAGTCCTGGGGATAAGTGTATATTGCAAGGGTACTGTGATTGATTTGTGTGGGCCACTAGTGGGAAGAAAGGGGGGTTGCAGTGACCCAGAGGGCTGGGACCAAGTCATACCAGACTGTCTTAACCCCGACCTCTGGGTGGAGGCACCCGCCATAGGATCCAGGCCCCTCAACCTGTTAGTGGCAAATCAGGCAGGGGTAGTAGCCCTTGGGGTAGCGCCACCTAGGGGTTACACTAGATTCTTATAATGTATGTTGGAATGTTGTTAACCCACAAAAATCATCATTTCCCAGTGTTGTTAAGCCACTGATGTGACGCTTCATCCTTGTTAACCCATCGATAGTACGTCACATCGATGTGTTAACAACTGGGAACAGTCTGCACATGTGCGCACATTTTTTCTCTTAGGAACTGACGGATGCATGCAGTGGTGATGGAATGACCGAATGGCCATGGCGGTGACTTATTTAAAAAAGTAAGGAGCCTTCTTTAATCTTTCTTGGGACCATACTCTATGAAAAACAATGTATGGTCCCTCTATCAGCAACCGATTACTATTTACCGTCTCGAGGTTGCACTGGCGACTTAAACCTCTCGAGCTTCGCTCTCGAGGTTTACATGGTTGCCCTGGTGACCTCTCGACGGTTAATAGACCGGTTACAGATAGAGGACCATACATTGTCCTCTATATGGTAGATTTATTATAATGGTGTTCCTATATGTTGGTAAACAGCACAGCACAGCACCACACCACAATATATTTTTTTCATAGCAGGCATAGCAGAGTAGTGGGAAATTTAAAAAACTTCAAAATCCTGTATCTTCATTCTGGAATGAAAGAGAAATGTCATTGCTAAAAAAAAAATTAAAAAATTACATGGTGACTAACAAATATTACTGCTTTAAGTTTAAAAAATGTTTCCTTCAATTTACTATGGAGTGTGACAACATGTGCTTTTTCATTGCTGATCCTTTCCCAATATCTCAGGCAGCCACAATACTTTGGTGATATTTTATTTATTTATAAATTGGTGACCAGGAAAGGCACACTGAGCCTTGGCTTGTCTTCAGGTGTGATCGGCAGGGATGGGGGAAGGGCACGGACATGGGAGAAAGAATCCATGTCAGTCAAAAATGGTGTCAGTACTGTGCCAACAGTAGAAGTCTGTGCAGTTAAACACAGTGTAGAACTAAGATATGGGCAAGGAACAAGGAAACATAATAAGTTATGATAAGTTACATGAACAAGATATACAGTGGTAGCCATGTGCAGATTATTCGGATATATCATGATGTATTACAGGAAATCCCCATTCATTTCAATCTCCTACACTTATTGCTTCCTTGGTGGCATGTGTTCCACACTCTACCTGTTCTTCTTTTCTTCTCCGGTGGAGGGATCCCGTAGTATATTCCTCTTTTCCTAATCTTACACTAATCCTAAATAACTTCTACTTACTTCCTATTCTCTGCAGCTTCATTTTCCCAGTTTTGCTTATCCCTTTACCCTTCCACCATTTTCTACCCTCCCTTTCCTGTTTGTCTCTTGCTGTCTCGTTGCCCCTTCCCCATACTCATACACCTCATTCCAGCAACTCTTCCTGTTCTCCCACTCTTTTTAGTCTTCATTTCCTTTCTGTAATTATTTTGAGTTGTACCTGCACATTATCTGTCTCGTATCCCTTGTACAGATAGCATTGTTTTTGTATCTGCCACCCTGATTTCTGTGTATGGAACCTAAGTAAGCTGTACTTGCACGTTACTTGTTTTGCACCGCTGGTTTTGTTATCACTGTTGTTGACTCTGCCATTTTGATTATTAATTCTATGTACCCCTATGTATGTTAGTCCTTCCAGGCCCGCCTTGCAAATGAGCTGTCTCAATGGTGTTATCCTGGTAAAAATAAGATTACATTGAATTGGATTTGTTGATATGTAGCGTATATTTGTATTGGCAATGTAACCCACTCCCCAAATGGTGGGCTTACCTTAATTATCTTCCTTGACCTTGCAATGTTCTTTTGCCAAAAAGAGGGTCCCAGCTGGTGCTCTTCCTTTGGGAGCCTGGCCAAGTCCAGTACTGTAAATACTGTTCAAATCAAATTAAATCAAATCATGTTTATTTATAAAAAGCGCCTTTCCAAACAAGGTCAAGGCACTTGTACATAAATCAGAACCAACAAACATAACAATCATTAAAATCTACATCAAATAACAAAGCAGTAAATCTCATTAAAATCTTTATCATATTAAAATGTATAATAATCTTCTAAGACTAGGAGCAGTCTCGAAAAGTCAGGCTAAATAAGTAGGTTTTTAATGATATCTTAAAACTCTGGATGGTCAGACACTCTCTCACTCGACAAGGTAGAGAATTCCACAGGGTAGGGGCCACAAAAGCAAAGGAACGGGACCCCAATGTTTTCAATCGGACCTTGGAAATCTCTAGCAGTTCCTCATCGGTGGAGTGGAGTGGAGTGAGCAGAGGGGGCAGTAGGGGCAAAGGAGATTTTGCAAGTAACTGGGTCCCTGCTCATGTAGGGCTTTATAGGTCAGTAGACTGACCCTGAAGGTGATCCGCCACTGTACCGGCAGCCAGTGCAGTCCGCGGAGCACAGGTATGATACGACTGGCCCTAGTAGAGCCAGTCAATAGCCTGGCTGCCACATTCTGCACCAGCTGCAAGTGGCGGATATCAACCCCCGGTAGCCCTAGATAGAGGGCATTGCAGTAGTCAAGGCGGGAGGTCACAAAGGCGTGGACCAAAGTTGGAAGATCATCGGGCAAAACCAGGTGCTTTACCTGGGTGATATCCCTCAGATTGTAAAATGAAGTCTTGACAACATTCAGTGTAAAGTATTGCTGTAATCTTGGTTCCTGCATGAGTGTGCGAGTTGATGCCACCGTGCTGCTACTTTAAAATGCTCAGCCCTGCCTTTGCAGTGAATAGCCTGTGTTGGGTCCAGGAAGTCCAAAGCCTGTGAAGAGCTGGGCAGCACCCCGATAAGTTTCATTGTAGAGTTGTTTACCAGTATATATGAAGCCCTATTGAATACTCTGATTACTTATTACTAAAGTCTAGCTGTTATGTTTAAAATGTGTTTTGATGTTGGGACTGTTTGTATTTCAAGCAGCCAGTCTCCATGTTGATACTTTGACCCCACTTTGGGCCAATCAGAATTTCAGGGGTCCTAATGGAACGTTAGACTGTGACTGCTGGGAAGAAACTGTGGAATTTATCCTTGGTGCCCATTTTTGGCCAATCAGAGCGCTGGGACTGTAACTGACAGATTGGGTAGCCAACCGGATTACAGATTCCTTTTCCCTTCAGTCAAAAGAAACTGCTGAACAGTCTGGTCTGTCTAGAGCTTCTTTATTGTGAAGAGGCGCTCTGTGTTGCTTGGGGAAGTTGGGGGGAGGCCTGCTTTGCCTCTCCTTGGCCTAAGATTTTGTGTGGATATTGTTTGGACTGCCGACCTGCAGACTGATCTGAGAATTTCCAAGAGGGAGAAAATAAGTGTTTTCCTCAGAGCTAAACAACCAGACCCAGAGGGAGTCAGAGCCCTGAAAGACCCTCGAGGCATGTGTGGAGTGTGTTCTGGCTTTGCCAGAGTATGTGACCTAAAGCTGAAAGTTGGGGTCATCAGACTTGTCTCTGAATCTGTTGTTAGAAAAGGGAGACCGAAAGTGAGTAGTGCCAGCTTACATGTCTAGGACCGCAGTGTGCAAGCAGGTAAGCAGTGCAGCCTATCTGAGATGGTACCAGTACAAATACTGATGATGGCGAATAACTCCAGTAAAAGGCTGTTGCTTATCCTGAAAGACAAGCTGTTATAGAACCAACGTGAGGAGTCAGCACCCGTGGAAAAGATCATCGCAGGATGCAGCCATCCTTGGGAGCAACACTGTGATGTGGGGGTGAGTCGTGCAATCCCTGGTCCCTGTATCCTGGTCCTGATCCAAAACAAAGAGACCTGCGGCCATCAGTCAAAGAGCCAGTCCTCAAAAGGAACCTGCCTGGAAATCAGTCCAGTATCTGAGGTCTTGGTGCAGTGAGTACCACAGGGCCCTGGCCCTGCAACATCTAATACAAAGCAATTGCCAGCTGATTTGTTTTCCAAAGTTCTTGTTGTGGTTTAACTGTATTTGCCGGCCATTGGGTCTGGGGATTACAATTTCTTTTGGATTTAAAGTGCGGGTGAATGTGGTTACAACTAGAAGTTAAAGAATCAATAACAGTTTATTAGTTTAAGGGCCCCAACCTGCTGCAACGCTGGCCACCCCACAGCAATGCTCAGGCCTGCACTAGCCTAGATCCTAGATACCCAGATCTCAGTGGCTGAGTTGATCAGGGGTATACATGTGTGTGATTGCTAGTCTAATATCAAAGCTAAATCATCTCCTTACAGTGACTATTAATCTCTATGCCCATCCCCTGTTAATACCCCCAAATAAATCAGCTTATTGTTTGAATGTTAAACTGTCTCCTGATCATATTATTGCCGAGTGCTGGTGATTGGAGAAGGTTAAAAGTGCCTTGTTGTTACTATCAAGTTTTACTTCCCAAGTGCACAGTGTATCCAAGGAATCCAGACCCTGTTGGTAAGAGTGGTAACCATGAGCATATTATTAGCGCTCCTCATTAATTGTAACTTGAATGTTAAACAAAGTTTTTGGTACAACTCCATGTGTGGGATCACTGGTTGGGGCTGTGGGTAGGTACAACTTCCCAGAGGGTTGTGCTAGCTTAACATCTAACCCACTTGAAACTCACTCTGTGTGGAGGCACTGCATCAATAGCATTATTGTTCATACTGAGGCCCTTGTACTAGTTAACTCAGAACCCAGGCCCCTCAACCTGCATTTGAGGAAGCAGGCAGGGGTAGTAGCCCAGTTGGAGGTGGTGCCCAGGTTACAGCAACATATGTAACAAGTTTTTTTTTTTTTTCATGGCCAAGGTGTGTGGTACCTTGAGATGCTGAGAAGTTTTAATTTGCCAGCAGAGTTTTGGCAAAGTGGCGACATTCACCTAAGCGAAGCACTTGGCAAAGTTCCCACTTCACCTAAACTTCACACTTCACCACTTTGTAATGGGGTTTTCTGGCCAAGTAGCACTTTTTCTGGCAAAGTTATCATGAAGTGGTAACTTCACCAGAAAATCTGCATGACTTCACTTGAAAAAGTGACACTTCTGCTGAAAAATTTGTGAAGTTGGAAAGCTTTACAAATCAATTCAGGAAACAAAGTTTGCTAACTGTGCACATCTCTAGTAATACCACATAAAACACGAGATGGAAGGTAGGTTTGTAATGGTATCATACACTGAGGGTGTGTTAAAAAAAAAAAAAAACAGTTTTCACTGTTGCCCATTCTTTATTTTTTACAGTTACTGATAAGATTCATGGTGGGCAAGTAGCGGTGGAGCTGATAACCAACATACATTTGGCAGCAGCAGTAGTGTGCTCGGTGCTTTATACGGCCACAAGGGTGTCCACAGGAGTGGAAGGAAAATGGTTCAGAATTCAAGAGGGGGTCTAAACAGTCACTGAAACCTGTTTAAGCAAACAGTGGAAAAGAACAAGCACAGAACAAGCACAGGAAGCCACTCTGGTTTACAGGGGAGGTTGGCAGTGAAATTAGGGAGAAAAGGGTTTCCTAAAAAAATGTAGGAAGAGCCATCTGGAGGAGGCTAGGGTCAACTAGGCAGGAACTGAGTTGAGGGTAGTGGAGGGGGTCAAGGAAGGTGACAAGACTTTTTTGGTACATTCAAGAGAAAAAGACAGTGGAAGAAGGTAATGTCGAGCTGAGGAGGGGTCCAGAGAGGGTAAACAACAGAGGAAAGGCAGAGGTATTAAATGAATACTTGTGCTCTGTATTCATGAAGGAAAAAGGTGGACCACTTCCACAGAGAATGAGAGGGACAGGGGGTAGAGGAAGTGTGAGGAGGAGATTATGGAGGACAAGGTCCTTAAGGGGCTCAAGGCCCTCAAAGTGGATAAATCCCCTGGGTCAGATGGCATGTACCCCAGGATACTGAGAGAACTGAAGACAGTCCCCCCCCCCCCGGCCATAAGTGTAGGAATGCATATACCAAGTAAACCATGGTTGGCAAGTTGGTTGGAGAAGGAGACAGCATTCTGGGCCCTGGCCATTGATTTTGGTCACTTCTACAATCTAATAGCCACCCTATTCGTGTTCAAATGTTAAGGTTGTGCTCTGCTTGAATTAAACATAATGCTAAATGCATAAAACTAAATACAATATGGGGTATACAAGGATTCTGAGTAACAAATTTGGGCACGTCTACAATTGGGGGGCTCAAACATGCGCCAAGGGATTTCTGGCTTACAAATGGTATTTTTCTAGCTACACCGCTGCCCCTGGCTGACCTGTTCAACTGCTCCTAGATAAAGATGTGGTGCCATGAGGATGAATGACGGCTGATGTAGTAAACCTGCAGAAGAGTGAGGCAAGGGCTAAACTACGGAACTAGAGACCAACCAACTTGACTCTGATAGTTAGCAAGCTGATGGAAACCATTCCCAAGGAATGGTTGGTCAAGTTCCTTGAGTAAAACAGGCTCCAGGACAACAAACAACATGGGTTTCTGTCAGGGAGGTCATACCAAATAAATGTGATCAATTTCTTTAACCTAGTCAAAAACATGTGATCAGTTTCTTTGACTGGGTTACAAAAGTGTCTGACAAGGGTCTGGCACTGGACATACTCTACCTGGATTTCAGCAAGGCCTTTGACTCAGTCTCACACAAGAGATTGATAAAAGAAGTTGTAGGACCTTGGGGTGGTTGAAAAGTTTGCTAGGTGGTTGACAAACTGGCTAGGCGGGAGATCTCAAAGGGTAGTTTAGTGGCAGAGGGGTATGACTGTGCAGGGCCTTTGTATCAGCCTGAGCCTACTTTATGTGTTCCTTGTTTACTGGGCTGATGTAGTCCTGTACAGGGTCTTGGCAAATGAATATGTAAGAACCCCCTCCTGATGGTAGGGGCAGGTTGTTACTAGTTGTGCCCAGCAGAGGTATAGGGTACTTTGGCATTGCTCTTTAAGGCGTAGTGCTAATGGGAGGAATTAAGGCAGTATAAATAGGGTGCCTTCGTGGTACTAGGAGGTGAGTTGTGGGAAGCCAGGGGGCTAGATTGCCCAATGGGGACGAAGGGCACGAGTCAGAGAGAAAGGGGGCATCATGTCCTGGGTGCCCTTGTCTGCTAGGTGCCCATGGGCAAGGGGCCAGTTTTGTCCCCCATGTCAGGCTACTTGCTGGGGGCAGCATTGCAGGCATCACCAGATTTGCAGCTGGGAGCCTAGGATTCTGGGAGCTCCCAGAAGGGTGTGCAAATGACATGGCTCACTATGGCTGGCTCAGGACATAGTCCAGGGGTGAAAATTTTTTCATTGCATGTTCCCACCTAAGGATGCAAGTGCCTTGGCACCCTTGATGCCTGAGGGTGGCACAGGGTCTAGATACTTTGCAAAGAGGGGGAGTTGCTCTGTACATCTGCAGGCCTGCTGCAGGCCAGGTCAGACCTTGGGCTCTTGAGACATTCCTTGGCACAAAAAAGTGGAGGTAGGATTTGTACCTTGGTGACCCTGTATATTTTGGACAGTTAGATCTTGGGAGGGTTATGGAATCCTGGGAGGTACCTCCTCAAGGAATACCTCCCGATGGGCTTTATGGCCAAAAGTGGATCCTTCAGAAGATTTTGTGGGATACTTGGATTATGTGGGTGACATTGGTAACTATGCAGTCAGGCTGTTCAAGAAACTGGAGGATGGAAGGATCTGAACCAGAGCTGCATGCTTGGTAAAAGGTAAGTGACTGTCTCCAGGAATGTGGGGAGGTCCCCAAAAAGTATGCTGAGTGCTTGTCCCTTGGTACAGGATATGAGGTACCACAGCATGTGTAGCTCTAGCTGATGTGGACCCTGCCATGTGTGTGTATAGGTGTCAGGAGTTCCAGGGCACTGGGGCACGATGAAGGGATACTGGTCCGCTGGGACCAATAAGCAAGGGAATTATCTCCCTGAACATTTAGGCACCCTGCTGGCATACCAGTTTAAACCCAGGTCAAAGAAGAGGCTCAGTTCAAAGGTTTAGAAATACTGGGAAACTGGGGATTCCTAAGATCAAAGGAAGCTAAGGTGGGACCAAGTAATTTCAAGGGCACTGAGATGCCTGATTGAACAGGGATCGAGAGAGTCTAGGACAATGTTACAGGTCTCAGCACTGCCACAGTAATGTGACTGTCACAGACAATTTCTCCCCAAACTCAGCTTGAAGTCAGTAGCTGTCTGAAGACTCTCTGTGGGAGTTGCCCCTCCCTGAGAATGAGTGCGATTGGTTGTTTGCCATGTTGGCTGACATGAGAAGATGCAGGTAAGAAATTCTGTGATTTAGGGATTACAATGGAACTCTTGGACATTCAGCCACAAGGTGGTACTTGATCCCTGCTATGTGTGGAGCAGAGCTAATGACCATCTGCTGCATGTCACAAGGAGGAGGTAGTTTGGTCCCACTGGTGTCTTGAGAGTGAGGAAATGACTGTAGTATGGCAGTCAGCTTTTGCTTTGTGCAGAGTAGAGATCCGTGTGTGACTTTCACCAGCTCAGAAATGTCCACAGATGCCAACAGTGTCATCATAGTATGACGCAGAGGTCTTTAGTGTCACTGGTGCTGAGAGCAGCAGTAAACATTAGGGACAGCAACATAGCAATGAGTGCACTGAGTTAATGTAGGCCATGAGTTACCATGGCTGTTAAGCCCAAAAGCAGGACACTGAGTACATCCAGCAGTATAATCAATGCAGGACCAAGGTCCTGGACTGTGGCCATGAAAAACTTAAGGCATGGACATCAACCTCCCACATTTTGGGTCCTGTTAGAGGAAAGAGAGGCCCTCCTTGCCATTGAAGGCCCTCCTAAGCCAACACGGGAGGATGGGCACTCTCACCAGCAACTGAGGATACTGTCCATGTTGACATGCCACCTTGGCAGTGATGGGAAGGTGAAGTGTTGGAGCCCGATGAGCAAATCGATGACACAGAGACATGGGGTGAAGCAGGCCAAGTGGCCAGACCAAGGCTAGCTCTCTGTCAAGACTATGGAAGCCAGATTGTTAACCAGTATATCCAGACTTAATCAAAACACTCCCACATTATGGGAGTTGCACTGACTGCCAATAAGATGGTGCTCTGAATCTGAAATCCTTCTGCTAGTGTATAAGGCAATAAATGGACTGGGTCCCCATTATATTCGTGAGCTGCTGGCAGCCCATCAGGGGGACTACTGGGGCACCAGAGTTCTCCTCTCAGATACCCAGGGATTTCTATTAGTTCCTCCAGTGAGACTGAAGTCTGCTGGTGATCAAGAATTTTCTATAGCTGCTCTGAGACTCTGAAGTATTGACCCAAAATCCATCTGTTCTGCCTCTCCCATTGAAAGTTTTAAATCTTGGTTGAAGTCTTAGTTATTCAGACAGGCCTTTACAGGGGACCAATAGCTCTGACAGTTTTATGGTCATATTCTAAGCTAGGCTTCTATCATGTATTCATATGACTGTTTGTTATAACATACTATCTACTTAAACTTATAAAGCACTTTGAACCCTGGAAAGGTGCTATATCAGGGTCAGACTGGCATACAGGGGGCCCACCTGGAAATTTGGCACAGGTACCCGTCTGGAAAATTAATAGGGGAGGGCCCAGGGTGACACAGTCATATCCATATTCCACTTCAGTCTGGTACACTAGGTCTGTGCTTGCATCTTACATTTACTTCTCTCTGGGACCATTGGTGGGACCACTCAACATCCACAATGTAAAGGGGATTGTACTGAATCAGGTGGACTCATTTAAGCACCTAGGACTTACCATTGGCCAGTCTCTTACCTCTGCACCACATGTTGACCAGATTGTAAACAACATCAATAGAAAACATGGGGCACTATACAGACAGACACACAACCTTACCCAGAAGGCCAAATGTATCACAGCTACCAGCTCCATTCTCCCTATAATCAACTACAGCAGCACAGTATATGGGGCTGCCTCAGATAGGGTACTAAACAGGGTCAAACTGGCATTAAACAAAGCCTGTTGCTTTGTCCTTTGGGGTAGATAGAACCACCCACACCTGCACACTCTACACCCAAACAAATGGCCTCCACTGCAGGGCAGGATTAAGCTTCAGACCTGTTTGCTGGGTATGAGAACCCTTTTGGGCCCCCCACAGAAGTGCAAAACTTCCTAAGCCCTGCCCAAAGCCCTTACCCTACCAGGAGAATGGCTTGAGGTACCCTCTCTGTACCATTCTGCAGAACAAATCTGGCTAAGTGCGCATTCACGGCTAGAGCCCCACATTGGCTGAATGAGTTGTCAGCGCAGTTGGCGGTGTGACAATAGCCATCTGCTTGTTATTATTTGGATTATCATTTTGTTATAAATATATGTTTTGTATGGCAGTCCTGCTTAGGAAACACACGGTAACTTTCTCGGAAGTGCTACCTGTTTATGGCATGGATGAGGCTAGGGTACTCCGCATAACGGGATTCAATGACTGGTTGAAAAACTGGTGCAGAGCTCAGGGATTTGGCTTCATTGGGGACTGTGGCTCCACCTGGAGTGATGCAGGCCTATACTGGCATGATGGTCTGCATCTGTCCAGGAGGGCAACCAGGATCCTTGGTGATAGGTTTAAATGCTTCATTGGCAAGCATTTAAACTAGCCAAGGGGGGTTGCACTGAAAAGGAGAAGGGAAATCCTAGCTGCTTCCACAAAAACAAATCAGGGTAGTTAGTGAGGTAAACACCAAGATAGAGCAGTTGATAGGGAGAAGGGCAGGGGTAAATGGAGAAAAAGACAAAGGCAGTAAGGACAGGGATGGGGCAAAAATAAAAAATAAGGCCATAAAAAAATGGAGGGTAATGAGTACCAATGCCCATAGTCTAGGTAAAAAGCTCTCCGAAATGGTAGCCTTGATGGAAGAGGGATGCCTGGATATCGTGGCAGTCACAGAAACATGGTACACAGAGAACCATGACTGGGATGTCAACATACCAGGATACACAATCTACAGGAGGGACAGGGAGGGTAGAAGAGGAGGAGGAGTTGCTGTCTATGTAAGGGAAGGGAAGGAAAGGGATCAAAGCAACAGAACTAAAGGGTAAACAGGGAGGAGAGGAGGCACTGTGGGTCACCCTGGAGACTGGAAATGGCAACACAATCCGCACAGGGGTTGTATACAGACCCCCTTCTCAGGGGGAGGAAATGGACAAGGAAATGATAGAAGGCATCCTTAGGATGGCAGAGAAAGTGGAGATATTGCTGATGGGAAACCTGAATATGCCAGATATTAACTGGAGCACCTTTGCTGCAGCCACATCCAAGAGCAGGGCCATTCTCGATGCCCTACAAGGGGCATGCCTCAGACAACTAGTTTTGGAACCCACTCGAGAGGGAGCAATCTTAGACCTGGTACTCTCAAATGAGGACAGAGAGAGGATCTCAGATCTAGAAGTGGGTAGCCATCTGGGAACAAGAGACCACCAAACAGGGTGGTTCACGATAAACTTAGCTGTAGAGTCAAGCCATACAAAAGTGAAAGTATTGGACTTCAGGAGGGCTGATTTTGTCAAAATGGGAGAGTGCCTCAGAAAAGCACTTGCAAACAGGCAAGAAGGTGGGGTGGACCAACAATGGGGAAACATCAAAACCGCCATCACAGAGGCAACAAGCCTTTGTGTGAAGCAAATAAATCAAAACGAAAGAAAAAAACACTATGGTTCTCAAAAGAACTGGTGGGGAAGGTTAGGGAGAAAAAGACAGCATTCAGAAAGTATAAAGAAACACAGAAGGAGCAGGACAGAGAACTGTACCAGTTAAAGCAGAAGGAAGCGGGGAAGGCAGTCAGAATAGCAAAGGCCCAAACCAAGGAAAAGATAGCCAGCTCAGTTAAGAAGGGGGATAAAACCTTTTATAGGTACATTAGGGAGCAAAAAAAGACTAATGCAGGGATACAGAAGCTGAATCAAAAGGAGGGTGATTGGGCAGAGAGCGACAGTGAAAAAGCAAGGATACTGAGCGAATACTTCTGCTCAGTATTCACAATGGAAGAGCAGGGGGGGAGATACCTAATCCAGTCAATAGAAGCAATCTGGACAGGGCGGTTGATATTAGTCCTTTCACAGAAGAAAGGGTTCTGAAAGAACTCCTAAAACTGAAGGTGGATAAAGCAATGGGGCCTGATGGGATTCATCACAGAATTCTAAAAGAACTAAGGGAATAACTAGTAACACCACTGACTACCCTTTTTAATAAATCATGGGAGGATGGTGTGGTACCTGAGTACTGGAGGAGGGCAGATGTGATTCCCCTTCACAAAAGTGGGAGCAAGACAGAGGCAGGAAACTACAGACCTGTCAGTTTGACCTCAGTGGTAGGGAAAATGATGGAATCACTTCTGAAGGAAAGAACTGTTGAGTACCTAGAGGCCAGTGGGACACAGGACCCAAGGTAGCATGGATTCACAGCAGGAAGGTCATGTCAGACAAATCTAATTGATTTCTTTGACTGGGTGACCAAAGTAGTAAACCAGGGAGGGGCTGTGGACATGGCCTACCTAGATTTTAGCAAGGCATTTGACACAGTGCCGCACAAAAGATTAATAAACAAATTAGCCAGCCTGGGAGTGGGTCCCGGGGTGGTAGCCTGGGTAAAACACTGGCTGGACAACAGGACACAGAGGGTAATAGTAAATGGAGTCCACAGTGAAGAAAGGGGAGTTACTAGTGGGGTACCGCAGGGTTCAGTACTGGGGCCGGTCCTTTTTAATGTCTTTATAAGTGACATTGCAGAGGGACTGGAAGGAAAAGTATGTCTCTTTGCAGATGACGCAAAGATCTGCAACAGGGTCGATACTTAAGGTGGGGTGGAAAGGATGAAAAGGGACTTGGCAAGGTTGGAGGAATGGTCAAATGTATCGCAGTTTAGATTCAATGCAAAGAAGTGCAAAGTTACGGTTAAATTTAAAAATGTTATAGACTGTTTTCTCTTTGAATCTAAGTGTGAGGGCTTGATAGATTTAGATGAATTTCAATACTTAACAGTCACTACTCTAGTACGAGCATGCGTATATGTACTCCCCAAAATTCATAAAGACCCTATTAATCCCCCTGGTCGTCCCATTGTCTCGGGGATTGGTTCTTTGATCAAACCATTATCTACCTATGTTGATGCACATATCTTCTGGAAACTTTAAATGATATGCAAATGGAACAAGATTGGCTCTTGGTTTTGCTGGTCATATCATCACTCTACACGAACATTCCCCATGATGGTGGACTTGAGGCACTTAACTATTGGTTAAAACTTGACAGATACATATTTTCTAAGAAGAAATCGTTCCTTTTGGAGTGTGCAGAGCATGTATTGACAAAAAACTACTTTATCTTCAAAGATTCCTTTTACTTACAAGTTAAGGGAATGGCAATGGGAGCTACATTTGCCCCTAATTATGCCAATCTCTATTTGGGTCTGGGAAAAAGTATATGTCTATGACGTCCAGACCAATCTGTTTTACCATAGGATTGACGTCTGGTGTCATTTTATTGACAACATTTTTTTTAGTATGGCGAGACACACAGAGTGAACTTGTGGAATTTGTTAACTATTTGGAGACAAGTAATAGAAATCTGAAATTTTCAATGCAATGTAGTTCTACATCGGTCTCCTTCCTGGATATCACAATACATAAAAAAGAAGATGGCACTGTAAGAACGGATTTAGAAAGGAGACTGATAGGAATTCTGTTTTGCATGCTACGAGTTGTCACCCCCATCATCTGATTCGGAATATTCTGAAGGCACAATTTTTACGAGTGAGCAGAAATTGTAGTGAAGATATGGATTTTTTGGTTAATGGTACAGAAATGTGTTCCCGTTTCACCACTAGGGGCTATTCACAGAAAACCATTCATGAAGCATTTTCTGAGACTTCACTTGTTGATAGGGATTCACTTATTAACAATAAGAACAACAGTACAAGAGAACAGGAGTCTAGACTAAATTTTATTACAAAATATTCTAGACATTGTAATGAGATCAGAAATATCTTGTATTCTAATTGGAATGTGTTGGAGGGTGAACCATTATTACAAGAATATGTTATAAATAGACCCAGGATGACATACAAGAGAGGTACTAAACTTATTCACAGCTGTTTATTTGCAGATACATCTGATAGAAATGATATTGGAGTCTTGTCTCCCTTGATTCCAGGGGTGTATACTTGTGGAAATTGTAAATTTTGCAATTCAGTCTTGAAGTGCAACACTTTTACCAGTTGTAATTGCACTAAGACATTTCAGATTAGAGATTTGATAACTTGTGCCACTGAAGGAGTTGTGTATCTGGCCACAAGTCAGTGTGGCTCTTTTTATGTGGGGAAAACCATGACGCCTTTAAAATTTAGGATGGGGGAACATCTCAGATCTATTGAAACTAAAGATACCCACAGTGCATCGTCTATTCATCATAGAGACACTAGACAGACTAATCAGAAACATGGTTTTAAATTTTGCAGCATTGAAAAGGTACATGTTAACAAATGAGGTGGCAACCTGGATGTAAAGCTTAAACAAAGAGCATCATTTTGGATATTTACATTAGGAGCCCTTTATAGGCAAGGCCTGAATGATAAAATTGACCTTTTATCCTGCATTAAATAATCTAGAGGTTTTCTGTTTTGAATCTGTATGGATATAACTATCACTGTATCAAAGCTATATTTTGGGCTTAGAAATACATAAATAAGTGATTAGGTTATATACATATATATGTGTATATACATATGAGGGTGTGTACATATTTTTTGATATTCTGGTTTCTGGTTTCATTGTGTTGCTGTTGGTATTTCAGATCAATATAATCTATAGGAATTAAGTTAGCTTTATTTATGTTTTAAGATTTAGAACTAAATGTATTATTATTATTATTTTGAAAGAAATGTATGCAGAACAATATTAATAACCCTTTTTCTTTTTTCAGATTGATTTGGATTTTTTGGAACATTTGGTCATATGTGTATTGGAAATATGATGATAAGATGACAGTCATAATTGATATTTATTAACAGTGTATTATGTTATATGAGTTTAATACAACAATGATTCCTCCCCTCTTATATATGAAAACATATACTGTTCACATATATATTCCTTATTTGCAGTATTTGATAATAGTGGTTATAAGGTAATAATTTTTAATGAAGATGTACTGTTACTTTAAATCTGATATAGATATAAGTAGCCATTACCACTCTAAAAAGACAACCCCCTGATGATGTACTACATACGAAACCGGTCGGGGTCTGAGTGAGGCGTGTACCACATCGTTTGGTTACAGCAGCCTGTTTTATTGTCATTAAAGCCTATTTTGCAACTGAGGAATGCGTTTTTTGTTGTTTTACATTTTCGTTTTATCACTCACACCCTCTTTACACAGAGGAGCTGTATTGTTGTTGTTGTTGCAAGAACAAGGGGGCACAATTTGAAGATAGAGGGGGGACGGCTCAGAGGTAATGTGAGGAAGCATTTCTTCACAGAGAGGGTTGTAGATGCATGGAACAGCCTTCTTGAGGAGGTCATGGAGTCAAAAACAGTGGGGGAATTCAAGAATGCATGGGACAGACATAAGGCAATTCTAGTGGGGGGGGGTAGGAGCAGCTTATCCATTAGGTAGGGAAATGAGCAGACTAGGTGGGCCAAGCGGTCCTTATCTGCCATCAGATTCTATGTTTCTGTATTTCTATGCAGATTCCAATCCAGTGGTGATATGACCTGTTCACCTATGTAACTGCATGTTGCAAATTAAGTATGCAGAACTGTGTGTGACCTCACACTAGCAGCTCAGAACTGTGACATCACAAAGAGGGAGGGAGGGACATTCTGCTGTCTGATATTGGTGAAGCCTGCTGAAAGGACTGACACTCCTTTCTGGACTTCTAAGAGAGGCACTTCTGCCAAAATAGGTAATTTCAGCACCACTATTTACTAGCTGAAACTGGGGTAGGATTAGTTATTCAGTACAAGGCGGTTTGTTTTATATTTGTCCATTTATTTTCTGACTGTACCCTTAATGTATATATGTTCTGTGTTTTGTATTTTATTTACTATTTTTAATTTTAGTAAACTTTATTTTTCCTTAAAACGCTGCCTAAGACGTGCTCATTTTGTGTGTGAATGGTGGAACAGTCTTAATATTCTAACACAGCTATTAAATGCTTATTGTGACACCTTATGCAGCCATACTAACAAGGATCTGTGTAAAGATCCAGCAAGGTAAGAAAAATACCAGCATCTCAACTGAGTAGGCAGGGGGTTGTGAACCAGGTTGGTTGTATGCCTGCTGGGTCAAATATTGCATTGCTTTCCCCAAAGAGGGTGTGATATTTGGACCCGTTACCTGGGTGTGCTGGCGAAAAAGGGTTCATACTGTAGACTGCAGACTGTAACTCTAAGAACTGTAATAGGGCTCTCCCCACCTCAGGCTTCACTGATAGCTGGTGTTTGCTGCGCGGCAGAGCCCGTAGGTCCAGGCGCTCATTCTCTCTCTTCACGGAGGTGCTAGCCCCGACGCCTTCGGCGTCCCCTGCCCACCCCCACCCATCCACTCCTATCTTGGCATTTACTTTTATAGAGTGAAGTGACCAATCAGGTAAAATATACTATCTCCTCACTTTTCCATTGGCTCATTATACAAACAAGCCACAAGGGGCACCCCTAATAATCTTTCCCTAATTCTCCTCAACCAAATGATTTTGCCAACATTTGTGTTGACATTTTTCTAACTGTAGTCTGCCCTGATTCTTCTACACCTGTAGCTTTTTTAGGTTGAAACTACTTATTCCTCTCTCTATGCAATCCTGTTTGCTGGTATACTCAACTTAATTCAGCCTTTCTTCACATCTTGTAGCTTCCCTCAGGTTGAAACTACTTATTCCTCTCTCTATGCAGTCCTGTTTGCTGGTATTCTCAACTTAGTGCAGCCTTTCTTCACATCTTGTAGCTTCCCTGGCTGCAGTTTTTAATTACTATTTCAGCTAATTGCTCTCATACCCACTCTGATAATCTTAGGACGCATAAACTAGGAGGTAAATTAATAGTTCCTTCGCAGCAGTTACCTCCTGCCCCCTCTTTCATCCCTCAATCACTGCTCTTAGCCTTATAAAATATGCTTATTTCTAAATCTTACAGAATGGTTTGGTTACCTCTAATTGTGACCTCTCTTATCCTGTCTCTGGTGCTACTAAGTATCCCTAATGTGCCCAACCCCAAGAATCACATCCAGAATGGAGACATGAATCTAAACGATTTCACATACTCTAACATGCTATTCCTAACCGAATGTGACATTGACACGACCCCTGCCCTCCTCTCTAAACTACTCATCTACCATGCTACTGCATTCACTGCAAAACGGTGGCGTACCTACTGCTGTACTAGCCATAAATTTGCCCGGCATAAGCTAAGGTACTTCATATTGCTGGCTCTTATGTTGTCGGGGGATATTGAGCTGAACCCTGGTCCTGCACTAGGTACATCACCCTTAAACTGCTCTGGATATGATATGAAAGGACTTCACATAGTCCATCTAAATGTTAGGAGTCTTCTCCGAAATTATGCAGACCTGGAAGCTTGGGTGGTTAACCACCACCCTGATGTGCTCTGTCTATCTGAGACATGGCTAAAACCCTCTATCCCAGATACGTTTTGCCTACTCCCAAACTACAACCTTCTCAGGTGTGACAGACCACCTCCTAAGCGTGGTGGGGGTGTCGCAATCTATTACAAAAACAATCGAAGCATGACCATGTTAACTGACAAGAATAACTCCTTGTGTGAATACATCCATGCCATACTCAGACTAGGAGACAAAAAACTCCATATTGTCTGTGCCTACAATCCACCCAATAGTGGAATAAAAGGCCTAGCTGATTTGCTGGATCATACGGCTGCACATGCAAGGAAGAATGAACTCATCATTCTTGGAGACATAAATTTAAACTGGCTTGGCAAATCTCAAGACACCCTTCTATCCCTGGTTCAGAGCTACAATTTGCACCAAATCATTACTGATTATACAAGAGTGTCTGTCAACACTGACACCAGCACCCTTATTGATTGGGTCTTAACAAATCGCGTGGATGGAATTGCAAAAACAGGTACGCTGCCGGATAATATTAGTGATCACTCCCCCATTTTCTGCATATGGAGCACATCCACAACCTCCACGTCCCCCCAAAACTATATATGCTTCAGAAACTATGCAAACTTAAATCAGGCTCATTTCCTATATGATGTGTCTCACATGGACTTGTCCCCTGTCCTCCAATCCACAAGTACTGACGCTGCCCTTCACGCCTTCCTGAGCAGGTTTGTACTCCTTCAAGATAAACATACCCCAGTCATCACTCGGCGCATTCGTGGTAAATAAACCAGATGGCTGCATAAAGACCTCCTCACAGCCCTCAAAAATAGGGACAAATACTGGAGAAAGTTTAAAATATCCGGTCTCTCTCTGCGGATTTTAATAACTATAGAGAACAGTGATCAAAATGCAAAACACGAATAAGACTTGCAAAAAGCCAGTACTGTAAAGGCCTCCTGCTAGATGCTGCTGGCGACCCAAAAAAATTTTGGTCTCATGTCAAGACTTTCCTCAGTTCAAAGCAAACCCTACTAAATAATGACATGATACTGAATGGTGTCCACTGTAATGACTCTGGCACAATTGCCAACGCATTTAGCTCTCACTTCTCTGACCTCTCGAGCTACACAAATGCCGTCTCTTCCAATAACTTAATGCCTGGTTCCCCCAACCCAAATGACATTTCAATGACACCTACCTTCTATTTTAAAGCTATATCGAAGAATGATGTCCTTAAATATCTAAATTCCATATCAGACAGTACCGCTGTTCGATCAGACTGCTTCGAACCTAAACTCTTACAGCTTGCAGCACCTTTCATCGAAGGACCACTGTCCAATATACTACATTTGTCCCTGAGTGAAGGCATAGTGCCCGAGGTATGGAAACTGGCTAGAGCCACGCCAGTGTTTAAAAAAGGTGACAAAAAAGATATAGCCAACTATAGACCAATAGCTATACTGTCAGTATTAAAGTCCTTGAGAAGCTCATCTCAGCACAGATCTCTGAACACCTTACTAAGTATAACCTTCTCCACTCAAATCAACACGGCTTTAGAAAAGGCCATAGTACTCAAACTGCTCCACTACAGCTGACAAATGACGTTCTTCAAGCCATGGACCAGGGTCAACAAACCGGTGCAGTATTTATCGATCTGACGAAAGCTTTTGATCTTGTTAACCACCCTCTTCTGCTTACCAATCGCCACTCCCTGGGTTTCTTGACTGGAGTTGTAAACTGGTTCCATAGCTACCTATCAAACAGATACCAAACTGTGAAATTCAACTCTGCCACCTCAGAAAAAGCAGTCATTAATGTTGGTGTACCTCAAGAATCTATCCTCGGTCTCTTCCTCTTCTCGATTTTTATTAGCAATATTCCTCAGAGTATATCCTCCTGTTCATCATTGCTGTATGCCGATGACCTTGTCCTTTACACTAGCTCAGACAATGTCCACTCTATTAATTATAAGCTGTCAATGGACCTACAAAATATTCAATCCTGGATCACCAAAAACAAGCTCCTTCTTAACGTTGGAAAGACCAAGGCCATGCTCTTTGGATCCCCTATTAAACTAAAGCAGTGCCGTAAATTTTTCCAGGTCACCTGGGCTGATGGTTCCCCATTGGAGATGGAAACTTCTTTTAAATATCTAGGTGTCTTACTTGATGAATCCCTCACCTATGACTCCCATATTACCTCCACTTGTAAGGCTGTAAATGCAAAACTCAGTTTAGCCTACAAAACAAGCCATATTCTTACCCCCACCGCTAGGACAGCCATTGCTCGAGGAATCCTGCTTCCATCACTTTCTTATGGATCCGTAATGTATACTAACGCATCTAAGGCTACTCTTCATAGGTGGTACACAACTTATAACAACATATGCCGTTATACCTCCGCGTCCTCTAGACTAAAACATCACTGCCTGCTGTACTCTGACCTAAATTGGCCAACCCCCATTGCACACCATCTCCTCTCCCTTGGGGACCTTCTGGATAGTGTACTGCGATCAAGTATGCCCACCTACCTAGCCTCCCTGCTGACCCCTCAGCCCATCTCCTACGGTCTCCGATCAACTGACTTTTCCTTGATTTGCATTCCCAGATGTAGAACAACCAAAGGAAATCAGGTTTCTCTACGTAGGCCCTCCTACTGGAACTCGTTGCCCTAGATGTATCGCCTTGTCCCTAATCATGCCACCTTTAAGAAGAGACACGCTCCTCTTTACTGCATGTTCTCATTGTACCTGCTTCAACCCTCCATAGATCTTGACTCCCTCTGTCTTGACTGCCCTTGGTATCTAGCACCCTGACACTTTCAGACTCCCTTAAACCTACTCCCACCATTACCTCTCTCCCCTGCCTCCTACCATTAACATCCTCTCAGGTTCAGCTGGATGTAATTATACCCTGTTGGTATATTTTTTCTTTTCTGCACCTAATATTATGATATTACTATGCCAGTCTTCACATGGGCACTTATCTCCATTTGTATAATTTATACCTTTACGTGCCTTGTACCAATATTTGTCTAAATCTTGTCTCACTTTCTGGTTGTGATGTATTGCAAATCTTCTGACACTATATTCTATGTAACTGTATCTCTCTGTGTTGTTGACCTCCCGGGTCGTGCCTGAAAATAGTCACTTTTGTGTCTAGTACACTTACCCAGTTATCAAAAAAAAAAAAAAAATAATTGACCCCAGGACTCAAGACTAGTAGTTGTTCATACCTAAAACAAACAAGAGGGTGTCCCTGTTTGTCCCCTGTTCATGAATCACATTTAAAGGTTAGGTACTGTGGTAGCAGAGGGCCTGAACCCAGGAGTGTGTTTGTGACAGGTGGGACTATCCAAAATTGGCCAGTTCAAAAAGGAACTACGGAAAGCACGTTCACCTGCTGCTGAATGCAACTGCAGCAAACAATAACCCTCCCCCAGCCGCACTCTTCACATGCACTTCTGATCACATCCACGGGCCTACCCAGTGAAAAAATTCTCATAAGTACAACAGAAAATGCTCCCCCCAGTGCACCAAAAACATTCCTAAGCACCGGCGGAAGGGGGAGAGGGCCTTAAAAGTGAGCAATAAGCCCCCTCGAAATGAGGAGGGCTTACACATTTCTCTATTCCAGCTTTTCTAGCCTTCTTCCCCAATTAAGGGACATAGCACCTCTCCTTACCCTGGGGAGAGCTTAGGAGTCTCTCTCTCTTTGTGTTCTCTGATCTTCTTTATCTGGCCTCATACTCAGAACTAACTGGAACTGAAGATGTGTTCCCTTCCTTTTTTCCTTTTACAGACAGTATGGGGGTGGGGGGGGCAGTTTTTATACTAATCACAATTAGCTGACCTGCCGATCAAGTGACTCAGCATTTCCTTGCTAGATGTGCTGTAACTTGAGGTTTTCCAGATTCTGTATTTTCTCTTAGAATGGTGTTAACTATTTATTAACCAGACTCTAACCTGGGCAGGGAAGGAGAGGCTGGTTACATTGCCATGTCTTATCTGATGCAACATTTATGTACACTGATCTAAAATTCTGTTTACGTTTTTTTACATGTATCTCCAGTTGATGGCCTGTTGAGTAGGAGTGCTGTAAGAAATATTTGTGTGTGCTTCTTCCGCTAGGTATTTCTGGTGGTTGTTCAGGTGAAAGTTAAAGTTCCTATGGCACGTTTTGAGAAGAAAAGTGGATTACCCAAGTGTTTGCTCAACATTTTCCTCTCTACTGTACATCAGTAAAAAAGGGAAAATAGTGTGAAACAACTTGCTGCTCTATTTGCCTGCACAACATCTGCTTTACTAGTATCTAATTCATTGCTCTGTAAAGCACTTTGGAATCCAGTCATTTTGAAATATGCTATATAGAAGGGTGGGGGGGGGGATTGTTTAATAACTAGGAAAAACACACTAAGCTTGTTTCCAGGTGTGACCTGGGAGCACAAGGAAGTTAAGTGACTTGCTAAAGAGAAACATTATTCTGTATGCCAAAGGGTAGCAGAATGTGCCATAAGGGTTGTACCATATTAATATTTTCTGACCTCTCCTTTGCCACACATCAAAAAGGGAAAACGTGATCAAGTGTAACTCAAAGACTGGAGATTAGTACTCTTTCTAGGGATGCTCAGCTGGCTGTGAGCATCGCATAACAACAAATATGTATGCACTGATCTGGAGTATGCCACACACTTATAAGACTGTATAGCAGACCAAGAAGGTCACTTGTTGTCACCCAAAGAGGAACAAGAGGATGCTTCCCCCAATAAGAACTGATAAAGTGAGTCTTGTTGTACTGCTTTGTACGAACATGCAAACATACAATTGTGCCAGCACATAAGTCTGCTCGAATGTGCAGTTCCCACTGTGTTTACAGAGGGAACTGCCCATCTCCCCATATCTCCCTTGACCCTGTTAAGTACCCCTCCTCCCCCCCAGCTGCAACCTTCTCCCTCACCCTGTCCCAACCTCTCTTGAGGCTGTCCACTATTCTTAGGGATATCACCTCCTCTGGTAACTCATTCCACATAGCCACCACCCTCTCAGTGAAAAAGTGGCTCCTCATCTCCCTTCTGAACCTTCCCCCACCAGCTTTAGGCTGTTATCCCTAGTGGTCTTGTTTCCCCTAAGGCTGAAGAGGCCCTCGGTGCTCACCCTGTTTATACCCTGAAGGTACTTGAATGTCTCAGTCATGTCACCCCCTCTTAATTCTGTCCTTAAGAGAGTATATGCTGAGCCCCTTGAGCCCCTCCTCATGGATGTTCCCTTAGTGGTCTGAATCATCTTGGTTGCCCTTCTCTGGACTATCTCCAGCAAGTTGATATCCTTCTAAGACAAGAGCACCAATATTGCACACTGTACCCTAGATCTGGTCTCACTAGAGACCTGTACAGCAGCAAAGAGATCTCCACTTCCCTGCTGGTGATTTCCCTGGCTATGCAGCCCAGCATCCAATTTGATCTGGCCAGAGCCTTCCTGCATTGTGTTGAGTGTTTCAGGTCACTCTTGATAATTACATTCAGGTCATTTTCTTCCTCTGTCCTGGTTACCTGGATACCCCCCAATCAAAATTTGGTCCCTGGGTTCTTTGCCTCCAAGTGCATAACTTTACACTTTTTAGCATTGAACCCCAGTTGCCAAAAGACCGCTTCTCTAGCCTAGCAAGATCTTCCCTGAGTTCTTGCCTGCCCTCCTCCATGTCCATCCACCCACAGAGCTTTGTATCCTCTGCAAAGAGGCATATCTTACCCCTGATCCCATCTGCTGTGTCACTTATGAATATGGTAAACAACAACACCGGACCGAGCACCGAGATGTGTGGGACCCCACTGGTCACAGGCCTAGCTTCTGAGAAATTCCACCCCCTCAACTGCCACCTTTTTGCTTCTGTCCTGTAGCCAACTTCTGACCCACCCAACAAGCTTAGCCCCCACCCCTCGAACTTCTAGCTTCCTGATCAATCTCCTGTGAGGTACAGAATCAAAGGCCTTGCTGAAGTCTAGATGCAGCATATGAGCCACTTGGTCCCTGTTCTTAGGTTCGGCTGGCAGGACCTTCTCGACACAAACCCATGCTGCCTCATTTCCTGGAGCCCATTATCCTCCAGAAAGCTCACCAATCTCTCTTTCAGGACTGTCTCCATGAGCTTGCCCACTACTGAAGTCAGGCTGACCAGTCTGTAGTTCCCTGGTTCATCCTTTGGCCCACTTTTGTGTGGAGGCACCACATGTGCAGCTCTCCAGTCCCAGGACATGATCTTTGACTCTAGAGAGGTGTTAAACAGGTCAGGGATCTGCCAGAGCCTCTGCCAGTTCTTTAGAACCCTTGGGAGCATGCCATCTGGCCCTGGGTATTTATCTAGCTTCAGGGCCCTTAGATCCTTATTAAGGACCCATCAGCATGAATGACGCCGTCTGTGACTTCTCCTTTCCCTGTCCCCATGCCCCTGTTCCCTTGTGGCACTGGTCCATCCTTCTCTCTAGTGACGACTAAACAGAAGCACTTGTTAAGGACCTCTGCTTTCTCATCACTACACTCTGCCAAACCATCCTCTTTTTTAATCTGACTGTTTCATCTTTGGTGTTCCTTTTCTCCCTTATATATTGAGAAAAGACCTTCTCCCCTGCTTTTACCCCCTGTAGTAGCTGCACTTTCCTTTTTAGCCTTTGCCTCCCAAACTACTCTGCTTGCCTTCCTTGACTTAGAGGGCAGTTCATATAACTGCACCAAGAATAGGTTTGGTGGTAAGTTAAACAGTCACAGCAGCCACTGAAAACATAATGATAAGCACAAGAGCACTTTTTGCTGTAATATTCAAGTCCTCAGTTTGGGTGCTGTTTTTTCCGTGTCTCTTCTCTTGACTTAGCAGAGTAATCCACCCTGTCCTTCTCATTCTGAGTACATTTGTTCTTCTGGAAAGTTGCCCTCTGGTCACGTACAGCTTTTGCCACCTTGTTTACAAACCAGCTGGACTTTTTGGCTTTAGTTTTTCTTACTTTAGATTTTGGCACACCCATTAGTGGCCTCCATCAGTCCCTCCTTTATCATTGCCAATTTCTGTTCTACATCCATCTTCCTTCTAATCCCAGCAAGATGACCTATTAGGATTTCTCCTATCTTGCCAAAGTCGGCCCTCTTAAAGTCCAAACCCCTTGTCTTCGATCTGACCATCCTCCGCCCAGGCCAGGTGGAACCACACCATGTAGTGGTTGTAACACTTGGACAGCTGGTTCTGATTACTCTGTGCTTTTTTGTAAAAGAAAAATGTGTTATTGAGTGTCTCTCTTGAGAAATGCTGTGTTCCTGGGATGACCCCCCCCCCAGGGTTTCAAATACAAGATGTTAACCTAAAAGCCAGGAGATAATTAAAGACTAAACGAGACATAAATTAAGGATCTCCTGTTCATGTGACTTAATTGTAGCTTGCCAGCTGGCAGGATGGAGATCATAGCCTTTTATGACATTTAGAGGAAGAAACCAGGTCATGTCACTTTGGTGCTAAGTCATAAATGTTCTCTGATGTCTGTGAAGGGCAGGAAGACACACTAAATCAGACTTGATTGGGAAGTCATATGGGGAAGTGAGTTTTGCTGATATCACCTTATTTAATTTACTTCCTGCTTGATAAGACATCCTGGTTATATAATTGTTAATAAACAGAGGAGGAGCTGGGTGACATCATGGAGAAGGCAGGTTCAAGACAGTTTTTTTAATTATGCTGTGACTTACCTTTAGAGACACATTCTTGTTTGGACTCTGAGCTACAACATCTATCAGCACTGTAAGAAGATAAGAATACGTTAGATAGACAAGTCTAAGTGTATGGTTGGTAGGAGGTTGCACTTTAAACTTTGTTCTTTTAAGCGATTGTATGTTTTTTATATATTGTTCTGTATTTACATTTTACATTTTTACCTATTTTAAAGTAAACCTCTATCTTAAAGAGACTGCTTGGTGTGCCTTCGAAATTCTTTCTTTGACAAGTGAAGCATACATGGTTAAAGTTGACATTGTGCAATAGCTTAATGGTAATACCAAACTGGGAAAGGTAAGAGTTTATCTGAGGTCTTTCATAGAATTTCTAAGGGTTCATTTTGTACACCTGGTTAGGTGCCCATAGGTGAAAGATATCAGCCCCCCCCCCCCGAAGAGCAGAATTAACTGAGCCTGTACATTGGGTACGCTAGCAAGAGGTTCACAGTTTGAATCCCTCCAGAACTTGAGACCAAAGGTTGATTCAAACCCACAAAACAGACAGGAGGGTTACCCTGTTTCTGTTACCTATTCACAAGACTGCACTCAGAGGTTGGCACTGTGGGAGCAGAGGGCCTGACCTGCTGAGTAGGTTTGTGACAGTGGTCACTACCTGCAAGTGACACTTACACTTTCACATCTTGAACATACCCATAGTTGGACAGGACCATTTCCAGTACTGCTCTTTCACTAGTGGTTCTATGACACTCTGGGCCTAGAAACCACTTTGAAATGCATCCAGCAGTATTTGCTCCCTACTGCAGGAGGTAGCTGGAATTTTCCAGTCCACCCCAGGAAGATTGAAATCCCCCATTATTACTACCTCACCCTTATTAGTCATTTTGGTGATTTGAGATCCTAGTACCCTGTCCAATTCTTCTTCCTGGGATGGTGGCCTGAAAACCACCCCATCCTTGTTTTTTTTTTTTTTTAACTGGGTCCTCTGATGGCAGCCCATCAGCTCCACCATCCCTGCCACCGTCCATGGCAACGCAAGGTTGCCCCAACCAAAGTAGCCCCTGGATTACCCCCCAGGGTGGGGCCTCAAGGGCTCCCCATACCCCCATTGGATCTCTATCACAGATTCGTTGGGGAGCCCTGGGCAGCTATGCGGTAGTGGGACAGAGCATCATGAAGCACATTGGGGTCAGAAGTTTTTTTCCAAGATGTGGGGGTGGGCATGGCGTGTAATGATGCAGTGGCTAAAGCCATGCATCCGGCACACACCCCAAGTCCAGCACCAGCTAGGGTCCCTGGTAACAGACCATCCTGTAGTCACCCAGGAGCCCTGTATTGGAGACACTACTCCCCTCTCCCATGGAGGTGGAGAGTGTGCAAAGGCTGCTTGATCCACCCCCCTGGCCTTCTGGTGACCCAAGTCCACTCCCGAACTGGGTCACCAGCATCACAAGTGGTAGTTCTGCCACTGTGCCTGTGGGCTGACCCCATCCTTAGTTTCTTCTCCCTAGTGAATTGTACCTATACCCACAGCACTTTCGTCTTACCCTCTGCTGCTTCCTCTCTGGTGTAAGTTATTCCTTCTTTCATGTTCAGAGCCACTCCCCACCTTCCTTTCCCCCTATCTTTCCTACAAAGTTTATACCTTGGAACTGTGAGGTCCCAGTTGTCGTTTAGTGTGGCCCATGTGTCTGTGATGGCTGCTATGTCCACCTCTCTCTCTGCCATCAGTGATTGCAAGTCTGACATCTTATCTCCCAGCCTTCTGGCATTCAGAGACACCACCTTCCACCGTGACTCAGGACCTCTCTTCATCTTGTTCTGCCCTCCATCACCCCCCCTCCTCCTTCAGTTGTCCCCCACCTTCTGAGGAAGGGTGGCATTACCTGAAGTGCCGAGGTGGTGGTGGTTAGTTTGGTGCTAACCTTCTGTTTGCAGTCTGTAATAAACGCTGAATGTTTTGCATTTAAACATTGTTGTACAACTCCTTTGAGGAATTCTGAAGCCAGCTACACACACACATATTTTGTTTACGGACTGGTATTCAAATTTATTAATTTACTGGCACACACAGGAGTGTGCAATCTGGCTGTTTGTCCCCCACCTCTATCGTTCTCATCCACTACTTCTCCATGCTGCTTTGATTGGTGGAGAAGCCTGTTGACCTCCTCCACCAGGTAACTAAGGGTGATGTGCACCCTGCTACACCACCCCCATCAGTTTAAATTGAGGTTGTTACCTATATATTCCTCCAGTTTGCCCTTCAGGACCCTCGTTCTCTGCCTATGCAAATGCAACCCGTCCGGTGCCAGCTTGCATTAGGAGGACTGGTCAGAGGACATTTTAGTAATTCATAGACAATGTGCTTTAAAGTTAGCAGCAGGGAAGGAGTGATATGAGACAGCTTCCTTACACTACAAAGATGGCATCTCTGATTATGTTTGTTTATAGGAAAGAGTCAGCTCACAGATGTGAGCTGCCAAATGTGGACCAGCACTTTGAAATACCTAAGCCAAAAATACTGCATATAACAACAACAACAAAACACTTACTTTTATGCAATAAATTAAGCAAAAAAAAAGGGAAAAACTGTAAGAGCAGAAATTAGGTGCAGGGAATGGAGTAAGGTTTCATTCAGCGTGCATGGAGTGGCAGAAAACAGTATCCAGATACACATTCAGGAGAGACAGATGTGAAGCATAGGTCTAGGCTTCTGTTAACTATTGGTCCAGCAGGTCATGAGTTATTCTGTGGGCTGAAATAGGACCCTCCGATACTCAGGGGTTGCTCACAAAAGTACTACATGTGGGATCCCTGATTAAAGAAAAAAGGCGTACTCTTCATTCTTGTCAGACTTTCCAGACTGAACTCGTCCAGCGAAACAGAGAGAGAGAGAACCCTGAGAAATCTGAATAGGGGCATGCCCCTCAACTAAACTTGCTGTTTAATTAGAAGGCAGGAGTAATGACCAGGGCACTGCCCTACACAGGTGTGTACATAAGTTACAAAGTTCATTTAAACAGATAGACCCTAAGCAGTTCTGTACAACCATAGGCCTGTGCCCAGAAGGCAGCTGAAAATAAAGGACATTGCAAATCTTTATTTTAAACTCCCTAAGGATAATTGCTCCAAGAACTTTGAAAACTTTGGGACTTTATGTTTATTTAAAGTTATGCTATTCCCACCAGCACTGCAAACTCTCCTGCAAAGTGCTCATCTATGGACATGCTCTCATAGACTGTTGGCACTCTCAGTAGGGACTGTTTACTGGTGCACCAGTAGATGGGCAATATTGCAGGACTGAAGGGAAAGCTCAGATTGCCGGGTGGTGGGATCCATGTGTAGACCTGCCTGACCTACAGTCCCTAATGTGGACTACCATGTTTTTATGATACAGTATAAGGGATATTAATATTTACTCATGCTTGCTATGATGTACTATTCAGTATAGTTATATCTGTGGTCTTAGCGTGCCACCTACAGCTATTAGCCATAATGCTATGATCAGCATAATTTATGAATCATTGTATAGCAGCCCAAAAGTAGTCTTAGTTAGCAAAATGCTTATCACTGTGTATGTGCAAAACGCAATGGCCTTGGGCGAAAGCTGTCCACTGTACCCACCAATAGAATTGCTTTGTTTAGCTTCTCTACTATGCAGATGAGTTTGTTACCAGGTAACGGACCCTCTTATCTCTGACTATAATAATCCAAATAATCCTGTTTTTCACTGAGTTTTTCTATAATGACACTGGGTGTTCGGAGGTTCCAGACTCCCAGCAGGTATGCTGTCCTTTTTACATGTATTTGGGGAGTAAACCTTTATTCTCTGACACCTGTCTTCTATGTCATGTTTTGCCATCAGGTTTAGAATCCTGCTGAAGCCCAACACATGCATATTATTTCTGTTACTGACATTATGCACATATTGGGGTCTATTCATTAATGTGCAGATTACATATGTAGCACAAATCCATGGCTGGTAGGCAACCCTACTACAGAATGCTGCACATTTGGGGAAATGCAGGACCCCGGCGGCATTCACAAAGTGGATGCATGTCCCTTCTGCACTGGATCCTCCAGCCAGTCATGCAACTACACGTGGAGGTGAGTCTAGGTGTGTGCAGCACTCCGTGCCATTCACAAAGATGCAGAGTGCTGGGCAAGGGGGTCACAGATATGGTAGCGGTGGGCCCTGCTGTATCTTTTGTGTGCCCCCCCATATTACACCCACACTTTGTGGCGGGATGAGGAATTCCCCCACTGTGCTGCACCATCCCTCTGGGCTGACAAGGAGGGCTGAAGGAAGCAATTTGGGCACTTGCCCATAGTTTGAAAAATATTCAGACCTATGCCTTCCCAGAATCCCTGTTCCACGCAGAGCCGGAGATACACTAGTGGTCCACGATGGGTATCTGATTGGATGCCCTCCTGTGTCCCCCAATCCACCCTCAGGCAGCTGTGTGCTGGGGTGCATGGCCACAGACAGGTACATGGTGGTGGCCAACTTTCACTTATGCCAGCCACCTCACACCTGTCCACAGGTGCAGAGCTATGCTGGCCAGATATTTGAGAATCACGCATATCTGGCCATCTTTGATATAAAGCCCCCATTATTTGTAATTGCTGTTTATCTGCCTTTTCCTTTCATAACTCCATAGTTTTGTCTGTATCCCCTAAATAAATCCTGTGTTATAAAGTAATAGAGAATAGTAAACTGTCAATTGGACAGTTGTATTCCATTGATTAGTCCCTGTTATTGGGTGTTGGGGGAGCAATACCCTATTTTATTTTCCTCATAGGAGGGCACTGGCACAATCCCTGCCAGCCATCTCCTGCTAGGCGGAGGCACTGCACTACTTGTGTAGGCTCCAGTTAACACTCCAGGATCCCAGGGCCAGCTGGACAAAGGCCTGAAGGTTCTGGCCCGCTGTAAGAGATTCCAGGCTGCACCTGGGGAACAGGGGTTACAATTACATTTACTCTTAAGACATGACAGCACTCCTCACCTGCCAGACATGTAACCAGCAGACTGGTAGCTGCTGAACATGGTCTTTAGACTTCAGGGCAGTGGGTTTCTGGTATATTGGTAGAGCTTGGATTTCCACAGATAAAATGGGATGCCTTCACCCAGAGAGCCCATGGACATACTAATACAGTACAACAAGCCAGGATGATGATGACCCCCAGTGTAAGGGCAAAAGCTAAATGGCCACAATTGTGACTGAAATGTGTGTGTCAATGCTCAAACTGAGTTAAACCAAAAACCATACAAAATAAAAGTCACATGAGCCTAGGCAGAGTCTGCAATAAAATGTACTAGGCAGTAAACAAGGAAAGCAGAACATGACAGGCGTGGCCTGTCAAAGGTATTTGTGCTATAAATAAAAAGTATTTGTGCTGTAAATAAAAGGTATTTATGCTGTAAATAAAGCATTGTAGTATGGTGCAACTGACTAAGGTCAGGTAGCCAGTTCCAGGCAGTGTATCAAACTGGGCTCTTCAGACATGTCCATGACTAAGGTCAGATAGCCAGTTCCAGGCAGTGTATCACCAACACACAGTAAATGACCATATTACGTAATAGGATTGCTAGGAGCAAATCATAACATTAGTCCTGTTTGGGGTGTAACTTTCAAATTGTGTATATAAGCTGTACATGTATAACATCAAGTGGAATCATGTAACATCTAAGGCTCAGTGCAACTGGCACTATAATACCACTGCTAAATAAATTATTTTTGATTCTCTGTCGGTCTCTTTGGGTAATTATATTAAGTTGTTAGTAACATTAAGTATACATTACATTTTTGGTGCCATGACTCAAATAGTCAGCATGTAGCGTATACCTACCGATTCGAGTGCGCAAAATCGAACCGAGGTCACCATGGGCCGACAACAAGAAAGCAATGGGAAAGAGGTCTCACTCGCCAGGAGACTGATCACCTCTGGTGGGGAGAGGGCAAAGGCTCGGTCTGACTCAAAAGAAACCAGACGTGGATGATTGAGTCAGAAGAATAACGTAAGTATGGAAACCATTATTAGGAAATGGTTAGAAAAACATCTAAGAAAAGGCTTTTATGAAGTCCCAGTGGATGGGCAAGACATCTGCTGTCACTATGAAACTCAGTGCTGTGAGAGAAATAAGACAGCAAACAGAACAGGAATGGAAGTATAGTGAGAAAGCAGGGGAGTGCAGTACCCTAACTTTAGAAATGAGTAAATTAAAGGAAAAGTATTACTCTGGACTAAAAATAAAGGGACAGCAAATAGAACAGCTCCAAAAGGAGGAGTACACACACATTGTTAAGGTACATTCGGTAGGAAAATTAATAGGTGACTATTATGCATATAGAATAAGGCCACCTGACATTTTAGTAGCTAACAAAAACGGGTCCTGGGTGACCCCCAATCTGTACTGCTGTGAGCAGATAAGTGCACAGTGGGTATGCCAGTGTGATGTTGTGGCCCAGGATCAGCCTGTTTGTGGGGAGGAACCTATACAAGAAGCCCTCAACACCTCGCTTTGGTGTCCGGTTCAACTGCAAAGGTGGACAGTGCCTAAGGTAGTGTTTGTGTACAATTCCACCACACAGTACTGTATAGTTACCAATGAATGAGAAATGACTCATCAAGGGAAAAAGTGTGCTATAACCCAGCCAAACTTTTTCTTTATCCCTAAGGGAGATGTGCAAATTGGAGGGCACACCTTCCATCCTATTGTACAGTATACCCCAAGGATGTTATGAATTAACACTTCGGTACCCAGTCAAGCAACTAAAATTAATGAATATGCACCTGCTTTCAGAGTGCCTATACCTCTCCTAACATTAGATGTGCAAAGGTTATTAGACCGCAAAGACACACATCTTATTCAAATTCAAAACTCTGCCTGTAAAACAAAACAAGACATTAATGTGCTGTTAGATGATGCAGATAAGGAACACTTAATATATGCCAACCAGGGAGGATCTTGGGGGTTATTCTTGTTCAAAGTGTTGTTGATGATACAATTGGTATTAGTGTTTATTTCGTTAGTCAGTACATGTTATTTGCGCTGCCAAATACACAACCTGCATCATGATATGTTTATGTTCAAAATGTCAGCAGCCACACATCAAATGTTGTAACAATGTGCTCTTGGTTAGTGGTGGCTCCTAGTAATAGGGCAGGCAAGGTGGACAGGGCAGCAAGTCATCCAGAGAACCCGGAAGCAAGGTCCCTATCAGAGGTCTCCAGCCTTACCCACTCATGTTCTGTCCAGGAAAACCACACCCAATTTCAGTCCCAAAGGGGGAATTGTAAGGGCAAAAGCTAAATGGCCACAACTGTGACTGAAATGTGTGGCTCAATGCTCAAACTGAGTTAAACCAAAAACCATACAAAATACAAGTCACATAATGAGCCAAGGCAGAGTCTGCAATACAATGTACTAGGCAGTAAACAAGGAAAGCAGAACGTGACAGGCGTGCCCTGTCAAAGGTATTTGTGCTATAAATAAAAAGTATTTGTGCTGTAAATAAAAGGTATTTATGCTGTAAATAAAGCATTGTAGTATGGTGCAACTGATTAAGGTCAGGTAGCCAGTTCCAGGCAGTGTATCAAACTGGGCTCTTCAGACATGTCCGTGACTAAGGTCAGATAGCCAGTTCCAGGCAGTGTATCACCAACACACAGTAAATGACCATATTACGTAGTACGATTGCTAGGAGCAAATCATAACATTAGTCCTGTTTGGGGTGTAACTTTCAAATTGTGCATATAAGCTGCACATGTATAACATCAAGTGGAATCATGTAACATCTAAGGCTCAGTGCAACTGGCACTATAATACCACTGCTAAATAAATTATTTTTCATTCTCCGTCGGTCTCGTTGGGTAATTATATCAAGTTGTTAGTAACATTAAGTATACGTTACACGCAGGAAACACTACATAGGCCCTCAGAAGACCTACCCTGCAGTACCCACAAATGTAGTTAATCAATAATGCAATAACACAATTACGTGATGACACTGAGTTAGCCAAAATATATGATGGAATAACTGACTGATGTGTGTGATTAAATACCAGAGGTTGAAGGCCAAGATGTTTAACATACCACAGAAACAGATTATTCCGAGTATATTTTGGCTAACTGAATGTTAATACTATTATATGACTAGCAGTTTTGAAAGCTGAAGCGGACAGTGTTGGCGATGCCTATTTTTTCTTTTTTCTGTCGATTAGATATGGATGAACTATAAACAAACTGAACTGAACTAAATGTGACTAAACTGTTGCAGGCATGTGTTAAAGAGCATCTGACATGTTCCAGGAAGGCAATTACTCACACCAAGGAGTTACCTGCCTGAGGATCTGTTTTATCCCAGAGTGGATTTTATTTTTTGGGCGCAGTAGAAAATGAAATATTTATTTGCTATGCTCAGCTCTTAGCTTCCATGTGCAAGCTGAGCGGCTGCTAAGCGCTGCAGCCCCACCCCTAAAATAAGCTTTCTAATGTCGTAAAGCAGGGAATGGCACTTAGGACACTGTATATACATAGCACAGTAATAGGATTGGGAGAGGGGGCTGTCTGAAGGTGCATATACTAACTTTGTTGGCAGTTCTCTGTGTAGGGCTATATTATGTTATTTATTTATTTATTAGAGGTTCAGAATGACTCCTTTGAGCACAAGTGCTCTTTTCCAAAGTTCCACGTTAGTCTTGAATGAAGTTACATTTTACGTATACATGAACAATGCCAGCTCAAGCAGCCTGGTCAGGTACAGACAATAGGGCAACCAGACAGTGGTAATAGTATCAGATAAAACCAGACAGTAAGGTTAAAAAGGGCATTAAAACATAATAAGACACTTCCGGTGACATCGCTGCAAGGGTGGCTGCCTAATTCGAGCCACTCCTGAGCCAACCCAGCAATCTACCTTAATCCTTGCCAGAGAATTAACAAAAAATCCCTTTAGCGACAGGATAATAAACCGTACATGTCGGGGAAACCATCACGCTCAAAAGAGAGCAAAAGAATGGCAAAGAAGTCCAATTTAAAACAACTCCCCATAGATGCCAAAATCAAGGGCTTCGAGGCCTCTGCTCAGGCCCGCTCTCCCTCAGAATCATCATGGGACCCTGATTTGGAGGAGGAGGACCCCCCAAACAAAACCGAGAGAGCACTTGCAAAGATTCTTACATCGGTTAATAAGATTGAATCTTCCATTGCTGACTTAAGAATGGACATTAAAACCATAAATAACAAAGCCCAGACTAATGAAAAAAAAATCTCAGAGGTGATGGAGTACCAGGACAGTAATGACAGAATTATAACATACCTGTTACAAAGGGATTGCTTAGTACATGCAAGATTGGAGGATGCGGAAAATAGAGCGAGACAGAATCATTTTTGGATCCATGGTGTGCAGGAAGGGGCCGAGGAAGGTTTCACCACCTCAACAGACTTCATTATTCAACTTCTAAAAGCTACACTTTCGTTGTCTTCCGATCTGCCCCTGGATATTGAATGAGCTCACCGCTTGCTCGGCCCACGCCCTTCTGATCCCAAAGCGAAACCATGATCCTGGATCGTCTGAATGCTACATTACCAAGGTAAAGAACATATACTGCTGGAAGCCTGGAGGCATAAGGATTTAAAGTATTCAGGAAAAAACATTTATTTTGACCATGATTTCTCGACGGAGTTACAATCAAAATGAATCCAAGTCAGACAAGTCATCAAGGAGCTTAAGGAGCTTAAGGAGAAGAAAAACATCAAAGTGCAGTTAAATTTTCCCGCAAAATTGAAGGTATAGCTGGAGGATGGTATCTGAGTCTTTGGTTCCCTGGCTGAAGCAGCGTCATTCCTAGCAGAACAAAAAATGTATTACCAAACAGGGAACTGGAAGTTCTGGAGCATAAGTTGCTGACGGATGCGTGGGGAGTACAAACAAGGGGGCACAAGAGATCTTCCCCCTGGTTACTTCAGCACAAGACCATCTCGGATGTGGCCAAGTTGATGAAGAGGATGGACCAGGGAAATCATCCAAGCACCGCAATGCAGGAGGATGCCCAAACCCCCAGGTGACTTTTAACTGACATTGGGACACTTGCAAGGCTAAACGTAGTTGATTGAAGGGATTTCAGATATCTAATTAGGATGTCAGGATCCACTGACCACTTGGTTTCTGGGGGGGGGGGGATGCTCCTACCTTCAATTAGGCTTCTAATTTTCACGTGTTGATTTTCTGATGTAGAACATTGTAAGAAGCGCTGTTCAACAGTAAGGGAACAGACCTATCTTCCCGATGTACCCAGTTTGCAAACTTTTATGGCTATCTCTGTCGATCCACATTAGATAAGTATCTGAGGGGTAACAACCATGCTAGAGGCAGAATAATAACAGCTTTTAATGGCAACCGCTGATCTATGATTAATCCCTCAACACTAGTTATAGCCGTTAATAAAGCTATAACAACAAATTATTTGGCCACTTCAGGACGCTGGGTTCGGGGTGGGGGGAGGGCTCTATGCTCAGATCATCAGGCTTAGTAATACAGTATGAAAGCAGCAATTGTTTTTACAAGCATGCTAATCCTGGCCCTTATGACACCTGCAAGGATCGGGTATTACATGCAACATCAAGAGGTAGCTTTTTCCACCTCTAGCTTTACATCGGTGAGGCTGCAGAAACCTGATAAATCTCACCTAGGAAGTCATTATCTGGTTTTCGAAATCTCAAGAAGGTGCTGCTGTATTAAGCAGCAGCACAGTTATGTTATGGGAGTTTATATCTCATTGTTAACACAGTTTCCCATTATATTATATGCTTCCAGCACGGTTGACTGGAGGTATGTTGTTTTATTATCCTGTTATTATGATTATTGTCTGTCATTGATGTTGGTTAGAAATAATAGGTTCCTGAGCACAGCCTCAAAATACCACAGGCAAAGATTAAATATGATGGCTGCTGATAAGAGGAAGACGATAAGGGAAAATGTCTTTCAGCATAATGATGAATAACTTTACGGTAATTACCTATAGTGTTAAAGGGATTCACTCCCCGGTAAAGCGATCCAGACTGTTGAGTGAATTGAATAAGCTAGATTGTACAATTGCGTTCTTGCAAGAGACTCATTTGAGACAGCAAGAACATTTAAAATTGAAAAGGGCCTGGGTTGACAGAGTAGAAGCGGCCCCCTCACTGACTGGTAGAAAAGCAGCTGTAGCCATTCTTTTCAGAAAGGGTTGCCCCTTTCAAATTAGTAATGTAGAAAGAGGGTGAGAGGGGTGTCTTTTAAGAATCACGGGCTCCCGCCATGGACAGCTATTCCACTTAGTCAACTTACATGCACCAAACACCAGACCCAAAAATTCTTACAGGCCATACTTTACAATATAGCCACTTTTCCAGAGGGACAGTTGATAATTGGAGGCGACTTCAATGCTGTAGTCTCTCCTAGATTGGACAGAACCCATCAATCCACAACACGTGGTAGCCTGACCACCAGAACCCTTACGGCTACACTGGAGGAGATGGACTTGACTGACATTTGGTGGCAACAGCATCAGGGGGAGAAGGACTTCACTTTTTTTTCTTCAGCTAACCAATCACATTCGAGAATAGACCAGTTCTTAATCCCCAAAACACAGACACACAATGTAGTCCCCTCCAAAGTTCATAATATAGCCATCTCTGATCACGCCCCTGTCTCGATTACATGGACCCTGTCCACAACACACAGACAAGCTAAGTGGCGACTAAATGTCTCGTTACTGAACGACAAAGCCATAACCAAAAAGCTTTCTAAATTAATAAAGGAAATATATGACTTTAACAAACAACAACAATGCTCCCCTATTAGCATGTGGGAGGCACTGAAGGTGATTGTTAGGGGAGAATTTACTAGTGCAGTCTTGGCTAAAAAAAGCTCTCCCAGATAACCCGAAGTAGAATTTTAACCACAATTGACACGTTGGAAAAGGAGCATAAGAAACACCCCACTAACCCTTGGTTCCTAAAGGCACTGGTGAAAGAAAGGGAAGATTTACAAAAACTAGAAAACCACAAAGTGGAAGGTCAGTTAAGATTTTTAAACCAGGAATACCATGACACTGGCAGCAGAGCATCCAAGCTATTGGCAATGAGGCTGCACAAGACCCAAGCGGACAGGACAGTCCTGAAAATAATTAACAAAACAGACCCCACCTCTCCCTGGACTAAACTTCAAGATATAGCAGAACAATTCTGACTATTTTACCAACTATTATATAAGGAAGAGGGCCAGAACCAAAATATTAAAACAGACACCAAACATTTTCTACAGGATTTGCCAATACCATGTCTATCTGAGACAGCCAGGGAAGACCTGAATAGCCGGATTATGGTGCAACAAATTAAGAATACAATTAAATCCCTCCCCCCAGGCAAAGCACCAGGCCCAGACAGATACAATCCGGAATTTTACAAATAATTTAAAGACATATTAGCCTCCATTTTAGCTACAGTGTTTAACGAACGCCTAGAGGAGAATCATATTTCTGATTCCTGAAGGAGGGTCACTATTAGTGTCATTCCTAAATCTGGAAAGCTGAGGGGCAGGTGTGAAGCCTATAGACCTATCTCCCTGTTAAATCAGGACTTAAAGATTTTATCCAAGGTTTTATTGAACAGATTACAAAAATATATTGAATCTCTAATTCACCCAGACCAAACTGGTTTCATACCAAATAGACAGTTGGCAGATAATATCCGCAAACTATTGAATATAACGGCCTATGGCTCCCCCGTGACCTCAGCATAGTTGGCAATACCTACAGGTGGTCATGGGAAAAATGTGGTTGGGTGATAAATTTATAAAATGTTTTTTTCTGTGTTATGGTGACCCCACAGCCAAAGTAAAGGTCAATGGAAACCTTTTGTCTGAATTTAAATTGGAAAGAGGGACCAGGCAGGGTTGTCCCCTCTCTCCATTGCTATTTGCACCAAGTCTAGAGCCACTGGTCATAACAATTCGGGAATCGGAGGACATATTGGGAGTAAGGGTTGGGGAACAGTATTGTAAAATATTGATGTATGCAGATGATACACTGTTATTTGTGGACAACCCACGTATAACTATCCCCAATTTACTGAAACTGTTTGAGACATATGGCACCATCTCAGGTTTTTAAAAAAATGTGGAAAAGTCAGAAGCATTGGTGATGAGGGGGAGAGTGCCACCAGATATTAAGGCTAAGTTACCCTTTAAGTGGGTGTCTGAGAAAGTTAAATATCTGGGCATTTGGATCCTGAAGCACCTACTCAAGTTATATGAATATAACTACAGACCACTAATTAAACAACTTTTTACAGACATGGAGAGATGGCGGACTTTACCTTTGGCCCTATCCAGTGGAATCGAAACCACCAAAATGAATATACTACCAAGACTGCTATTTTTGTTTTCTGCTCTCCCAGTGCAGATCCCTAGAATGAACCTTAAGAAAATACAGCAAAAAATAAAACATTTTATCTGGGCAGGCTGAAAACCTAGAATCCGACTGATAAAATTACAGGAGACTAAGGGAAAAGGTGGCTGGGGCTTGCCAGACCTAAATAGATATTACTGGTCTGCCCAAATAATTCCCCTAGTAAAAATACTGAATAAGACACCGATGGCACAGTGGTGTGTTCTCGAACAAAATGCTCACCCTGACATACCTCTGTGGATTTTACTCTGGATTATTCTCCCCAACATGCTCCATACTATAGAAAACAGATGGACGAGGCACACCCTGGTCATATGACTGAAAATTAGGGCAGTGTGGGAAAAAACGGAGTATGCCTGGCCTTATATTCCCCTGCAGTACCTCCGAGATCTTTCATTTATGAGAGGAGACAAAATCATAGATAAGTGGTCTAGACAGGGATTGAATTTCCAAACTCAGTTCATAGAGGGAGAGACAATAAAATAATTTAAAACACTACAGCAAGAGTACAACATACTACATATCTACTTTCCCATTTGCAAATTATACTACACAGCCACAAGAGGGCTACAACAACTGTCTCTTCTGTTAAAGAGGAAACACTTTATATTTACTCCTTCCTCTTCTGTTCCAGTGGACCTGGGATAAGCTCTCATTTTGAGGACCATCCCTGGGGTTTTTCTGCCTGTTTCTCAGGCCAAACTGTGCGTATCCACTAAGGCCGCAAGACTTGAACGTCTTCCCCTACTCCCATTCCATAGTGGTGGAGCAGGGCCAGAAAAAGAAATGAAACCTGCAGACCAAGCTTGCCACATCGGATTGCAACCTTGAACCACCTCACTTGCTCAGCTACAAAGTGTTGCTCCACAGGTATGTCCAGCGCCAAAACCGCCTCTCAGCCAACAAAGGATTTTGATCTTATGACACCTGATCGCTGATTGGTCTAGGCTTCCAGTGACTTTCTTGGGATTGGCTGGTGCTTGTCTTTCAGCTCTCCGTCTAAATTTCTATAGCCATATCATAATTTCTCTTTGGCTACCGTTGCTCGTCTGCCTAGCCCTCTGTGTGATAATTACACTCACTTGTGTAAACATGGCTCTTCGTTACATGTTTGAGATGCTCCTATTACTTCTACTCCTACTTTGCCTTAACTGGGTTGTTATAACTTTCCCAGGATCCTATCCCTCGAGTTCTTCGAATGCCCTACATGCTGATTTCAGTTTCTCTAACCTAATTACTGCATCTCGACCTATGCTTGCTTTTAAGCACCTCCTATTCTCTAAGGGCTGTACCTTTTATGCGGTGACCACACTTAAAAAATGCCTGCTGAGTCAAGCAGTTCCTTTACTGTTTGACTATCGAAAATTATGGTTACTCGCCATCTTAGCTATCCTTCTGGCAGGGGATGTTGAAATGAATCCAGGTTCACATGCCCTCTTTTCCCCGGCTGACATCTCTGCAATTTCTAGCAAAGGGCTTTTCATTGCCCATAGGAACATCAGAAGTCTCTCCCAAAATTTCAGTGATCTTGAGGCTTGGTGGGTGTCTACAAGCCTGATGTATTCTGTTTGTCTGAAACGTGGCTAAAGCCAACTATCCCTGACTCTGTATGCTCCCTGACTAACTACTCCCTTATCTGTAGGGATAGGCTCTCCTCAAAGCATGGCAGAGGGGTTGCCATGTTCTATAAAGATCATCTAAACATCACGGACACCCTGTTCTCAACATCCTCCGTTTGTGAGTCCCTTCACGCTACTCTCACCCTGGGAGCCAAGAAACTCCACATTGTCTGCGCCTACAATCCCCCAAATGGGGGCACTGTAGGTCTGCAAGACTTATTTGATCAGACCTTTTTTGCACTCCAAACAATGAGGTCATTATATTGGGTGACCTTAACCAGAATTGGCTAGGGACTGCTCATAGCACGCTGACCTCTCTGGTACAAAATGATAACCTCCACCAGCTGTTAATGGAGAATACCAGAGTTACTCTTTCACTAAAATCCTCTTCCCTTATCGACTGGGTACTGGTAAACTGTCTGGATCATGTACACCAAGCAGTCATCTTGGCAGATTCGCTTACTGATCATTACCCTGTCTTCTGCATCTGGAGTACTGAGGCTGCTCCATCCCCTCTACCTTGTTATGTTACCTTTACAAATGTCGCCAACCTGGATATTGAGGCTTTTTGTCATGATGTCTCGAGTATAAACTGGTCTGGTATTTACCTTTCCCATAATGTTGAGTCTGCACTAAGTATCTTCCTTAATGAATTCCTGGCCATACAGAACAAGCATGCCCCCAAGGTGACATGGAGGGTGAGGGGTAAACAAACAAGATGGCGTCACAAAAACTTGCTGAAAAATCTACGCTCTAGGGACAAATGTTGGAAAAAGTACAAAGCCTCGGGGCTACAATCTGACTATGCTACCTACAGAACCCTGTGTAACTTCTGTAAAAAACAGGTCAGAACAGCTAAGAGTGCCTATTGTAAAGAATTGCTGCTAGGCTCTCCTGGGGACCCTAGGAAATTCTGGGCCCATGTCAAGACCTTTCTCGGTGCGTCCCAGTCAACTAGCACCAGTGACATGGTATTAAATGGAATACATTGCAATGACTCCAACACCATTGCTAATTCATTCAATCAAATGTTCTTGGACCTGTCTCAGTATACCTCTGTCTTCCCATCTCCCCAGACTGCCTCTCTGCTTGCAACATCAACACAGTCCTCTACCCCTAGCTATCCTTCCCAAAAAATGTCTAAATATCCCCCATTCTACTTCAAGGCAATTTCAAGGACTGAGGTCTTAAAACTATTATGGACTGTCTCTGACAACACTAGCTCTAGATCAGATACACTTGAGCCTCGGCTCCTGAAACTAGCAGCACCATACATAGCCTCCCCTCTGTCCAGGATTTTCACCTTGTTTCTCCATAATAGCCAAGTTCCTGACCTCTGGAAGATTGCTCATGTAATGCTGGTCCTTAAAAAAGGTGATACCAAGGAGATTACTAACTACTGGCCTATAGCCATCCTATCGGTCCTAAGTAAAATTCTGGAAAAACTTGTTGCAAATCAAACCATTGACTACCTCACAAAGTACAGCCTTCTCTCTGACACACAACATGGGTTCTGTAAAGGTTACAGTACCTCTACAGTGCTTCTCAAATTCACTACTGATGTGCTTGCCAGTATGGACGCTGGCCAGCTGACAGGGGCAGTTTTTATAGAACTTACAAAGGCCTTTGATCTTGTTGATCACCCCCTGCTCCTCTCCACTCTTTGCATTCTGAGCTTTTCACCCCAGTTGTCACCTGGTATGGAAGTTATCTATCAAATAGAACTCAGATTGTGAAATTCAACTCCTCTTTATCTGATGGTGCTACCATCAATATTGGGGTTGCCCCAGGGCTCTATTCTGGGACCTCTTCTTTTCTCACTTTTTATCAATAAGATAGATGAGGGTTTTCTTTCATGCTCATCTATTCTCTATGCAGATGATCTTATACTCTATTCAAGCTCTGATAAGGTTGCCTGCATAAATGCATCCCTTTCTTCAGATTTCACAAATGTCCGAAATCGGCTTTCTGTACATAAACTTGTACTTAATGCTAAGAAAACCCAAGCAATGTTACTTGAATCTGCCCCTAAACTCAGGACATGTCAAACTCCCCTACTGGTGCAAGACCACAGTGGCACACAAATAGAATGTGTTGCATCTTTTAAGTACCTGGGAATTCTTCTGGACCAATCCTTGGACTTCAGCCTACATATACAATCTGCCTGCAAGGCAGTGGATGCTAAACTGGGGGTTGCTTACAAGTCCGGTTTCATATTGACTCCCACTGCTAAACTTGCTATTGCCAGAGGCATATTACTCCCTGCCCTCACCTATGGCATGCCAACCTTTGCTGCCACACACAAAACCATCCTTCATAAGTGGGATGTCACTTATAAATAATATCTGTCGATACGCCTCCTCGTCACCACAGCTTAAGCACCACTGCCAACTGTACAGGGACCTGGGCTGGTTATCCCCCTCAGCTTGCCATCAATACTCTCTTGGCTCCCTGATTGACTCTATACTCAAAACCAGACCCTTCAGTACTTCCATAGCATTGCTGGTACCTCAGACCTCCTCCTATAGACTGCGATTGGTAGATAAATCCCTGCTGAATGTACCAAGATGTAAAACATCAAAAGGCTCTGTTGCCTTCAATCACTCTGCTCCTAAGCTTTGGAACTCTTTCCCCCAAGCACTTCGAATATCTGGATCCCATGACAGCTTCAAAAAGGAGCTGCACTTACATCTATCCCTTGCTGATCTCTGCACTTGTTTTAATCCTCCCTAATCCACTCACCCGCCAGATGCTGCCAGGTCTAACTTTAACCTCCCTACCTCATAGCACTTCTTACCCTTACAATCTCCTTGAGAGCTAATCTACCCCAACTCTCCCCCCCCACCTGAGTCTTGTTTCAGAGGCCATGATAATGCATCCTGCCCAGTCAGGAATTTGCCCTTGCCTTGTTTTGCTGCCTATTTGAATCTTCATTTTTGTGACTAATTTGAACAATATTTCTTTGCTGCTGTGTTGTGGTATCTCTTCCTAGACTGTGTAGATTTTCTCTGCCTAAAAATTCTATGTGAATTGCATTGATTGTTATTGTCCTGGCTGAATGTATTCATTACTACTAACTGTTTTGACCTATGCTATTGTAATGTCATTGTACTCAAGCTATGTACCTGTCTTTGATTGTTGTACTCTCCCGGGTCGTGCCTGAAAATAGTAATTTCATGGCTAGTGCACCTACCCAGTTAACAAAAACTAAATAAATAAATATCTCTAATTTAGGCATTATATACAGACCAGGGTGGGACTCAGTACCTTCCTTGGGCACCCAGAGGAAGGCCTGGTTAAAGTAAAAAATAGTGCAGATTCTTGCAACATGAAACACTTAATATCCCAACTCCATAAACTGATGGATATGGGGACACAAGACCTAGTTGCACAAAAAATTCAGAAGGTTTGGGAAAGGGAATTGGGGCCAGAACTCCCAGACCACCACGGAACCAAGATTTGGACCAATATACATAGCACCACAAGCTCCATGATGTGGAGAGAATTCAAGTGGAAAGTTATAGTGCGATTCTTTATCACCCCTACTGTCTCCCAACATTATGCCACAATCCCTTCTGACAGATGCTGGAGAGGATATGGCCTAGTTGGCTCTCACCATCACATTTTTGGGGGTGTCCAGAGGTGGGTGTATACTGGGCCCAAGTCGAACGTGAAATTAAGAAAACAGTAGTGTTAACACAAGATTTAGATTTTGAATATTTGGTCCTGGGCTGTACCCCTCCAGAGGTCAGGTCAGGGGGCTTAAGGTACTTGTTTCAGATTCTGACAGCGGCAGCCATTAAAGTGATAACACAGAATTGATGACACAGAAATGACCCACCCTGTCACAATGGCTAAATAATGTAGAAAAAATCAGACAATTGGAAGCCATTACAGCCATGCTAAGATTCCACACTGACAGGTACAACTACCGCTGGCATCCCTTTTTTGGCTATATAGAGGAAAAAAAGCTATCCCAGTTTTGTAGCAATGATTAAAAATGTAATTAAAAACAGTCAACTAAATTCAAGTGGAGAGGCCTACAACTCAGGAACCACCATAGGGGGTTTTATTTATTTATTTATTTACTAGACAGACTTTATTGTTACTGTTTAAATATTTATTTATTTTTTATTTTCATTCTTGATAAAATGCAAAGAATGCAAGATACAATGTCTTCCTGCATATGTAACTTGAATTCAGGATCAAGAGATTGGAATGAACAATACTGGAAGATGAGGACTGCTTTCGGTCCTCTATCTCAGACTTCTGCTAAGGACTATCGGTCTATACCTAAAACAAAAACAAAAAAAGATGAGAATATTAATTCATTGTATAACAATCTTACAATTTAGGTATGTTGAATGTATGGCAGTAACATGAACTTTGGTCCTGTATATTTCTTGTATTCTTAATAAACTAAACAAGTTCAAAAAACAAACATAATAAGACAGTACTGAAGGACAGCTGTACATTAAAGATATAGCCTCGGGTAGTAATCACTTAGGAGTTACAGTCAAGGATGAGGCAGCTGAGAAGACGGGCTACTGGTAAAAGAGTAGGTAATCATATAAAGCAAGAGGTATTTAGTCATTTAAAACAACAGCAGGTATTGTAACACACGAATAACAAGCATCTGTCAATGCCAAATGTTTGCGTGCTGGTATTAGCATTGGAAGTACAGGAGTTAGACAGATGCAGAATAGGAATGGCAGTGAAATATTGAACTCACACAGAAGGAGCAGGACAGAGAACTGTATCAGTTAAAGCAAAAGGAAGCTGGGAAGGCAGTCAGAACAGCAAAGGCCCAAACCGAGGAAAAGATAGCCAACTCAGTTAAGAAGGGGGATAAAACCTTTTATAGGTACATCAGGGAGCGAAGGAAGACCAAGGGAGGGATAGTAAGGCTTAATAAAGGGGAGAGAGGGTGGGCAGAGGGTGACTGTGAAAAGGCAGAGATACTAATGTAACCCCCTAGTAACCTAGGGTTACTAGAATCCCAGTAAGACCTAGTGATAGGCAGGGAAGGCAGCTTGTGAAACTCCAGTTAAATGGGTTTCACACTGTCTCACTCTGTTCTCAGTCTCAGCTGAGACTGAGGGATGACATCACCAATAGAACTTTCGCAGCTGCATAAGCCACATTGGAATCTGCAGCAGAGGGAGTTAGATAGAATGTTGGGAGTTTTCAAAGGGTAGTAGTCAGTGTCCAGTTTGTCTTCAGTAAGTGAAGGTGTGCTCAAGTGGTGGAGACCGCTGTTCGGGTCTCAGTGCCCCCTCCCTCCGGGGGGGGGGATGTAAAGATCCCTAGCAGATTCCTGGGGCAATCCCCCTAATTCTGCCAAGTGGAAGAAAAGCTGCCCGTTTAGTTCAGCATTTATTTTGAAAGATGGAAGATTTGTGAGTCACCTGTGGGGCACCTGCAACTAAAGGGTGAGTGTCTGCTCTGACTAAGAGGGCAAAATGTTTTCTTCACCCTGGGACATGTGTGAAAATCTAGGGATTGCACTACATTTTGGGAAGCCTTGAGGAATGGGCCAAACAAGTAAAGTAATGTCAAATGCTAGAGTGTTGTGTGATTCAAGTAATATCTAGAGGAGATGCACCAGATCATCTACCCTTTAATCTACATTTAGAAGTTCAGCAAAGGAATGGTTCAGTTTTCCCAGGGAAATGGCCTGTAAAAGGAAAAAGGTCCCTCGTAGTCTCCGTGCCCCCTCCACCCGCCCGCACCCACCCACTGCGCACCCTGCCTCCCCACACCCCCCTCACCCCATACTTACCCCCAGAGCTCAGAGCGATGATCATTGGTGGACCAGAAGCACGTCTGCACTCTTCAAAGCTGACCGCGAACTGAGGAAATGCCTGTAAGCTGTATAATGGGATAGATAGGGTTTTTTCAACTTTAGTACATATCTCAGGCATTTTTGCAAAGTTTGGCCCCAAATTTTCAACATGGGGTTTTTGGGACCCCTTCTCATGAAATATTGCACTGACATGGCGTTATTTGGTCCCGAAAGGTGATTTCACAGTCACTGTGCAGAAACACCTTTTGGGACAGCGTAAGGAAATGACAGTGCCACTGTTCATGAGGGGGGCTCTCAAAGACCCTATTTTGCAAATTTGGTGGGACAAATTCAAAACATGACTGTTTTACGAGTGTGTGTAGCATCTGTGCAACGCACGCTCGTAAGTTAATGAATTTGCAATATTTTCATGCCAGATTCTCAACATTGGCATTTTACCACACCTTCTTGTGAACCGTATAGCTGTCATTTTTCACATCCTGGCTGAAATGTGTTTTTGCACTTCCAGCAGAGAATAGCGCGGTTGTGGCGTGAAATCAGTGTTTGGGACACATTACAAAAATGACAGTGAAACTGTTCATGAGCAGAGATCCAAAAATGCCAGAGTTGAAAATTTGGTGACAATACTCCTTAAAGTGACTGTTTTACGAGCATGCATAGCAACTGTGCAACGTATGCTCGTACATTAGTGCATTCACACTATTTTCATGCCAGATTCTCAACACTGGCATTTTCTCACACCTTCTTGTGAACTGACCAGCTGTCATTTTTCACATCCTGGCCGAAATGTGTTTTTGCACTTCCGGCGCAGAATAGTGCAGTCGCTGTGCGAAATCAGTGTTCGGGGCACATTACAAAAATGACAGTGATACTGTTCATGAGCAGAGGTTCTAAAATGCCTGTGTTGAAAATTTGGTGACAATACTCCATAAAATGACTGTTTTACAAGGTGCATAGCAACTGCGCATTGCACGATCGTAACTTAGCGCATTCGCAATATTTTCATGCCAGATTCTCAAATATGGCATTTTACTACAACTTCTTGTGAACTGTACAGTTGTCATTTTTCACATCCTTGCCAAAATTTGTTTTTGCACTTTCGACACAGAATAGCGCGTTCGCTGTGCGAAATCAGTGTTTGGGACACATTACGAAAATGACAGTGATGCTGTTCATGAGCAAAGGTCCTAAAATGCCTGTGTTGAAAATTTGGTGTCAATACTCCATAAAATGACTGTGTTACGAGCGTGCGTCACGCAGTTTGCACGCACACTCGAACGTTTGCAAACTTCTAACATTCTCACTCCAGATTTTCTACAGTGCCATTGTTCTGCACCTCCTAATGAACAGTACAGCTGTCATTTTTCACATTCTGACCAAAATCTGTTTTCGCAGTTCTGGCGCAGAATAGTGTGGTCGCTGTGGAAAGTCCGTGTTCTAGACATATGATGAAACTGACAGTGACACTGTTCATTAGCAGATGCCCTAAAATGTCTATGTTGAAAATTTGGGAAAGAAAGTCAATAAAATAAGTGTTTTATGAGCGTGCATTGCACAGTTTGCATGCACGCTCATGACTTTGTGAATTTGTAATACTTTCACTCCAGCTGTTCATCATTGGCATTTTTTCATACCTCCTTATGAACACTGCAGCTGCTGAAATGTGTTTTCGCACGTCCGGCACAGAATTGCACGGCTGCTGTGCGAAATCAGCTTTTGGGACAGTTTGAGGAAATGACGGTGACACTATTCATGAGCAGAGGTCCTAAAATGCCTATGTTGAAAATTTGGTGCCAAAACTCCATACAATGACTGTGCTGCAAGCGTGCATTGCGCAGTTTCCACGCACCCTTGTAACTTCGTCAATCTGCAATATTTTCATGCCACATTTTCACCACTGGCATTTCTGCACATCTCCTTATCAACAGTCCAGCTGCCATTTTTCACAGCCTGCCCAAAACGTGTTTCTGCAGCTGTGGCTCACAATGGCATGCTCACTGTGCAAAATCACTTTTTGAGACACATTCACAAAATCACAGCACTATGCGTCTCTAGCTACGCCACTCCCACTGCCAATGCCAGCGTGACAACATTCAGCATTGACAAATGCTTGTTTTGTGTTGTAGCTTCAGTTTATGTGTGTAGGGGAGAGGCTTAAGACCGATGATGTTATAGGTGAAATAACTTAGACAAAACCACCCCAGAAGGACTGAGGCCGCCAAGAGGAAAAGATCAGAAAGCTGAAATAAATAAGAGGAAGTATGCAAATCACTGCTGTGCAGTTATCAACAGCTCTGCCTGATGGTACAGAGGATAAAAGTACAGACCTGTAAATCAATAGATTGCAGGTTCCGTTCTCCTCAAAGACCTGAACCTTCTTGCCCAAGGAAATCTGGTGTGATGTTAGTTGTAGTAAATTTCAGCAAGCCACTACCATAGCTCAGCAAAGTTTAGATTTGAGACTTACAAACAATTTAACCTTTTTCTAGAAAATCTGAGTGCCAATACCATCATAGCTTATCTAACTTTTACCTACTGTCTGAGTTCAAGAAAAATATCCGACCAATTGTAAGCATTTCCAAGCCAAGCTTTTCACTGAAGTTCTCTGCATTTCCCACAGTAAAAAGGCCCAAATACCTTTGAGTTCCTTGGGGCCCCACCAGCACCTGGACTGGACTGTTTTTTCACCTCTTGGTTCAGTGGATGCCTGTAACAGGGTCGGGCAGACAGCAGTAGTTTGTCATGACAGAAGGCTTCATTTGTTTTGTTGCTGGCGAACACCACAGAGTGTTATTTCTGGTCCCAGGATGGAGACAAAAGGGAACTTACATCATCAGGCACCTGCAGGCTTTCCCGCATTACTGGACCCCATTCTGGACACTAGACAGTTTCTGGGGTCTGAGCTTGAACTGCAAAGCCCCTTCAGGCAACGAGAAAGCAGCCAAAGCTGCACTGGAATTGATGACCGCAATATGTAAACAAATAGGGCAGCCTCCATGCTGTCAGAAGCCCTGGCTTAAATCCCATAAGACTGCTGGGAGGAGGTCAAAGGCTACATTCTGTGTTGTCATGGGGTTTGGACAAATCAGGAGCACAGCTTTGCAGGAGCATGCATGCAGCCTGGTTCTGAGATGCCTGTGCATGCTTTACCTGTGAACATTCCGTCCAGCAGGGGTTGGCCAGAAGACACTATTAAAAGCTATGGGAACCTTGGATCAGTCCATGCTACTTGTACCAGTGTAAAGTGCTGATGTGAGGCTGAAAGATGATTCTGTACTGTGTAACAAACTGACAGAGCTAGGTGAGTGGTAGGCCCTGAGACTGCACTCATCATTTGGAATCCAAATTGGAGAAGATGTAACATTCTGGACCACATAAAAAGAAAGAAGCAAAAAGTTAGAGAAGGGCAAGCTTGCCTAAAGATATTCTCTTTTCTGGGAAACATTGTCCAGCCTGAAAGAGAAGGAGCATAAGGAGCGGTTGGACCAAGGTGAGCACAGGGAGGGAGAAGGTGGTGGAACAGAGGTGCATCCCTCCAGTTGTACCTCTCCACAATGGTTTAATATTAAAATCGCGCGTCGACAATACTGCATGCACTTATAGCGTGTACTTAATATCGCAAGCACATGATAGTGTGGCAGTATTTGCCACGTACAGAATAGCACTAGTCTTACTTCACTGAACACTATGCAAAACAACTGTTATGCTCCACTGCTCCACCCATGATACCAACCCCTGAATCACCCGCTGATCCAAAGAGACAGCGTGATGAGCAGGTAGATGTGCTCCCCATTCACCTCCCGGCTACCTGAATTTTGTCCGGGACTTTCAGTATGGTAAGAGTGTCGACAGCCGGTGCCTTTGGCTCCTAGTGGTCCATTCTGCTTCTCATTTGCAGGCAATTTACCTTTATCTGGACCCTTTCAAGTGCTTGTTTTATAAATGTGTTCAATATACAGACTAGAGGTATATGAATTTGAAGCTCCCACTCAAGAGACGACACTGCAATTTGCTTTTCACTTATAGTAGTGCGGAGATGTATTTTCTGACTTGTTTTGACTGTCTGCATCTGGGCTGTCATGAGAAACAGCCATGAGTCTTAACACATGTCTATGTTTGAAATGTACCAGCACAGAGGAGAGAGATAAGGGGTATATCTGTTTGCTCTCCATTTGTATCAATTGGAAATCTGCCCTTCAATTCTTGATTCATTTGGGATGTTTACTTACAATTTGATATCCAGGGATAGGTGAGTGCTCTCCCCCCCTTTTTATGTTGGCGTACTTGCGCAGCCAACATCTTGGGGCAGTGCAGCTTTGGAGGCGTGGTCACTGTTGGGCGAATGCAGGGCGCGCACCAGTAGGTGCGTCCCTCATTCCCCAATCAGCCTGCATGCCGGCGCCACACCACGCATACATAATGTGGTTAGCACATCTAAGAAAAGGCCTGCTGCAATCCGAGCAAAGCTCGTCAGACACAGGGTCCCTTTTCACCGCCGACATTATCAGCATGGTTGTGGTAGGCGGTCACCAACTGTCGACTTCGCGCCCAACTCCCCTGTTGGTTTACCCCTGCTTCTTTGTGAGCTGATGGAGGGCCCATCCTCATCGGCATAACCCCTCCATTGTTAAATGCCGGGGTGCCCAATCCTCCTCGCTCGCCCCCCGCTTTCTTTGTGTGCCGATGGGGTGCCCAGTCCCCGTCAGCATAACTTCCTCCACCCTGTTGTGTGCCAACAAGGGTGCCCAATCCTAAATCGGCTACAGACCCCCAAACATTTGGGTGGTGGTACGCTGGGAGCCCACCCCAGCGTCAAATTCTCAAATACAAAAAACTGTCCTGCAATGTTTTTTTTTTTTTCCCACCTGTAAAACGAAAATGGTCGCTGATAGTCTCCTGGCTCCCACCACCCACCCCTCTGTACACCCTGCCTCCCCACACCCCTCTCACCCAATACTTACCTCCGGAGTCCGGCGTGATGATCATCGGTGGACCGGGAACACGTCTGCACTCTTAAAAGCTGACCGCGAACTGAGGAAATGCCAGTAAGCTGTATAATGGAATAAATAGGGTTTTTTCAACTTTGCTGCATATCTCAGGCATTTTTGAGAATTTTGGCCCAAAATTTTCAACATGGGGTTTTTGGGACCCCTCCTCATGAATTCTTGCACTGTCATGGCATTATTCGGTCCCAAAAGGTGATTTCACAGTCACGGCGTAGAATCACCTTTCAGGGCCAAGTAATGAAACGACAGTGCCACTGTTCATGAGGGGGGCTCTCAAAAAGCCTATGTTGCAAATGTGATGGGAAAAATAAAAAAAATGACTGTTTTACGAGCGATAAGTTACGACGTCGTTAGTTAGCGAATTCACAATATTTTCACACTAGATTCTCAAGACTGGTATTTTACCACACACCTTCTTGTGAACCGTTCAGCTGTCATTTTCACATCCTGGCGAAATGTGTTTTGCTTACTTCTGGATGAGAATAGCACGGTTGCTGTGCGAAATCACTGTTCAGGACACATTACGAAAATGACAGTGACACTGTTCATGAACAGAGGTCCTAAAATACCTCTGTTGAAAATTTGGAACAATACTCCATAAAATGACTATGTTATGAGCGTGCATTGCGCAGTTTGCACGCACACTCATAAGTTTGCAAACTTATATTTTTACTCCAGATTTTCAACAGTGCCATTGTTCTACACCTCCTAATGAACAGTACAGCTGTCATTTTTCACATCATGACCAAAATCTGTTTTCGCAGTTTTGGCGCACAATAGTGCGGTTGCTGTGGAAAGCCCATGTTAGAGACACATTATGAAAATGGCAGTGACACTGTTCATTAGCAGATGTCCTAAAATGCCTATGTTAAAAATTTGGGGACGAAAGTCAATAAAATTAGTGTTTTACGAGCGCACGTTGCGCAGTTTGCATGCATGCTCGTGACTTTGTGAATTTGTAATAGTTTCACTCCAGCTGTTCATCATTGGCATTTTTCCATACCTCCTTATAAACAGTACAGCTGGCTGAAATGTGTTTTCGCATGTCTGGTGCAGAATTGCACGGTCACTGTGCGAAATCACTTTTAGGGACAGTTTGAGGAAATGACGGTGACACTATTCATCAGCAGAGGTCCTAAAATGCCTATGTTGAAAATTTGGTGCCGAAAGTCCATACAATGACTGTGTTGCAAGCGTGCATTGCGCAGTTTCCACGCACCCTTGTAACTTCGTCAATCTGCAATATTTTCATGCCACATTTTCACCACTGGCATTTGTGCACACCTCATTATCAACAGTCCAGCTGCCATTTTCCACAGCCTGCCCAAAACTCGTTTCCGCAGCTCTGCCGCACAATGGCGTACTCACTGTGCAAAATCACCTTTTGGGACACATTAACAAAATCACAGCACTATGCATCTCCACCTCCGCCACTGCCAATGCCAGTGCGACAACATTCGGCATTGACAAATGCTTGTTACTTTACTGTTTGACTTGTGCATGAGACTGTGGTACCACGAATGGTACTTGCTCATTTTTCTGTTTGACTGCACACTGCTTGTTCTACCTACTGGCGCCATAAAGGTAAACGCTATTTAGCCAGTAAGCTATTTAGTTCTGTGCTATTTTGACCGTGTTAAAATTGTACGCGCAATTTCGGTTGCGCTATTTTAACTGGATCCCCTCCACAATTCATATGCTGTTGTGGCAAAGAGTGGTTCCACTATGGAGGCACCTGCAGTGGAGACAAGGAGGATATTGGGAACCTCCACAAAGTAGACCCACAGGAGGGTGGCACGAGACCCCACAGGGGATGGAAACAACTCCTGGTGGGGGACTCGCTCATTGGGGGAATAGAAGCGGGGGAGGAAGGGGAGAGGGAGGTAAGGTACCTGCCTGGCACCATGGCTTGGAGGGACAGGAAGCAAATCCTCAGGATTGTGGGAGCAGCTGCACGAGGGAGGGAGCTAGATGTCATTGTCCACCTAGGGAAAAATGACCTGGCTGTGAATAGGATCAGAGCGGTGCAAGAGGAGTTTGTGGAGTTGAGGAGGGGCCTTAGACAAGTAGCATGTATGGTAACCTTCTCGGAGGTGCTGTCTGTCTATGGCAAGGATGATGCTAGGGTATTCCGCACCATGGGATTCAATGAATGGTTGAAAAACTGGTGTGGAGCTCAGGGTTTTGGCTTAATTGGGGACTGGGGAGCCACCTGGAGGGATGCAGGCTTATACTGGTGTGACGGTCTGTATCTGTCCGGGGGGGGCAACCAGGATCCTAGGTGACAGGTTTAAATGCTTCATTGGCAAGCATTTAAACTAGCCAAGGGGGGATGCACTGATAAGGAGCAGGGAAATCCCAGCCTCCCCCCACAAAACACAGTAGTTAGAGAGGTAAACACCAAGGTAGAGAAGTCAGTAGGGAGCAGGACAGGGGTAAATGCAGAAAAGGGCAGTAAGGACAGAGATGGGGCTAAAAGGGGTAAGACTATAAAAAATAAATGGAAGGTGATAAGTACCAATGCCCGGAGTCTGGGCAACAAGCTTCCTGGACTTGTGGCCTTGATGGAAGAGGGATGCCTGGATATTGTGGTAGTCCCTGAAACATTGTACACAGAGAACCATGACTGGGATGTCAACATACCGGGACACACAGTCTACAGGAGGGACAGGGTGGGTGAAAGAGGAGGAGGAGTAGCTCTCTATATAAGGAAAGGGAATAAAGCAACAGAACTAAAGAGTAAACAGGAAGTTGATGAGTCACTATGGGTCACCCTGGAGACAGGAAATGGCACCACAATTTGCATGGGGGTTGTGTACAGACCCCCATCTCAGGGGGAAGAAATGGACAAGGAAATGATAGAAGGCATCCTTAAAATGACAGAAAAAGGGGAGATATTGTTGATGGGGGACCTGAATATGCCAGATGTTAACTGGAGTACCTTTGTTGCGGGCACATGCAAGAGCAGGGTCATTCTTGATACCCTCCAGGGGGCATGCCTTGGACAGCTAGTGTTGGAATCCACTCGGGAGGGAGCAGTCTAAAACCTGGTACTCTAAAATGGGGAAGGAGAAGGGATCTCAGATTTAGAAGTGGGTAGCCATCTGGGAACAAGTGACCACCAAACAGTGTGGTTCACAATAAACACAGCCATAGAGTCAAGCCATACAAAAACAAGAGTATTGGACTTTAGGAAGGCTGACTTTGGGGAAAATGAGAGAGTGCCACAAAAAGCACTAGCAAATGGGCAAGAAGGATGGGTGGAGGAACAATGGGGAATAATCAAAACAGCCATCACAGAGGCAACAAGCCTTTGTGTGAAGCAAATCAGTAAAACAAAACGAAGGAAAAAAACAATATGGTTCTCAAAAGAGGTGTCAGGGACGGTTAAGGAGAAAAGGATAGATATCAGGAAATATAAAGAAACACAGAAGGAGCAGGACAGAGAACTTTATCAGTTACAGCTGAAGGAGGCAGGGAAGGTAGTCAGAATAGCAAAGGCACAAACTGAGGAAAAGATGGCCAACTCTGTTAAGAAGGGGGATAAAACCTTTTATAGGTACATTAGGGAGTGAAGAAAGACCAAGGGAGGGATACAGAGACTTAATAAAGGGGAGGGAATGTGGGCAGAGGGTGACAGTGAAAAAGCAGGGATACTGAGCAAATATTTCTGCTCAGTATTCACAACAGAAGAGGAGGGGGAGGTACCCAAACCAAACAAGAGAGAAACTCTGACTAGGAAGGTCAATACCAGTCTATTCACAGAAGAAAGGGTTTTGAAAGAACTCTTGAAACTGAGGGTGGACAAAGCAATGGGGTCTGATGGGATTCACCCAAGAATTTTAAAAGAACTAAGGGTAGAACTAGTAACACCACTAAACTACTCTCTTTAACAAATCAAGGGAGGATGGGGTGGTACCTGAGGACTGGAGGAGGGCAAATGTCATTCCACTTCACAAAAGTGGGAGCAGGGCAGAGGCAGGAAACTACAGAACAGTTAGTTTGATTTCAGTGGTAAGAAAAATGATGGAATCACTTCTGAAGGAAATAATTGTTGAGTACTTAGAGGCCAGTGGGACACAGAACCCAAGGCAGCATGGTTTCACAGCAGGAAGGTCATGTCAGATGAACCTAATAGATTTCTTTGACTGGGTGACCAAAGTAGTAGACCAGAAAGGGGCTGTGGATATAGTCTACCTAGATTTTAGCAAGGCATTTGACACAGTCTCACACAAAAGATTAATATACAAGTTAACCAGCCTTGGAGTGGGTCCCAAAGTGGTAGCCTGGATAAAAAACTGGCTGTACAACAGGTTTCAAAGGGTAATAGTAAACGGAGGAGCCCACAGTGAAGAAAGGAGGGTAACTAACGAGGTACCGCAAGGTTCGGTACTGGGACCGGTCTTCTTTAATGTCTTTATAAATGACATTGGAGAGCACCTGGAAGGAAAGGTATGTCTCTTTGCAGATGACACAAAGATCTACAACAGGGTTGATACACAAGTTGGGGTGGAAAGGATGAAAAGGGACTTGGCAAGGTTGGAGGAATGGCGAAATATGTGGCAGCTCAGATTCAATGCAAGAAGTGCAAGGTAATGTATCTGGGAAACAAAAATCCAGGGGAAGAGTACACAACGGGGGTGAGTTAATAACAATAACAACAATCAAAAGAGACCTAGGAGTAATTATATCAGATGATGTAAAGGTGGGCAAGCAATCTGAGAAGGCAGTAAGGAGGGCTGGGGGTATACTGGGATGCATAGGGAGAGGCATCAACAGTAGAAAACAGAAAGTTGTTATCCCTCTGTACAGACAGTTAGTGAGACCCCATCTGGAGTACTGCATGCAATTCTGGAGACTCCATCTCCGCAAAGACATAGACAGAGTGGAGGCTGTTCAGAGGAGGGCAACCAAAATGGTGCAGGGTCTGCACCAGAAGACATACGAGGAGAGACTAAAGCAGCTTAATATGTATACCCTTGAGGAAAGGAGGGGGGGGCATGATAGAAACTTTCAAGTATCTCAAGGGAATTAAACCAAGAGGGTAGCATCTTTTAGAAGAAGAGATGTGCAAGAACAAGGGGGCACAATTTGAAGATGGGGAGGCGGCTCAGAGGTAATGTTAGAAAGTATTTTTTCACAGAGAGGGTTGTGGATGCATGGAACAGCCTTCCTGAGGAGGTTGTGGAGTCAGGAACACTGGGAGAATTCAAGAATGGATGCGGCAGGCATAAGGCAATTCTAGTGGGGGGTAGGAGGAAGTAAACTGTTGATTAACTTGAATCTGCAGCTTATCCATCAGGTAGGGAAATGGGCAGACTAGGTGGGCCAAGCGGTCCTTATCTGCCATCAAATTCTATGTTTCTATAAGGCCAGTGCCTAAGATGGAGGGCATCAGCTGGAGCCACAAGGATGAGCAATAAGGAGATTATTCCTGGGTGTTTACCATTACCAGGAGGAATCACAGAAGGCCAGTGCCAACCATTGCCCTTAGCCAGATTAGGGTTTTCACAGGAAGTAACATGCAGAAGCATACCACACTCTTTCTCCCGGTGCTCCAGTCATACCAGTGACTTAGTGAAACAAAAAGTGCTTATGCCAGACAAAAACAAAGTTCAAGCTTTCTTATTGCACAGAATCAAAATAAAGTGCTGATTATTAAAATGCAGCAAAAACATGCCAGTGTAGTTAGGGAGGCAGTATAGCGCTGTGGTCTAGGGCTCTGAGCTGCAAACTTGGAGACCTGGGTTTGAATTCCACAGCTCCCACTTGCATACTGTGTGACCCTAAGCAAGTCACTGACTTCCCTGTGCTCCCTGGTTGCACCTGGAAAGAAGCTTCAGCTTAGTGTGCCTTACCTGGTTAAACAATTTCCCCATTCCCTTATGCTAGCCCCAGATTAGACAATGCTCCCCTATGTATCAGTATCTGAATTTGCCTTCTTCTTCTGTCTGGAATGATCACTTTTTTTTAATTTCACAAGGGTTTCCACTTGCTTGGGGGTGTTGACTTACGGTGGCCTATTTGGTTTGGATAGGCCAGTGCCCTGTGGTGCAACAGATGGAGGGTGCTTCAGTTAGGTAGTTAAGGAATGGGGATGTCTGGAGTTCAGGGCAGAACTAACCCCATAGACTGGACAGAACAAGCCAGAAGACCTGTGAGTGGTTATCAGGCTTTGTTACCCATTATTTATGTATTTAAGTTTTTGCTAAACAGGTAAGTACAACTAGGATGAGGGCCTATTATTTTAGGTGCGAACTGGGACGTAACAGCATACAAAAACTCAAAACGCATTGACATAAGCACTGAAAATACATAAAAAAGCACAGCAAAAACAGGTACATATGCAATAGATTAGCATCAGATAATATTACTAAAATAATAACAATAAAAACTCTCTACATTACTCTCAGTTACAAACAGGGGCCCTTCAGTTGCTAACTGGTTTGCTGTTATTTCATTTACTTCGGTTTGGTTAAGCGTGACAGTGAGTATCCATCATCCAGCTGGCCGTCGTCCACAGCACTGGTGAGGTACCCACTGCAACGACATGGAGAGCACGTAAGGCCTTTTTGGGGGGGGGTAAGGCTGGGTACAGTGGAACTGCTGGGAGGTGGGGAGGATTGTTAGTGGGAACTGCTTACAGTAGCGATTCCCTACTATTCCTTCTTCCTATTAAATTTATTTTCCCATTATGCTTTCCTTCCCCTTACTCTTAAAGAAAATTGATTTTTTGCATTGTATTTCATTACATAGTATAGTGTGTTATTGTCATTCTTTATGGAGAGGAACTGTGTTGAGTACAGGGCATGACATATTATTTCATGGGAAGGGGTACACCAGCTCAGTTATCAGGTATCCCTTATTGCTACCCAAGGTAGAGGCATCGCATCATTAAAAGTAATGTATTCCCAGAGAGACCGCCATCTCAAGACCCCCAATGTAACAGGACATGCCATCTAAGGGCCCCAGATGGCCACTTCACAATTAGTTAGGGCTAATAATGCAACAGAAGCCCCAGGCTTAGAACTGGGCCACGTGGGACAGCCAGGACAGAAGATCAGTATCTAGGTCATTGAAACTGGGATTACAAAATATTTTCACTTGCACGCATGCATGATTTTTTTATTCACTATTTGTGATGGTTGCTTCACTTACTGGGTTACAATATTGCAGTGTTTCAGCTTAGACTGTGTGGCACCACATTTGCTTTGGGGGAGCTCCTAGGAACTGTGAGCTTATTACTCATACACCAGAAAACATGTTGTGAGATGGTGGGGAGAGGGAGAGAGATGTGTGGGATTGTACTTTTTTTTTTGTTTTGTTTCTTTCATTTTTATGCCTTGGATGCCCAGCCTTCCCCTTTCTGCCTCCAGTCCTCCAGTCCCATCACCCCGCCATCCCTGAGACTTACCCTGACTGCCTCAAACAGTGCCTCATGGTTTACATTACCCTTCTGTTTTCTTCAGACTCTTGTTGCTGCTTTCCCAAATAAACCTTACCCCTTGTTTGCATTTCTCTTTTGCGTACCACTGCCTTATTGCTTGCACTGTTGTTGGTAATGCATGGTGGGGTGATTCTGCTGGGACTGTTAAACTACTATGTTTCCTGGAGGATAATTGCCTGTGTATTGCTGTGCAGCTGAAGGTTTCTCCAGGAGGAGGCACTGTGTCATGTAATGTTTCCCTAGCCAAAAAACAACTGAATTTAATCCCCTCTGTCCAAACATTAAAAGAAACAAGTCTCACTGAGCTGTTGGCAGAAAGAGCCACATGCTTTGTGGGACTACAGTAAGGACAGCTTACAAGTAAGCAATAAGACATGATGGGGTGTGCTTTATGCTGTGAAGACCGCAATTCTGAGGGCACTGTTAGGCCTTCAGCACTTGGGAGTGATGTTATTACAGTGTAATGCACATCTATGGAGTGTCTTATTGTGTTTATAAAAATGGGTAAGGACAGTTTTCTAATCTGATTGGCTGACAGGATGTTCCAGCCATGCTTCTTTTCTAGTATAGCACAGTAAATTTTAAAAAGTGCCAATACCTGTGTCTGCATTACACCAGAAATCCATATGCCACTAATCTGACTCCTTCAAAAACTATTTGGAAGCCATGTTTTTCTTCATAGTGAGCCACTCATAGGTATCATAGGTGATATATGAACAAAGAAGACGTAAGCCCATGATTGCTCGCTAATTGCCTAAAAGTGGTATTCCTTGATGTCATTCTTTTTACAATACTTGTCAAGCTTTATTTTAAATTTGCTTATACTATCACTCCCAACCAGTTCATGAGGGAGTGCATTCCAAACTGTTGCCACCCTTTGACTGAACCATGAGTTTCTTTTGTTTGAGTGATTCCTACCCCCTTTCAGTTGTAACACCTAAACTCTAGTATTATGATGTTGCTTCCTTAGTTCCAATCCCAGGCAATCCCATTGGCTGTAATTCTCAAGTGCTTTACATGTCAAGCACATATTATCAGTATCATGTAATAACAGCTAAGAGACATCCATGACTACCTAAACAGTGACTGCAAATCGCCAAAACAAATATCGGTGATCTGCACTATAGCAAGATGAACAGTCAGTGACCAGATAATAAAATCAAAGAAAAATAACATATACAACTACTTTTCATGTGTGGGGCTGTGCCCCCATACCCACCTTTGTTGGAGGCAAGCCCTCCACATCTCCCTCTCTAAATAATCAACTCTGGGGGGGGGGGCAGACACTGGGGGAGACAAGAAAACATGGGAAGGGAGCCTACTCCATGACACAGAGGTCTGCAGGAGGAGAATGTTGCAGGGAGGAGGAGCCTGGGGGTGGCTGGGAAACAAACTTGGTGAACCAGCACAAAAAAAAAAAAGGAAATAAATACTAACACCGAAACCATGATAAGACCCAGAAAAGGAAGAGCCACATACCAGATTCAAACCCCAAATCACCAGCTTCCCAGACCATAGCCCTATCCACCATGCTAGATGGCCAGCTGGATTTAGCCCTAAAAAACATACCTGTTAGCCTTCTTGTACCATCTCTATTTTGCTAATAACTCCACAGATGTCTTTCCCAGTAGCTCTTCTTCCACCTCATTATTTACTTGAACTCGCTGTTTAAAACGTTGCTCGAACTGAGTTGCTCATATTGAGTCGCTCAATTTGAGTAGCTCATATCATGCGTTACCCATATTATCACCCCTTAATCTTCTATACTCCAGTGTATACAGACCCAGTTTATCCAATCTGTTCTCATAGCTTAGGTTTTGCACATTTGTTATCAATTTTGTCGCCCTTCTCTGGACCCCCTCTGTAGCTTTAAATTTCAGTTCTTGTGCAAGGGGTCCAAAACTGTGCACAATACTCCAGACCCAGCCTGACTAACGATGAATACGTAAGCAATAAGACATGGCTGGGTATTAGTAGTACTGAGATACCCGCACACCCAGAGGACTAGTTAGGCATGAGACCGCAGGTCGAGTGCCTTCAGCCTCTGGGTGTGCAGGTATCTCAGTACTACCAACACCCAGCCATGTCTTATTGCTTATATAAAATGGGCCCATAGGTAACTTTAAAAAAAAAGAACACTCTAAAAGTTTTCAAAGTCACAAAAAATATACTAAAATGTTGCTAAATAATGTAAAATAGTCCTTCCACGGATGCTTTTCAACTGTCAGTCATCTGTCTTTCTTTACACTCAATACATTGTGTGATTGTTGACCACGGAATAAAAGAATTCAAAGCTCTGCATTATTCCAATAGTAGAATGCCCCCCCCACACACACACATAGAATGGTAACATGGAATACATGAATTTAATGTTCTTCAGAGCTCAGCTGGCATACAAACAAAGACACACACACATACACACACGGGCCTGAAGTGGAGCCAGAACCTCAGTTTTATCTGTTGCCTGGTAAGGAGCAGGGAGCTCTCTGGCAAAGTGGCAGGGATAGGTGGGGGATTTTTCATGGTCATCAAAGAAACACCAGCAATGGAAAGTGTGAATAGTACTTGATTTTTAAAATGTGTTTATGTGTGTAAGGGGGCTCATGAGTGTAAATAACATTAAATTATTTACTTATTTTATTTAATTTAAAGCAGCAGCAGTGCAATGAAAAAAGTTATTCCAAAAAGCTAATTTTCTGCTATGGTTATAAGAAATACTGGCAGAACTGTTGATTTGGGTTTTCTGGATGCTTCCTATGCTTTGTACTGTACATTTGCATTGTTGTCTGGACTCTTATCCTCCTCGGGTCCTCAGTATTATTTCTATGCAAAAAAGAGGCTGCCATCTTTTTTTCTTGAGAAATAATTACTTTAAAACATTTCATAAAATTCTTAAATGATAATGAAAACTGAAAATTTCATCACCAAAATAAATTGGAAGACATCTGCCATCAATTAGGAAGAAAAAAAGGTGGGGTCAGATTTTAACCCTTTTTCGTTGCACTGCTGCTTTAATGGACTTTTATTTTTAGGGCCTAGTTGGAGTTTTTTTATACATGAGTAAAAAGCTATAGCCATGTTTGTGATGGAAACTAGGAACTAGGTGGCTTATGAATTCTGTGAGTTGCCCTGGTTGGCAGGGACTTGTTTTAGCAAGTGGTGGTACTCTCTTACTGCAATGGCTAGAACCAAGTCTCAGCCAATCAGGACACAGGGATGTCTTTGCCCATTTTATATAACGGCATAATTACACCGCTGTCTCTGCTCATGATGATATGCCTTTTAATACATCCCAATACTTAGTTTGCCCTACTAACCATAGAATGGCAATGATTTTTAAATTTAAAATCATTAAGAGATCAGAACACCTAGGTTCCTTTCCTCATCTATTACCCTAAGTGGCTGACGATCGAATATATACCCTGCTATTGAATTATTCCTGTCAAAGTGAATTACAATGCATTTGTCTGTGTTGAATTCCAGTTTATATAAATGTGCCCAATGTTCCAGCTCATCAGCAAGTTCCTTGACTAACCTAGTGTGAATCCCATCAGGGTCAGGAGATTTGTTAGGTACCATTCTTGCAAATCTATCTTTGACATCATCCTGACGGATTAGTACCCGTTCATCATTAGTACTATTCATTGATATGTGATGACTAGTGGCATTAAAAACTGTGCTAAAATATGGGTTCACTACCGCCCCCATGTGCTTTGTATCCAAAATAAGATTGCTGTTTCCATTTTCTAGTGGACCAACTTGTACATTGGCCCCTCGAACATGATTTATATAGTTATAAGATTTGTTGTTGTCCTTTACTCATGTTAAACTTGTCAAAACAACAAAAACACAGCACTTAAAATGTGTTGTTTCTGTTTTAAAATCCCTCTCACTTCCCCCCGACCCACTTGATCCCCCTCCCAACTCAAAGACTTCACTTTCTTCTTATGGAGTTGATGCGCTGTCTCACACTCCCTCCCGACCCAATGTTAGAGTGAGAGCGCCGTGGCTTTGTCAAAACACGCTACTGCAGATGGTAGCATGCTGCTGGCAAGGTTGTAATAAAACTGTGGTCTTGCCAGTGGCCTAACATAGTGACCTGACGGGTCTGAAATATACACTGCAGCACAGCACCCCTAAGGACACTCGACAATAGCACAGCACCCTTAGTAACAAGTGGGAAGCGGTGGGACTATTTACAATAGAATGAAGCATTGTTTTTTTTTTTATATATTTTACCATTTTTTTTAAGGAAAATCACAAGTTTCCCAACATATACCCATTTTATAAGTGCAATAACACACTCTGGGGTGTGGGTTATTCTGTGATAAATGCACTTTAAACGGCAGTAAAGACACGGCCTGTGGCAATGTGCCTCACTATGCCCCAGTTGTGCATTTATTACAGACTAATTCATAAATAACCCATTGTGTGTTACTGCTTACATAATGCAATATAAGTAACCAATCAGATTACTAATTTGCTCCCTAACATTTTATAAACACATAAGAACTGAAGTGGCTTAAAACCACTGGTGAGTGAAACTCCTTTTGACATGTTATAGCACTCCTTTCCATGTAAGGCCGAAGTGATATGCAATGGTTCAAAAAGGGATCACAGCTGAAACGTGTGACTCTCAATGAGTACAGTTCTCTCTACATCTAATGCAAAAACAGGGTGGTTATAACAGGGACTTCTCTTACTGCAGGTTGTGAAACTTGATGCTGAGGGTGGAGGTGGGGGGTAGAGGTAGGAGTGACACCCACCCTTGGAATTACATTATTATCTATGAAAATCTAAGGAGAGGTACACAGCCTACTGTGAAATAGCTATCAGCTTTCCTTCTATTGGTTGACTGTCACACAGCCTTCACCCAGAGGTCATCCTAGCTGTGAATATGCTAGCTGTGAGTTTGAATGTTGACCAGTGAGCACACTGAGTGGTGTTTAATGTCACAGTCAGCAGGAGATGATGCTAGCAGTCTTAGGGAGGGGGGTTCAAACTTCATTGTTAATGGGTGATTCTTGCAAGATGAGCAGTGTTCTGCTGAAGAGAGCTGCAACTGGTGTGGAATCAGGGCAGAGATGATAGAGGAACATAAGAAGAAATCAATGCATCTGTCAGACACCTTATACCTGCAAGGCCAGTCATATCCAACTAAACATGTATTCACACTCAATCATACTTGTGTGGGTTTCCCTAACCTCCCTGCTACTAGCAGCTGACATTTGTGCATCAATTCTGGTGGTCGACCAGCAAAAGCTATGCCCCTGACCCACCACATATGACAACTCAGATACCCCAATTTATGCGTGTGGGCATGAAATCGTTCTCATGAGTGAAATTCTTCTGGCCCTAATGTCTAACTATGAACGCCGACTACTCTGCCTATTTGTGCACTCCCTCACCCTCCAACCTCCCCCCCCCCCACTGGCACCTGCCACACTGCCCTCTCCTAGCTCTTATTCTCCTCTCTGGAGAAATAGAACCTAACCCCCACCTTACAAACACCTACATCAACCATACTGATACCATTTGGGCAAAGCTTTCTGGACTAAGAATTGCTCACATAAATATCTGCAGCCTCCCATCAAAGTTCCCTGAATTTGAGGCGTGAGTAGCCCTGTACAAACCACAGGTGCTAGGGCTCTCTGAAACCTGGCTTAAACACTACCACCTAGACTTCCATTTTCAGCAGCAGGGTACTCACTTCTACGCCAGGACAGACCTGGCAGAAAGAGGGGTGGAGGCGTAGCACTATATGTGTAAGAGCATAACACTGCCACCATTATGAACTGCTCCACCCCCACCTCACCAAGTGAGTGGCTCCTCGCTGAACTAACCCTGGGTGCATCCAAAAAACTCCATATAGGCTGCTGCTATAACCCCCCCATCAGAAGGCATCCCAGGACTATTCAACTTCCTGGATGGCGTGGGGCACCTAGCACCCATAAGAGTCCTGGTTGCGGTTGGAGATTTCAACCTCATTTGGTTGGATGCCCCTGTGCCAGACTACACAAACCTGCTGAAGGAACATAATTTGGAACAACTTATCTCCACCACCACAAGACACAATGCTTGCACCCTAAACCACACCCTCATTGATTGGGTCACCATCAACTGCACAGACTTAATCCTCCAAGTAGGCACAATGTCTGATTCAATCAACGACCACACCCCAACCTATGCTATACTGTCCACCAAGTCACCCCCCTCCCCACAAACTCCTGTCCTTCAAAGGTTTGACCACCAGGATCCACAGCCAGTCCACAGAGATATTAGGGTGATAAACTGGTCTGCCCACTACCGTCACAGTAACGTCAGTGATGCAGTCACCCTCTTTACCTCCACCTTCTCTCGCATACAGGATACCTAGTTCCCCTCATGACCAGAAGGGTAAGAGGCAGCTCTACATGCTGGATATCCAGGGAACACCTGGCTTTAATGAAAGTCTGGGATAGCAAAAGGAAGGCTTACAAAGCGTCCCCCTATTCTGGAATGCCTACCGGCAGCTGAAAAACTCCTGTAAGCAGACCGCCAAGATGCTCAAGTGCCAGTTTTACCTAAATCAACAAAGCAACAACCTTGGTAACCCACACACTTTCTGGACTACCACTGGATCTCTTCTAAACCCCAAGAATACTAGGCAGATAGCTCAGCTTACATCCCCCACTGGTCACATCTTGGACCCCACTGAAATTGCAAATACTTTCAGTGTAAAATTCACTGACCTATCCCCCTACCTAAGCAAGCTCCCCTCCCAGGCCTCCACTGTCCAAAATCTCCAGCCGAACCACTCCCCCTCCTCCTCAGCCACCACCCTGCCCCATCCCTTGCATTTCAGGGCCATTAGCCACACTGACACCATCAAGCTACTAAAGTCCCTACAGGTTAAAGGAAGTCCTGGCAGTGATGGGCTATATGTTGCTTTTCTAAGACTCATCTCGCCTGCAATTGTCAAACCCCTTATTTACATCTTTAGTCTTGCCCTCACCACAACTACTGTACCTGACTCCTGGAAACATGCCAGTGTCATGCCCATCTTCAAAGCTGGTGACTCCCTCTCTCTGGACAATTACAGGCCCATCTCTCTCCTCCCCCACCCAAGCAAAACTGCTTGAAAAATCATGCATGCTCGCCTGTCAGAACACCTGGTTAAACACAACCTCCTCTGTCGCCATCAACATGGCTTCTGCAAGCAGCATAGCACCTCATCTGCTCTGGCCATCTTTACCAATCATGTACTGAGGAACATGGACCAGGGCAAACCCACAGGTGTGGTCTTCGTTGATCTGTCAAAAGTGTTTAACCTGGTTGACCACCACCTCCTCCACTCAACCCTGCTATGATTTGGCTGCTCCCAAGGACCTGCTGCTTGGTGCCGCAGCTACCTATCTTACAGGTCTCAGCTGGTTATCAGTTGGAAAGCATCCTCTGTCCCCCTCCCTGTACTTACTGGGGTCCCCAGGGCTCCACACTTGGGCCTCTGCTCTTCTCCATGTTCATTAACATGTTCCCCAGGGACAGCCTTAGCTTTAACACTTTTCTCTATGCAGATGATCTAGTCTTCTATCACAGCAAACAAATCGGTTGACTCTTTCTCCTCTGCCCTCACACACAACTATGGCTCCACCCACCAATGGTTCCTGTCCAACAAACTCCTAGTAAATGAAAAGAAGACAAAGAATATGATCTTCGGCTCAAAACCCTTCCTCACCAAGGCCGCCAAAGCCAAATCCTCCCTCAAGGAGCTCACCCCAGCTGGTCTTACCCCTTGAAAATATCACATAAATTAAATACTTAGGAGTCACCCTCGACCCCTCCCTCTCTTTCTCTGAACATGTCAATCAAACCACATGAAGGATCCACCAAAAGTTGGGCACTGCATATCGACACAAACATTAACAATCTGATGAAGCACACCTTGCCATCGCTCATGGAAATCTACTGCCCCTCCTCGACTACTGCTCCCTGGTCTACTCACACCTATCCTCTATCCTGCTCTCATGGCTAAACACAACCTACAACTCTATATGTCATTTTGTCCTTCTAGCTCCTTTCTGCTCCCATCACTGCTCTCTGTACCAGACCCTAGGATGGCTCCCGCTACAAGGTCGCTTTGACTATGCCATGGGCTGTCTGGTGGACAACTCACTACGAAACCAGCACCTGTCCCTATATTCACCCTTACTGACAGATAGAGTGGTCTCAAGGAATCTCAGGGTCTCCTCAATCCCCCCGCTAAAAGTACCCCGCATCACTACTACCATGGGAACTCGAGCTTTCTTGATTGCTGCTCCCTCCCTGTGGAACAAGCTCCCTCTATCCATTTGCTTGTCTGCCACCCACCATGCTTTTAAACAAAATCTGAAAGCCTGGCTCCTCATGGCTGCAACCTGTCTCTGCACCATGCAAAGATGCTAAAGCCTACTTACCAGCTATACTCTTCCATGAATAAGCAGCACTTACCTCCAGTTCATATGTCTGTTCCTCCTTCCTCACCTCTATCCTTCCCTCACAGCCCTAAGACTACCTCGACCCTCTGTCTCCCCCCAACACCTTTTAGGACACCCTAGCCTAACCCTACCCCCAGTCTACATCATGCAATAAATGCGTTGATCTACCTGAAGCTACAATGCACATCGTCCTTTCCCTACCTGCCCCATCCCTTACCACCCTCTTGCCTAGCCCTGCCCCCCCCCCTCAATCTCCTCTTCTATACCAAATGTCTCCATTGCAGATGCTATACTGTCTGATATTGCACAATGGATTTTTGCCAATACTACATCGAATTATGAACCTTTGTAGTTCTATACCATTATTGTGTGTTACCTGTATAGCCGTACTAACTGTATGGAACCTGAACCACTGCAATTGTATACTGTTATTATATGTAACCTGTACCATCTGCTTTTTATTGTGTACTCATTGCTTATGTGTACACTGTCCTTATATACCCAGTTAACCTCTTGGATACCTTTCCCGCCACCTCAAGTAGGGTGTGCATTTGTACTGTATATTGTACATACTGTTTGAATATGTGCTGTTTTTGCCACTGTGTGGCCCAGGTCATGACTGAAAACGGTCTTCTGGATCAGTGCACCTACCCAGTTACCAAAGACATTAATAAATATTTTGTTTTTCAAAAGCAGGTTCAAGAAAGAATAGGATACAGAATACAAAACGAGCAACAAAAAGAAAGAAAAAAAATTCCAGCCAACCCCTTTCTTTCAATCTCTGACTTAATATTATCGTCTTGCACAGAAAATTGTTGTTTAAAAAATGTAGCAACTATTTGACAACACTGATTTTCAGTATTATGGGGTAAAACTTATGATTGTGTGGTTATGGCAGTAAATTTAAACTAGGGACTGATTTCAGTTTATGACCGATGGGCACAGGAACTAATAACGCACCTAGAGACTCTGACTGCCTTCCACTTACAATTGTCACTCAAAATGTATAAACTTATCCCCCTCAATGGCCTAGGTTAGGTGTGACTGTGGTGTACAAACAGGTCTTGGTTTAGAATTCATGCATTTAGATGTCAGGCTCCATACATCAGGGTTCTATCAAGTTTACGATCCAGAGCTACATGCGCTTGCAGAAAATCTATATCCACATGTTACAGTGTGCATACGGTATACAGTACACTGCCTGTGCTGAATGGTTATGGAGATCTTGTGATATAGATTCTCCAGGAATAATTCAGGGGTGCTTGAAACTTCTGGAAGAACCCCTCCCACTTCTGGATGTGTGCTACTGAATTTCCAGCTGCCTGTCTTTGATGCCTTTAGCCCTGTTGACACCGCTGACTTTCAAGCGCATCAGCCCATGCGCAGGGGTTGACACACTTCAAAGTCTGTGGTGTGGTCACTAAGGAGAGAGACCTAAGCCCAATTTGCATTGGGTTTCTGATACGACTTAGGAGAGGGGACGTGAATCGGACAGGGCTGGATTAAGGCATAGGCAACATAGGCACTAGCCTAGGGGCCCCCACCTGCCAGGGGGCCCTTAGCAATCCCAGAAAATGTTTACTACATGCCTGTTTCTTTCTACCTGAGCTGCATTTTTTTGTAATGAACTTGGCCGCTGAATAACCTGAGCAAGGCAGGAGCTGAACTGTGATGTGAATCTCACCTCCCTGATTAGGTGTTAAGTACAGCTGATAGCTTCAGGGTCTGCAGACAAATTGACCTTTAAGGTGTAAATAGGCCCTTTTCCAATAGGCCCTTTTCCTTTGTTTTGTCTGCTTGAATGTGAATCTTACCTCCCTGATTAGTTGTTAAGTACAGTACAGCTTCAGGGGACTCCAGTCAGACTGGTCTTTAAGATGAAAACAGGCCCTATTCCTTTGCTTTGTCTCCCACCCCCCTGGTATCCCACGTGGAGAGTTGTGGCTAGAAAGATCCCTGCCCCCCAGTTGGTGTTCCTGATAGGGAGAGTGACTAGTGTAAATCTTAACTGGGGCTCTGTGCAGTAGTTTCTCCACTACTTGCCTCATCTTGTGCATTTGAAGGGGCCCCTTTCATTCATATTGGAAGGATCAAAGAGGCTGCAGAGCCTGCTTATTGGCATGCCTGTTCCAAGTGTCAGGTGCCTCTGATTAGCACATGGATGTTCTGTGAAATGCCGTGGCCCTGAGTCATATAGTATGCAGACAGAAGTTGTGGTTCACAAATCCAAGTGTTCTAAGTCTACATGTTTTCCAGGTTCTTGGCTTGGGGCAGTAGCCAGTAGGTTGCACTACCTAATGTATTACATTTTTATACTCCTTGACTGGAAGTGGATTACCATTGATAAATGTAATTCTCCTCTCAGGGAAAATTAGTAGGAGGGTTCATGGTTGAGTTTGGATTGAGGTGATGATTGTCTTGAAAATGATCGTCAGACTTATGGAAAAAGAAACAAGCATTTGTCAATGCCGAATGTTGTCATGCTGGCATTGGCAGTGGCGGAGCTAGAGACGCATAATAGGAATGGCAGTGAAGTGCTGAAGTGACGCAAACCCCACCCCCACCCTATAGAGAGTGACAGGCATTGGGGTGTACCTTTGGGTCGTCAGCTATAATGCTCATGCCATTGTACCTCACCCTAACCTGTAGACACTGACAAGTGTCATGGTGTGCTTGGGGTCTTTGGGTATTATACTTACCCCATACCATAAGGAAATACGCTGACGTGGGTGAAGTATAGGAGCGTGGGGTGAAGTTTGTGGCTGACCAGTGCAAGACACACTACGATGCCTGTCAGTGGCTGCAGGGTGGGCATGGGGGGTGGAATGGAGTGACCATTACATCCGATGATCCGAAGTCACAGCCCTGACACCTGTCAGTCCATACCGGGTGGGGTGCTACAGTTGGAAACCCTAACACCGTAGACATGTAGTGGTAGTTTCACTCTACATTTTCAACATGGGCTGCTTGTCAGGCCACCTCATGAAAAGCGGCACAATCACTTTGTTAGCTGAAAGGTGGTATTGCACAGTGGCTGTGGCATTTGGTGACAGAGGGACGAAAACACAGTTTTGGGCAGGATATGGAGAAGGACAACTGTATTGTTCATGAGGAGGTGTAAAAAATGGCAACGCTGAAAATCTGGAGTGGCAATATGAAATATTGGTGAAGCAATGAACATGCATACAAACTGCGCAGCAGAAGTCCGCAACCCAATTATTTGTGGGAGTTGTTTAGGCACATTTTCAACATAGGTATTTTGGGACCTTCCCTCATGAACAGTGGTGCTGTGATTTTGTTAAAGTGTCCCAAAAGGTGATTTCACACAGTGAGCACGCCATTGTGTGCCACAGTTGCGGGAACGTGTTTTGGGCAGGCTGTGAAAAATGGCAGCTGTACTGTTGATAAGGAGGTGTGCACAAATGCCAGTGGTGAAAATCTGGCATGAAAATATTGCAAATGTACGAGTTACAAGGCTGCATGGAAACTGCACAATGCGCTTGCAGCACAGTCATTTATGGACTTTCGGCAGCAAATTTTCAACATAGGCATTTGGGACCTCTGCTCATGAACAGTGTCATCATCATTTCCTCAAACTGCCCGAAAACTGATTCGCTTTAGCAACCATGCAATTCTCGCGGACGTGCAAAAACACATTTCAGCCAGGATATGTAAAATGACAGCTGTACTGTTCATAAGGAGGTGTGGAAAAATGCCAATTTTGAACATGTGGAGTGAAAATATTACAAATGCACGAAGTCACGAGCGTGCGTGCAAACTGTGCAATGCACGCTCGTAAAACACTAATTTTATGGAATTTTGGCCCCAAATTTTCAACATTGGCATTTTAGGATCTCTGCTAAAGAACAGTGTCACTGTCATTTTCATAAGGTGTCTCGAACATGGACTTTCCCCAGCGACCGTGCTATTCTGCGCCAGAACTGCGAAAACACATTTTGGTCAGGATGTGAAAAATGACAGCTGTACTGTTCATAAGGAGGTGCAGAACAATAGTAATGTTGAAAATCTGGAGTGAAAATGTTATAAATTCACAAACTTACGACCGTGCGTGCAAACTGCGCAACGCACGCTCGTAACACAGTCATATTAAGGAGTATCATCACCAAATTTTCAGCATAGGCATTTTAGGATCTCTGCTCATGAACAGTGCAACTGTCATTTTCATAATTTGTCACAAACACTGATTTCCCACATCAACCATGCTATTCTGCGCCAGAAGTGCGAAAACACATTTTGGGCAGGATGTGAAAAATGACAGCTGTACGGTTCACAAGAAGGTGTGGAAAAATGCCAATGCTGAACATGTGGTGAGAAAATATTGCAAATTCGCTAAGTTACAAGCATGCGTAGCAACTGCGCACAGCACATTCGTAAAACAGTCATTTTTTGGATTTTTCCCACCAAATTTGTAACATAGACTTTTTGAGAACCCCTCTCATGAACACTAGCACTGTCATTTTGTTCCCCACTCCCAAAAGTTGATTCCATGCAGTGACTGCGAAATCACCTTTTGGGACCGAATAATGCCATGACAGCGCAAGAATTCATGAGGAGGGGTCCCAAAAACCCCATGTTGAAAATTTGGTGCCAAAATTCCAAAAAATGCCTGAGATATGCACCAAAGTTGAAAAAACCCTATTTATTCCATTATACAGCTTACCGGCATTTCCTCAGTTCATGGTCGGCTTTGAAGAGTGCAGACATGTTCCCGGTCCACCGAAGATCGTCGTGCCGGACTCTGGAGGTAAGTATGGGGTGGGGAGGCAGGGTTCATAGTGGGTGGGTGTGGGTGGTGGGTAGGGAGACTACGAGGGATTGTTTTTGTGTTACAGGTGAAAAAACAAAAACATCATGGGACAGTTTTTTTCCTCAGGGATTTGGCACACTGGGGTGAGCTCCCAGCGTGCCACCTAACTGTTGGGGGTTGCAGCAGCGATGGAGGATTGGGCACCCTCGTCGACACACAACAAGGGGGTAATTTATGCCGGCGGTTGGGCACCCTCGGCGGCACACAAGAGCGGGGAGAGCTGAGGGGATTGGGCACCTCTTGGCATATAACAAATGGGGTGGTAGTGCTTTATGCCGACGGGGAGTGGGCTCCCCCATTGGTACATACATTGGGGACACAGTAAGCCGGCAGGGGGATTGGGCACCCCCGAAGTCGGCAGTTGGGCGTCTGCCTGCCATGTATACAATGTGGCTGAGCATGTTGGGAGGTCCACTGCATCTGATGAGCTTTGCTCGGATTGCAGCGAACCTTTCCTTAGATGTGATCACCACATTAGTATGCATGGTGTGGCACCGGCATGCAAGCTGATTGGGGAATGAGGGATGCACCTACCGATGCATGCCCTGCATTTGCCTAACAGCAACCGCACCTCCAAATCTCCACTGCCACAAGATGTTGGCTGCACAAGCGCGCCAACATAAAAATGGGGCAGCATTTTCTAAATCCTTTAACAATACTATATTGCAATTCACAAACCATATAGCTAAGCCTGATCTTTAACACCACCTACAAAACCACAGTTTAATGACACAAAGTAGCAAAGAGGCTACAGTGCTATGGATAGGCTTACAATACCATCAGGGGCAGCAGTGGCCTTTAGGTCACATTTGCTTACTTTGCAGGCGATTGCATATGTTATGGAGCTTTATACCTACAATACTACCCCCCCCCATTATGTACACTTGCCTGCAAAGTAAACACATAGCATCTGAATTCCACCACTAACCCTGATGATTACAAGTCTAACTATAGCACAACCCCTTCTCTGTGTTGTTTAGTTGGTGGAACTGTATCAGGAAGTAAGAGTGTACTTGCAGTAAGTTAAGTAGCGTAAGAAAGGTGGCAGTCATGTATACTGAGAGCAGTCTTGCACATACAGTGATCTCTCAGTTATCCACCAAATATTTGTACAAAATGTTAGCTATTCCATTGCCCCTTATTATCTCACACCCACCTTGATTATCCACCCAGTTTTGCTTGCATGAAAATGAGAGGATAGTCCAGGGTGCACTGTGTATTATCAGACTGAAATCAAACAGTATGTGACACTGGGGGGGGTGAGAAGAGAGAATGGTGTGTACTGTCGCTAATATGATTTTGAGAAAGAGGAGCAGAAGGATAGGAATTTTGATTTGTATTCTGTTCCCCTGTCTCTTTACATACAAACTGTATCCTAACATGAGACGTAGCGCTAGCTCTGATTGAGTGTCTCCTCTCTCGGCATCTTCCAGTGGCCCCTTGAGCTTCTCAAATTTAGGGATTAGCACACCCAAGTTCAGCAAAGAGCATTTTCCACAAGTGAAAATAAAGCTGAACTTGGGAAAGTGTATAAAAATGTCAAACGAGGGCTACAACTATAACAAGTTAAGGTCCTAAACTTAGACCACACTACTGGGCATGCACTAATGCATATGCATATCCTTTCTTCTCCCAGGACATGAATAAGCATTCATGCATGCCCAGTATGGCAATCCCACTTTAGGACCCTAATCTGTTATACTTCTAGCCCTCATTTTTCATTTTAATACACTTTCCCGAGTTCAGCTTTATTTCTGCTTGTTAAAAATGTTCTTTGCTGAACTCAGGTGTGCTAAGCAGGGCATGTGCCTTAACTTGTCAGTATGCCTGGCGGCAGTGGAACAACCTGGCCACTAAAGAATACCGCCTTGATGGAGCAACCTACTTCGTGGGCTGTGTAAATGGAACATTGAGCTGCTGCGGCCATCGTAGCAGAAGTGGAGTGCTGCAAATGCCAGAGCACTGCGGCATTGTAAACAAGGCTTTTGATTTGATTGAAAGGACTTGAGGATACACTCATAGCTATGAGACGCAGTAACTGTACATATAAACATATTATAAATCATGTTAAAGACCTTTGTATAAAAATGTAATTTGATTTTGAATTAACATGTTTAATTTTGCAGAATATTACAGCATCACCATTGTGAGAAATAAACTATGCCAACTGAACTCTCGCCACATCTTGACTCCTGTTTCCTTTCCCACTCTATATTCTTCCTAGCTACTGTAAACTCCTGTCCTCCACCTCTCCCTCTCTTGACAAAGACATCTGAGTACCTCTAATCTACTCTACGTCTGCTCCCCTTCCCTTAATCTCCTCTTACCTTTCCCACCTGACCCTTCCTCAAATGTTTTTGTGTGTTTTTTTTTTCTCTCTTGGATGTACTGTATTATACTGACTTACTGCAACCTTTGTAATTTGCTGACCATTTCTATTGTAACATGTCTTGTTTGTTTGTACATTGATGACGTGGAACCTTTGTAAAAGAGCCATTGACTCAAAGGTAATAGTTTCTAGAACAATTCCTAGAACATTCCTCCTAGAACAATGTACTGCACTGCATGCTGGGATATCTTCCATAAACTTAAACAAGCATTTGTCAATGCCGAACGTTCGCTTGCAGGTATTTGCAGTGGTGTTTGGCACGTATGGTGCTTTACCCTAATGCCCTGTGCGATTGCTGGTATTTGCACAATAAATTTTCAGCATGACCTTTTTGTTACCCCCATTGTGTGCTACATAGGCGGAAACACGTTTTGGGCAGGATGTGAAAAATGACAGCTGTACTGCTCATAAGGAGGTGTGGTAAAATGGCAATGTTGAAAATCTGGAGGGAAATATTGAAAATTCGCAAACCCACGAAATGGCGCGGGAACTGTGCAACGACGCCAGAAACGGTCATTGTTAGGGAATTTTCACCAAATTTTCAACATTGGCATTTTAAAACCTTTGCTCATGAGCAGTGTCACTGTGATTTTCTTACTGTGTCCCATACATTGATTTTGCACACCGACTGTGCCATTGTGGCACTGCATGGGCGGAAACACGCTTTGGGCAGGATGTGAAAAATGACAGCTGTACTGCTCATAAGGAGTGTGGTAAATGGCAATGTTGAAAATCTGGAGTGAAAATATTAAAATTGGAAACTTATGAGCGCAAGGAACTGCTAATCGATCAGAAAACAGTTATTTTTTAGAATTTTTTCACCAAATTTTGAACATAGCCATTTTAAGACCTCTGCTCATGAACAGTGTCACTGTGATTTTCTTAATGTGTCCCATACATTGAGTTTGCACACGAATGCGCCATTATGCGCTACATGAGAGCAATGTTTTGGGCAGGATGTGAAAAATGACAGCCATACTACTCATGAGGAGGTGTGGTAAAATGGCAATGTTGAAAATCTGGGTGCAAATATTGAAAATTAAAACGATGAGCGTATAGGAACGGCGCAACGCACACTCAGAAACAGTCATTTTAGGAATTTTTTCACCAAATTTTCAACATAGTCATTTTAAGACCTCTGCTCATGAACAGTGTCACTGTGATTTTCTTAATGTGTCCCATACATTGATTTCACACACCGACTGCACCATTGTGCGCTACATGGGCGGAAACACGTTTTGGGTGAGATGTGAAAAATGACAGCTGTACTACTCATAAGAAGGTGTGGTAAAATGGCAATGTTGAAAATCTGGAGTGCAAATATTGAAAATTCGCAAACGTATGAGCCAGCAGTATAGACCGCGAACGACGCCGTGAAACAGTCATTTTAGAATTTTTCACCAAATTTTCAACATAGCCATTTTAAGACCTCTGCTAATGAACAGTGTCATGGTGATTTTCTTAATGTGTCCCATACATTGATTTCGCACACCAACTGCGCCATTGTCGCTACATGAGCAAAAACACATTTTGGGCAGGATGTGAAAATGACAGCTGTACTGCTCATAAGGAGGTGTGGTAAAATGGCAATGTTAAAATCTGGGTGAAAATATTGAAAATTTCGAACTACGAGCCTGCATAGGAACTCATAGCCGCAGCCGTAAAACAGTCATTTTAGAATTTTGCACCAAATTTTCAACATAGGTTTTGGGAGCCCTTCTCACGAATGATTCACTGTCATGGTGTAGTCACTGGGCAAGGGTGATTTCGCGCAGTGACTGCGAAATCACTGGCCGGCCCGACAACGCCATGACAGTGAATCATTCATGAGAAGGGCCCCAAAAACCCCATGTTGAAAATTTGGTGCAAAAATTCCAAAAAATGCCTGAGATATGCAATAAAGTTGAAAACCCCTGTCTAGCCCATTATACAGCTTACCGCATTTCCTCAGTTCACGGTCGGCTTTGAAGAGTGCAGACGTGTTCCCGGTCCAGCGGTGATCGCGCGCAGCACTCCGGAGGTAAGTATGGGGTGAGGGGGTGGGGAGGCGGGTATGCAGTGGGTGGGTGCAGGTTGGGGAGGGGCTGGGAGACTACATGGGACCGCTTTTGCTTTTCAGGTTGAAAAAAAAAGACGACGCAGGACGATTGCCACGCTGGGTGGGCTCCCGTGTGCACCAAAGCTTTGGGGCGTTTGGGGGCGTGGAGCCGACGGAGTTGGGCACCCGCCGGCAGACGACACGGGACGCTTGCCAAGCTGGGGTGGCCCCAGCGTGGCACCAAAGCTTTGGGGGCCTTGGGGACGTGGAGCCGACGGGGATTAGGCACCCGGCGGCAGAGGACTCAGGGACGTTTGCCACGCTGGGGTGGGCTCCAGCGTGGCACCAAACTTTGGGGAGGAGGCCTGGCGCTGTGTATGACAGCGGTGGTTTTCTTGAAGTGAAGACCACCGCTGTCATACACAGCCCCGCACCCATTGGTGCAGGACTGCCACGCCTGCTCAACGGAGCAGTGGATTGAACAGGAGAGGCACACCTCCAAAGTGTGCTACTCTCCCAAAACGTTCCTTGCGCATGCGCGCAAGCGAATGTAAAAATGGTTTCACCAAAACAGACTTCTCCTAAATGACAGGAAAACAAAAGACATGCTGTTCACTATGCCCCAAACAAAGAAAACAGTTGGCCCACTGACTGTCTTCAGCCAGGAAGGAGTAATACTAGAGCAAGTCAGCACCTTTAAATACCTAGGAGCACACCTGGATGACACCCTATCCTTCACTTCGCACATAGACCATGTCATTAAAACCTTAAATGTAAAGCTTGGTCTACTCTATAGACACAGGCATGCACTGACCCCCAATGCACTGCAGCTTGTAACCAGCAGCTCGATTCTGTCCACAATAGACTACAGGCTGGTAATTTACAACGCAGCTACAGACACTGCCCTCAGGTGGGTTAAAATACTGTTAAACAAGGCCTGCAGACTGGTCCTATGGGCCGATCCCGTGACCCACACATGCAGCCTCTACACCCAAACAGGGTGGCTCCCACTTTACCTCAGAACTAAACATCAGGCTTGCCTACTAGGTAAAAAGACCCTGCTCAGACTCTCCCCTGACTCAACATCGAGACACACCCTTTCCTCGCAAACTACGAGAAGTAAAGCTAAATGTGCACTCCAGGTCCCCTTCAGGCGTACCTCCCTTGCCCATAGATCCCTATTCTACTGAGGCCCTCAGAGGCTAAATGATCTCCCTGTTTCACTCATTGACTCTGATAAGCTAAGCATTTTCAAAAGACAGTTGTGACATTTTCTTTCCTTGGGAAACAGTTGTGGCTGTCACAATTAGCCTATCCCTTACTCATGCCTAGACCCATGCCTAGACCAACCCCTTCCTACTATCTAGCACCATAACAAGGCCACCCCAGGTCGCCAATGTCCCTCCCCACATCTGTCCCCTGTTCATCCTTTAGGGGACCCCAACCTACCAGCTGTACCCTCCCCCTTCTCGCTCAGCTTTATGAACTAAGCAATTCTTTCACTCCAAGCCCTGCAACCTCCATGTATTGACCAACTTTCTCCTCCACACATACACTGACAAGGACAGCTTCAGCCACCACTGCCTTTCTATACACCTTCCACCTGTGATTAATCGTGACCCAGCCAGCTTTGTTGCCTGCCTAAATACTATATCTACGTTACCTGGTTAAGTCCTCTCAACAAAGCATTGTACCGCACTTGTTGTTGTGCTGCTATAACCAAATAGTACTTGTGGTCCACATTTGTTGTAACCAAATAGTGCTGCTGTAACTAGAAACATAGAATTTGACGGCAGATAAGGACCACTTGTCCCACCTAGTCTGCTCATTTCCCTACCTACTGGATAAACTGCAGATCCTAGTTAACCAACAGCCTATTTCTTCCTATCCCCCACAAGAATAGCCGTATGTCTGTCCCATGCATTCTTGAATTCTCCCACAGTTTTAGACCCTACAACCTCCTCAGGAAGGCGGTTCCATGCGTCCACCACCCTCTCTGTGAAAAAATACTTCCTCACATTGCCCCTGAGCTGTCCCCCCCTCTGTCTTCACTAAATTGTACTTATGGACCACATTAGATTGAACTCTGTTTGTAGTACTGTTGATGTCTGTATGAACTTGCTTGTACACATGTGCTGTCTTCCTCTGACCGACTAGGAACCTTTGTAAACGAGCCTTCTGGCTCAAAGGTGTTAATCTAGATCTTAAATAAAAAAATAAAACTTATGACTTCAGAATTTTTAAACTACATGCATGAGACATCCTTTTATCATTATAAGGGCAGCTGGAATGTTTAGAAATAAGCAGCCCTGAATGGCTAAGCATACGTCATGATTTACAGTACAATACCTTTTAATACCACATCTGTCACCTTCTCATCATGAGGGAGGCAGTATAGCGCAGTGGTTTAAGGCTCTGAGCTGCAAATCTGGTGACATCCAGCAGACCAGACCTGGGTTTGAATCCCACAGCTTACACTTGCATACTGTGTGACCCTGAGCAAGCCACTTAACTTTGCTGTGCTCCCAGGTCGCTCCTGTAAAAAAGCTTTCAGCTTAGTGTGCTACTCCTGGTTAAACAACTAAATAAATAAACTGGAATATTGTTAGTGTCACAGGAACTTTCTACCAGTCCCCTTTCCACTTCTTGACTCCTGCTTCCTTGCCCACTGTATAGTCTTCTTAGCCAAACTCTTGACCTCCACTGCCTTCTTCCTCCTAATATACAGCACAGTTTGCATTAAACAAGCCCATCAATAAGCTGGTTTTGGATATACAGCATCCTTTCTTTTATCTCCAACTGTTCCATTGTCCTACTCCTTGTGCTCTTCTCTCATCCCCTATTGCTGGCCAGTCTGTTTTGTGCCTTACTCACCTCTGGAAAAACCTCCTCCTCACCATTCACCTCTCACCGTTCCCTCTCCTTCTCCGCCCTCAAAACATTCTGCATGCTGGTTACATGCTCATTTTAGCCCCTCCTGCTCCTGTATCCCCTCTTCCCCAGCCATGCTTCTCATTCTCACCCTCCTTCTGTCACCTTACTCATTCACCATTGTCACTAATTATGCTCTTTCCCCTTTCCTTTTTTCCTCTAAGGTTTCCTTTCCCCTTCCTTCCCTATCTCATAAGTGCAGTTTTTTTGCTGTTGCTTTTGAACTGGTATCCAGTGTTGATAGCAACTGAAAATGAGCCACTGTAAAAACAGTGACTCATTTTCAGCGCTACCATGTTGGGCTACCCTGCAAGAGTAGCGACAGCACAAAGAGGGATGGTGATCAGAAGGGAGGGATAGGGAGGGAGGGAGGATAGAAAGAGGGTTATGACAGGGAGTGCGCCTGCTGCAGCTGAGCCAGCCATGTGGTGTGGTGATGAGGGTGACTGCCTCCAGTGCAGTAGGCACTAGGCACTAGGTTGAGGTTGGACTGGAGAGAGACTTTTACCGCTGCTTGCTGCTGTTGTTTTTCCCCACACTGCGAGTGTTGCCTCCCGACATGTACCCTCCTGGAGTTGGTAATCCATAATCGGGTGGTGCAGGAGCAAAGTCCCCGCATAAACACTATGTATTTGTCGGATGTCTGTTCACCGGCATATGTATATCGCCGATTTGCTTTCCGGCAAAATATACTTGCCATAATAGCAATCGTTGTTTTGCAATTGCTATTATGACATGGAACCTTGTGAACCCTACACCACCTCCAATTGCCTGTTCTCGCCTATCTGCCATTGCAGATGGGGAGTTGTATGATGTGCAGCTTTTTATTTGTACATAGTGTATATTCTGTATGTATGTATTGTAATGTTACTGTATATTTGTGTAGTTTAGTTGTACACTTATGTACAGAAAGTATTCATACTTTTAACCAGGTGGTATTGTTTTGCTTTTCCTTTGCATACTTTGCAATTTTTTCACTGTTTGCGCACCCCAACATTCTGGCCCTCCCCAACCCGTGTTACACCTGAAAACAAGCCTTGGATCAGTGTTCTTTTCCCGTTTAACAATTGTTTAATTAATAAATAAATAGATCAGTTATATCTGGAGGCACATAGCTAGGGTTGTGGAACTAGGCCAGGTGTTACTTTCTGTATATGCCTGGGCTGAAGTAAAACTAATAACAACCAGCTCAATAGCAAACAATTTAGAAAAGTGTCATGTGTTAACATTTTGAAAAAAAAAAGGCACAAACATTTCAGGATTTTCAAAAACACATTTATTTTCACTATTTACTGGCACAGATAGACTTACTTCATGACAGGCAAAACACATCTTCCAACAATAACTAGAAATGGAGCATTCTGAGTCACTGCCGTATTCAACAGATTAAATTAACTTCTGAAAACCCTCGTGTGCAATAAAACAATTAGAATTTAAATTACAGAAATATTACTGTAAAACAACAAAAAACATTTGCGTTTAATAACAACATTAAAGGGGAATATTTTATGAACCATGCCCATCATATCAGATGTTGATGACTTCAACAGGCCCTATATTGATACCACGTTGCCACCATTTTTAGAAACTTGTGATGTCACTGAGGGTGAAGTTGTGCTTAACTGTGATTTGCTTAGGCATGGCTTCACCCTCAGTGAGATCATGAGGTTCTGAAAATGGTGGCAATGTAGACTCTATCAATTTAAGGCAGACATCGTCATTGATATAATCACTGGACTGCTGCCAGATATTGATCAGCCCAACATGTCATTTAAAAGAGCTTAATATGGCCTTTCAAACTATTATGGGCACTGTTCATGAATATTTCACACCAGGGGTTGGGCTACATTAATTAATGTTGCCCTAGTGGCAGACGGCACCAGGCGAATCACCCCCCATAAGGTTAGATTACCTTGTGGAAGCCAATTCCCCCATCATGCCTTAATTGGTCTCTTTGTGCTTTCAGAGCTCACAGTAGATTCCCGTTCCTTTCTTTGGCAGACCCAGCAACACAATGAGTCTCTTACATTTAGCATGGTCAAAACAGCAATCTGTTTCCATAGAAACAAGGAGTTAGCCACTCAGGTGCAATCAAATTTTGAGATAAATTTGTAGCACAGATGGCAAGGTCATGCTAAACTTTGTGTCTCTCCATAGCAAAGTATTATAAAAGGTTGCTACAGCTGACTGATTTACTAGAGCACTGTGCCCATTACTGCTGGCATAGACATAAGAACACAGAATGTGGCAGCAGAAAAAAAAACACTTAACACAGAAACATAGACTTTGACGGCAGATAAGAACCACTTGGCCCACCTAGTCTGCCCATTTCCCTACCTAGAGGATAAGCTGCAGATCCTATTTAACCAACAGCCTATTTCTTCCTACCCCCCACAAAAATTGCCTTATGTCTGTCCCATGCATTCTTGAATTCTCCTACAGTTTTAGACCCCACAACCTCCTCAGGAAGGCTGTTCCATGTGTCCACCACCCTCTCTGTGAAAAAATACTTCCTCACATTGCCCCTGAGTCATCCCCCCTCTATCTTCAAATTGTGTCCCCTTGTTCTTGCACATCTCTTTTTCTGAAAGATGCTACCCTCTTGGACTTTGTTGATTCCACTGAGGTACTTAAACATTTCTATCATGTCCCCTCTCCCTTCTTTCCTCAAGGGTATACATATTAAGCTCCTTTAGTCTCTCCTCGTATGGCTTCTCTTGCAGACCCTGCACCATTTTAGTTGCCCTCCTCTGAACTGCCTCCATCCTGTCTATGTCCTTGCGGAGATGGGGTCTCCAGAACTGGACGCAGTACTCCAGATGGGGTCTCATCAACTGTCTGTACAGAGGGATAACAACTTCCTGTTTTCTGCTGGTGATACCTCTCCCTATCCATCCCAGTATCCCCCCAGTCCTCCCTACTGCCTTCTCGCATTGCTTGCCAACCTTAAGGTCACCTGATATGATTACCCCTAGGTCTCTTTCCATTTTTGTTGTTGTTACTACCTCCCCCACCCCCCATTGTGTAATCTTCCCCAGGGTTTTTGTTTCCCAGTGCATTACTTTGCACTTCTTTGCATTGAATCCAAGCTGCCATACTTCTGACCATTCCTCCAACCTTGTCAAGTCCCTTCTCATCCTTTCCACGCCTCCTTGTGTATCAGCCCTGTTGCAGATCTTTGTGTCATCTGCAAAGAGGCATACTTTTCCTTCCAGTCCCTCTGCAAGGCTGTCCAGATGGTCCCTGCCTAGTCTGTCTCCACAGAACCTAACTGGTATCTGGTGACCCTCCCTCCTCTCTGCCTATTTACTAACGTTCCCCTATATATCTGTCCCATGCATGCGTGAAGCTTCCTACTGTTTTTGCTTCAACCACTTCTGCTGGCAGTCTATTTCAATCTTCAACTCTTTCAGTAAAGTAGTGTTTCCTCACATCTCTCTTAACCGCCCCTTCCAGCATCTTCATATGCTCTCTGGTTCTGATGCTCTTTCCCAATTGAAAGAGACTCCCTCCACCTTATTCACCCATGTGAGGTACCTGTAGGTCTCTATTATGTCCCTTCTCACTCTCCTCTCATCCAGGATCTACATGCCACAATCCCTCAGCCTCTCCTTGTAGAGCTTTTGGTGCAACCCCTGCAGCATTTTAGTTGCCCTCTTCTGGACTGCCTCGACCCTGTCTATGTTCTTTCTGAGATGCAGCCTCCAGAAATGGACATAATACTCCAGGTAAGGTCTCAATAGCCAGTGATATAATGGCAACACCACCTCCCTCCTCCTGCTGGTAGGACCTCTTCCTGTGCATCCCAGCATCTCACTGGCCCTACCCACTGCTTTGTCATACTGCCCGGCCACTTTGGGGTCATCAGATATGATAACCCTTTTACTGCTTAGTGACTGTCAGTACCTCCCCCCATCATGTACTCTGCTACTGGGTTCCTAAGCCCTAGGTGCATGATTTTGTACTTCTTGGCATTGAACCCCAACTGCCATGCTCTTGACTACTCCTCAAGTTTCCCAAGATCACTATGCATTCTCTCCACCCCCTCCTGAGTATCTGCCTTATTACAGATTTATCTGCGAAAAGGCATACCTTCCCTTCCAGTTCCTCTGCCATGTCACTTATGAAGACATTGAAGTGGACTGGTCCCAGTACCGACCCCTGTGGCACATCACTGGTCACACTCCCAGCATAGAGTGAGTGCTATTAATCAACACCCTCCCTCTGTCTCCTATCCTTTAAACAGTTTCTAATCCAGTTCACCACTTTGGATCCCACACTTAAGCTACTCAATGTCTTTATCCTATTTCTTTAGCCTATAGTTGCTAGTGCCTCCTCTCTACTGCCACTCTGATGTAGAGGGACCACGTCAGCTCTCCTTCAGTCCTTTGGAAACATGCCTGTTTCCAGAGAGCTGTTGAATAAGGCCATCAGTGGGACAGCTAACACCTCCTTGAGTTCCTTTAGTGCTCTTGGGTGAATCCGTCTGGTCCCATAGCCTTGTTCACTTTCAGAGCTGCAAGTCACTTCTAGACTTTTTCCTCTGAAAATAGGCTTGTGTCCACCCCCTCTTTGTTCCTGCTGCTCCCTGGTAGTCTGTACCCCCCCTACTGTGAAGACTGAGCAGAAGTACCTTTTCAGGATGTCTGTTTTTTTGTGATCCTGTTCTGCATAGTGTCCCCCTGCTGCCCTCCTTATCCTCACTTTCCCTCCCCTTGCTTTCCTCTTCTCACTTATGTACTTAAAAAAAGTCTTATCCCATTTAGCTCCCCCCTTGACTCTCCTTTTCTCTGTCTGTACCTTTGCCCTTCCTGCTTCCCTCTATTTTACTTGATATTCCTCCCCATCTTCCTCCCTCTGCATTTCCTTATATCTCCTGAATGTCACTCTTTTTTCCTTTATCATCTTGGCCACTTCCCTAGAAAACCATAAAGGTCTCTTTTTCCTTTTGCTTTTTCTCATTTCCTTCATGCAAAGGCTGGTTGCCATAATTATGCCCTCCCTTACTTTTCCTTACTGTACCTCTACCCCTCCCTGGCATGCCCCCCTCCATGATGCAGTTTCTAAGGCAGTCTCTCATTTTTTTTTAATCCACCCTGCCAAAGTCCAGGACCCTTGTCCTCCTCTGGGTTGCCTCTGTTTCTACCTTAATGTTAAACCACACTGTACAGTGATCACTGGTACCTAGAGGACTGCCCATTCTAATGTCTGCATTGCCATCCCTGTTAGTAAGCACTATGTCCAGCACTACCCTGCCCCTAGTTGGCTCATTAACTAATGCTGCCTGAGAAAAGCCCCTTGTAGGGAATCAAGGATGGCTCTGATACTTGCCAAAGCTGCAGTTGGAAGCCTACAATCCACATCTGGAGTTGAAGGCACCAACTAGCAGTATCTCCCCCTTGCTTGCCATCCTGGTACCAACTTCTCCAAGTGCCTTATCTAACTCCTCTCCCTGTGCTGGAGGTCTGTATACTACCCCTGTACATATAGCGGCCCCATTGCCCATTTCCAGTATAACCCACAGCACTACCAGCCATTCCTTTTCCTCTGGGTGCCCTTGCCTTGATTCCTTTCCTTACATATAGCATAACTCCTCCTCCTGTCCCTCTCTCTCCCCTGGACAGAGAGTAGCCTGGTGTGACCATGTCCCAGTCATGCATGTCAGTGCACCACAACTCCATCATGGCCACCAGATTCCAGCTAGCCTCCACCATAATGGCCTCCATGTCCAGAATTTTATTTCCTGGACTCTTTGCATTGTCATACATGGCTCTCCATACCTTACTCCCACCCTGCTTGCTCCCCCCCACCTGTGTTGTTCCCTGATGCTCTGCCTGACCCACCTCTGCCCTTGTTACCTTCCCCATTGCCTGTCTCCTTTACACCTTTCTTGTTGCTTCCCTGATTTATACCTGCCTTGTCCTTTATTCGTCCCCACCCCTGTTTTCTTTCATACCTTCCCTGGGGGAGTTTACTTCCCTCAGTCTCTCCCTCCCTGCCACTTCATCATCTGGGGGGCAATTGTTGCCTCTTTAAGTTCTACAACCTCCTGCCCAGCTAGTTTAAATGTTCATCCAAGTAGCATTTAAACCTCTCATATAGGACTGTAGTTCCCTTTCTACAAGGATGCAGATCATCTCCCCTATAGATGCCCATATCTTCACAGGTTGGTCCCTGGTCTCCTGTGTAGACAAAGCCCTCCTATATGCACCATACCTTCAACCAATTGTTAAAAGCCCTGGTGTAGAGTGTCCTTTCCTCTCCCCTGCTATATACAGGTAATACCTTGGCAAAAGCCACTGTGCATGCCACCTGCTTAAGGCCCCTCCAAGCTCTTTCCAATTTCCCTGCACTATCCCTACCCTGTCCCTTGCCAGGTCATTTGACCCCAGGTGGACTGTGACATTGAGCTTCCTCCCATCTGCTGCCCTAGTGATTCTCTGAATCTGCTCTCCATCTCTCCAAGCTGAAGCACCTCTCAGGCACTTCACCTTCTTCTCCCTTCCTAACCCCCTGCTCTCAAGTCTGTCCCACTAACAACACAGTTCCCCACCACCAGCTGCTTTCTCCTTGGCTGGCAACCTCCTCCCACCTTGGGGCTACCCTTCTAAGGAGCTCCACTTCCTCCCTTCCCACTGGTGCAGGTGCCTCCTCCTGGTTGCCCCATCCCACCAGCATGCTGAAGGAATTCAACACTGTTACAGGCTGAAGAGTGTGCACCCTTCCCACTGTTACAGGCTGAAGAGTGTGCACCCTTCCCACTGTTACAGGCTGAGGAGTGTGCACCCTTCCCACTGTTACAGGCTGAGGAGTGTGCACCCTTCCCACTGTTACAGGCTGAGGAGTGTGCACCCTTCCCACTGTTACAGGCTGAAGAGTGTGCACCCTTCCCACTGTTACAGGCTGAGGAGTGTGCACCCTTCCCACTGTTACAGGCTGAGGTGCACCCTTCCACTGTTACAGGCTGAAGGTGTGCACCTTCCCACTGTTACAGGCTGAAGAGTGTGCACCCTTCCCACTGTTACAGGCTGAGGAGTGTGCACCCTTCCCACTGTTACAGGCTGAAGAGTGTGCACCCTTCCCACTGTTACAGGCTGAAGAGTGTGCACCCTTCCCACTGTTACAGGCTGAGGAGTGTGCACCCTTCCCACTGTTACAGGCTGAGGAGTGTGCACCCTTCCCACTGTTACAGGCTGAAGAGTGTGCACCCTTCCCACTGTTACAGGCTGAAGAGTGTGCACCCTTCCCACTGTTACAGGCTGAGGAGTGTGCACCCTTCCCACTGTTACAGGCTGAGGTGTGCACCCTTCCCACTGTTACAGGCTGAGGAGTGTGCACCCTTCCCACTGTTACAGGCTGAGGAGTGTGCACCCTTCCCACTGTTACAGGCTGAAGAGTGTGCACCCTTCCCACTGTTACAGGCTGAAGAGTGTGCACCCTTCCCACTGTTACAGGCTGAGGAGTGTGCACCCTTCCCACTGTTACAGGCTGAAGAGTGTGCACCCTTCCCACTGTTACAGGCTGAAGAGTGTGCACCCTTCCCACTGTTACAGGCTGGGAGTGTGCACCTTCCCACTGTTACAGGCTGAGGAGTGTGCACCCTTCCCACTGTTACAGGCTGAAGAGTGTGCACCCTTCCCACTGTTACAGGCTGAAGAGTGTGCACCCTTCCCACTGTTACAGGCTGAGGAGTGTGCACCCTTCCCACTGTTACAGGCTGAAGAGTGTGCACCCTTCCCACTGTTACAGGCTGAAGAGTGTGCACCCTTCCCACTGTTACAGGCTGAGGAGTGTGCACCCTTCCCACTGTTACAGGCTGAGGAGTGTGCACCCTTCCCACTGTTACAGGCTGAGAAGTGTGCACCCTTCCCACTGTTACAGACTGAGGAGTGTGCACCCTTCCCACTGTTACAGGCTGAGGAGTGTGCACCCTTCCCACTGTTACAGACTGAGGAGTGTGCACCCTTTCCACCATCCCGGACCTCTTGGAGCCCATCAAGGTCCAGCCACTCTGCCTCCGTCTAGGCATCTTTTGGGGGAATGAGAGCATGCCTGCCAAGGCCCACCAGTGCCACTGATACATGCAGTATATTCCACAATCTCAGTATCTTCCTGCAGCACATAGTATGGAAGCAGGCTGGCATTTTCATGTATGTGCCATTTCAGGCTCTTGCTACTTGTCAACAGTGCTGAACATTTTATCACTCAGTGCTGTTGGTGTTACTTTGTTCCTTCCTGGGGTACTGCAGATTTCTCAAGCAGCAGCAACAGTGCATGGCACTGAGGCAATAAGACCATGGTCAGAGCTGTTTTGTGTGTGGATGGGTGGGTAGCTACAGGCCCAGGCAGAGAAGAGGCGTTGCTGAGCCGCTACCAAGGACATACAAACCACTGACAAGCTGAAGGGCAATTGCTTTGTGTCTCCAAGGTCGTCTGATAAAGAGATGCATGTGCGCTACTGTGTCCTTCACGTACAAGAACAACTGCTTCAGCTTAAGTCAGAGTGCCCAACACCTCCCCTCTGTAAATTAATAAGTTATAAAAAAATAAGTTAACTTAAAATATAACAACATCTTGCTAAACTAGCCCAACATGGTTATCATTGGGCCAATTATTAAAATGAATTCCAGGCATCACCTACACTCCTGTTCTGTTATTTTTATCAGAGAGAAGCAGGAGATCTCTAAAATTCTATTAGCAGTAAGTCAAATTCCTTAAATGCTTGCCAGCCTCTAAGCCAACCAGAGGATATGAAAACTGGAGTGAGGAAAACTGTTGCATCCCTTCACTCCCCCTGTTAAAGTTATGTCTTGGAGAGGTTTTAATAAAATGTTATACTTTTGCACATGTTTGATATTTGTTCTCTTATTTATGTAACCAGGTTTCTATATGCCAATGGTACCCACTGAAAAGGAGCCTTTGGCACAATGGGAGTTGTCCAGGTTTATGATTACATGAATAAAACAAGTTAGTACTACTACGATGACAAAGAAGTTTTCTGTTGGGCATTTTGGGTGCTACACAAGGGTTGACTCTCCTAAAGTACATTTTCCCAAAATGTGCCCTATTGGCTAAATGAGCAGGAATATGTGGCCAGTTTCAGTTCTACTGTCTAAACAAGCAGCAGGTCTGTGTCTTTGTGAGCTACAGATATTGCAGCCTGCATTCGAGGACTGGCATTCACTATAATGAGATAAACAGCTGCTTATGCCTCAGGAAACACATTGAAATGTGTAGTTTTTGGTGCAGTTTAACCTCTTATTTCATATATCTTCTATAGATTTCTCCTTTCCATTATATTATTTATTTGTGTGTATTTTCTTGACCAGGAAGAGAGCTCCAGTTAGCCGTGCTCATTTACAAGAAGGTCCTGCTTATGACAGGTAATAGTACAACAAAAAGTACAAAGCATATCACAGAGTACAGAGGCAGCAGCAATAAAATACACAGTATATACAGAGGCCAGAGAAAAACAAGAATTACATGGCAATAAGGGCATATACCGTATACATTGATGCACAAAGTGAAAAGATAAATGCAGAGGAAAGAAGACAGAGAAAGTGAATGATAACAGTATTGTCTCGGGGGACAGAGTTTCTAATGGCTATTATAAATGGGTAAGAGAAACACTGTACTGTGATTGGTGAACTCCAGTCACATGCCCGTGCTGTTATCCCAGCTCATCAGCACAGATCAGAAATGCTTAACTTTCTGAACCTCATTACTTGGTCCTAAAATTAAAAAAAAATCAGGGAAGCCATTTTATACTTGCAGTAAGGTATTCCAGGGTGTGTGTGAGACTGAGGGATAGTGGCACTTCTCGGGTGCATAAAACCCTTGGTTACACTTCGGGCTTCACTTGCCGAGGTGTGCCGTTATTCCACAATAACATGCTCCCTGTCATGCCTTATTGCTTAAGTTTATTACTGAGGACATTTGCACAAAAATAGAGTCCTGAATAAGGTGGTGCAATTCAAACACTGTTCAGGACGTATATGTATGTGATAGCACATGACAGGGTGTGCATTGAGCTATACTGCCGCACTTCCCAGGTGTATAGTGAAGCAAGAGGCCACTGGCTGAGTGTTTTACAACACCTGGGGCATGCAGCAATTGTACCTTAATGCAAACCCTGGATGTGTTCTTGCATTTATAAAATAGATTTTTAGCAAATGGACATTAACAGGAAAGCAAAACCTGTAACCATGTATATTACCACACAGCCATGTGATGGATTTCTGCCAATCATTGCTATTTATTTTAGCTACCCATTTTATAAACCCAAATACTGCACTTTTTATAAATACAGATATCCCTCTTGAGTATTTGTAGTTGTGTTAGACCACATAAAGTAGAATTAGACCTGGGTTAAATAAAGCCCAGTGTCACACATATGACTATTTCCGATCCTTACATAAATGCATGTTTTACTGATAAATCTACATACTAAAATGGTAATGCTTAACCCCTTGGCTTTGTGCCATTATTAAAACAGAAGCAAGCCTGAAATGTAAAATGTATTTTTTGTAAACACGAACATGAAAACAAATACAAATGCCAGAATCACAAACACAGATATCTGAGATATAAACGCAAATATCAGAGACACAAATACATAATAATTACAGATTCAAATACAAGTACCAAAGATACAGTTACAAAAGTAAATACAAATACTAAAAAAAAAAAAAAAAAGACTCATGCCACAGCCCTAAGTCCTCTAGGTTCATCCTATTGCTGAGTAACTACTTGAACTCTTGCTCCTTTGCTGTGGCATCACGATCTGTTGTCATGGTAGGAGTATATGTGATGTGACAAGCAGCGGATCCAGCCTTAGCAGGCTGTGAACTATGCATGCACACAGGGCCCCAAGAGCAGAAGAGCCCGCAAAAAAGCATCAGCTCTCCAGTTGGCCTCCTTTCTTCCTGGTCCTCTATGTTCTAATTCAAGTGAAATGCAAAAATGACACAAAACTCCCTGAAAATGAATATACAGGGAGCCCATAGTGGGGATGAGGATGTTCACTGGCAGTTTCGTGACTTCTGATATGGGGTCCTGGCAAGGAGGTTCGCACAGGGACAGCTGTGGCCAACACTGACAGGCAGGTAATAATGGCATCAGGTGAGGCATAAGCAATAGGAGCTGATGAACCCTTATGGAACAAAGATCCTATTTTCATGCAAATGACTTCAGTAATAAATAATGGGGGAAAAGAAATACAGAACTCATGTGAAATATAAGACACATTTTGCCTAAATGTTTTTTAAAGCTCTCCTGGACGCCATTGTTGCTCTTTAAAGACACTCCATAAAATAAATTTGTCTGTGAGAATGGATGGCTTTTTTACATACACATCAAGGACCCCATGCAATTATTTAAAGGGAGAATCTTAAAGCAACCTAAGTTAAACACTGTCTGAAGATGTGATCTGGGGACTAGTATTAGAGATTAGAGAGAGAGCAGGTATGGTGCTGATGGCAGTGGTGAATCGGATGGGGTGCTCAGATTTACATCAGTCCTGTCCCCATCAGAGGGTTTGTCTGCGGATACCAGAGAAACAGAATATAGAACTGACAGAATACAGTAATGCACACCGAAGTCAAAAAGCACCCCTCAGCACCTGGAAATTATACCGCTTGAGGAGGAAGGAATTTGGCTTTGAATAGCACTTGACATACAAACTATCTGAAAGTGCTTTATAATCCATGAGATGGAGGTGAGAATATGTTGCCAGTTCAAGCCTACAGGGAGATTCAAACAACACAGATCTGAGAACAGTCAGAGAAATGTCAGGAAAAGGGAGGTATAATAACTTGCTCAGGGTCAAATAGTGGGTGGTTGTTGTGGGATTCAACCCTGGGTGCCAAGGTTCACATCTCTGTACTCTTTAATTACCAGACCAATGTCATCCCAGGCATAAAGGCATTCTCATCAACCTTAGCAAGAATCAGTTCATTTTTAGCACGGGAATGGACTTTCAGATGTCTCCAGCAGTCAGCAGCTAGTTCCTAGGGACCGTGGGAGAAGTGCTGGAGATTACTTGTTTTGTGTGAATGTTTTATAGACAGGACCCTCTGTAGTAAAGCCACAATCATACTTTCCAATAACACAGTGAGTTTTTTTTTTTCCAGGTAACAGTCCATTAGCAAGACTCCTCTGAATCATCTGAATTCTGAAAGACAGAGTGGAGTTAGAAATGGTTAATTCAGCCTGAGTACAACAACAAGTTTCAAGTAGCATTTGTTTGTACAACAGTGCTATAAAGAGCCCCTGATGTAGTTGGGACAACTCTGAAAAACATAAAATCTAGACACAATTTAGCTTATATTTCACACTTTTTCTGTCGTTGCCACTCTTATTTCATTATTACTAAGGACATTTGCATGCAAACAGGATCTCTGCACTGTTTGCTCTGTCTGCTTGTCTACTTTTGCAGTCACAGTTCTGGTTATGCCATCCCAATCTGCTTCAGTGGAAATAATTATGATGTAAAAAATAATTATGATGTGATATGCAAGGCATTATGATGTCATGTGTTGACAAATAGCCAAAACTAATAAAGGTCGGGGGAACAGTACTCTTGTTTTTATGTTACTTTCCTCAGTAATAAAGAAAAAAGGAGAAAGAATTGCAAAACTATAGTTCTGGCTGAATGGTACAGAGGGTAAATGCATAGAACTGTAAAGCAGTGGGTTGCTGGTTCACCCTTCTCAAGGCCACAAACAGTATTATTGAAGGAAATCTGCGCTACAGTAAACTTGTAGCCGGGTCCATAATGTGGAGGGCTGAAGCACTGGACACCACACCTCCAGCCACACCGGATACCTGGGAATCAGGAATGGATCAAGGCTGTTCGGGGGCTGGTGGGGGAAGGGGAGTAATGGGTGAAAAGAACCCCTGTCTGCAGGGTGATGCTGTGACCCTGAAGGCACCACACCACCACCATCCATGGCACCCACTCACACAATGAGGTAAGAAGTAAATGGGCTAAGTCCTGGAGGTGGGATGAAGGGGTGGGGTTCAACAGCAGAAAGGGGCTGATGGGGAGGGGCAGGAGGATAAAGTCCATATGATAAAAAAGGATTGCAAAAATATTTGAATGATAAACTGAAATGTGTCTAATTCTCACATTTTTCAAAGTTATACAACTGGTATCAGGGGCTCTTTAAAGAGAACATAATATGTAATTTAAAACAACTAGTGTTGGTGTTTTCTGTTCATTACCGACATGCTGTTAACATGCTGTATAACAGGAAATATTCGCGATGCGATAATATTCTCTATATTCGATGCTGCGTCTTAATGCGTGAACATTAACTGATCGCCAATATTTTCTGATACTACAGAGCATCCAACATTAGCCATACAGACTGTAGCTGCCTCCTGGATATGCCCTTTCAGAGGAGAGAGAGCTCACCGCTCGCTTGCCCCACTTCCCACCAAACCTTCAGCCCACCCACACTCGATTGTTTTTAAGCTCAGCAATTATAAAATCAGAGAAGATCTTCTCCATAGGACATGGGCGAAAAAGGAATTGACATATCTGAATTCCCGGTTAGGCTTTTGAAAGAAAAAGGCATCAAGTTCCAAATGCTGTTTCCTTCGAAGTTAAAGATCTTCTGGGACAACAGTCCCCAACTATATACATTGGCGGATAAGGCGCTGGAAGCGATGCAACTCAAGAGGCTATCTCTACCATCGACAGAACAGGAACAATTCTTTAAGCGGCACTCTTCTCACTTGGAATGGTTTCTGGTGACCCCTCTCCAACTCTCACGGGAGGCCCTGGATCAACTTGGCAGTGTGCCCCAGAACTCGAAAGGGAGCTCCTCTTCTTCAACTTTGGTTGTAAACCGCTGAAAGTGCTTCCGGACTACCTCACCTGCTGGATACCTCCCTGGGAACCCTTCCTTATGAGAAACTACTTTGGGGTTTGCCGTTGGGTTAAGTATGTGATGCTGTATAATACAATACTATACAATGCTGTACAGTGGTAAACCACAAATATTTTCGGGTGCGAACAACTTTTAGGATGGCAGAGCGCCAATATTTTCTGCTATACAGTATTTCAAGCTATTCTATTTGTATTCTACATGCTGTTTTTTTTCCCCAACCCTATTTGGTGCTTCCAAATAGGCACTTCCTGTCTGTAACTAGGGAAAAACAAGCAAACACACACACACACACACACACACACACACTGCGGCTCGATGTTTATCATCAAAGCCTGATGATGTCTGCTGGTTGGCTAATGGGCAGAAAACCAGTGTAATGGTTGGTGGAGGGGCTTTTTCTTTTCAGCTACAAGAAGTTTAAGGCCAGCAGTCAGCTAAACACTGTCATCGTCAGCTTTCTCAGCACTGACTTTTGAGAGGCAAACCTCCTGCATTTCTACATCCAATTGGCTTATAAAGCACACACCTAGACAGCCCCCTACACTACAGTAACAATATGTTCACTTTGCGAATGCACGCAAGTAAACATAGAAATGTCTGTGACCCTTCAGATCAGATGTTCACCATTGACTTGTCTTAGTTTCCACCCCACCCCCACTGTAGGACAGAAATGACTACTGATCTGACTCATAATGTTCTACCTAGCAACATACTGTAGTAATTTAAGGTCAGAAGGGTCTTTAGGTGCATCATGTCTGCGCCCCCCCCCCCAAAAAAAAACAACTTCACAAGCAGGGATGGAATAAGTGCACTGTTTTAACCAAGCATGTCTAGCAAAGAACTAGGGAAAAGGGGCAGACATATTTTAACTCATCAACAATATTTATTCACTCAGCCTAAACTCAGTAATAGTTTTGGAATAGTAGCGTCAGCATGTCAGAATTTCAACACTATTTGGGTGGACTGTGGCTGGCAGTGGGCAGGACATTTGACTTAATTTTCTTTATGTAACATCTGGTAACTCTATGGGCTACAAAGTCCATTGACACGGGCAACCAGAAGAATAAAAAATAACACAAGAAAGAAAGCAATAACATATGCAATTATATGTTTACACACAAGGTCCGGGCCTGAACTCTGAAAGTAATGTAAGGACATCTTAGCTACAAACCTGGAGTACTTTGGGTAGGGTTTCAATCACCACCTCTGCCCTATGAGTCTGCCTGTGGCTTCTGAACTAAAGGCAGCCCACAGGGAAAGATCCAGACACTGTAACGGTGTAGCGGAATTGTCGGGGGTAGCAAGCTCCACAGAAAATACAAAATACTGTATTTTCTTTTACAATGGAGATTAAACAGCTACTGTTAGTGGGCTAAAGGGGGTTGTAGGATGCTAACTCTACAGATTTGCAAAGGAGTCCCTAACTCAAAGGGTTGTAATTCCTAAACATTAATAAATAAATAAATAAATAATAATATGTTAGTGTGCAGCACCTTCCATTATTCCTGCATGTATGAAACAGCTAGTAAACAAACTTCAAGGCAGTCAGAACCAGACCAGTACAAAAGTCAAATGTGTTATTTTGGTTTTAAGTCTGTCCAATATCTCTGCATGTCTCCAGCAGATGATCCGAGTTCAGGAGCTGACTCAGGTGGTTATAAGCACTGAAGCAAGCACTGCTGTAGGTGGCATGTCCCAGCATGGGGAGGGAAAAGGCACTGCATTTTGCTGCCACAGGGACCCAGAAGGCTGGGGCGCTTGCTGGTCTACAGGCTGGGGCTTTCAGGTGTACATGTGAGGTCATAAAGCACAGTGCACCATCAGTGGGGGGAAGCCTGGGGGAAAATATGCAGGCAGAAGAATGGCAGCTGACAGGGTGGAGGCACCAGGGGTTAAACTGAGCAAGTACCCACAGGAATTCAGTCCTCCCTCCTCTTACAAAATGATATGAGAGTTGCTGCTCTTCTAACACCTTTCTCCAGTGAAAACAGTAGGAGATGTCTACCTCCCTGAGATGACAGTTCCCCCTACGAAACATTCCTAATTCCCATTGGATAGCATCAGCACTCTCCAGCTCCGCACCTTACTAGATCCCTCAACTTAGGTCAATGGTGAAGGGGGTATTTGGGCTGAGAGGTAGAAGTAGGAATTTCTCTGTCATTGAAATAACCCACAGGCTTGTGCTTACTCCACAGCAACCCGTACAAATGCGTGTGAATGCAGGCCCATGTGTGCACATGTAGAGTACCCCGCTCTGCGTAGCTGCTCGATAGCATTGTACTATGCATACTCCCAGCTTTCTTGAGCTGTGCTCAGGGGCATGTGGCTGGGGGGAAGCTGCCATGTGTACAAAGCACAGGGCAGTTTCGGTGAATGAGCTGCTAGCCCACCATTGCCTCTGTTCACCATACTACAAAGGGAACGGCCATTGCCCAACAAAAAAAAAAAGGACACCAGCTGAGATGGGGCATGGATGTGTTTGTGAAGGATCTTGTGTCTGCTGACTGGACCGAGGTTATCTGCACACACAGGAAGGATTCACCAGCTCAGCAGTTCAGTGGAGGGGGGGGCCTTAAATTCTCAAAGTGCTTTTCCAGGCTGATGGTGGGGTGGGCACTCAGATTGCAACCATTTTGCTGGCTTGGGAAGGTTTCTGTCAGAGACAGACTGCTCTGCTACTCTGTGCCAGCTGCCATTATGTTAACTAACATCTCGTTGACCTCTCCAAGTGCAGTCCACTCCTGAATTCTCCCAATTGCTAGCCTATATTTTGCCAGGTAACCAGTATCAGCTACTGTAGCTGTGCTGCCTCAGAACTAAACAACGTGTGTGTGTGTGTGTGTGTGTGTGTGTGTATGTGGCTAGGTAGCACCTTGCTGGGCTAAGGCCTAGGGGCATGAGAAACTAGGTAGTAACTTGATGGGCTGCTGGGACTGGGGTGGAAGGTTAGGGAGCAACTTGCTGGGCTAAAGCCTAGGTGGGAGGGAGCAGTGGAGTAACCAGCCTCTAAAAAAAAAAAAAGTACACAGAGGTTTTGAATATTTAAACTACAATAGTTAGGGATTTTTGTACATTCTGGTACATTTGGGGGTTCATTTGTAACAGAATTTTCTACCTTGTTACCCCTTCCCCAGACCAGTAAGCTGCATCCTGGCCATCTCCCCAGACTCCACACAGTCTAGCATGTTGCCCCCAAACCTCCATCCTCATAGTCTAGCCAGTTACTCCAGACCAAGGCCCTCAGTCCATCAAGTTGCACTCCAGCTCCTGGTCCCTGTCCTTAGAATCTACTACCCCCCCAGCCCAGCAAGTTACAACATACCTCTGGTCCCCTCCCTAGAATCTGCAGCCCTTCTCTCAGCTCAGCAAGTTGCACTCAAGCCCACATCACCCTTCCTAGAATCTGCAGACCTCCCCCAGCCCAGAAGGTTGTACTCTAGCCCTCCTTGTGGTGAGCTACCCTACTGCTAGCCCTTATTTAAGCAATAAGCCACGAGGGGGTGTGGGTTATCGGGAGTTTTACCACAGCTGGAGTGGTTTGACCAAGAGGTGCAGCCGAGTGGGTAAATCCATGCCAGCCATGGCAAATCCCCCAATAACCCAGATCCCCTGAGTGGCTTATTGCGATTATACCAAATACTGCTTTTTTTATTATTTAAAAAAAAAAAAAGTACTTGGTATAATGAGTAATAAGTCACTCAGTATTAAAGCAGTGTTTTTATTTTGTTTTGTTCCCTTGATGTATGGAGCTGTTGTTTTAGTGGGGAAACAAGATGGTGGTCGCAATTCCGTGATTTAGGCATCAGATTGTTTTTTTTTTTAAAGATGTGGCTGGCTGTCACCTTTTACGGTGATTATCAGAGGATTTACAATGGTGGTAAGGTGCCAGCCTGCCGTTCTGATTGGTTGGTGTCCGAGGTCCATGGTATAATTGTAGATATTTTTCTGTTGTATATATGTTTTTTATGTATTTCTATGTATATGTACATGCTAGTGTCAGCAAAGGCACATAGAGAAAAGACTGGATTTTTTTTAAAAAAAGGATTTGACCTTCTTTTAACCTGCAGGCCAGCCTTGCTTGCCGGGAATCTGACAAGTTCTTGTCAAAAAGCTTGTGGATACATGATCAAAGAATATTCCTCTAACTTAACTGGCCAAGGGAAACAGAAGTAATAAAATCAGCTTGTACAATCATATAACTTACAGGATCTTCCTTATAACTAATTAAATTAAGCAGGATCAAAAGCCCAGGGACTTTTAGCCAGGAACGATCCTTCAAACAGGCCTATGTGAGGCAACAGGAAAAAAAAACACATCCTATAGCATACCTGTGTGAAATTCCACTTACAGGGGTTATGATTATAAACCCTGTGTTAACTATGGGAATCCAACACATCAAAGATTATCAGGAAAATAAGATTTTTGGGAAGCTCAAGAGTGACACCCGGTGGCCTAAATGGAAGTGCCAGCCTTTATTCACAGATTGCGGGGTGGTTGTCTATTTAAACTCTCCAGCATAGACATTCAGAGCCATTCTGTTTGGACTCTTTCTCCTGACCACAAGTGAACAGCTGCCAGCACAGAGACTGCCTAAGAACCAAAGGCTGCTACAGAAAGACTGAAATATTTTGCAAACCAATGATTTCCTGGACTTTGAAATCTCATACCTAAGGTAGACTTAGCTAACATGTTTTAGAGTGTTTTTCTGTATATTTTTCAATTGTGTTTCTTATACTGTAACCTAAATTAATATATGTTCTCTTTTAGTTGTAACTGCTTTTATTTATCTTAGTAAAAACTTTTGTTTTCCTCCTAAAGAATATCTGCCTGCATGAGGTTTATATATATTTGTGTGTGAATTGTGAAAGCAGTATTAATAATTTGTGACAACTGTTAATTGCTTATAGGGGCTACTATAAGCAACCAAACTGAAAAAAGGGTCTGTAAGGGATCTGCAAGGACAAGAAGAATACCAAAGTCTCAGGGACGAGTCTGCATGGATTTTGAACCAGGCAGTTGCATGTCCTATAGGGAGAAGGTCAAATCAGGCTTACTTTGCTACCCTGAAGAGAGCGTGACACCTGGGTCTTCCTCCTTTGTGTAATAGCAAAGGTAGGGTTCATATTTGGCCACAAGACTCAAGACTGGTACTGTGCACTTATCCAGAGCTAGAGGGATGACTGGGATCCTCATGGCAGAGGTGCAGTCATGACCTCGGTGAGCATTCTAAAGGACGAGGAGGGTATCCTTGTCCCCCCATCACAGATTGCACTTAAGGGTGAGCACCATGAGCTCAGTAGGCCTGACCCTCAGGAGTGGGTTTGTGACACTTGTCTCCCTCCCCAGAATCTGTGGCCCTCCCCCATAGTCCAGCAAGTTTCACCCTAGCCCCTGGCTCTCCCTAGAATCTGTGTCCCTTCCCAACCCAGCAAGTTGCACCCTAGCCCCCTCCCTAAAATCTCAAGCCCACCCCAGCAATTTGTACCTTCCTAGCCCAGTCTCAACTTGACTGAATGACTAAAAGCCTGCAGCCCCCACTAGGCCCAGTTGCATCCTCACCGCTGAACAGTTTAGGATGAAAAACAGCCCCACAACCACTGTCAGTACCACACATTCTCTCCTCCACAACCTTCTGAACCCACCTCTGGCACCACAAACACAACAACCTCACAAGCAGCCTGCTGTCAGCACAAGCACATCAATGTTCTACTCCACCCAGGAGTACTGGTTGCCTAATGAAGAAATATGTCATTTATTTCATAGGCCCAAAGGAAATACAGTTTAAAACAGAAGCGCATATCTCTTATCTCCAGTTCCTGCTGGACTGGTGAGGGACTGGTGACTGGTGAGTGAGGGAAAGGAGTAGTTCTGGAAGGAACAACAGGCCATATTAGCAAATGGAGCTGGAGTCAGACAGGGCAGGGAACTCAACTCTAAGGGTGTGATGAGGGATCAGCATGCGCTGCATCAGCAGCCAGTCTCAGGACAATATGAGAAGATGCTGCACTGAGCACCACACTGTAGTAGTAGTAGTAGTAGTAGTAGTATTAAAAATCTTAATTTTTAGACAGGATCAGTTGATATATATATATATATATATATACACCATTAGGATAAGTCATGTTTACAAGGTGCTCCTGCTTGTGTATATAAAAATCTAAAAATATATAATGTTTTACCTGTGCAAATCTATTAACATACACACATACAATATTGAGGGAACATAGTAACATAGGAATAGGAACATAGGAATCCTGTTGGCATATGGGGACCGCATGATCCATCTAGTCTGCTTGTGTTTCTGCTCACCTCCCTATTTAGACTACACCCTGATGTGTCCACAGTGTCTGTCCCATGTGAGTTTGAACTTGCGTACTGTCTTGGATTCCACCACCTCCTGAGGTAGGCTGTTCCATGGGTCTATGACCCTTTCTGTAAAGAAGTACTTCCTGAGGTTGCTTTTGAACCTGCCACCCACTAGACACAAATTGTGCCCCTTTGTATGCGCAGCTGTTTTGCTGGAAGAGGTTTCCTGCTTGTGTTGTGTTGATTCCCTTAACATACTTAAAAGTTTTGATCCTGTCCCCTCTGTTCCTTCTCTGCTCAGGGGTGTACAGATTTAGTTCCCTGAGTCTTGCCTCATATGGCTCACGATGCAGTCTATACACCATCTTTGTAGCCCTTCTCTGTACCGTCTCCAGATGGTCTGTGTCTTTTTTGAGATGGGGCTTCCAAAACTGACTGCAGTACTCTAAATGTGGCCTCACCAAGGACCTGTAGAGAGGAATGATAATCTCACTCTTTCTACTTCTAATTCCCCTACCAATGCAGCCAAGGATGCCATTCACCCTCTGTGCTGCCTTTTCACACTGTTCTCCAACCTTTAAGTCATCTGCGATGACTACTCTGAGGTCTGTTTCTGTCTTTGTCCCCTCTAACTGATGCCCTCCCAGTGTGTATTTTACCCCTGGGTTTCTTTTTCCTATGTGCATAACCTTGCACTTGTTGGCATTAAACTCCAACTGCCAATCCCTGGACCATTCCTTAAGTTTTTCAGGTCTGCTTCCACACCTTTCACTCTCTCCTGAATGTCTACTCTGTTGCAGAGTTTTGTGTCATCTTCAAACAGGCAGACCTTCCCCTTCAAGTCATTTGCAATATCCCCAATAAATATGTTAAAGAGGATAGGTCCCAGCACAAACCCCTGTGGAACACCTCTGGTCACTTTGCCTTCCCTTGACAATGATCCATTAACAAGAACTCTCTATGTCCTATCTTGCAGCCAGTTGGTGATCTGGTTCACTATCTTACCACCTACTCCTGTATGTTCTAATTTGTTAGCTAGCCTTCTGTGGAGGACAGTGTTGAAGGCTTTGCTTAAGTCCAGGTACACAATGTCCACTGCTCTTCGCTGGCTGACTGCTCTGATGACCTAGTCAAAAAAGTTGATACCTGAGCTGGTGGCCTTGATGGAAGAGGGACGCCTGGATATTGTAGCAGTCACAGAAACATGGTACACAGAGAACCATGACTGGGATGTTAACATACCAGGGTACATAACCTACAGGAGAGACAGGCAGGGGAGAGGAGGGAGAGGAGTTGCTCTCTATGTAAAGGAAGGGATAAAAGCAACTGAACAAAAGAGTAAACAGGGAGGAGAGGAGGCACTGTGGGTCACCTTGGATACTGGAAAGGGCACCACAGTCCACACAGGGGTTGTGTACAGACCCCCATGTCAGGGGGAAGGAATGGACAAGGATATGATAGAAGGCATTCTTAGAATGGCAGAGAAAGGATAGATACTATTGATGGGACACCTGAATATGCCAGATGTTAACTGGAGCACATTTGCTGCAGCCACATCCTAGAGCAGGGCCATTATTGATGTCCTACAGGTGTCAGGCCTCAGACAGCTAGTTTTGGAACCCACTCGTGTGGGAGCAATCTTAGACCTCGTACTCTCAAACGGGGGCAGTGAGAGGATCTCAGATCTAGAAGTGGGTTGCCATCTGGGAACAAGTGACCATCAAACAGTGTGGTTCACATTAAATTCAGCTACAGAGTCAAGCCATACAAAAGTGAGGGTATTGGACTTCAGGAGGGCTGACTTTGGCAAGACGGGAGAGTGCCTCAGAAAAGCACTAGCAAACAGGCTAGAAGGAGGTGTGGAACAACAATGGGGAATCATAAAAACTTCCATCACAGAGGCAACAAGCCTTTGTGTGAAGCAAATAAGCAAATCAAAATGAAAGAAAAAGCCACTATGGTTCTCGAAGGAGGTGGCTGTGAAAGTCAGGAAGAAAAAGATAGCATTCTGGAAGTATAAGGAAACACAGAAGAAGCAGGACAGAGAGCTGTACCAGTTAAGGCAGAAGGAAGCAGGGGGAAGGAAGTCAGAATAGCAAAGGCCCAAACTGAGGAAAAGATAGCCAGCTCGGTTAAGAAGGAGGATAAAACCTTTTATAGGTACATCAGCGAGCATAGAAAGACAAAAGGAGGGATAGTGAGGCTGAATAGAATGAACGGTGGGTGGGCAGAGGGGGACAGTGAAAAAGAAGGGATACTGAACGAATATTTCCACTCAGCATTCACAAAAGAGGAAGGGGAAGTGCCTAATCCAATTAACAGAAACACTCTTGATAGGGGGTCGATCCCAGTCCTTTCACAGAAGAAAGGGTTCTGCAAGAACTCCTAAAACTGAAGGTGGACAAAGCAATGGGCCTGATGGAATTCACCCCAGAATTCTAAAAGAATTAAGGGGAACTAGTGAAACCACTGGCTACTCTTTTTAATAAATCATGGGAGGATGGTGTGGTACCCGAGGACTGGAGGAAGGCGGATGTGATTCCCCTTCACAAAAGTGGAACCAAGACATAGGCAGGAAACTACAGACCTGTCAGTTTGACCTCTGTGGTAGGGAAAGTGATGGAGTCACTTCTGAAGGAAAGAATAGTTGAGTACCTAGAGGCCAGTGGGGCACAGGACCCAAGGCAGCATGGGTTCACAGCGGGAAGGTCATGTGAGACAAATCTAATAGATTTCTTTGACTGGGTGACCAAAGTAGTAGACCAGGGAGGGGCTATGGACATGGCTTACCTAGACTTTAGCAAGGCATTTGACACAGTCCCACACAAAAGATTAATAGTTAAATTAACCAGCCTGTGAGTGGGTCCCAGGGTGGTAGCCTGGGTAAAACATTGGCTGGACAACAGGACACAGAAGGTAATTGTAAATGGAATCCACTCTGAAGAACGAGGGGTTACTAGTGGGGTACCGCAGGGTTCAGTATTGGGTCCAGTCCTTTTTAATGTCTTCATAAGTGACATTGTAGAGGGACTGGAAGGAAAAGTATGCCTCTTTGCAAATGACACAAAGATCTGCAACAGGGTTGATACGTAAGGAGGCGTGGAAAGGATGAGAAGGGACTTGGCAAGGTTGGAGGAATGGTCAGAAGTATGGCAGCTAGGATTCAATGCAAAGAAGTGCAAAATAATGCACCTGGGAAACAAGAACCCAGGGGAAGAATACGAATGGGGGGGGGGAGTTAGTAATAACAACAAAAAAGGAAAGGGACCTGGGGGTAATCATATCAGATGACCTTAAGGTTAACAAGCAATGTGAGAAGGCAGTAGGGAGGGCTGGGGGTATACTGGGATGCATAGGGAGAGGCATCAGCAGCAGAAAACAGGAAGTTGTTATCCCTCTGTACAGACAGTTGGTGAGACCCCATCTGGAGTACTGCGTCCAGTTCTGGAGATGCCCATCTCCGCAAGAACATAGACAGGATAAAGGCAGTCCAGAGGAGGGCAACTAAAATGGTGCAGGGTCTGCAAGAGAAGCTGTATGAGGAGAGACTAAAGGAGCTTAATATGTATACCCTTGAGGAAAGAAGGGAGAGGGGGGACATGATAGAAACTTTTAAGTACCTCAGTGGAATCAGCAAAGTCCAAGAGGGTAGCATCTTTCAGAAAAAGAGACATGCAAGAACAAGGGGACACAATTTAAAGATGGGGGGGTGGATTGGGGCAATGTGAGGAAGTATTATTTCACAGAGAGGGTAGTGGATGCATGGAACAGCCTTCCTGAGGAGGTTGTGGGGTCTAAAACTGTGGGAGAATTCAAGAATGCATGGGACAGACAAGGCAATTCTTGTGGGGGGTAGGAAGAAATGGGCTGTTGGTTAACTAGGACCTGCAGCCTATCCTGTAGGTAGGGAAATGGGCAGACTAGATGGGCCAAGCGGTCCTTATCTGATGTCAAAGTCTATGTTTCTATATTGGTTTGACAAGAGTGTCCTGCTGTGAAGCCATGTTGCCTGAGGTAAATATTTCTGCTATCCTTCAGGTACTTCACTGTCCTCTCCTTTAGCAACAATTCCATAATTTTTCCTACCACCGAGGTCAAACTGACCAGTCGGTAGTTTTCTGCCTCCTCCCTGCTTCCACTCTTGGTTAAAGGTATTACTGTTGCCCTTTTCCAGTTGATATTATTCTGCTTTCCAGTGATTTGCTGAAAAGCTCAGCCAGTGGTGTGACTAGTTCTTTCTGAAGCTCCTTCTGTACCCTAGGATGGATGCCATCTGGCCCCATTGCTTTACCTACCTTGAGCGTATTCAGCTCTTCTAGGACCCTTTCCCTTGTGAAGGGTCTTTTGTCTGCTCCTGTGGTGTTGCTGTGACAGGGAGCTCCTGCCACTCTTGAGGACTGACCTTTTCTTAAATCTGTTGCAACAGTTCTGTTTCTTAGCCTAATATATCCTTTACAATTTCTAGTCCATAAGATTGGCCACCCATGGGCACCCCCCTTCCCTTTTTGAACTGTGCAATAGTGTCCTCTATAATTTTCCTTTTCCCTCTTAGGTCCTCATACGTAGAGGTTAATGTTGTGATCTTTGAGCTGATGTAAAACAACAGGCTGTGTTTATCGTTGTTGGATTTAGTATATAATAGCACTATGTCATAAAATACTTTAATGCATATACCCATACCTCTCAACCTCTTGTCTCATGAATCAGGGACAAGGCTTAAAAAAATCAGGGACAAAGACCCCAAATCAGGGACACATCTTGAAAATTAATAATATTCACTCAAAAAGGTGATAGAATAAGGGGTTTAGTACAAGATATATTTTCTGAAGAAGTCTGTAATTTTAATGTTTGACATTATTTTGTGCTTACTGTTTCCACTGTTCAGTCACAAAAACACACATTTTAGGAGGTACAGAGGAAAATTCTGAGGCAAAATCAGGGATGTCCTTGAAAATCAGGGACACTTGAGAGGTATGCGTATACCTTATGTGTATAAAGCCTGTTTGAAAGTACCATGGCACAAGGTGTTTTTGATGAAAGTAAAAAGTACTAGGTGACTGTATATTATAGAAATTAAGTTAGTTGTGCTGTTTAAAATGCATGTAAATTGCTGCAAGTTGAACAAGTCTGAAATGTCATGGTGATTTGCATATATCTCATGATGCTTTGCATTATGGAAATATGTGTGATGTGTTTCTTTGAAACTCTGTTTATTGTCAATGCCCTTTGGAGTAACCCATGTTTCAGTACTTCTGCACTGAGGTTCTTTGTATCTAGCTTGTTTTTTTCTATTTTTTATTTGAGCTCCCGCCACCCAAACAAACAAGGCCCACATAGGGGTGGAGGCTGAATCTCAACTGCTAAATTAGATCAGAGATCAGTGAGTCAGAAGGTGCTGGCTAAGTGCAGAGAAAGGAAATACATAGTCTGTTGTTGCAAACTGATGTACTGAAGAAGGATATGCCATTGCTGAAGGATATGTCCTGCATTCTGAATAAACATCACACATAGATTGTGTGTTGAACTTGAAGTTCGGTGTCTGGTCCATCTGTTATCCCACAACCCCTCCACAGACTTGGTGTCAAAAGTGGGATGACTTGCTGGAAGCATCTGGACTGGCTGAAGAGGGACATTTTCTGGTGGATATCACCCAGATATCCCAGGTGGACCAATGCACCAGGAGCGTCCAGAGGAGAACCTGGAGAAAAAGTCCATGACCAGAGTTCTGACCAGAACCATGGCTGACAGATGGAGAGAAGCTGCTGACTGGACTGGACCTGGGAGCTCAGAAGAAAGCCAAGCCTGAAGACAATGAAGAGATACAGGTCGAGCAGACTGGAGGTGCAAGAGACAATGCCCAGGAGGTGGAGACCCTGATGTGGATGATCCACTGGATGAGTAGGCAATGGCTGGAGACAGATGGACTATGCAGAGAGGTGGAACACTGGTGCCAGGTGGTGGAAAGGTTCCTGCTGGAGATTTTAGATAAAAGAGTTGGAGGAGGATTTCTTGTGGGCTCAGTTTGAGGAGGCCCCCCCTGACTGAGCAGAATATTGCTTTGTTTCCTATGTTACCTGTTGGAGGTCGGAGATGCAAGTATGGAACTTGAATGTGAGACCCCAAGTAAGGCTGTGCCTACTAATATTGTACTGGAGTTGAAGACTCCAAGCAAGCAAGAAGAAGCCTATGAGGCGGAAGGGACTATTTAATGTACTGATGCAGCTAAATCTGTTAACAGTATTGACTGGGGTATACTGCAGGCTAAAGATGCTAATGTTGCCAAAATGTTACAATATGTTACGATCAAGGAGGTGGTACATGTGTTTTATTTTTTTTTTATGAAAAACCTACAAAGGAGGTGATGGGTGAAAAATGGATAGGAATCTGTATTGGGGTAACATCTAGAGTGTCTACCCTCAGGTATCTGTATCACTAGCAAGTGAAATTAATGAATCAAGAGACATAGTGGGTTTATGTACAGAGGTTGAACCTAGGACTGGGCTCCTGCTTAAAACCAACATGTCTGGTGGGGTTGGAGCAGGTAATTATTCACCCCAGAGACATTGTTTCCATGGTACTGGACTTTACAGCCATCCAGATTTTCGGTCAATAAAATATGATGGACTTTCCCTAACTGGAGATAGTGCAGGGAAGGTACCATTAGTCTCTGTTGAGAAATGTGTTAATGCCTCATTGTAAAGAATGATGATATCCACTATGTTTATGATAGAAGGTTTATCGTTAATAGGGACCCTGAGACAGAGCTTCTGAAGCTGGATGGGTGGAAGCTCCATCCCTTCCTGGGACAGGAAGGTGGTAAGCAGTCTGTAGTAACTGCTTCCCTCTTAAAGTGGGGGATATGTGACAGGAAGCTCCTGCCACTCTTGAGGACCAACCTTATCTTAAATGTGTTGCAACAGTTCTTCTATTTCTTAGCCTAATCTATCCGTTAAAATTTCTAGTCTATAAGGTTGGCCACCTATGGGCACCACCTTCCCTTTCTTGACTATGCTATAGTGTCCTCTAATTTTCCTTTACCCTCTCAGGTCCTCGTACAGGGAGGTTATTGTTGTGACCTCTGAGCTGATGTAAAACAACAGGCTGTGTTTATCGTTGTTGGATTTAGTATAGAATAGCACTATGTCATAAAATACTTTAATACATATACTTTGTGTATAAAACCTGTAAATGTTGAAAATACCATGGCACTAGGTGTTTTTGATAAAGGTAAAAAGTACTAGGTGACCGTGTATTATAGAAATTAAGTTAGTTGTGCTATTTAAAATGCATGTAAATTGCTGTAAGTTGAACAAGTCTGAAATGTCATGGTAATTTACATATATTCCATGATGCTTTGCATTATGGGAAGTATGTGTGATGTGTTTCTTTGAGACTTAGCTTATTGTAAATGCCCTTTGGGGTAACCCATATTTCAGTGCTTCTGCACTGAGGTTCTTTGTACTTAGCTTGTGTTTTTTAATTTTTATTTGAGCCCCCACCACCCAAGCTGAATCTCAACTGCTAAGTTAGATCAGAGATAAGTGAGTCAGTAGGTGCCGGCTAAGTGCAGAGAAAGGACATACATAGTCTGTTACTGCAAACTGATGTACTGAAGAAGGCATATGCCATTGCTGAAGTTTATGTCCTGCCGTTTTAATAAACATCACACAGAGATTGTGTGTTGAACTTGAAGTTCGGTGTCTGGTCCATCTGTTATCCCACAACCCCTCCACAGTTGTGTACTGACCTACTTAGTATAGGACCCTTCCCGCTGTCTTCTATGGTGAAGAAAGAAGAAAATAAATCATTTAGTAACTCTGCTTTGTCTTCGTCTGTCTCTCCCACTTGCCTTCGTTTGTTGCTAACCTGACTATTCCCCCTTTACTCTTTCATTTGTCCCTTGTATATCCAAAGAAGGTTTTGTCTCCCTTCTTGATCCCCTGTGCTATTTTCACCTCCGTCTGCGTGTTTGATCTCCTAACTGCCTTTCTTGCCTCACTCATCTTGTTGTTATATTCTTCTCTATCTAATTCACTTTTAGTTTGTTCACATTTAGCAAAAGTCCTCATTGTTTCCTTGATTTTGGTTGCAACTTCCTTGGAGAACCAGAGTGGATTTTTCTTTCTTTTGGATTTTATTTATGTTTTTGGTAACTGGGTGAGCAAACTGATCCAAAGGACCATTTTCAGTTGTGACCCGGGCCGTACAGAGACACAGACAATAGGTGCAAGTTATATATAATACAGTAGGTACATATAAAGCAGTGAGTACAGTGGTATCAGAAAAAGTGATACATAAACATATCTTAAAAATAGGGGCTAGATTTGGTAATCTGCTTAGTGCATATAACTGTAGCTGTATTTAAAGCAGTTTTTAAGATCTCCCAACAGTCTTCTACATCTTCTCAGTTTCTGTCATCTAGCATGAATGTGACTATATGTTTAATTTCAGGAAAATTAGCTATCCTGAAATCTAGAACCTTGTTTTAGTGTGACTAGTATCTAAGTATCTAAGATACAAAAATTATCTCAAACATACAGTGAATTAAGTTATCTTATTATGCGGGCTTAGCAATGTAACTCAGCTGATTGGTGCAGGGCTCCCACCTGACTATGCATTAGTGCACCATATACTCACAGTTGCTGTGAGCACTTCCAAGTGGGAATTACTGGGCAGAATGGAGCTTTTTTTCCTGGCCGATGGCTACAGTGTGAGAAGCAGCCATTTGTAATTATCAGTTTAGTGAGCAGTAGTGTCCTGCCCACCCACCCACAGATCTTGGAGCAGGGAGTGGACACTGCTGTGGGAGAGACACTGCTGAGTGTTCAGCATGTGTGTCTGTGTGTCACTCTGCACTATGTCGATCTCCTCCCTGACAATAGATCCTATCCTGTCACAGAGAGAGAGAGCAAGAGAGAGACGACACCAGATTGCCACAGCACTGTGGAGAGACAGATCTCTGATGGCAGCAGCAGGTACAACTGGGAAACACAGGGTGCGGGAGAGAGAGAGAGAGAGAATGTGACAGCTGTCCTGTGAGCCAGTGCCAGTCCACATTTGATTTAACAGCCCCCGCCCACACACACACACACACCCCCACACACACACACTGGTATCAAGCAGCTCAGTGCGCAGTGTGCAGTCCCAGCAACAGAGTGACAAAACAGCACCAGAGAGACAGAAGCAGTCATCCGAAAGACAAATAGTTTTCTGTGTCTGGAGGGCAAGATGCAGCAGATGACTCTGTTTCTCTCTCTCTCTCTGTCACAACAGAACAATTCCTGCCGACAGCTTGTTCATGCGAGGACCGAAAGAGAGAGAGAGCGTGCACTGCCAGCAAACTCAACCGATCTCAGCTTTTGGTGTGTGGGCAGTGGTGAGAGAGTGAGAGAGTGAGTGGTTCTGGTCCCCTTGGCTTACCCTTCTGAAAAAGATGTTCCTGTCCCCATGCTCAGGTCTCCTGACCAACCCTCACCATCAGGCTGTCAGCTAAACCCCACACTCAGCTGTCCTCTGTGTCGGTATCCAGCTCGATGACATGTAAAGTGGCAGCAACAAACCAAGATCTATACGTTTGCCATTTCTCCGTCCGCCCGCCTATTCGCTGGCTCACTACCTGCACCATCACAGTTTGTGCAGACAGAGATATCGTTATTGAGAGAGAGACATTCTGACACAGCATGCACATTAAACTTGCTGCAGAAACTTCCTGCACTGTCTGCGCTGTCTGTGTGTGTGTGTGTCTCTCTCTCTCTCTCGTTCTTCTACATCATGGTGAGCTGCTGCGAAGACTGGAAAAAGAGAGACAGAGTGGTGACAGAAGCAGTGAAATCGGGGCACTGTCTGTTGTGATTGGGGACAATTGTATTGGCGACTGGTGCTGTGAGCGGGAGAGAAACAGACAGGCAGCAATGGACCGGGGTGCCAACAGGGAGACAGCAGTGGTCTCTTCAAAGTGCTGTCCCCGTCCATGCCGTCCTGAACAGCAGGTCAGTGTCCATGTTCTCTGACACATTGTGGACCCACACCCTGTGTAATAATAATGGAGCTGAGATGTACACTGGTAGCCAGCTGCTCAGTGCAGCAGATGTCTGCAAATGTCGGAATCGTGACTTTTCCTGGTTGCACTCTCTTTCAGTGTGTCTATATATTTATTGTATATTTGTTACCATCTTGTATGAGTTTACCTATGTATATAAAATAAAATTTTTTAGTGTGTAACTTATATTTTAGTGTAGTAGGACCCCACTGAAAATGAGCTTCGGCTAAATTGGGTTATCCTGTTTCTGATTTCAGAATAACATTTTTACTTACTTACTGTTGGGTTCCACAGTGGAAAAGTCATAGGCTCAGTTATTTTCTGAACAACAAATGGCAGAAATGCAGTAATAGTACATTTCTACCATTTGTGTCTCATAACGTAACAGTGCTATGCATTATTTCTTGAGGACTACTTTGTTAGGCGGCAGAATACAGCACCATTTAATGCATTTCTACATTAAGTAAACAATTTCTGTTAATTATATTGCTTTTGTTGTACAGCCCTTGTTATAAGCATAATAACCCCTTCAGGGTGTGTGGGAATTGGGGATTAATCAACACCCCGGGTGCTGCACCCTCATGCCTCACAATGCACCCGGGCTGTTTACTAATCCCCAATTCCTTCACACCCTGTTGTGGGTTATTGCTTACTTATAACATGGGCTTAGCAAAATAACTCAGGTGATTGGTGCAGGGCTCCCACCTGACCGAGCATTAATTCACCATATACTCACAGTTGCTGTGTGAACACTTCCAAGTGGGAATCACTGGGCAGAATGGAGCTTTTTTTCTGGCTGATGGCTGTAATGTGAGAAGCAGCCATTTGTAATTGTCAGCAGTAGTGTCCTGCCCAACCACCCCACAGATCTCAGAGCAGGGAGTGGACATTGCTGTGGGAGAGAGACTGCTGAGTGTTCAGCATGTGGGTCTGTGTGTCACTCTGCACTGCACGGGGTCATAATGTCACAAGACATTATGCCGCATGCAAATATCGCGCTGCCATACAGCGTGATTTTTGCATGTGGCATCAGTCCTTTGAGGGGACTCCATCTCGAACCCCCCACCCGATAAGGATTCTCAACTCGGGAGCTAAATTGAAATCGCACAAAAGTGTGAAAAATGAAAAAATTATCTTGCATCTGGCACAGTGCTTGGGTTCCTTGCTGCCAGTGGCTTATTCCATCAAGCCACAGCAGCTGCTCAGTGGAACCTCATCACAGCAGAGGTCTTATCCTCTGCCTGGGACAGTGAGGGGGTGCAATACCATGTTCAGCAGTATTCGCAGTATTGCACCTCTCACTTTTCCCTACAGCGCTATTTCAGGTAAGCAGTCATGTCGTACGCTATTAAGCGTATGACATATTGACCCAGTAGGACTCAGCACTATGTCAATCACTCCCCGACAGTTGATCCTGTCCTGTCACGGAGAGAGTGAGAGAGAAATGACACCAGATTACCACAGCACTCTGGAGAAACAGATCTCAGATGGCAGCAGCAGGCACGACCGGGAAACACAGGGTGCAGGAGAGAGAAAGCGAGAGAGAGAGAATGTGACAGTGGTCCTATGAGCCACTGCCAGTCCACATTTGATTTAACAGCCCCCCCCAAACACACACACACACACACACACACACACACACACACACACACACACACAGAGGCAACCAGCAGCTCGGCACGCAGTGTGCAGCCCCAGCAACAGAGTGACAAAACAGCACCAGAGGGAGAGACGATCATCCAAAAGACTAATCGTTTTCTGTCTCTGAAGGGCAAGATGCAGCAGACGACTCTGTTTCCCCCTCTCTCTCTGTCACAATAGAACAATTCCCACCAACAGCTCCTCCATGCGAGGAGCGAGAGAGAGGGAGAGAGAGAGAGAGTACATTGCCAGCAAACTCAACCAATCGCGGCTTCTGGTGTGTGGGCAGTGGTGAGAGAGTGAGTGGTTCTAATCCCCTTGGCTTACCCTCCCAAAAAATATATTCCTGTCCCCATGCTCAGGTCTTCTGACTGCCCCTCACCAACAGGCTGTCAGCTAAACCCCACACTCAGCAGTCCTCTGTGTCGGTATCCAGCTCAACGATATATACAGTGGCAGCAGCAACAGAGCAAGACCAGTACGTTTGCCATTCAGCGGCCACCCGCCTGTTCGCTGGCTCACCACTTACACCATCACTGTTTGTGCAGACAGAGATGTCATTCTTGAGAGAGAGAGAGAGAGAGAGAGAGACATGCTGACACAGTATGCACATTGAACTTGCTGCAGAAACTTCCTGCACTGTCTGTGTGTGTGCCCATCTCTCTCTCTCTCTCTCTCTCTCTGTCTCTCGAGTTCGTCTACATCACGGTGAGCTACTGCAAGGACCGGAAACAGAGAGGCAGAGCAGTAACAGAAGTGGTGAAATCGGGGCACTGTCTGTTGAGATTGGGGATGATTGTATCGGCGACAGGTGCTGTGAGCAGGAGAGATACAGACAGGGAGCAGTGGACCGGGGTGCTGACAGGGAGACAGCAGCGGTCTCTTTAAAGTGTCCCCCCCATCCATACCATCCTGAACGGCAAGTCTGGACCCCCGTTCTCTGACACACTGCGGATCTGCACCCTGTGTAATAATAATGGAGCTGAGATGTGCACCGGTAGCTAGCTGCTCAGTGCAGCAGAGGTATGCAAATGTAGGAATCATGACTTTTCCCCAGTCGCACTCTCTTTCAGTGTGTCTGTGGGGTTCCACAGTGAAAAAGTCATAGGCGCAGTTATTTTCTGAACAACAAATAGCAGAAATGCAGTAATAGTAAATTTCTACCATTTGTGTCTCATAACGTAACAGAGCTATGCATTATATCTTGAGGACTACTTTGTCAGGCGGCAGGATACAGTACCATTTCATGAGTTTCTACATTAATTAAACCATTTCTATTAATTATATTGTTACTGTTGTACAGCCCATGTTATAAGCTGGCAGTATAGCCTAGAGGTTAGAGTAATGAGCTGTGAATGAGCTTGGTACATCCAGCAGAGACAAGACCTGGGTATGATTCTCACAATCTCCACTTGCATACTGTGTGACTCTGAACAAGTCACTTAACCGTCCATTGCTCCCAGGTCGCCCCTAAAAATAGGCACTTGTGCCTAGTGGTCCTTACCTAGTTACCAAAGAATAAAATAAAACAAAAATAAAATAAATTAGGGCAATAACCCATTCCAGGGTGTGGGGGTCCTGGGGATTAATCAGCACCTTGGGTGCTGTGAGGGCACTCAGGCTGCACCCTCATGCCTCACAATGCACCCGGGGTGTTGATTAATCCCTAATACCCGCACAACCTATCATGGGTTATTGCTTACTCATGTTGCAGAAATGTGAAGTTTTAATCAAAATATATACATCTGGGGTGGGATATTCAAAGGGGTTGCGCCCCGGCATGATATTCAAAAGGGGAATTTGCTCCGTGCAAATCCCAATGTGCCAGGGCGCACCAGTAATGTATGCGGCGCAAGTGCAGGGGGCGTGCCCACGCATATGCGGCACATCCCAATATTCAGCCTGGGATGTGCGGCACATATGCAGGCACACATCTGCCTTGCGCTGCACAGGTGGGGCGCAAAGATGTTCCTAAAAAATACAGGAGTAAGGACTGGCCACCCACAGGCTGGCTGCCATATTGCTGGGCGCAACACATCATCTGCCAGCTGTGGGTGGCCACCCGAGCCCTGGTGGCACCGTCCGGTGGCATAGAGCACCCCCCAATGCCCGATTAACTCCCTGGTGGTCCAGTGGACCTAACACCTTGCCCGATCACGGGCTGTAAAATGGTTTCATCTCCCTGGTGGTCCAGTGGACCTAACCCCATGCCCGATCGCGAGCTGTAAAATAAATCATACTCTCTGGTGGTCCAGTGGACCAAACCCCATGCCCGATTGTGGGCTGTAACATAAATCAAGCTCCCTGGTGGTCCAGTGGTCCTAACTCCATGCCGATCGTGGGCTGTAAATTAAGTCTAACTCCCTGGTAGTCCAGTGGTACCCATACCCTCCCTACCCACCACCCGCTTCCCCCGGGTCAGCGGTGGGCAGCAGCACCCCCACCCGCAAGCTGCCCGCCACCCGCCGACTGGACAGCCGCATAGCACGGCTGTACACCTATTGGTCCACAGTGTGAGCTAATGGGTCTGCAGATCGGAGACATTAGATGTTCCGATATGTGAATGGAACCATTCAGTATCGATTCTGATGTAGTACTGTATGGTGCATTATTCATTGGCCCACGCTAGGACCAATGGGCACAGCCATACTGTACGCTGTCAGTTGGCGGGCAGCAGGGCGACGGCGGGTGGTGCTGCCGTCACCGCTGACCAGGGGAGAGTAGGGTGATGGATATGAGTGGGCGGGTTGGGAAGGGTGTACGGGTACCACTGGACCACCAGGGAGTTAGACTTAATTTACAGCCCGTGATCGGGCATGGAGTTAGGTCCACTGGACCACCAGGGAGTGTGAATTATTTTACAGTCCGTGATCGGGCATGGAGTTACATCCACTGGACCACCAGGGAGTTTGAATTAATTTACAACCCGCAATCGGGTAATGGGGCGCGTTGCTGGTGAGGGTCAGGGGGCGTCGTTCCCCGATTGCTGCAGCCTGGCAGGGCGCAGGGCACAAGTCGCAGGGGATCAGTGCACCTGCATGCAAATGGGGCCAAAATGGCATGCAAATGGCCCCATTTGCACCTTGCATACATTATGGCCCCATTTGCATGTCCACCGCTGAATATCGTGGTTGCTGCGCCAAGCGCAATGGCACTTGCGCTAGCGCATTCCCCTGCTCCTCTCTGGCCACTTGCGCTGGCGCAGGGCCACTGTGCCATGCACAATGCAGGTGGCCATGGTGCCATATTCAATGGTGCAGAGCCATGGCACAGCACTGTTGAATATTGCCCAGACACCACCCTGGCGCATCCCAGTTGCGCTGCGCTCCGCTTGCGCCCCTGCCTGGCGCAATTCTGAATATCCCACCCCTTATTGATAACTCTTGTCTCAGTGCTGCATTAATTTTTTTGAGCTTTCATTTATACTTTTGTTCTGAATTTTTAATTTGTTCCATATTTTAATAGCAAAAAATAAGTAGGTAATTTCTCCATACCTAGTTTTGGGTGTGTCACTTTGGTAATCTCTAAGCAATTTATTTTTCCTTAAGTTATGTGACTGACTAGTTTTTTTTCAATTTTTTGTGCGAGTGGGAAGGTTTCACTGACCAGGCACAGTCCCAAAGTTGGTCATCTGGTAGATGTACCAAGTCCCTCTTCTTTAGGTTTTCAAACTCCTGGTCCAAAAGTCACTGCTCCTTGCTCTCCTCCCACACCGTGTGCCACTGATACAGCATGTGAGATGAGTGATACAGCATGTGAGATGAGAGGGAGGAGCCTCAACCACAGAAAGAGGGCTCAGAGCTGTGGGTTTGCCCCTTGGAGCCTCCTTCCCAAGTCACCCCGATGGTGTGTTACCTTACTTCCAGGGCTCCAGCAACTCAAAAAAAAAACAGCACACTCTTCACCTGTGCGTAACAGCGGACATTTAACTTAAGCGTCTAGCTGGTTAATTTTTGTATGTCTGTGCATATGGGAAGAATGTCTTCATTATGCCACTGGGTTGGGGAAAAACTAGGGAACAACTTGCTGGCCTAAGGCCAGGGAGGGCCTAGGAGTTGTGGCAATCAAACTGAAAACTGGCTAGGAAAGTTAAGGTGCTGGGGAGATACAACTATCCACACATGCCTATCTGGACTTGGAAGGAATGGAAGGAGAGGATGGAGTGGTGGCTTTTGGACCAGGAGTTTGAAAAGCTAAAGAAGGGGGACTTGGGACATCTAACAGATGACCAACTTGGGGACTGTGTCTGATCAGTGGTATAGGAGCGCCACATCGGGCAGAGCCCCAAAATGGGAGTAGTAGGGCTGAGATGGTTTGACGGCTGGAGATCCACCAAGTCAAAGGTTGTAAGACATTCAGATTGCACTATGGTGGTTGTGCTCCACCCAGGCTATTATAACTGACTGTCTACCTAGGATGGGGGGCACGGGTATACTCTACAGTTGTATTGTGCTGTGTTCTTTTGTGTGTAACCCCCTTCCCCACAGGTGGGTTCTTACCTTGATTTCCCCTGAGAGCTCCATTCCTGCTCCCATGCCTTCCGCTGCCAGTCCTGGGTTTGGGAAGTGTTCCTCAGGTCTCGGTCTGGCCCCATAGTGCATCTGGATCCTTAATGGGGCTGGAGGAGTGAGTTCAGCAGCTGTGTCTGTGTAGTAGTGTGGAGTTGTTCTCTTGCCACTGCTGTGGCTAGTTAAATACCTCCCCAGGTGGTCGCGACCCTCAAAGTGGGTTAATCGGGGGTCGGGCACCTGGGGAAGGAGACTGAGAAGGGCTGCAGCATTTTGGTAAAAAGCGTCAGTAGGGCTAAGGGGATTGGGAGGAAAAATAAATATTAATGAGAGGCGTGCATATGAAATGAGGTGCCTGGTCACTGCCTGGGGGAACAGCATATCGGAAGCAGTGACAGGCAAACCATAATGTTTTTGGATCTAACTCTGCAGCTGGACAGTAGATAACAAAGGCTGCTACCAAGCAAGGGGAAAACTGTGTTTAAAAACTGTACACTTTGAATGCAGGAACACTTTGAAGTTGGGACTGCTTAGAACTGTATGGGACTGTACACATAGGCAGCCATCTTTGCCCCTTTGACCTCTATGGACTGCCAGTCATTATCTTAGATGCCCCAAAGCTTGCTGTGATGGCTTATGGGCAGAGGTGTGAACTAATTCTAGGCACCAAAGACCTTTGTCAATCAATAATTAAACTGGGCTAATAACTATTAATATTTGTGATTGCCAGCAAGAATCAGCCAATCAGAAGTCAGGATTTTGGGGTGACACTCCTGGGACTTTGGGCAGTCTGGACAGTATGTGCTGGGCTCTTCTCAAGTCAAGAGAGGCTCAGTGCTGTGTGTGGAAAAGACAGGAGGCCCTTTACAGGACTCAAACAGTGAATTCTCTGAAGGTTGGAGTAAAGGATTTCGCTGTTTAAAGGAACTGTGGTATTACAGCTGAACAGTTAAGGAATTCGGTGAAAACGCCTGGTGTTTTGGAAATTTGGTGTTGCAGCAGTGTGGAGAAACCCTGAGCTCTGAAAGGGGAAACATTGGAACTGTAAGTGACCCTGAGCTGTAGAAGGGGAAAACTAGAACTGCATGTGCCAGAGCTAAAGGTTGGTGCTGTACGTGAACCTGAGCACTTTGGAAAGAAAAAGGTTTGCAGGTGTTCAATGTTCCAGGAGCCTGTAGTTTGCTGAAAACCAACTGTGGGAAATTGGTGGCTCGATCCAGAGACTGCAAGTCACTAGCCAAAGGCCACTGGAAAGGTAGGAATTTGTGAGAACTTGTTTGCTGCACTTCAGAGCTGTTTGTTCCTGCCCAGGTGAAAAATGAACTCTGAAAATTGTCACAGCTGCAACTGGGAGCAAGGTATGGAGCCTGCAGCACCCTAACAAGTGAGGCAAACTTGGCTGCAGGGGGCCACGGGTGCAAGCCTGAGTGCTAGGGCACTCTGGACCCATTAGGGGAGCCAGACTGTGGAGTCACTCCTGGGTATGGGTTCCTTGTGGCCTTCTAGGCCTTGCATTTGGGTTCTGTGATCTGGCCTGTGGAGCAGGCTGAAGGGGACAAGCTGCAAGAATCTTCAAGCAACTTGGAAGGTGACAAGCTGCAGTAGTCTTCAAGCAAGTCCAAGGTTGACCAACATGCTTCTGTCCCATCTGCTTACTGCGATTGATTGCGTGCTCCCTGGACTTCCAGATCCCACTGTGCCAGTAGCTGAATCCCAGTGCCGCAGGACTGTGAGTAACTCAGGGCTTACCCTGCCAAAAGGGTAGTAAAAAGTTTAAGAGTGTTAGCATCCTAGGAAAAGTTACTTAAAGGGCCCCAACGCTGGCCAACCTGTGGCATCTAGCAGGCCTGTGTTAAGTCTGGGTACCCAGCTAGGACTGTCAGGACATAAGGGGTTTGCACTGGTACCAGTGGAGGTGGGAATGGTATGTGTTCTGGCCCATGAGCCTTGTTAACTGACAGAACCAATTTTTCTTTTCAACAGCAATCCTGTTCCCAGTACCGCCTTTCCTAGCCCTCCCCAAAATAAAGCTGTGTTTGTTGCAGTTTTTGTGTGGTGGGCATTTTGTTGGCATTAGCTGTCAAGTATATGTGGTGTTTAGTATTGGTGTACAACGTGGTATCCAGTGTGTGGGGTGGCTGGAAAACTGCATAAAGTGCCCTGGTGCTTCGCACAGTAGAATATCATCAGAGCAAAATGCCAGGGCACTTTTTGCGGTTTTGATTTATGTCTTAAATACCAGCACGTACCATTTGTGGATGTATGCACTGTTTGATGACTTATTAAAGTGCTCCACCAAGTAACATACCATTGAGTGCAAAACCAGTTGTGTTCTTTCTCCACGTGGATCCACCCCCCCCCCCCAGCAGCTCCATTTGCCTATCCCACCCTGTCTTGAAGCTTTCCACATTTTTTGTATTAACAAGCACCTCTGGGCCCTTCTTCCACCCTTTCCATAAAAGGATACTTCCTGAACTTTCCTGCTGGCTAATTTACTGCTGTTTTCCCTAGTGTTTCATTTGCGCTGGTCCTGAACAGTTCACTACAGTCCAACTTTTATGTCCCTCATGTATTTAAATATTTCTGTCATGTCCCTTCTCTTCCTCCCGGTCTCTAGTCTTGCAAGTACATGTGTAGGCTCTCCAGTCTCTGCTCATACTGCACGCTTTACCCTGCGGCCCCTGTATTGTCTTGGTTACCCTTCTGTGCGCTGCCTTCAGCCTGCTCATGCCCTTCCTCAGGTAAGGATTCCACAGCTGGGCACAGTACTCCAGGTGCAGCATGCAGGAAATGCTTTCAGGACACATGGTGCTGTGGTCAAAAAACTGCAGACCACAAAGGCAAAAAAAAAAACCAGCACTCTGAACCAGTCACAAGCACCTTCTGAAGAATGGAGTGATACTCAAAGTTCTTTGTGCAAGATGAAGCTTTAACGGTGCAAATTCGAGTGAATAAACAGCAGCTGCAAACAGAGCATCTCAAGAATAAGAAATATTTAACAGAATGGATTTTATATAGAAAAAATGGTGTAACAGTCTGACAAATGTTTGCCATTTGCTCACATTCAGTCTGTACTGACAGAACTGGAGATAACGAAAAAAATTGAAATGGCATACAAAGGTTTCCTTCATAGTATTGAAAAACTGTGGATATTCTGCAACAAGAGTTTGTGTTAATGATTAAATTGTTGGACAACACTGTAGCCTTTAGACCAGTTTAAAAGAAGGGGCCGGCTTATTTCTTAAATAATATAAATTATGAGCAATATGTTTTAACTTTCTAACTTAACCATTTTGCACATTTGTCACTTTTGCACTTTATAATATGAGAGGTCATGTAAGTAGCCCTGAGCATATTATGATGCATTTTTATGTTGCTTGCACGCATGTGCAAGAAACATAGTGCCATGAACGGAGATTTCGGAGGTGTGTCACCTCCTCCTCCAATTCAGGCACTGGGCTGGCAGGCGCTGCTCAGAGTTATCGCATTTTGAGCCGTCTATGACACGCCTCCAAAAATGCAGTGGCATATAGTTGAAAGGGGAGTTACGCTTGAGTGAGCAGCGATAAGGCGCTGCTCACGCTCGCTCCTCCCAAGGCGCAGCGCTCCTGCATCAAGATTGTACAGCCGACGTGCGCCCAACTCGCCGGGCAAGCTGCTGTCGCCCCTCCCCAGCTGGTGCCATGCTGGGAGCCCACCCCAGCGTGGCAATCACTTATGTAGCCGACGGGGTGCCCAATCCCCGCCGTCAAACCGCCCAGCTGGTGCCACGCTGGGAGCCCACCCCAGCGTGGCAAACGCCCACGAAGTTTTTTTTTTTTTTGCCGACGGGGTGCCCAATCCCCATCGGCTGAACGCCTCTAAAGTGCTTGTGCCAGGCTGGGAGCCCACCCCAGCGTGGCAAACGGTCCCACGTTGTCTTTTTTTTTTTCACCTAAAACCAAAACTGTCCCGCGGAGCTTCTCCGACCCTCCTCCCACAACCCGTGCTCACCCACTGTGCACCCAGCCTCCCAGCCCCCACCCCATACTTACGCCTGGACCCGCGCGACGCTTCTTCGGTGGACTGGGAACACGTGCCTGCACTCTTCAAAGCCGACCGCGAACTGAGGAAATGCCGTAAGCTGTATAATGGGCTGATAGGGGGTTTCAACTTTATTGCTATATCTCAGGCATTTTTAGAGTTTTGCACTACCTTCAATATGGTTTTTGGGACCCTTTCTCATGAATGATGTCACTGCCGCGGCGTTATTCTGCCTCAAGGGTGATTTCGCAGTGACTGCACAGTCACCGCGAAATCACCCTTCCGCCTGAATACCGCCATGACAGTGACATCATTCAAGAGAAGGGTCCCAAAACCCATGTTAAAATTTGGCAAGAATCTCAAAATGACTGTTTTACGAGCGTATGCTATGCAGTTCCCACGCAGGGCTCGTAAGTTCGCGAATTTCAATATTTTCTACCTCCAGATTTTCAACATTGCCATTTTACCACACCTGCTTATGAGTAGTATAGCTGTCATTTTCACATCTCACCCAAAATGTGTTTCTGCCATGGAGCGCAGAATGGCGAGTCGATGCGAAATCAATGTATGGGACAAATTAAGAAAACCACAGTGACACTGTTCATGAACAGAGGTCTTAAATGGCTATGTTGAAAATTTAGTGAAAAAATTCCTAAAATGACTGTTATGCGGCGTGTATTTGCGCAGTTCCTCACATAGGCTCGTGGTTTTCCAAATTTTCAATATTTTCCTCCAGATTTTCAACACTGCCATTTTACCACACCTCCTTATGAGCAGTACAGCTGTCATTTTTGACATCCTGCCCAAAACGTGTTTCCGTCCATGTAGCGCACAATGGCGCAGTCGGTGTGTGAACTCAATGTATGGGACACATTAAGAAAATCACAGTGACACTGTTCATGAGCAGAGGTCTTAAAATGGCTATGTTGAAAATGTGGTGAAAAAATTCCTAAAATGACTGTTTCATGAAGGCGTTGCAGTTTTCTAGAACGCCTCTAAGTCCGCAAATTTTCAATATTTGCACTCCGATGACTTCCAAATACCTAAACAGCACATAGAAGCAAGCAACATTCGGCATTGACAAATGCTTATTTTAAATCTTTTTCTTAAATAGGAGACAGCACATGAGGGCACTTACCTTTGGGAAAGCACTTGTGAGCAAGTGCAAAATGGGTCAGATGGCCAGAAGGGATATCCTGTGTGTGGCTCTTTGTTTGAACCTGTTGTTTCTTCACTCGAATTCGCACCATTAAAGCTCTGTTTGCACAGAGCACTGTGGTTATAATTATAACTCTGTTCAGCAGAAGGTGCCTGTGCCTGGCTCCTGAGTGCTGCTCTTTTTGCCTGTGTAAACTAGGCTGTCACCTAAGCCCTGTCTGAACAGGGACCACAATGAGCAGCTGCCTCCCCACTGCCAGGGAACACCAGGAATGAAGAGAATGCGACAGATGCTAAGGTCAGTTCTGGTTGTTCTGTCCATAGGAACCATGGCTTTCCACGCTGCTGTTCCAGGAGCTGACAGCAGGGAAGTCGAGACACATGCACACAGTGCAGTATGTCTTCCTAGATTCCACTCAGCCTAGCAGGGCATGCGGAGAGGGCTTGCTTACACAGACTGATTTTCAGAAAAGTCAGCTGGACATGATCCTCTGCGCTCTCATTCAGATTGATTTTTCTGAGCCAATGATAGCCCCAATGAGCTTTTTAAAACTGGAATGAACATTAAGGTACTACACCAAGTAAATTAATCCAAAATGTTACCACAAGTAGATAGTGTCGTCTTCTTGTAGACCTCTAAGCCACAGAAAATGCAACAAAAGATGACTTAGGAGGCTGGCTGCCTCACCTGCTCTTAATGGCTGCTCCCGTGTATCACAGGTGTCTGAATGGTTCTCAATTAATTAATTACTTAATTGACAACATCTGAGGCAGCAAGTCTTACTGTCCTATTGCCCAAGACAGACATCTTCGTTAGCTGGGGACTAAACCACTTGAGTCATCCTTACAAGGCACTGGGATTAACCATTACTTTTTGAATCACTTGAACCAGTGACTCATGAAATCCTTTACAATGAGGAAAAACAGCAACCACTATTTCCCATAGATACCTCTAACTGCAGGGTAAATGACCCCTGAGATTCAGTCCCTTCCTCAGACATGGGGGTTGGGGGGATTGATCGCTGTATATGATGAAGTATTGCCCTGGTATTTGTACCAGGTTGCCACAGATGACAGTGTGCTACTCTTGATTTGTTTAGGTTCATGTAAGGCTGAGGGGCCTGAGTCGGTAACACCTGATGGGAATTCAATACCCAAAAGATTCCGAGTTAAAGTTAGAAACATAGATTTTGACGGCAGAGAAAGACCACTTGGCCCACCCAGTCTGCCCATTTCCCTACCTACTGGATAAGCTGCACATTCTAGTTAACCAACAGCCTACTTCTTGCAACCCCCAACTATAATTGCCTTATGTCTGTCTCATGCATGTTTGAATTCCCCTACTGTTTTAGACCCAACAACCTCCTCAGGAAGGCAGTTCCATGTATCCACCACTCTCTCTGTGAAAAAACATTTCCTCACATTACCCCTGAGCCATCCCCCCTCTATCTTTAAGTTCAGATAAGTTATGTTATGCCTCCACCCAGGGAAAGATGAAGTGGGCCAGGTTAGAACAGAAGCTCATACTGCCCCCTGGGAAACAATACCAACCTACTATTGTCCCCACTGGCACAGCCCTCCTAACTCGAACATGATGCAGTCAACACAGTTTAGCAAAACTATTGTAATGGACCCACTTAGAATCCTCATAGGGGAAGGGGCTCCAGGAGGTTTCTGGAGAAGGAGGGGGCATCAGGTTATGGCATCTTTTCTGTGTCTTGTGGGCTGACGAGCTTCTGGAGTGACAGCCCCAGGCACAAATTGAGACAGACTAAGAGTAGGGCCTCTAAAGGCAGGATTTTGATGAGGAGGATAGATCCAGTGGCGATCTCGTGGTGGAAAGGTCTGCAGTGCCGGAAGTGGGTACAATCTGTGCAATCCCAGGACTCAACAGCAGAGAGCAAATTGTGAACAGAGCTACTGAGTTCCAGAGAGGAAGAGAGTGGCAACCAAGTGCAAGGCAACATGTGGGCAACACTGAAGATGTAGCATGGAGAAAAATACCAAGGGCTGCTGATCCAGGTCCTGTAGCAGGCACTACGGAATGGTGCTGGGCTGCCTCTGACCTAGGGGTTTGGAAGCCAGGACATCATAGGGTTTGATTGATGCTGCAGCAGTCCAGAACAAGTGGAAGGAGATTGTAGGAGCCTGCAGCCAGTGCCAAAGGTAGCTGATTCAGCACAAAGCAGAGGGAGGAAGTCTACTTGCATTGTAGATGCTCTGGGAGAGCAGAGATCCAGTGACCTGCTGCATCAGGAGGAGCCATCATGGTTCAGGAACCATGAGTATGCAGCAGTGTGGCATTGTTTCAAGGGACAGTGCCTGTTGTTTCACTGTGTTTTGCAATTTGGATCACAAATACCTTGTGTTGAGGGGTTTTCTGCCATTTAAGCAAATGGATGACTTGTGGGGTTTGGGGAATTGAGCAGATTGCTCTACGTAAAGTGCACCAGCGTTGGCCAACCTGGGGCATCATCTAAAGGCCTGCAGTACCCAGGGACAGAGTTAGAAGAGCTCCCATTTGGGTCTGTTTAAACAAGGTATCAGGTGAGAAGGGGTAGATATGGCCTGCCTAGGAGGGTACCTAAGAGAGCTGCATTTAAAGTTGAATTGAATTCTTGGATAACACCATTGAGCAGATGCTCGTTAATTGGTTCCATGTCAGCTGAATTACAAACTAGCACAAAATACAAGGACAGAAGTACATATACATATAAAGTGGAGGTACACATTACACTTATTATACAAGGGTAGACACTACTACGGCATAGTACAATATATGCCTGCATCCTGGAGATACAATAGCAATTGGAATGAGTACAGAGGAAGAAAAGAGTGGAGAGGGCCAGAGTTAGGGTAGCAGGAGGGGAAAGGTGAGGAGGTAAAAGGGTGGGGTAGTAGATTGGGGGTGGGATGTGGAAGCGTCATAGAGGAAGGGCAGGGAGTGTAGGGGAAGTGCTGAGTCAGTGCTACTCTGGGGTAACAATCGACAGGGTGAATAAGTGCTAGTGGGGATTACATTTGTTTTAACCTAGACTACATCTATTCCTTTTCATTTGTATGCAGATGATACCATTATTTATACTTCAGACCTTACAGTAAACAAAATTCAAGTTAAGTTACAGAATGCTTTTAACGAGTTGCAGATTTTTTTCAGGGACAGTACTTTAGTTCTAAATTCCCCAAAAATGCAGTCAATATTATTTCATCAATTTTTACCTAGAGGGATCCCCGATCCAGTAGGTTCAGATCTGTAAATATTTGGGCCTATGGCTCGATGAGTCTTTAAATTGGGCAGTTCATATAAATAGTGTAATAAATAATGTAGGGAAAAAACTAAGCGCTCTGTATAGGGTTAGACATGGCATGAATCCGTAGGCAAGAGGGAAGGTAGTTAGCTCTATGGTTATCCCCATGTTATATTATGGGAACTTTATCTATGTCAGTGGTAGGAAAACTGATTTGGAGAGGTTAGAGGTGTGTTATGGTAGATTAGCTAGATTCATTTTAGATGCCCAACGTCTCACACACGAGTGTTTTTTATTTAATTGTCTGCGATGGCTGAGACCTTCAGAATATAGACAGGAACATCTACTTGCATTTATGTATAAGTGCTGGTTCGGTCCCTTACCCCCATATATTGCTGCAGGGGTGATTAAACAGGACAAATTGAGTTCATTAAGAGCAACTAATGTCCCGGAGTTTGTAGTTCCCAAATGCAAACTAGAAATTGGCCGACATGTTCTATACAGGGGTCCTCTCGAGTGGAATAAAATACCCGTAAATGTTAAGTTTCATAAGGGGAGACCATCCTGGCTAGGGATTAAGTCATGGTTTAGGAAGACAATGTTGTTCACATTGAAAACTTGCAGGAGCATTTTTATGATCATTACTCATTTGTGAAAATGTGATTAACGTAACCTTAATGTGTACAACTATTTATTCAGTGTCTAAATGTCTATTGTCTGTTTTTTCTATTGTTTGCTTTTTCTACTGTATTGAATGATTGTTTTATAATTCTTTAGGACCTCATCGAAAATAAGCAATAGCTCAATCAAGTCTATCCTAATTCATATTTTCTGTATGAATAAAATATTTTTACATACTTTACTTACTTACTATTAACCATTTTTTCTTGCAGGTGGTCAATTTTCTTTTTATATATATACATTTTTTATCTTTTATCCTTTTCTCCCCTTCCTGGGGTCATGACGTATGCATGCACGTCGAGGCGCATGCATGCCAGGATCCGGTGACTCCTACCACCCCACCCCAGACTTGCGTCCTCGCTCCTACTGCCTGCGCACCCACCGGGCCTCCACCTGATGGGTGCGGGACTACGGAGGAATGGGCATCCACCCCTGGAGGAGAAATCCTGCTCCAACCCCCCCCCAGCCAGCTCCCCAGTGACCTGAGTTCCTTCCTGAACCCAGGTCGCCGGCGTGGCTCAAGGTGTGGCGTCCAGCATCTCAACCCTTAGCGCCTCCGGGCCGGCCACAGGTGGTACATTTTTAAATAAGCTGTGTTTAAATAAGCACTAGAACAGCTTAGGATGGATAAAGCTATGGGGCCCAATGGGATACACCCGAGGATCTTAAAGGAGCTCTGGGAGGAACTGACTAAACCTTTGGCTAAGCTGTTTAGTGGATCACTAGAAACAGGCGTGGTTCCAGAGGAGTGGAGGAGGGCACAAGTGGTACCTCTGCACAAAAGTGGTAGTAAGGAGGAGGCAGGAAACTACTGCCCAGTCAGTTTGACCTCGATAGTAGGTAAAATGATGGAAACCCTACTTAAGGAAAGGCTGGTGGATTATCTAGAGACAAGGGGGATGCTGGACCCAAGGCAACATGAATTCACTGCAGGGAGGTCATGCCAGACCAACTTGATTGATTTCTTTGAGTGGGTGACAAAGGAAATAGACCAGGGCAGAGCGGTAGATGTGGTCTATCTGGACTTCAGGAAGGCTTTCTACACAGTCCCACACAGGAGACTAATCCACAAGCTGGCAAATCTGGGAGTGGGGACAGAGGTGGTCACGTGGGTTAGAAACTGGTTGAGTAACAGAATACAGAGTGCTGGTAAATGGGTTAGCTCACAGGAGAGATGGGCAACAAGTGGCGTACCCCAGGGATCAGTGCTGGGACCAGTGCTCTTCAGTGTCTTCATAAGCAATATTGCAGAGGGTCTAGAAGGGAGGATTGGCCTGTTCATGGATGATACAAAGCTAGGTAACAGGGTAGATATACAGGAAGGTATAAAAAAAAATGAGGAGGGATCTGAAGAGGCTAAAAAACTGGTCCAAGGAATGGCAGTTGGGTTTCAATGCAAAAAAGTGCAAAATTATGCACCTAGGGAGAGGGAATCCTAGGGCTGAGTATGAACTAGATGGGGTAACACTGGAGGCCACCACAGAGGAAAGGGGATCTAGGGGTTGTCATAGAAGACAACCTAAAAGTGGCTAAACAGTGCGACAAAGCAGTTGGAAAGACTCACAGAATGCTAGGGTGCATAGGGAGGGGTATAACAAGTAGAAAGAGGGAAGTGGTGGTACAGTTGTACACCTCCCAAAAGGCCTCATCTGGAGTACTGTGTTCAGTTCTGGAGGCCCCATCTCCAAAAAGACACAGACAGGATGGAGACGGTACAGAGGAGTGTGACATAAATGGTGTCGGGGATGCAGTATAAGTCATATGAAGAGAGACTCAGAGCTCTAAATATGTACTCCCTGGAAGAAAGGAGAGGGGGGGGGGACGTGATAGAGACCTTCAGATATCTTAAGGGATCAACAAGGTACCAGAGGGGAGCATCTTTCACATGAAGGGAAATAGCTGAACAAGGGGGGCACAGCATGAGACTAAAAGGTGGAAAATTTAGAGGGAACTTAAGGAAATTCTACTTCAATGAAAGGGTGGTGGAGGGATGGAACAGTCTCTTCCAGGAAGTGGTGGGGGTGGCCAAGGTTCAAGGATTTAAGAATGTTTGGGACAGGCACATGGAAATTATCAAGCGAAAGGGGGGGGCTTGTAGCATCTAGGGTACCTTAAGCATTAGAAAGAGGGATAGGGCAGACTGGATGGGCCACAAGGCCCTTATCTGCCGACAACATCTATGTATCTATGTGTTATTCTGTTAAACTTGGGCAGGTTATTGATGCTCCATGTGATAGAGAAACTAGAGGCTTCTTTACTGAGCCCATTAATAGCCAAAGCCCCTGTGGCTCGGTTGATTGAAGTGTCTCCAGCACTCACCTCTGAACTGCAGTTTACCAGACTGCACCAGTTCACAAAGGTGGTGGCAGCACCATGTGTACGTCGCAGGCACATCTTGAGGCAGGGTCCATTACACTGTAAATCAGAGTGCTCTACTAACAATGCACTCTGCAAAATTCACAATGGTGTGTAGGCAGCACAGAGTGCTGGGTCGGGTGCATGCTGGGGACCGTGCAGAAAATGTTGCATGCCCCCCCTGGACATCTGCCAGTGGCAGAGGCACCCAGACTCCTGCCCACTGGGCTGGCAGGGAAGCTGGGGGCAGCCATTTGGGCACTTGCCCATAGTTTGAAAAGGGACGGGGTACATGCCTTCCTAGGTTCCCCTGCATGGGCACCGTAGGGTATCCACTTGAGGACCCTGATCGGGCATCGGTTTGGATGCCCCCTGCATTATGCACTCTGCCCCTGAGCAGCCCTGATCTGGATCCCTGCAGCAGCATGCCAGGGGGTTGGGTTGTGGGCAGGTGCCCTGTGAGCACTTGTGGGTGGGAATCCGTGCACCCTACACCTGCTCAGGACCATGTAGGTGCACAATCCGGTTACAACAGATTGCCGTGCAGTTTATGCACTTTTGTGTATAGCCCCTTATATGCACACAAGACCTGCAACAAGTAACAAAGGGTTTTACTGAGAGATTGGGAACAAGCTCCTAGGGGAGCAACATATTTAAGCCCAATACAGTTAAAGGCAGCGACACTGGTTTAAATGGCTATGCTTGGCATAGGTAAAAAAAAATACTACAGATTGCCCTCAGCCTATCACAGTGCTCTGCCTAACTGCACTGTTGGGCTGCTATTTCAATCCCCACCGGTACTAGTTAATACCCCTAGACCTAGGGAGCTACCCAAAAAGTCTGGGTACCCAGGTGTTGAATCGGTATAGGCCCGATGATGTTGCATGTGGTTGGCTAGCATTGGTGGACTTAACAATTTAACCAAAAACCCAAAACCATAATCTAGGCCAGATGAACTAGTCCACTAACCAATGGTAGCTCCAATCTGTGGCTCTAAGTAAGGAAATGTGGTAGCCTTGTTAGTGCAGTGATGTAGAAGGAAAAAAAAACAGCAAATATGCTGCAAGTGATATGTTTTGTTGGACTAACAGCATTGTTACTGAGACTTGCTTTTGAGAGCTATACTCTTTCATCAGGTTAGTGGAAGCAGAGCTGAACTACATGTCAGAAATACTGTAGAGGCTGGATGTGGATTCTAATAAGACATGAGGGTCAGTTCACAAACATTCTGAGAATGCCACAAGCACAAGGTGTGCTGAATTCCCCGTCCGGGAAACAGGCTTCTCAATCCCGTGAGCCAACTGCTGCAAGTTAGGTCACCTTTTTCTGGTCTAGCTTGTGGCAACCTCGTGTTCCCGTTTTACAGGGCTTGTGCCAAATTCTTTTGGCACAAGCTGCTGTAAATTTGGAAAAGTGTCACGCATGTCCCTGACCTTCTTGAATCGGGCACATTTTGTGACAGTGTTTGGTGCAGCTGTGCCAAAAAATGGGTTTGACATAGTGCTTGATGCAAGCCCTGCATTGCTGTTTGTGAATCGGGCATGGTGTAGTTTATATAAACATCAAAGCCCTGCAAAATCACTTCAGATTCATAAAAAGCATAATAAAGGGGCCAGCCTTCTAGCACAATGTTAGCACTACCGACCCACAACGCTGGCAACCTGGGTTTGGGAATGGACCTGGGTCATCAGAGAGCCACCCAAGGGGAGGTGAGTACAGCATCTGCTTGGACACTCTCCACCATGGGGAGGGAGGGTGTATATCTGCCACTGCTCTACCACCCCTGGGTGACCAAAGGGGTTGGGCAACCTGGCACCATCTGGTTAGGGAGGGGGACTTCGGTTTTGGCCAGTGCATGCCCATGTCTCTATGCATGCATGCGCAATGTCCTGGGAGTGGGGAATGAAAAACAGAAAAGGCCAGAAGGTGCAGGATTCTGCTCTCCTTTCTCCATCCCACTGCGCAGCTGAACTGGGGCCCTTCCCTGGACACCAAGGTCAAGGATCACTGGGGAAGAAGGGGAACCAGTTACCCCCACTAGGGGGTAAACCAAGGAGGAATACTGGGTGGAGGATATCCTGGGAGAAGGTGGATGATGGCAATGTGGGGCAGAGGTGAGCCGATGGGAGCCCATTCTGGAGGGGAGGTGGAAAAAGCACATTAATAACAAAGAAAAAAAAATTAAAAAGGATAATAATTTATAACAATATTTTATATATTATAAATTATTATGTTTTTATGAATCTGAATTAACTTCGCAGGACTTTGATGTTTATACGAACTATACCCTGTGCCATTTGAATCCACAGTCAACCTGTATTTCTGGCATGTAATTTATCTTTTCTTCCACTGACCTGATGAAGAAAGTATTCCTGTCAAAAGCTAGTCTCAGAAATTATTTTGTTAATGGCTCTAGGTAGCAAACGATGGGTTGTAGGACTCACAACCAATGTTATGTTTTAAATAGGGCTACTGCCATTAAACAGTTTATTTGTGACTCTGCTGTGCTTGCATGGCCGTGCTTAAATTTCACTTCAGTCAGGGAGAGTCTTTGATCACCATGAGTGCTGAGTGCTGATGCACTCTTCATCCACAGCAGGCGGCTCCATTAATGTGCAATGGGAAGCTGCTGAGATAAAGGGCATCTACAGTGCCAAAGGTTTACTGCACTGCTCTGTACTCCCGGGCCCCTTCCGCAGTCCTGGGTAACCAAACAGCAAGCATGCTGGCAGTCTTGGTTAGGTTCCACAAAGCATACGGTAAGCCTCCACTATGAGGCAAGGAGCTACATATAGAAAGTGAAAAAATTGTCTTTTATTACCTCAGAGAGAATTCAAGGACATATCATATCTCCGTGCTTCAGGGCTGTAACTGGGTATAAATCCCATGCACGTGAAAATACATTTCCTGCTGCAGAGGTGTAACTGCAACCAGGCAAACTAGGCTGTCACCTAAGGCCTTTCAGGATGGGAATCCCAATGAGTAGCCCTCTCCCCAGCGAACGCCAAGCCTGAAGATGCCACAGATGCCTAAATTCAGCTCTGGCTATTCTATTCTGTTCATGGTTCTCCCGGTTGTCAATGCTGCTTTTCCAGGAACTCCCAGAAGGGGGAGTAAAAACACACATGCTCACTACAGTACAGTATGTCTTCATAGAGTCCATTCAGGGTGGCAGGGCATGCTGGGAAGGCTGATATCTCTGAATGCCATTCCAGAGCACCGATTTCTTTTAAAGATTTGGTGATTTTGTGCAGATTGCCCCTAATGGCAATTGCCAAGGCACATATGAAACATTTTTAATCACAAAGACAAGGTGTTGTATATTAATTATTTAAAAGACAAAGAACCTCTGTGCGCAAACACTGAGGCAAGGGTTACCCCAAAGGGCATTTGGCTGGGAAGCCAAGTTTCAAGAAAATACAAAATCACACATGCCCACACAATGCAAAGCATCATGGGCTACATATGCAAATCACCAGAGAATGTTATGCTGGTCCAACTTTAAGCAGAGAATTGTATGGTGCGAAGATCTCACACAGTTTGCAAAGGTGCTAACAGAAAACATAGAACGTGTTTCATCTCTATTAGTCTCGTCAGGCCATCTGTTTGATACCAGTGAATGGATCAGTTACTTAGTAGTAGGCCTGATATGTTGTGGTGAACTCCACAAAATAAAACTATTTAAAGATAAAGAACCTGTGCACAACACTGAGGTGTTACCTCAGTATTTATGGGAAGTTGTTTTAAAATACAAACAGCCACATGCAAAGTATCATGTATGAAATCACCACAGAATGGCCCAGCATAACATTCTGTGGTGATTTGCATATGCAGCCCATGATGCTTTGCATTGTGTGGGCATCTGTGATTTTGTATTTTCTTGAAACTTGGCTTCCCAGCCAAATGCCCTTTGGGGTAACCCTTGCCTCAGTGTTTGTGCACAGAGGTTCTTTGTCTTTTAAATAGTTTTTTATTTTAATGGGTTCACCACAACATATCCAAGGCACACTGCCTTAGGGTAGCTGGTCCATTCCACTGGGGTGTCAAACAGATAAGGCATACTGATGAGTCTTAGTAGAATGAAACATGTGTCTATGGCTTCTGTTAGCACTCTTTGCAAACTGTGTGAGAGGCCTTTCCGCACCATGCAATTCTGCTTAAAGTTGGACCTGCATAACATTCTGTGGTGATTTGCATATGCAGCCCATGATGCTTTGCATTGTGTGGGCATGTGTGATTTTGTATTAATTATTTACTCAGTATAGCCAAGTAAAGATGCAGTTTCTTGTTCTCTGTGGGGTCCTTTTTCTACCAACATTTAGAGCTGAGAGGGGCTGCATCCTTGGGAGATTAAGAAACTTTCTTTGGATTACACTGTGATCCATGTGCTATGGTGGGATTTGAACCTGGTATGCACTAGTTCACAGCTCCAGCACTGGAACACTCCAGTTATCCAATGATATAATTCAGGAAAGAATACTTTATAACCAGCTATACTCATTCTTAGAGCAGGCGAACACCCTCTCCATCGCACAACATGGTTTCCGAAAACTGCATGGGACTGAATCAGCTCTGATAAGGGTCACTGCGGATATTTTTCATGCTATGGCTCAGGGGTGTGCTACCAGAGCCTTCTTCGTAGATCTTACAAAAGCATTTTATCTTGTTAATCACCAACTCCTACTCGCTAAGCTTAAAAAACGCGGTCTTGACTCTAACACTCTCTCATGGTTCTCCAACTACCTCTCTAATCGACTTCAGTGCATCAAATGGGGCAGAGTTACCTCTCCCCTTGCTCACATTATGGATGGGGTCCCCCAGGGATCTGTTCTGGGACCTCTCTCATTCTACATATTTATCGACGACCTCCCCAACAACTGTGGAGGTGCGTCAGTTCAACGCTATGCTGATGACGCTATCCTATACAGAACAGATAGAAGTATCTCCTGTATCAAGTCGTGCCTCAAGGGGGACTTTCGACTTCTTGAAGAATGGTTCAGACAAAATCTATTGGTACTTAATACCAAAAAAACTAAAATGATGTTGTTTCGTCACACCTCCTTTGATGTGACCACCCAACAACCCCTTGTCATCAACTCCTCTAGAAGGAGTGGACTCCTTCAAACACCTTCGGGTAACCTTGGATGTAAATCTATCTTTTGATGCACATGTTCTAAGGGTGGCCAAGTCCACCCATCAAAAACTGGGCCTACTATACCGAATGGCTCCATACCTGACATCCCATTCCCGGAGAGCAATTGCCTCGTTAGCGTTTCTCCCAGGTTTATTTTATGGAGCCCCTCTACCTCTATCTGCTCAATCTACTGTTCTACTCAGACTAAACCAGGCATATCATAGGATTGCATCTTTCATTGCAATAAAACCTGCTCAGACACACCAGTGCGATGTACTAAAAGAGCTAGGCTGGCCATCATTTAAGGCAAAGCTAGACTTTCCCCTCCTATGTACAACATTTAAACTTATCCACAACCCTCCCCACCCTGCCTTAATAGCTTGCTAACCATGAAACCAATACCTAGGCACCTACGCTCCTCGCACTTCCCCTTGTTGAGTCTTCCTAAAACATGGTTAGCCATTGGCATGACGTCCTTCTCCTACCTAGCCCCATGAAAATGGAATACTCTTCCCCAGAGATTATTCTCCAGCACGTCCCTTCCCCAATTCAAAAAGCATTTCAAAGATATTTTCTTCACCCCGCCTATCTGCAGCTGCTCCTAGTCCCCCCACCTATTTTTGCCCTCCACCATAATCTGCATCTATCAATCCCCCCTCTTCCTCTCACACTTTACCTCTCTTTTTCACTCTTTTCACTCTTTCAACTGCAACTCTTTGCTCAAAATATACTAAGTCATCCCCACAAGACATACTCCCTATCTATTGCCCAATCTTGTATGTTGCTACCTGCATGTATTATGACTGAATTGTAACTATGATTATTGTACACTACTCTCATCCCTTGACTGTGTTTAGACTCTATGGCCCAGATATTCAAACTGCGCCAGGCTATGGCACAAGCTTGGGCGCAGCTCAACTCGGCTGCGCAGGGGTGTGGACTGGGCGATATTCAAAGGAACTGCGTCATGGCTCAGCAGCTTTGAATAGTGCACCCTGGCCACCCCCAGTGTGCATGGTGCAGTGGCACTGCACCAGCGCAAGTGGCCAGAGTGGAGCATGGAGATGCGCTAGCCCAAGTTCCATTGCGCCATGCACAGCACCACGATATTCAAAAGTTGACATGCAAATGGGTCCATAATTTATGCAAGGTGCACATGGGGCCATTTGCATGTCATTATGGCCCCATTTGCATGCAGGTGCACCGATCTCTGACAACTTGCGCCTGGCGCCCTGCCAGTCAGCAGCCGTCAGGGACCGACACCCCCTGCAGCCCGATCGCAGGCATCTGTGTAATAATAGAAAAGCTTCCATCTTATATCCCTAGGGGTCCAGTGGACCGCTATGTGCCTGATCGCAGGCATCTGTGTAATAATAGAAAAGCTTCCGTCCTATATCCCTGGTGGTCCAGTGGACCGCTATGTGCCCGATCGTGGGCATCTGTGTAATAATAGAAAAGCTTCCGTCCTATATCCCTGGTGGTCCAGTGGACCGCTATGTGCCCGATCATGGGCATTTGTACAGAAAACAAAAGGTCCAATATCCCTGGTGGTCTAGGGTACCCTCCCACCTGCCCACTGAGCCCCACCGCCTGCTCTCTGGTCAGCCAGTGGATGGCGGCACTCCACTCGCCGCGTCCCACCGCCGATGACGCGCTCGTAGGGCTGCATGCTTTGGTTCACATAGCATGAGCCAATGCATGCAGTTCTCACTATACGATACATTCCAGATATGTGACTGATTAATTCACATATCTGAAATTAGTATAGGTGACGCTCATTGGCTCACGCCAGAACCAAATAGCGTGCAGCCCTACCAAGGTGTCAGTCATGGGCGGCGGGCGGAAGGTGGTGGTGCTTCACCACCGGGCTGACCAGAGGGGAGCGGGCGTGGGGCCTGTGTGGGCGGGTGGGGGAGGGGCACCAGACCACCAGGGATATTGGACCTTTTGTTTTCTGTACAAATGCCCGTGATCGGGCACATAGCGGTCCACTGGACCACCATGGATATAGGACGGTATATTTTCTATTATTACACAGATGCCCGTGATCGGGCACGTAGCAGTCCACTGGATCACCAGAGATATAGGACGGAAGCTTTTCTATTATTACACAGATGCCTGCAATCGGGCATATAGTGGTCCACTGGACCACCAGGGATATAGGAACTACTATATTTTTCATCGACAAGATGCCCGCATCGGTACGCCAGGTGCAGTGGAATCGGGTGGCCACATAGGTGGCAGCTGCCGTTACGGCCTGCAATATGGCAGCTCACCTGTGGGTGGCCATCAGTTGTTCTTTTTTTTGGTTTAACTTTGTGCTGGCGCAGGTAGGGGTTGCACATGCATGGCTCTGCACATCCCGGCTGAATATCGAGCTGTGCAGGTTATGCATGGGCACACCTCACCTGTGCCTGCATACATTACTGATGCTCTGGCACATCGGGATTTGTGCCACGACTTTTCCTTTTTGAATATCGCGCTTACATTAGGAGTTATGCATGGCTAACACTGTTGTGCCATATGTGCAACCCTTTTGAATATCTGACCTATTTATTTATTTATTAGCTTTTGGTAACCAGGTAAGTACATTAGGCAAAAGACCTGCCTATTTTCAAGCACGACCCGGGAGTGTACAAACAATAATGGAGACAATATTACAGAGGACGAGACAGGTATAACCAAAAAAAAAAAAACACACAGGACCCCTCGCAGGAGGTCAAACATAGTTACAGATAGGTAAATACCCACGTATGAGTGAGTAACAACAACAGGCCAAGCAAAATACAGAGCATCAGTATGACTGCAGACATGTCAGGCATGAAGTAAGCAAGAGAAACCAGAGTGCAAATTAGGGGCAATTGCAAGCACCAAGTGTGCTCAAGTAAGAGAAAAGTGCTTTTTTGAAAGTATAGTGAGAAGGACAATGCTTGATGTCAGGGGGAATGGAGTTCCAGAATTTGGGAGCAAAGTGGGAGAAAGCTTGCTCACCCATCTTAGTAGAGCAGAGAGGAACGGTGAGCAGGGGAGAAGCAGAAGACCTTAGGGGACGAGAGTGGGTAACAGGGTTAAGCATAGCTGCAAGCATGTCGGGACCGGGTGGACGGGATAAGGGGTCAATAAGGCATCCCAGAGTGTAGGTGCTTAGGCCGTTGGGAGACAGCCAGTTCAATGCTGAGTAGAGCAGACAGTGGTGGGTGCAGCGGGGAGCCGACAGGGCAAATCTGAAGATGTTGTAGTATGTGGTGTGACACTTGGACAGCTAGTTCTGAGTACACTATGACTTTTTGTAATATAAAAATGTGTTATGGACTGTCTCTCATGAGAGATGCTGAGACAGCATGTGAGTTGTCACACGCACACACACACACCCAGGTTTTAGATTCAAGGTGTTACCTGGAAGGCCAGAAGCTAATTACAGACTAGAACAGGCCTTAATCAAGGATCTCCTATTTATCTAAGTCAATTATAGCTGTAGTTGCTAAGCGGGAAATCATAAACTTTTATGGCGTTTAGGGGAAGAGTGCAGATTATATGGCACCCTGGTGTGAAATCATAAATGCTTTGATGTCTTTGTGAGAGGATACTGCTTATAGATGAAAGGAAATTACAGACTTGATTGGGGAAGTCACATGGGGAAAGGAGTTTCTGCTGATGTAACCTTAATTAACTTTCCTTCTAAAATGATAAAACCTCCTGGGTGTATGATTTTTAATAAACAGTGGAGGAGCTAGCTGACCTCACACAAAGGTGTTGGCCAAGACAGTTTTTTAAACAGTATTCTATTTTTTCTTCAGAGACACTTTTATCTACTCTCTGACAAAGAAACATCTTTGAGCACTCTAAGCAAGTATACAGGTAGAGAGAGACAAAATCTAAGTACTGTAGTAGGAATTGCACTGTTAAATCCTTGTTCTTTTAAAAGACTGTATGGTTATTGTGATATATGGCTCTGTATTTTATATTTTACATACTTTTATCTATTTTAGTAAAACTCTATTTTTAGAGCCTACTTGGTCTGTCTTTGAATTTCTTTTCTTTAACAAGTGAAGTAAATATGGTTAAAGCAGACACTGCATAAGCTTGAATGGTGATACCAAACTGGAAAAAGGTAAGAGTAATCTGAGGTCTTTTATTAGAGTTTTTAAGGGTTCATTTCTGTACACCTGGTTAGCTGCCCGTAGGCAAAGATATCTGGCCCCCCGAAGACAGAATTATCTGAGCCTGTGCACTGGGTATGCTAGCAAGAGGTTCACAGTTTGAATCCCTCCAAGACGTGAGACCAAAGGTTGATTCAAACCCACAAAACAGACAGGAGGGTTACCCTGTTTCTGTTAACTGTTCACAAGACTCGGAGGTTGGCACTTTGGGAGCAGAGAGCTGACCTGCTGAGTGGGTTTGTGACATGTGGTATCCCATTTATGTAGATCAGCAGTCTTGGCATGAGAGAAGACAGGAAGAGCATATTTAAGCCCAGGGAGCAGAACCCCATGGGCTACGGAGATCCTGGCTGAAGTGGTGAGGGAGTGACGTACTCTGCAAGCGGCTCCAATCACCAAGTTGACGTGTTTACAAATTTCATTAAAATGCGAGGTGAAGTGGAGTTGGGGGTCAGGAGTCACCCCCAAGTATTTAAAGGAGTTTCTGCTGGTTATTGCAGATCCATCAGGGCATCGGACCTGCAGATGGGGGGACTCAGTACTGACTTTTCTTAATTACCCATAGAGCATGGTCTGAGTCTTGGATAGAGTAAGAATTAGATGGTTACAGGAGAGCCAGGATTGGATCTGTAAGAAAGAGGATGATAGGTGTGCATTGATGTCACTGACAGACGTGGAAGTAGAATAGAGGAGCAGGTCATCAGCGTACATAACAGATTTACAGAGGGTAGTGGAGGCTGGAATAATATTAACAAAAATGGAAAAGAGCAACGGGCCCAGTATAGAGCCCTGAGGGACACCGCAGGAGATGGCAGAGGTGGCAGAGTGGACTTTACAGAAAGAAACAGATTACGAATGACAGTCGAGGTAACTTTTGAACCAGGATAAGGTGGGACCAGTAGCACGAAGGCATTGCAGTTTGTTTAGTAGCAGGGGATGGTTAACCAGGTCGACCACTTTAGTAAGGTAAATGAATACGGCCACGGTGAGTCATCCATTATCCATATTAGGTCTTAACCTCACTAGTGAACAGCGTAAGAGCCTTTTTAGTGCTATGTCTGGGCCTAAAACCATGCTGGATAGGAGACTGAAGACTGAATTCAGTTAGATGAGAGATGAGCTGGCCATGGATTAATTTTTCCAGCAGTTTGCTAAGGGTGGGCAGTATAGCAATGGGCCTATAGTTTATTAATATCTTAGAGTCACCTTTTTTGAACACGGGAATAATCCTGGCCAATTTCCATATAAGAGGAACAGTAGAGGTAGAAATAGGTTGAATAGTCTAGTTACAGGGGTTGCTAAGAGGGAGGCCGCCAGACGAAGGATCCTTGGCTCAAAACCATCAGGACCCACACTTCCATTGAGATAAATTGATCTGAGTAGTTTTAGGACTTCCAATCCAGCATCAAAGGTGCTGGGGCATCGGAAGTATCCTTCAGGGATGTATGTGAGCCATAAGGAGAGGCCTGAGAGATGTTGGAAAGCATTGTGAAGAGAGAGTTAAAGGCTTCGGCAATAGTAGAGGGGTGATTTCAGCTGACATCATTCACCATCATTGCCCGCGGAGTCTGTGGCCTGTCATTCCTAAGGATTTCATTAATCCATGACCAATATCACTTTGGAGTAGATGTGGATGAGCAAAGTCGCTCACGGTAGTAGATACGTTTGGCCAGCCTAATCTCCTACTTGCAGGTATTTCTCCAGGCGCGATATTCCTCATAGTCTGAGGGTAGAGTGGAGGATTTCCATTTCACCCATAGCTTATCCCTTAGTTTTAGGCGTTGGAGTAGAGGGTGCCTAAGATACTTAATGGGTTTGCCCTTAACCCTACGGGTAGAGAGAGGGATTTGTCTCCTCTGTACGGAGAGTAAGGAGTTGGTGAAATATTCAGTAGCTGAGTTGACATCATTAGTGGTGAAAATAGGGGACCAGTCAACACGACTGAGGCCCTGAAGAAGGGTGACTGTGTCCAAGAGGGCAAAGTTTGAGAAGGATAGTACTTTGGGGGGATAAGTTGGGGGAGAGGCATCCCCACACACAGTGTATGGGACAGTGGTCGCTGATAGTCAGCTAGGACTCCCGTTGAGTTGATCTGGTCCATTCTGTTGCTAAGTATCCAGTCTATGAGCGTGCAGCTAGAACCATTGGGAGAAATCCTGGTAGGAGATGTGATAAGTTGAGTTAAGTTGGCCTTATTAATGGTTGATGCTAGGTGAGAGGCATTCGGGCCAGCCAGTCCAGGTTGAAATCCCCTAGACAGATGATGTCATTTTTCGAGGATACTGTAGGTATTTGATCAATGAGCTCTTCAAGACCAAGTTTACTGTCTCTTGGAGGTGCATAGACATTAAAGATGTGAAGTTTTGTTTTGCCTCCCAATAGTAGGAGAGAATGCAGAACTTCACAATGACTGAGGGGTTTACCTGGTACAAGAGACACATTGAGGTGATTTTTGTAGTACAATGCTAGGCCACCCCCTCTCTTGGAGGTGGGACTATCAGCATGAAGCAGGTTGTACCCTGACAGAGCACACATGGAGTTAGGGGCTGATGACTTTAGTCATGTTTCGGATAAGGCTAGGATATCAGGGTTATTAACTAGTACCCAAGTTTCTAGCTCAGAGAGGTTAACTGTCAAACTTCGGATATTGAGGTGGGCAAAGGATAGTCCTTGGGGTCTGGGCAAGTGAGGCGAGAAGACAGGCGGATGTTGCTTGTTATAGCCCATGGGGCCAGGGATTGGCTCAATGTCACTGGATAGTGAGAGGGATAGAGTAACAATCCAAATTGTGGCATGCACGAACGCACGAGAAGCACAGCCAGGGTTAATGATTTTCTTTCAGATCAGGAGCCTAATAATTGACCCGATAGGTTTGTTACTGAGGCCCAAAGGAGGTACCTGATCAGAGGATTTCTGCAGTAACATGTTTGAGTATGCAAAGTCGTTATGGGAGGCAGCAGTGTAGGTAGAGGGGTTCCCAAGGATTAGTGTCAATAAGCCTAGAGCCAGTAAGGAGAGAAAGGTGAAGAGGCATTTAATCAGAACCGTCAACCTTAAACTCGAGTGGGGGACAGAGAGAGAAGTGAGGAGGTAGAGAGAGTGCTCAGAGCGTAAAAGACCAGAGTACAGCTTACAGCAGGCTATTGGAGGTACTTTAAGTAAAAATTAAGAGATGGGGACCTCTAGTGGCCATCAGATATAAGCTGCAGATGAGAACTTGGGGAGATGAGTTTTTTTCAGTTTTTCGCAGCCCATGTGATGATTTGTAGCTTTATATTACTAGAACTAAGCACTTAGGAACCTTTGTTTGAAATTATTACGTACAGTAGTTGAACTCTCTGTAACTTCTCTATTTAACTGTAATTACTGGAAATGTATTTTTCTTGCTGCACTCTCTGTAACATCCCTACTCAACTGTATTTACTGGAAATGTACTTTTTTTCCTCAGGTCACCCCTGAAAAAGGGACTTGTTTGTCTCAGTGGGCCCACCCAGTCAACAAAATTCAAATAAATAAATAAATAATAGCCAGTCTCTAATCTGTTCAAATGATAGGTGCAGCACAGGTTTATTGGAGGGTGGAGTACTGTGCCTCTACTAGGATCAAGAGCTCTGTGACAAATTTCAGTTTTCCTTGTAACGAATTTGAGTAATCACCACAGAATTACATGGAGTTCCTGCAGTATCCTGTAAGATATCCCATCAAAAACTGTGATACTGCCCTTGATGTAGGTGGATGGCACTGAATGTTATACATATATTTTTGCTCGTCTGGCGTGCCTGACAGATTGATTTGATACAGTGATAGTGATTCAGAATCCATATAACCTGAATCGCTGATTGCAAGATGTCCTATGATTTGACCAACTACTCATAATTATACTGTCTTCATTCCACCAGAATCCATGGGGTTAAAAAACACCATTTCATCTGTCTCTTAGGCGCTGCAAGGCTTCCCCTCCAGCCAAATGTAAATCCTAGGGAAACATTGTTTTAGTGGTTCTTAGAAATTGCAATGGAAATCATAAGGGTTGTAAAAATTAACTGCAAACCCTGACAAAACCCTCAAATGACACCTGTACTTAAGAACAGCCGCTAGTCTGTTCTGAGACAGTACAGTAGGTGTGGTATATTTCTCTATCGCTTGTCTGTGTGAACGACAAAAAGATATTAAATAAACAGTAAGGGATAATAGACATTCACTAGTATTCATGATTACCTCCCATTTTAGCATCACTGTCCTCTGCCATTGAAGGCGAAGTAGTGTTACTTGTGACGTGTGTAACCCCCTGCAAAATGGGGGTTTCCAAAAGTCTTCCAGGAGCTTGCTAAGTGCTCCAAGTCTGGATGGTGTTCAGCGTTTAAGTTGTGCCATCTGATTTGTTGTGCTTTCTTTTTACTTGAACTGAGCCATCCAGCACCAGATTACAATTTGGGTTGTGTGTGTGTTGTTTTTCTTCTACAGGGCCCCATCCAGCCGCACCAGCCGGCCAACCCCAGGCAACGGAACTGGCTAGCCCCCCCTTCCATCCTGGGTACCCAGAGAGTGTACTGGTGGACCTTAATTACATGTACAATCAATTTTATTTATGTGGCTTTACTCAAATTAACCTGATCTCCCCGTCCTTGTTATATGCCCCTTAATGGCTTTTAGTGTTTTTGAACATACCTGTCTGACTGCATTTGTATTTGGCGACTATATTGTGTCATTGCTGTGGGTATTGCAAACCTTGTTTTACAGGGGATCCTCAGAGATGTGCTGCAGAATCAGTCCTGAGGGTAAGTAGGTACTGTATGTGTAAGAAGTGTGCATATGTGGGGAATTGGGAAGGTAACTCCCGGGTACTATGTGGGCCACTAGTGGGAACAAAGGGGGGGATTGCCGTGTCCCAGAGGGCTGTACCCAAGCTAGTTTAACCACTACCAACCCTGACCTCTGGGTGGAGGCACCCATCACTGGACCTAGGCCCCTTAACCTGTCACTAGCCATACAGGCAGGGGTAGTAGCCCTTGTGATAGCGACACCTAGGGGTTACATGTGGACAGACAGTTCTGAGTGCTGTATGATTTTTTTGTAATATAAAAATGTGTTATGGACTGTCTCTCATGAGAAATGCTGAAACAGCATGTGAGTATGACACACACGCACACACACACACACACACAGTCTTTAGACACAAGGTGTTACCTGGAAGGCCCAAAGCTAATTACAGAGTAGACCAGGCCTTGATCAAGGATCTCCTATTTATCTAAGTTAATTATAGCTTTAACTGATAAGAGGGAAATCATAAACTTTTATGGTGTTTAGGGGAAGAGTGCAGGATTATGTGACACTGGTGCAAAATCACAAATGCTTTGATGTCTGTGTGAGGGGGATCCTGCTCGTAGATGAAAGGAATTTACAGACTTGATTGGGGAAGTCACATGGGGAAAGGAGTTTCTGCTGATGTAACCTTAAATATCTTACCTTCTTATATGACAAATTTTCCTGGGTGTATGATTTTTCATAACCAGAGGAGGAGCTAGGTGACCTCACGCAAAGAGGTGGACAAAACTAGCTTTTAAACAAGTATTCTGTTTTCCTTCAGAAACTTTTATCTACACACTGACAAAGAAACATCTTTGAGCACTTTAAGCAAGTATACAGGTAGAGAGAGACAAAATCTAAGTACTGTAGTAGGAATTGCACTGCTAAAACCTTGTTCTTTTAAAAGATTTGTATGTTTTGTGATATATGGTTCTGTATTTTATGTTTTACATATCTTTTTATCTATTTTAGTAAAACTCTATTATTTTGAGTCTACTTGGTCTGTCTTTGAATTTCTTCCTTTAACAAGTGAAATATATGTGGTTAAAGCAGACACTGTGCATAAGCATGAATGGTGATACCAAACTGGAAAAAGGTGAGAGTTTAATCTGAGGTCTTTTATTAGAGTTTTTAAGGGTTCTTTTTTGTACGCCTGGTTAGGTGCCCATAGGCAAAGATATCTGGCCCTCCGAAGACAGAATTATCTGAGCCTGTGCATTGGGTACACTAGCAAGAGGTTCACAGTTTGAATCCCTCCAGAACTTAAGACCAAAGGTTGATTCGAACCCACAAAAACAGACAGGAGGGTTACCCTGCTTCTGTTAACTGTTGACAAGACTGCACTCGGAGGTTGACACTTTGGGAGTAGAGGGCTGACCTGCTGAGTGGGTTTATAATAGATTGGTTGGCAGCGGTGTGGATAATTTTGGTATTACAAGCTTTTATTGTTCAGTGTGTCAGCTTGAGACTGTCAGTTCACGTGAAAAGAAAGAAAAATGCAGTGATTTATTTTTTAAAAAAGGAGGCAGAACTATATCACTTGGCGTACAGTCAAGTTCCTACCCATTTTATTTTTTTTTCTAAAGTGCAAATCAGAGTAGCCGTAGTTAGGGAAGAAAATAACTTCCAACTACAGTAGGCACACTGTAGACTACTTAAGGCAGTTGTGCGGGGACAGAGGAGTCCCATTCGAGGTGAAAGCCAGCAAACAGAACCTCATAGATGTCCTGATGGTAGCAGATACCCAGAGCAGTGAGTCACGGACCGTGACTGAAAAGCACCAAACCTTGAGTGTGGCAGGGCTAGTGGCCAGTGCAGGGTCCAGATCTGATGAGGAGGACAACATGGCCAGTTCCAGCGAAGGGCCACAACAGCAGGGGAAGGTCACCAGTATCCTGGATCCAGAAGTACTCAGACTGCAAATTGAGTTGCGCAGGATGGAGCTGGAGTTCCAGAGAGAAGAGAAGCATGAACAGTGAGCCGAAGAGGAAAAGAGAGAGTGAGAATGCCGAGACGCAGTCTGTGAGGAGCAGGAGCACCAGAGGCAACACGAACTGGAGAAGCTACGACTCTAACATAGCAGCACCAGAGCAGGTAAGTGGCTTGGGTTTAACTGGGACTACAGAACTGGGTTACAAATTGAATTCCAAATTAATAGCCAAATTTAAAGAGGGGGAGGACATGGATGCCTTTTTAAATTCTTTTGAAAACATCTGTATTCAGGCTAATATTCCTAGAGAGTCCTGGAGCTTCCAGCTATCCCCGCTACTTACCTGGAAAGCTCGGGATGCATTGGGTCAAATGGACAACGAGGACAGTAATGACTACAGCAAACTTAAAGCTGCACTGTTAAAGAAATTTGAATTAACTGCTGAATCATACACAGCTAAATTCCATAAGCTCAGGAGAAGCCCTGACATGAGTTTCGAGGAGCTAGCCACATATTTGTTTATCTATTTTAGTAAAACTCTGTTTTTAGAGCCTACTTGGTCTGTCTTAGAATGTCTTCCCTAACAAGTGAAATATATGTGGTTAAAGCAGACACTGTGCATAAGCTTGAATGGTGATACCAAACTGGAAAAAGGTGAGAGTTTAATCTGAGGTCTTTTATTAGAGTTTTTAAGGGTTCATTTTTGTACACCTGGTTAGGTGCCCGTAGGCAAAGATATCTGGCCCCCCGAAGACAGAATTATCCGAGCCTGTGCATTGGATATGCTAGCAAGAGGTTCACAGTTTGAATCCCTCCAGAACTTGAGACCAAAGGTTGATTTGAACCCACAAAAACAGACAAGAGGGTTACCCTGTTTCTGTTAACCGTTGCCAAGACTGCGCTCGGAGGTTGGCACTTTGGGAGTAGAGGGCTGACCTGCTGAGTGGGTTTGTGACATTACTTACCACAGGAGGTAATGTTCATGAATACAGGCCAATAACAGGAAATGTAAGTACTTTATACTTCCTGCTTTGTGGCTGACTACATGCAGAGAATGTTTAGAGCCATGGGTTCATGATATTTAAAGCAATGCAAGTTGCACTGTTAAATGCACTTTAGCAAACTTGCAAAGCAGAGTGTTTTAAATGCATGCACTGTTCAATGGAAAGGATGATTGTGTCTGCCCATTCTGGGCTTTACAGCAGTGATTAAGTTTTGTGGATGGTGCAGATCTGTGCAGTGAGGGATATGACAGCACCTCAGTGGCAGGCGTGCTCAGTCAGCATATAACTTACCATTATCATCCCCCTCTCAGCTCTTATGCGGTTATATGCATTCCTTATAACAGCTCTCCTGGGAAAGAAGGAAAAAAAGGAAGATCAGGTTGGTTTTATCTGCCTGCATGCCTTTTCCTTCAATCAATCAATCAATCTTTATTTTACCAGGTGGAACACCTTTGAGCAAGCTCACTTTCAAGGGGGTGCCTGGGTGGATACACAAAATCAGTATAACAGGAACACATTGTCAGTACATCAGTATAACAGTAATAAAATAGGTAAGGACAACGCAAAGGGATGAAAAACAACGCAGTGGACAGCAACTTATATGTAAATATACAATAAACTCTTGTATAATTACAACAATTTACAGCATTTGTACAATGGCAGCAAATACAGAGTGAGAGACCTGCTGGGATAGATAACTGACTAGTATGGGGAAGCACAGAGGAAGGGAAGAGGAGGGAAGAAGAGCAGAAGGAGAGGAGGAGCACCAGGGATACAACTATAGTTGCGGAGCACGTCAAGTAAAACACTTACAGGGCTCAGCAAAGGATCTTGCATAGAGTGTTTTGAACTCAGATAGATTAACTGGGCTAGCCAGTTTTAACGTTTTGGGAGTTTATTCCATGACTGAGGTAGCACGTAACTGATAGAAGATCTGCCAAAGCGGGATTTGACCTTTGGTACAAGTAATGAGATGTAGGAATAACTTCTCAGGGCATAATTACCTAGGGTACAGGAGGGCAAGCAATCAGAAATATAATGGGGTAGCCTCTTAATAATTGCCCTGTAAGTCCAAAAAGCAGCATTCCTTTGTCTCCAGAATGTAAGGGATGGCCAACCCACTAGAGAATAAAGTGCACAGTGACGCGTGGTGTAGGCTGCACCACAAATGAATCGAAGGGCCCTGGTAGGTACAGGATATCGAGCTTAGCTAGAGCTGACCCTGGGACTTGGCCATATAGGAAGTCAGCATAGTCCAACAGTGCTAGAAAAGCAGTTTGTACCAGCCTCTTCCTATCCTCATAAGTAAACAGATGTTTGATTCTATAAAATAGACCAAGCCTTTGCTTCAGATTTTTTGAGAGTTCCTCTATATGCACGGTGAGGGAAAGTCTACTGTCGATCCACACCCCTAAGTATTTGAATTCTTCTACATAATCCAGTGACTCACCTAGCAGCGTGTTAATAGGTGCCACAGGGCCAGATAAGGATGGATTTGATGCAGGATTGATCGGGGACAGGAGCATGGCCTTATTTTTTTGGCATTTAGGAGTAGTTTTAGGTTAAGCAGGTTTCGTTATAGTAGATTAAAGTCAGATTGAAGGTCCATACTGGCACACTCAGGGGTAGGCCTGGCAATGTAGAGGACCGTGTCATCTGCGAAAAGATGGATGTCGGAAGATTTGATTCCATAGTCAACATTATTGATGTATAATGTGAATAGCAGAGGACCCAAAATGGAGCCCTGCAGCACTCCTCTGGTGATCAGTTTCAGTGGAGAGAGATCACCCACTGCTTTGACTTGCTGCCTAGGACTGGTAAGGTAACAAGGGAACCATTTCAAGGATAGTGCATCCAATCTGATATTACGAAGGGTACCCAGGAGAAGGTCATGGTCCACAATGTGGAATGCCTTACTTAGATCAAGAAAGACTGCACACATGTAGTTCTTTCCATCAAGGGCTCTCTGCCAGTCATGTGTTACCTTTACAAGTGCTGAAATTGTACTATGGTGAGGCCTGAAGCCTGATTGTACAGGACTGAGCAGGTTGGAGGAGTCAAGATAATTTCTGAGTTGTATATTAACTATTTTCTCTAGTAATTTAGAGAGGATGAGGAGTAGAGAAATAGGTCTGTAATTATTGAGGTCACTTGGGTTTCCTGATTTGAAAAGGGGTAAAACTTGAGCAGTCTTCCAGGTAGACAGGAGTTCACCCAAATCAAGAGACAAATTACAGAGGTGCGTGATTGGTACTGCCAAGACATGGTGACTAGGCTTTAGAACGTATGGACCAATAAGATCCACACCCATGCTTCTTCTGGTATCCAGTTGTAGAAGCAGGTCCTCCACTTCTTTGAGTGTAACAGGCTGAAAGGAGAAAGTTGTGGCTGAGGCATGAGGAATAGGGGCAGGTTTTGCCAAGGCCTGGGCTGAGAGCTGGGTTTGGAGGTGATTGGCAGGTGAGGAGTCGAAAGCCATCCCTGCGGTGGCAAAGTGGTTGTTTAGGAGACCTAGGATCCCGGCTTTGTCAGTAATAGAGGAGCTGTTCTGTGAGATTGTTGTGGGGAGGGAGCTAGAGGATGCATGCCCTTCGATATCTTTAAGGTTTTTCCAGAACTTGGCAGGGCACGCGGTGGAGCAATCCAACACTGCAGTAGAAATTAGCCTTTTTCAGTTCTGATAAGCTTCGTGAAGAGGTTCCTGGTGGTCCTGAAGGCAGACCAATCAGAAGGAAGTTTTATTTTCCATGCCTTTTTCCAAAGTTTATCCCTGCTATGCAAAGCGGACCTCAGTTTAGTCGTAAACCAGGGAAACGACTTCTTCTTCTTGGTGTGGATTTTGACCAGGGGTGCATGTCTGTCTAGTGCTCCAAGGACAGTGTTACAGAAGGTATTATATGCCTCCTCAACTGACTTGGCAAGGTAGAAGTCCTGCCAGAATAAGGAGTTCTGTAGGTCTGAAATCAAAGCCAAAGGGTCAAATTTGTGGAAACATCTTTTAAAGATGTACCTAGACGAAGTGGTAGGTTTGGGTGTAGATCTTATGCAAATGATAAGGCAATGATCTCTAAGATCTGAGAAAAAGACACCAGAGTGGGAAAATAAGTGGATTTTATTTACTAGTATAAGGTCTAACAAGGAGCTTTTGTTGGGGTCTATTTTGTTCGGATGTGTTGCTTCAGTAATAACTTGGACAAGCCCGAAGGTGCCACACAGGATTTTTGAGGGGTTCAGAGCAGTCTGAGAGCCAGTCCAAATTGAGGTTGCCCAGGATAATAACTTCAGAATGCATTGTACTCAAGAAGCTGGTTAAGTAGCTCAGCAAATGTAGACCTGCAGAGGGAGGCCTATAACATCCTATGATATACAGGGAAGAAGAGGAAGAAAGCTGAATCTTGATGGTTAGGCTTTCAAATTCCTTTGGGACAGATGTGGAATCAGCAGTAGAAACGGTCAATTTGTCCAGAATGTAGATGGCAACCCCACCTCCTCTGGCAAGTCTATCCATTTGGAAAATATTGTAGGATGGAATATTCACCTCAGAGTCCAAGGTGGAGTGTCTGAGCCAGGACTCAATGACGAACCAGGACATCTGACTTGGTATGTGAAATCCAGGTCTAGATAGCGTCTACTTTTTATGTTGATTGCATGCAAGTGCAAGAAACATATTGCGGCAGCTTTTGCAAGAAGCAGGTTGTGGAGGCGCGGCACTGTTGTGGCCAAAGCCCCCACAGCCTTTAAAGGCTTGGCCCGCTGTCTCCAATGGTGTGGCACACTGCTGCTGACACTAGTTCAGCCAGTGTGCCACAACCTTCTAAAGTTTTAGCTGCTGCAATCAGGGGCCACCTCATCATTGCAGTGTCATCCGCTGCAATGAGGAAGCGACCCCTCTTTGCAGGGCTGTTGCTGACAGGGAGCCCAATCCCTGTCAGCTTGTCCCCCCCATCTGTTGTGTGCTGAGGGGGGTGCCCAGTCCCCCTTGGCTTATGTCCCCCCTCCTTCTGTGTTTGCCAATGGGGGTGCCCAAGCCCCGTCTGCATATCCCCCCCATTTCTTGTGTGCCAAGGGGGTGCCCAATCCCACTTGGCTCATGAGCCCCCCCCAAGTATGTGCCGACGGGGGTACCCAATCCCCATTGTCTCCAATGCCCCCCTACCCCAAAACACACGGGTGGCATGCTGGGAGCCCACCCCAGCATGCCAAAAGTACAAAAAAAACCAAAGTCCCTCAATGTCTTTTTTTTTTACTCCTAAAAAGAAGAAAATGGTCCCTCAACGTCTGCAACCCCTCCCGCAACCCGCGCCCTCCCACTGCGTACCCCGCCTCCCCACACACCCCTCACCTCATACTTACTTCTGGAGCCCAGATTTTCAACATTAGCATTTTTCCACACCTCCTTGTGAACAGTACAGCTGTCATTTTTCACATCCTGGCCAAAATGTGTGTTTGCACTTCCGGCACAGAATAGCGCGGTCGCTGTGGGAAATCAGTGTTCAGGACAGAGTACAAAAATGACAGTGACACTGTTCGTGAGAAGATGTCCTAAAATGCCTATGTTGAAAATTTGGTGCCTATATGCCATAAATGATTACGAAGCGCAGTTATTATTTGCACGCACGTCAGAAGTTCGCCGAATTTATAATATTTTCACTCCAGATTTTCAACATTGCCATTGTTCTGCACCTCCCTATGAACAGTACAGCTGTCATTTTTCAGATCCTGGCCGAATTTCGCCATTCCGGAGGAGAATAGTGCGGTCGCTGTGGGAAATCCATGTTTGGGACACATTATGAAAATGACAGTGACACTGTTCATTAGCAGAGGTCCTAAAATGCGTATGTTGAAAAGCTGGAGATGAAAGTCCATAAAGTGAGTGTGCTACAAGCATGCATTGCGCAGTTTCCACGCACGCTCGTACCTTCTCAACTCTGCAATATTTCACTCCAGATTTTCAACATTGCCATTTTTCCACACCTCCTTATGAACAGTGCAGATGTTATTTTTCACATCCTGACTGAAATGTATTTTCGCTCTTCCGACGCACAATAGCACGGTTGCTGTGGGAAATCAGTGTTCGGAACACATTAAGAAAATCACACTGACATTGTTTATGAGCAGAGGTCATAAAATGCCTATGTTGAAAATTTTGTGATGAAACCCCATAAAATGACTGTGTTACGAGCGTGCATTGTGCAGTTTCCACGCACCCTTGTAACTCAGCAAATTAGTAATATTTTCACGCCACATTTTCAGCACTGGCATTTTACCACACCTTCTTATGAACAGTACAGCTGTCATTTTTCACATCTGGGCTGAAATGTGTTTTCGGCTTCCGGCGCAGAATATCGCAGTCGCTGTCGGAAATCAGTTTTTGGGACAGATTAGGATCGAGCGAGTGAGAAAGAGTGACCAATCTCAACTGAGCTCTGTCGGGACTGCAGCGGATTTCTTTGTGGGCAGAAAAAGGCGCCAACGCAGGCAGGAGCCCAGTACAAAAGGGCAGCCTGCAGCGCCAGGAGACACAGAACGAGAGACTGAGAGAGGGGGAGTGAGTGAGCTCAGTGGAGCTCTGTTGGGACTGCTGCAGATTTCTTTGTGGGCAGAAAAAGACAGCAATGCACGCAGAGGCCCAGTACAAAAGGGCAGCCTGTAGCGGCAGAAGAAACAGAATGAGCGACTGAGAGAGGAGGAGTGAGCAAGCTCAACGGAGCTCTATCGTAACTGCTGCGGATTTTTCTGTGGGCAGAAAAGGGCGGCAACGCAGGCAGGAGCCCAGTACAAAAGGCTAGCCTATGGCGCCGGCAGAAACAGAATGAGTGAGTGAGAGACGGGGAGAGAGCGAGCTCAACAGAGTTGTGTCAGGACTGCTGCAGATTCCTTTGTGGGCAGAAAAAGGCAGCAATGCACGCAGGGGCCCAGTACAGAAGGGCAGCCTGCAGCAGTGGGAGAAACAGAACGAGCGAGTGAGAGAGGGGGAGTGAGTGAGCTCAACAGAGCTCTATCGTGACTGCTGCAGATTTCTCTCATGGCAGAAGAAGGTGCAACACAGGCAGGAGCCCAGTACAAAAGAGCAGCCTGGAGCGGCGGCAGAAACGGGACAAGCGAGTGAGAGCGGGAAATGAGTGAGCTCAACGGAGCTCTGTCGGGGCTGTTGCAGATTTATTTGTGGGCAGAAAAAGGCGCCAACAGAGGCAGGAGCCCAGTACAAAAGGGCAGCCAGCAGCACCAAGAGAAACAGAAGGAGCGAGTGAGACAGTGAGAGTAAGTGACCTCAACGGAGCTCTATCGTAACTGCTGTGGATTTCTTTGTGGGCAGAAAAAAGCAGCAACACAGGCAGGAGTCCAGTACAAAAGGCCAGCCTGCAGTGCCGACAGAAACAGAATAAGCAAGTGAGAGAGGGGGAGTAAGCAAACTCAACGGAGCTCTATCATAACTGCTGCAGATCTCTTTGTGGGCAGGAAAAGCTGCCAACACAGGCAGGAGCCCAGTACAAAAGGGCAGCCTGCAGCAGAGGGAGACACAGAATGAGCAAGTGAGGGAGGGGGAGTGAGTGAGCTCAGCGGAGCTCTGCTGGGACTGCTGCGGATTTCTTTGTGGGCAGAAAAAGACAGCAATGCACCCAGGGGCTCAGTACAAAAGGCAGCCTGCAGTGGTGGGAGAATGAGCGAGTGAGAAAGGGGGAGTGAGTGAGCTCAATGGAGCTCTATCATGACTGCTGTGGATTTCTTTGTGAGCAGAAAAAGGCGGCAATGCAGGCAGGATCCCAGTACAAAAAGGCCAGACTGCAGTGCCGGCAGAAACGGAACAAGCGAGTGACAGAGGGGGAGTGAGTAAGCTCAACAGACCTGTGTCAGGACTACTGCAGATTTCTTTGTGGGCAGAAAAAGCCACCAACAGAGGCAGGAGCCCAGTACAAAAGGCCATCTTGCAGTGCCAGGAGAAACAGAATGAGCGAGTCAGAGAGGGGCAGAGACCCACCTGAACGGAGCTCTGTTGGGACAGCTGTGGATTTCTTTGTGGACAGAAAAGGGTGCCAATGCAGGCAGGAGCCCAGTACTAAACAGCAGCCTGCAGCACCAGGAGAAACAGACTGAGTGACTGACAGAGGGCCACTGAGCGAGATCAACGGACCAACGCAATCAACATTTGGCATAGACAAATGCTTGTTTTGAGAGGCTGCACGCATTTATGTGGAGGATGCTCAGTCCTTTAAGTTTAGCTAGGTCCCAGGGAGCCAAGATTGTTAGAGGGGGGGGGCCTGGATTTAGTTCGACACTGCCTGAACAAAGCAACAGCAGCACTAAAATCCTTTTAAGAGCGCTCAGCAACAGTTTGTAGGACCTTGCACGTTCCCATTTTTGGAAGGAAAGTGGGCAAGGCTTTGGGTAGCTAAAGTGTGCATCAAGAGAGCCCAGGGTTGCACAGAGAAACACCCTGACCTGAAAAGAAAATGTAGAAGGGTAAGACAGAGGGGGTGTGCTTTGGCTGGAACACCTATTAGGCAACAATGTTATAGTCCCAGCATGCCAGCACCTCAGGTATAATACACTGGCTTTGCCCATGGTTTAGTGTTGAATGGGTGATACACCATGCATTTCCCCCTCCCCCCCACTGCACAATATTTATACCATGTATGCCTGAGCGGTCTTTTGACATTCATTTTTGTTGTTGCCTCCCCTCCTACCTCAGTCATGCCTGCCCTCACCTGCTCTTAGGATCATGGATAAGCCATGGTTAAGGCCACTGATTTACGATGATTAAAGTAATGAAATTCTGTTTTCAAGACTTGAAATTCTGGGAATTGCAGTGGTGATTGTTAGTCAAATTTCTGGATTTTACTGGGATTTTACTGTCATTTTTTTAGTATGTGTATATGTAACTTCCCTTCCCCCATAGAGAGAAAGCCTACGGTGGGTTAGTTTGGAAGCTTTTGTCCCTATTACAGTCCCAGGGTGTAAACCCATGACAGATAAAAATCTTTCTTTCCTTTGGAGCAGCCAGTCAGCCATTGGCTGGGAGTACCCCCGAGGGTGGGGCTTGTTTAGGCTGCATGGAAGAGCATGGGCTGCAGGAGTCAGTCTGAAGGTGGAAGTGGGGGAGATAGCCCGCTTCCAAGTGTCAGCCCATTTCTCAGTGTGTAGGACCCCAGCGAGCCTTATTGAGGATGTGGTGACAGCCATTGTGAACGAGACCCCTTCTGGGGATGAGATAACCACCCGGAAGGAGGAAGGGGGTACTAGCCTGCTGTGGCTACCATGGGAATTGAACCTTCAGAAAGGGGAAACGGAACTTCATGTCCATGGTGAAAAGCATCATCAATTACTGAGCCTTGGACAGACAGAGCCAATTTGGCAGCTAAGCATTGGGGAGCATTGAGAAGGACGAATCCCGGGTCCATGCCACCCAGTTTACAGGAGGAGTGAAATAGCTCCATTTGGATTGTAGAAGATGTGGCCCAGCTCATAGTCAAGAGGGTTGCAGTCACCTTGAGTATGGGACTGCAGTCCAGAGAGAAGATTCAAACCTGTGACTGTGTAGATGTCAATGACAGCCTGTCAGGTAGAGAGTGTAGCCAGTGAAAAGAGAAAGCTGGGTTCGAGCCTGCCATTGAGAGAGTTAAAGCTGCCAGAATTTGTACAGTGTAAAAATACTAGAAGGGGTTGACTGTATTCCAAATAATTGCCCATGGCAATTGCAATAACCACCTGTGCTGATTACGGAAATTTAAAAATATGGACTCAAGGACAATGCATGGACATTGAGATAGCAGACCCTTTGGTCCAGTGCCTTAATATTCCTCCAGTGGGATGTATTGCTGCCCCTTTAAGAAAAAGCTCATTGGAGTGATCAAATTCTTTATTAAAGAATCCTTTTACTATTATCAATTGCCTTTTGGATTTCATGTCTGGCATGTTTGTTGTGTCACCAACCCAGTTTTCCTCTTAGCCCAGCACCCCATGAAGGAAGCCTGCTCCCAGGTCCCGAAGAACAAAATGTAAATCAGCTTTACAGTTTCTGTTGTGGTTGCCCCATCCCCACGGATGCTCCACCATCATATTCCTAGACACTGGGGGAGGGGGCTACACATAAATAGTCAAACATACAAAAGTACCAGCAGATACAGGCTGTATGGTCTATCCAGTCTGGTTGAGTGTGCAGCACTTCAGCCCATTAGACTGCAGCTGCCCCCTCCCATTAACTCTTCCTCTCCCAACTCCCCCCGGTATGTACTTTCCCTTGAACTTGTCCCACCCCTCTTGAACCACCCCACAGTCTCAGACTGATACGAGTTGTTCATGCAGCGCATTCCACTCTGTTACCACTCTTTCAGTGAAGTAGTGCCGCCTTCTTTCCCTCCTGAAACTACCCCCCTTTTAACTTCAGGGAGTGCCCTCTGGTATCTCTTCCATTCTGGAGAGTTAACCCACCCTGGAAGCCTACTCTGTTCATCCACTTCAGTACCTGAAAGTCTCGATCATGTCCCCACTCTCTCTTTTCTATCCTCCAGGGAATACATGTTGAGCTCTTTTAGTCTTTCCTCGTAAGTTCTATCCCCCAACCCTTGGATCATCTTTGTTGCTCTTTGCTGCACTGCCTCCAGTAGTTTTATATCCCTTTTCAAGTATGGGCACCAGAACTGCACACAGTACTCCAGGTGCGGCCTCATGAGGGACCTATACAGGGGCACTATGACTTCTCTACATCTGGGTGTAATCCCCCCTTGCTATGCACCCTAGCATCCTGTTAGCCTTAGCCGCTGCCTTCCTACACTTGGCTGAGTGATTTAATTCCCCAGTCACCAGCACCCCCAGATTCTTCTCCTTGTCAGATGTGGACGGTTTGATACCATCCATCCAGTAGCTGTATCCTGGGTTTTTGGCTCCAAAATGCATCAATTGCACTTCTTGGCATTGTACCCAGGCTGCCAGGTGTGCGACCACTCCTCAAGTCTTGCCAAGCCCACCTGCAGTAATTTGACACCCTCCTCCCCATCTACCTCAGCACAGATCTTGGTGTCATCGGCAAAGAGGCTGATCTTATTCCTGATCCCAACCGTTATGTCTGCGATGAAAATGTTAAACAGGACTGGTCCCAGTGCTGATCTCTGTGGGACACCACTTGTCATTGCCCTGGGCTCCGATGCTTCTACCCCCCACAACTACCCTCTGTTGCCTGTCCCTCAGCCAGTTTTCTACCCATTGGGCTAGCTTCCACCCTATACAAAGACTCCTCAACTTGCAGCACAACCTTCCATGTGGCACTGAATTGAAGGCCTTGCTGAAATCCAGGTAGACTACATCTACTGCATAGCCCTCGTCCAGTGCCCTCGTGATCCAGTCCAAAAAATCAACCAAGTTTGTCTGACAGGATCTGCCAGTGACGAACCTGTGCTGTCTGCCATCTTGCAGATCATTATCCATAAGAAACTGCACCAGCCTTTCTTTGAGGATAGATTCCATCAGTTTCCCCACAATTGCGGTGAGGCTCACCGGTCTGTAGATCCCTGGTTCATCCTTGGGCCCACTTTTGTAGAGAGGTACCACGTGTGCCTCCCTTCAATCTCTGGGCACACATCCCGTATTTAGTGAGGTGTTGAACAGATCCACCAGTGACTCTTCCAGGACCTCTGCCAGCCCCTTCAGCACCCTGGGATGTACCCCGTCTGGCCCAGGTGCCTTGTCTACCCTCAGAGACCTAAGGCCCTCCAGCACCCTTTCCACCGTGATGACCCTGTCTGTGGTTGTCTCACCCCCCATGCCTGCGCCCCCTTTCCCTGCAGGAACGGGCCCATCCCTCTCCCTTGTGAACACTGAACAGAAGTACTCATTAAGTACTTCTGCCCTCTCGGCCCCCTTGTCTACCCACCCACGACCTTTCCTGATCCTAACTATTTGATCCTTGTGCTTCCTCTTTTCCCTGATATACCTGAAGAAATACTTTTCCCCTTCCTTAATCCCCTGTGCAAATTTCCTTTCCCTGGCTGCCTTTGCAGTCCTGACTACTCTGCTCACTTCCCTGGATTTCCTCACAGAGTTCTCCCTATCCTCTGCCCTGTTGGTTCTCTTGTAGGTTCGGAATGCCCTTCTCGTATCCCTCACCTTCTCCATTACCTCTCTAGTCATGCAGCTTGGTTGCTTGGTCCTTGATTTCTTTTGCTGGCTCTTGACACAAGCTTTAGTGGATTCAATCAGCCCTAGTTTTATGATCGCCCATTTCTGCTCTGTGTCCATGTCAGGGTGGATGCCACCTATGTGTGTTCTCATTAATTGCCCCATCCTGCCAAATTCTGCCTTTCTGAAGTCCAGGACCTTTGTTTTTGTATTGTGGATCTCTCTACCCAAACTGATAGAGAACCACACTGTGTGGTGATAGCTCCCAGCCAGTGGTTCCTCCACCCTTACATCTGTGACCTGTTCTCCATCCTCTAGCACCAGGTCTAGAATATTTTCTTCCCTTGTTGGCACTGTCACCCTTTGGGTCAGGAAGCCATCCTGGATTGCTTCCAGGAGGATCTGCTCCCTGGCGCATGTGGTGGCTGGGATGCTCCAATCCACCCCTGGTAAACTGAAGTCTCCCGCCACCACAGTGCTCCCTTTGCCACAGAGTCTCCTTAGCTGCTCCTCTAGCTCCCTATCCATGTCCTCTTTCTGGGTTGGGGGCCTATAAACAACCCCCAATCGGACCCTAGCCCCCTTTGGGGCATGGAGTTGTATCCAAATGACTTCTGACCTGCCTTCTTCCCCCTCCTCCCTGACACATCCAATCCCTTCCCTTATGTAAATGACTACTCCCCCCCTTACCTTTTTCTCTGTCCCTCCTGAATAATTTAAATCCTAGTCAGAACAAAAGAAGTTTTAATATGCAGAATATTAAATGAAAAAACTGAAAATAGTACAGAAAGCAATCATAAGAAGAATATAAGTTCTGTAGATTTACTGAGCCAATATAAAATGTCAAATTCTATGAAATTCTTTGTTTTTACCAGTGTGCAGGCAGTCAATGTTCTGGAACTTTACCAGGGTTTCTGGTAAAAATTGAAAACCAGTGACCTTGGCCATGGTTGTACATGGTCAACAACCATCGTCATTCATGGTTTGCCAACAGGGCATGCATTGTGCTAATCTAATCGCACATTCAGGGTTGTAGTGAGGTATGGCAGTGCAGGTGGAGTGCCTTCAGCCTCTGGAAGTACACTTAGGTCAGCATAATGCACAGCCTCAAAGTGTCTTATTGCACATATAAAATGAGCAAATGGAGAAAAGTAAAAAAAAAAAAAAAAATCACCTTTCGTTTTTTTGTTAAAAGTAACTAATAAAAAAATACAGTAGTTCCTCCCTAGCTATCAAGCATGTCTAGCTCACATTTAATAGATGGAATGTCTGCTTATCATGGAATGCAGGAATTTAAACTTCTGCAGAATTCTGCTAGCTGAATATTCACCTGTCCCCACAGAAATACACATAGCAGATGGCCTCAGTAAAGCCAGGGATTAAGTTTTTATCTATGACAGAACAAGCAGCAAAGATTTCCCTGGCAGGCAGGTAAGTGCGGTGTGTGTGTGTGTGTGTGGGGGGGGGCACATGGCCAGAAAATAAGCTCCAAAAATGAAACTGTGAGTAGTACTTCATTTTGTTTTAATTTTTGTATGTGTGTAAGGAGAAAACTACGGTATAGATGAAAAGAACAATTATACAATGGCAAGAAAAAATCCTGGACTCTGATTGGTCAGTCTGGGGCTGGACCTGTGATGTTATCCCAGCACAACATCACGGCTCTAGTCTCAGCCTCACTGTGAACCTGCAGATGAGCATTTTTATTTATGGAGCATTTTTTTGATTGTTTCATCTGCTCTTAAAAAACAAAAATATTTTTCCACACAAAAACATCTTTAAAATGATTTTTTTTATTCTGTATAACAACGAGCCATTGTATAATAGCAGTAATGCCCTCCAGGGTGTGTGTCGTTTGGGATAACATCACGCCTCAGTTGTTGGACGCACTCGGCCTGTGGCCTCGTGCCCAACCTCCTGAGGCGTGACGTTATCCCAGCACGACACACACCCTGTCGGGCATTATTGCTTAATTAACAAATTTGTTTGTTCTTTTTGTTTTGAGAGAGTTTTGTTTTTAGGGCCTAGGTGATTTATTTTAGTGAGTGTAGAAGGCAACCATGTTTGTAATGACAATCAGAAATTTCTGAAAAAGGCATTGGTATTGGTCTTGTTGATAAGCTGTGTTCTGATCATCGGTGCTTTTGTTTTACCTGAGCATCACTAGATCTAAGACATAGGTGCCAACCAATCAGTACACAGAATTTTCCCTATCCATTTTGTGAGATTTCTATAACTTTTACTAAGGACAGTAGCCTAATGGAACTAATACAATTTATAATAGTTATTGTTAAAAAGACGATTTTAGGAATAGCGCTTCAGCCTGAATATATTTTGAGAAACTGTTTTTTTTCCTTGAAAAACAAAACAGATACACTACAAAGCTGTCATAATTTATTTTGAGAATATAACTCATCCTGGCAAGTCTTTGGCTGGATTACGACTAGCTCAAATAAAAGGTAGGATAAATTTAAAAACAATGCTAACTAGAAATAAAATCAATCAAGAGAGCTGTGTCTTTCGATCGAATCTTCACATCTGGGGTTGATACCTCTAACACTGCTTTAAACTATCTAAACCACTGTAAAGGGGCTTAAGTGGACCCATCTTCAAATGAGGCCAACAGACAACTGGAAATAGTTCACGCAGTTGTACAGTAGAATCTGTAATGTCAGTAGTTTACACAATAGAACTACTAACGTGCTAAAAGCAATGTTTATATTTTAACCAGGATCCCATCATAATATAAGCTTAAACAAGATTCAAGGAGAATACATTTGCTTGTTTTGTTTAAAATCTGGAAAAGTCCATGGGCCAAAGACCCGTTTACATGGGTGACCAGAATAGCCAACAGATATACAATACAATATTATATGCAATGTGAGAATAGAACATTTCACTAATATCATAATTAGAAAACAAACAAACCCGGAAAACCATTATCATGCATGGGCACTAAGAGACGTATATTTACATCAGCAACAATCGTGGCTGCAATCTGAAACCATTCAAAGCAGCAGTATCTGTTAGTTTCCACGCCATTTTTTTTTCCGGCAATAACGTTTTCCTGGCAAAAACATGACTATAATCATTTTTCTTTTTGATTTCCTTCATTCCTGAATGAAGCTACAGGAGTTGGATGTTTTTAAAAGTTCCTGCTCCCGTTCACTGCCCGTAATGAAAAAAATAAATATCTTGGTATGGTGCTGTACTAGTACTATCACATGCACGTGATTGCACTATCCTAATACATGCGCAGCATGAATCTAACACTTACATTCAACAGGTAACCTCAATAGAAGAGAGTTTCAAAAACTGCCAGTGGCTGGGCAACTTTAATGACACAAGTCATTAATTACGCAACTAGTTGTAAAAGCTGTCTTAAAAATATCTGAGAAACTTAAAAACACACTGAGGATCAATCTAACAAAGTCAGACATACATTTCTGGCAAACAACTATATAATGAACTGCTTTGCCAACTAGTAAACACTGCTGCTTTAAAATGTTATTTGATCAGAAAACAGTTCTTTCTTTTTCCAAACTGAAAATGGATTTCGTTATCCCAACTAGTCTCACTTCACTGTATAGTTTCTTCAGCAGTTTGTGCATCCACCATGGACAACCTTGTCTATGAATCATGGGCAGACCATGGATGCAGTTATCATGGACAAAGATCAGGGACAGAGCAGGGATCACAAGGGATATCCACGGACAACTGTTTCTACCCATGAAAACATAGACAACCAGAGAACACGGCTGTTTCAGCTCTGCTGTCATTGCTGTGGTGCTCTCTGCTGTGCTTCTTACTGCCTAGATTCAGCTTGTTGCTGTGCTCCTCCCCAGCCCCACTCTTGTCCGTTTTTCTCAGCAGCTCACTGCTGTGTTTTTCTATGGCTCTGGGTGTGCATTCTTTTCTCTACCCAGCTGGGTCTACAGCCTGTGTGTGTGTTGGTTCTGCCTCCAGTGGCTCTTCTAGCTGGCCTCTGCAGTGTGTTCTCTGCTCAATGGCCTCCTGTGACTGTTTTCTGCTATGATATGTGCTGACAGTCCGGCTGCTTCTGCTGGCATATACCCAACCTTTCTGCATGGTGCATGGCTTCGGTCCTATGGGCGGCTACCTCTGGCTGCTACTTCTCTTTTGCTGCCTTCTCTTCTCCCTGATGGCCTGCCTGCTAGGTGCAACTGTATGTGCAGCTCCACCCTCCTTCTGTGTTCTCTTCTCCCTTAGAGTCCCTTGATCCTTAGGGTCCCTCCACCTCTGTCTAGGGTGCCTTACTTCCTGCCGTTCCTACTTTGGCAGACCATTGCCTTGGCCATGCTTTGCTTTCTGGAATTTTTGGCCTTTGGTCCACTGCTTCTTCCAAGTAATGCCACCACCAGCCTGTCAAGGGGTCATCCAATGCTCGTGCTTGGAGCTCAACACTTACGCTATTCCATTCATGCAGAGCTCTGCACTCCGCTGTCATTCCAGGTGACCCATACCAGACTATCACCCATAACCTTCATCATGCTACCTGATTTATTATTTTTGGAATGCACTGCAATGACTCTTGGGTGCATTACCCAGCCAGTACTGGGCACGTGCCACGACAACTGCAGGGCATTCACCCTTATGACTATCATGCTCTCACACCATTTTTTCCATCCTTCAAGGGCTCCATGCTATCCTTTGGTTTCACCTATCAGGAGCTTGACTCCAATTGTGGGTCTTGTACTTCAGAAAAGAGTATCTGGGCACCTACATGTGAAGCAGCTGTATGTACTAAAAAACTCTCCTCTGTGAAGTCTATTCTGTGAGCACATCCTTCCTTTAGCACTAGGGTGTAACCCTTGAGTTCTTTCATGCAGTGACTCCTTTGGTTGCAAGGCTGAGACGTGTGGCACCTTTGAGGGGGTGGAAAGCTCATCCAAAACAGAAAGAGCTAGTCATTGAGCCTTTATAAATGAAGCAGCATGCTAAAGGGTTATGAGTCCATGGGTACTTTTAGCATATGGGTTGTAGCATTCTCCTTACATAGAAACATAGAAGCTGATGGCAGATAAGGACCGCAAGGCTCATCCAGTCTGCCCATTTTATTTTCTACCTTATAAATGTGCCATCGGCATTTGCTCTGTCAATGGCCTATCTATTCATAATCATCTGTATTGCTCCATTATGCATATCCCATGCCTGTTTGAAGCCCTGCACTGTATTCACATCCAACACTTCCTGAGGTAGCCCATTCCATGCATCCACCACCCTTTCTGTGAAAAGAACTTCCTCACATTACCCTTTAATCGGCCTCCCTGTAATCTCATGCTGTATCCTCTTGTCCTGCTATTTTTCTTATATTGAAACATGTTAGACTCCTTCACCTTGTTAATGCCCTTAAGGTGTTTGAATATTTCGATCATATCACCTCTTTCCCTCCTTTGCTCTAGGGCATACATATTGAGCTCCATTAATCTGTCCTCATATGTTTTCTGATGCAGTCCCTGCACCATTTTGATTTCTCTTCTCTGGACTGCCTCAATTTGGTTAATGTCCTTGTGAAAGTGTTGCCTCCAGTAATGCACGCAGTACTCCAGATGGGGTCTAACCAGTGTCTTGTAAAGCGGGATTATTACTTCCCTCTTCCAACTTGTGATACCCCTACTAATACACCCTAACATCCCCCTAGCCTTACCTACTACTTTAGTAGTCTGCTTGGATGATTTCAGGTCATCGGTGATGTTGATGCCCAAGTCTCTTTCTTCCCTTGTGACTGCCAGCAACTCCCCTCCCAGCCTATAGGTGGCTTCAGGGTTTCTCTTCCCTATGTGCATGATCTTGCACTTCTTTGCATTAAACCCCAGTTGCCACTCTTCCGACCATTTTGCTAGTTTATCCAGATCTCTTCTCATTCTGCCCACCCCATCTGGATCATCTACTCTGTTGCAGATCTTGGTGTAATCTGCAAACATTTTTGAATTGTAAATAAAACATTACGCCTGGAGGGGTGGTGACCTAGGCACTGGATTCCCAGAAATTCTCCTCCACAGGTGCTTTTTCCTCTCTTCAGTGCAGAAGGTGATGATAACACAGTGAGATGGTGTGGATGGTGGTGGTTCATTCTGGACAGATGCTTCATACTGAGAAACATAGAAACATAGAATTTGATGGCAGATAGGGACTGCTTGGCCCACCTAGTCTGCCCATCAGTATCATTTATCATCCTCCTTCATATCCTCTCTTCTTATGGGAAAGAAGTATTTTTGAACATTCTATTCAGTGCCTTCAGTTCTGCATTTTTGACCTTCTCTCCTAAACTAGCTTTGGCCTAAGGGCCCTTATCCCAGTGACTCATCTGAGGTAACCACCCTCAAAGGGGTTCCTGTGTTTTCATGGTACTTTGAAAAGGTGATAATCTCTGTAGACAGGACAGAGAGAGCAAATGACCAAACCTGTACTCCTATCATAACCTACTCCATTATAAACATACTCAGTACCTAACATCTTATCAATGATTTCAAGCTTCCTACCAATTATTATAACTACTCATCCTAAGCATTGCTAATTAGGTTTCCCAATGTACCAGTGAATACAAGCACTTTACTCATAGTTAGGTGGAGCGGCAAGCACCACACGCCACCCCAACTCCCACAAGGGGTCTTTAGCTGCATGCTTGAGCATCCTTCAAATGCCCATTTTCATTACATCAGCCACCTTCTCTCTTCCTATGGTTTCTACTGTCTTTCTTTACGGGCAGAGAGCATGAATCATTAGACCTATGCTGCATAGGCATTCAAATCTATCTATGCACATCAACTGTACTGATACCCTTTCCTACTCCATTACAAACATACTTAGTTCCTACAATAACATCTTATCAAACATTCCAAGCATTCTACCAGTCATTCCTACTATGTTGCCCAAGTATTCCTACATATGTCACCTGATGTTCCAGTGAACTGATGTAATGTTTATTTTGGCCAGTACCTCTCTAAACAGCTAAAGCTCAGGCAAGTGGGCACAGATCAATCACCTCTTGTTCATCCATTCTGTACCTTTGGGTGGTGCAAAGTGTGGGTGCGGGTGTATGTGTTGGTGTGGTCAGGTGTATGTGTGGAAGTGGATGGTATCATGGGTGAGTATGGACTGATGTATGAAAGGGTGTGTGTGGGTGGTGCACACTGTAGGCACGTGTGGGTGTTGATGGTTGTGAGGACTGTAAGCAGGTTTATGTGGGGGTGTAGATGGGTGTATGTGTGAGTGGGTGTCCATGTGGGTGGTGTACACTCTGGGTATCGGTGCGTATGTATGGGTGTGGATGGATGTATGTGTGAGTGTGGATGCAAGGGTTGTGTACACATAGTGTGAGTGGGTGGGTTCAAGTGTGGGTATCAATGTGTGTATGTTTCAGTGTGGATGGATAGATGTGTTAGTGGGGGCAGGTATATGTGTGGGTGTGAATGTAAGCATTGTGTTTGTGTGGACAGGTGTATGTTTGTGTGGATGGGTATATGTGTGGCTGCGGGAATGTGTATCTGTGCATGTGGATGTGGGTAAATGTGTGAGTGTGGGTGGTACACAATGTGGGTGTAGGTGGTACACAATGTGGATGTGGGTAAATGTGCGAGTGTGGGTGGTACACAATGTGGGTGTGGGTGGTGCACAATGTGGATGTGGGTAAATGTGTGAGTGTGGGTGGTACACAATGTGGGTGTGGGTGGTACACAATGTGGATGTGGGTAAATGTGTGAGTGTGGGTGGTACACAATGTGGGTATGGGTGGTGCACAATGTGGATGTGGGTAAATGTGCGAGTGTGGGTGGTACACAATGTGGGTATGGGTGGTACACAATGTGGATATGGGTAAATGTGCGAGTATGGGTGGTACACAATGTGGGGGTGGGTGGTGCACAATGTGGATGTGGGTAAATGTGTGAGTGTGGGTGGTACACAATGCGGGTATGGGTGGTACATAATGTGGATGTGGGTAAATGTGCGCGTGTGGGTGGTACACAATGTGGGTGTGGGTGGTACACAATGTGGATGTGGGTAAATGTGCGAGTGTGGGTAGTACACAATGTGGATGTGGGTGGTACACAATGTGGATGTGGGTAAATGTGTGAGTGTGGGTAGTACACAATGTGGGTGTGGGTAAATGTGTGAGTGTGGGTGGTACACAATGTGGATGTGGGTAAATGTGTGGGTGTGGGTGGTACACAATGTGGATGTGGGTAAATGAGTGAGTGTGGGTGGTACACAATGTGGATGTGGGTAAATGTGTGAGTGTGGGTGGTACACAATGTGGGTGGTACACAATGTGGATGTGGGTAAATGTGTGAGTGTGGGTGGTACACAATGTGGGTGTGGGTGGTACACAATGTGGATGTGGGTAAATGTGCGAGTGTGGGTGGTACATAATGTGGGTGTGGGTGGTACATGATGTGGATGTGGGTAAATGTGAGAGTGTGGGTGGTACACAATGTGGGTGTGGGTGACTGTGGATGGATGGATGTGCTACTGTGGATGGCTGGATGTATGAGTATGGGCGGTGCACACTGTGAGTGTGAGGGTGTGGATGGGTGTATGTGTTAGCATGGAAACTGAATGTGTGGGTGTGGGCATGTGTATGTGTGAGTGTGGTGTGGGTGGATGTGTTGGTGTCTGGGTATGTATTTTATCTTTAGCCTCAACACTCAACTTCTAAAGCAGAACTGAAGGTGCCTATAAGTATAAAGCCAGAATGTCCATCAGAGAAGAAACTCAAACAGCTGCAGAAAACATCACACTGCTGGCAGAAATGGACCATGAAATAAATGTAATTGTCATATCATTTCATGGTTAAAGTGGGATCCTCTTCTGGACATAACAGGCTGTTGATGTGTGTTGTTGTTAATAAGCTTGGTAAATAAACAAGCTAAAGACTTGTGCTCCTGCCAACATGCAGCATTTTACCTGTGGAATGAAAAAAATGATTTGACATATTTTTAAAACAAAAGAAAAAAGATGGAAAGAGACCTAGAGAAATACAAGGAATGGACAGACAGACAGAGAGGGAATCAAGTAGACTGACTTTAGGTAAAATGTACAACATACTTGCTGGCCAGGCCCCCTCCAGGGGGTAGGTTTGGGATCCATTCTGAAGCCAAATACCTGATCACATACACAAGCTCTAGGGGCTCCTCTCGACTCTCCTGGAAGATTTCTGATGATCAAAACAAGAAAAACAATTGTCTGAAGCCAGTACAGCCTTGCACTGTGTTGTATATGGCATGGCAGTGTGTCTTTTTGAAGGAAAAACAGAGTAAATATAAGTCGTGAGCTGGAGGTATCAGCAGCTCCACTTAATTCATGGCATGTACAGTACCACCTGTAATGTCTTCACTCTAATTACGGCAAACTGTGTGCAAGAATTACTGTCAGTATTTTAAATCGTGAGACAAGTGTTAATAGAAACATAGAATTTGACGGCAGATAAGGACCGCTTGGCCCACCCAGTCTGCCCATTTCCCTACCTAATGGATAAGCTGCAGATCCTAGTTAACCAGCAGCCTACTTCTTCCTCCCCCCCCCCAGAATTGCCTTATGGCTGTCCCACGCATGCTTGAATTCCACCACTGATTTTGACTCACGACCTCCTCTGGAAGGCCATTCCATGCATCCACAACCCTCTGTGAAAAATACTTCCTTAAATTACCTCTGAGCCGCCCCACTCTATCTTCAAATTTTGCCCCTTGTTCTTGCACACCTCTTTTTGAAAGATGCTACCTTTTGGACTTTGTTGATTCCCTTGAGGTACTTGAAAGTTTCTATCATGTCCCCCCTCTCCCTCCTTTCCTCGAGGCTATACATATTAAGATCCTTAAGTCTCTCTTCACATGTCTTCCGGTGCAGACCCTGCACCATTTTAGTTGCCCTCCTCTGGACAGCTTCCATCCTGTCTATGTCTTTGCTAAGACTGGGTCTCCAGAACTGCACACAGTACTCCAGATGGGGTCTGACCAGCTCTCTGTACAGAGGGATAATAACTTCCTGTTTTCTACTGGTGATGCCTCTCCCTATGCATCCCAGTATCCCCCCAGCCCTCCTTGCTGCCCTCTCACATTGCTTGCCCACCTTTAGGTCATCTGATATGACTACCCCCAGGTCCCTTTCCATTTTTGTTGTTAGTATCTCACCCCCCATTGTGTACTCTTCCCCTGGGTTTTTGTTTCCCAGGTGCATTACCTTGCACTTCTTAACATTGAATCTAAGCTTCCATACATTTGACCATTCCTCTAACCTTGCCAAGTCCCTTTTCATCCTTTCCACCCCCACCTTGTGCATCAACTCTGTTGCAGATCTTTGTATCATCTGCAAAGAGACATACTTTTCCTTCCAGTCCCTCTGCAATGTCGCTTATAAAGACATTGAAGAGGACCGGTTCTAATACTGAACCCTGTGGTACCCCACTAGTAACCCCCCTTTCTTCAGAGTGGACTCCATTTACTATTACTCTCTGTGTCCTATTCTCCAGCCAATTTTTTACCCAGGCTGTCATCTTGGGACCCACTCCCAGGCTAGCTAACTTGTATATTAATCTTTTGTGTGGGACTGTGTCAAATGTCTTGCTAAAGTCTAGGTAGGCCATGTCCACAGCCCCTCCCTGATCTACTACTTTGGTCACCCAGTCAAAGAAATCTATCAGATTTGTCTGGCATGACCTTCCTGCTGTGAATCCATGCTGCCTTGGGTCCTGTGCCCCTCTGGCCTCTAGATACTGACAATTCTTTCCTTCAGAAGTGATTCCATCATTTTCCCTACCACTGAGGTTAAACTAACAGGTCTGTAGTTTCCTGCTTCTGCCTTGCTCCACTTTTGTGAAGGGAATCCCATCTGCCCTCCTCCAGTCCTCGGTACACCCCATCCTCCCATGATTTGTTAAACAGGGTAGTCAGTGGTGTCACTAGTTCTATCCTTAGTTCTTTTAGAATTCTGGGATGAATCCCATCAGGCCCCATTGCTTTGTCCACCTTCAGTTTTAAGAGTTCTTTCAGAACCCTTTCTTCTGTAAATGGGTTGGTATCAACTTCTGTATCCAGAGTGTTTCTACTGTTTGTTTTAGGTACCTCCCCTCTTCCTTTGTAAATACAGAGCAAAAATATTTGTTTAGTATCTCTGCCTTTTCACAGTCACCCTCTGCCCCCCCCCCTATTAAGCCTCACTATCCCTTCCTTGGTCTTCCTTCGCTCCCTGATGTACCTATAAAAGGTTTTATCCCCCTTCTTAACTGAGTTGGCTATCTTTTCCTCAGTTTGGGCCTTTGCTGTTCTGACTGCCTTCCCAGCTTCCTTTTGCTTTAACTGATACAGTTCTCTGTCCTGCTCCTTCTGTGATTCCTTGTACTTCCTGAAAGCTTTCTTTTTCTCTTGAACCTTCACTGCCACTTCCTTTGAGAACCATAGTGGTCTCTTACATCATTTAGTTTTGTTTATTTGCTTCACACAAAAGCTAGTTACCTCTGTGATGGCAGTTTTTATTATTCCCCATTGTTCTTCCACCCCTCTTTCCTGCCCATTTGCTAGTGCATTCCTTAGGCACTCACCCATTTTGGCAAAGTCAGCCCTCCTAAAGTCCAGTACCTTTGCCTTTGTATGGCTTGACTCTATTGCTGTGTTTATTGTGAACCATACTGTTCGATGGTAGCTAGTTCCCAGATGGCTACCACTTCTACATCTGTGATCCTCTCTTCATCTCCATTTGAGAGACCAGGTCTAAGTTGCTCCCTCTCAGGTGGGCTCCAGTACTAGTTGTCTAAGCGCATGCCCTGTAACGCATCTAGAATAACCCCACTCTTCTCATGGCTGCTGCAACTGCACTCCAGTTAACATCTGGCATATTCAGATCGCCCATCAGCAATATCTCCCCTTTTCTGCCTTACTAAGTATACTTTCTATCATTTCCTTGTCCATTTCCTCCCCCTAAGAAGGGGGTCTGTATACAACCCCTGTGTGGATTGTGGTGCCATTGCCGGTCTCCAAATCTACCCACAGTGCTTCTTCTCCTCCCCATTTTCCCTTTTGTTCTGCTGCTTTGATTCCTTCCCTTATGTAAAGAGCTACTCCTCCTCCTCTAGTACCCTCTCTGTCCCTCCTGTAGATAGTGTATCCTGGTATGTTTACGTCCCAGTCATGGTTTTGTGTGAACCATGTTTCTGTGACTGCCACAATATCCAGATGTTCCTTCTCCATCAAGGCCACTAATTCAGGAAGCTTGTTACTCAGACTACGGGCATTGGTACTCATTGCTTTCCATTTTTTGATGGCTTCACCTTCAGTTGCAGCATCCCCCACTGACCTTTCTACCTTGGTCTTTTTCTCATTTAGTACCCTGTTTTGTAGGGAGAGGCTGGTATTTTCCTGCTGCTTATCAGTGCCTCCTCCCTTGACTAGTTTAAAAGCTTGCCAATGAAGCATTTAAACCGATTTCTCAAAAGACTTGTTCCCTTCCTGGACAGATGCAGACCATCCTGCCAGTATAGGCTGATGTCCCTCCAGGTGGAACCCCAGTCGCCAATGAAGCCAAACCCTGTGTTCCACACCATTTTTTCAACCATTCACTAAACTGCATGGTGCAAAGTACCCTCGCCTCACTCATGCCATTGACAGGCAGCACCTCTGAGAAGGATACTCTGTGTGCTACTTGTCTTAGGCCCCTCCCCAGTTCTACAAAGTCCTCCTGCACTGCTCTAATCTCATGTTGAGCCAAGTCATTTGTCCCTAGGTGGACAATGACGTCCAGCTCAGACTCCCGTGCAGCCACAGTCCCTGGTGACTGGTGCCCCCAACCCCCGATCACCACCTGATACAAAATACAGAAATGCCCTGGTGGTCTGGTGCTCCCTCCCCAGACATGATCATTGATCATCCTCCCAGTCAAAAATAAAGAAGATTTTCCTGGTGGTCCCCCTTCCCCATTCTCTGATCACTGTCCCTTTATTATAAAACTCAATTCCCTGGTAGTCTAGTGGTCCCTTTCCCCTCCTCTATACTCCAATCACCGTCCCTGTATCATAAATGAAATTCCCTGGTAGTCCAGTGGTCCTTCCCTGATCACTGATCTCTATCCCATTATATATGTTTTCAAATGTCCCTGATAGTCCAATGGTCCCTTCCAATCCCTGATCGTTGTCCCATAAACTGCTAATTATCATATCCCTGGTGGTCTAGTGGACCCCTCTACCCCTGCAGGTAGTGCCCCATCACCCCACTCCTCCCATCCCAAAACAGAGCCGGAGACTGGCTCAGTGCTCCTCTCACCACCACGGCCAGCCACCAACTGAGCTGTCATGGAGTGCATACTGTATACAGTATGTACCCATTGACTGACAGTTCTGTTTTGTCTTGGTGTCCCATATGGAAGGAAGCACCCCTGTTTCCTGGTGTGCCAGTGGTTCTGTTCTTGCTCTATACAAAATAAAAGCAGTATCGCACTCCTTCTGAACCTACTGTTTAAAGGATGTGGAAACCTGAATGGCAAACTATAGCCTGTTGGAACTGTAGTCATGCATTTGACTCAGACAATACGGTTCTTCCAAAGCTTTGAAGAGACTCCAATAAATTTCTATCAGTCCCTCTCTCTTTCTCTAATGCGTGTGTGTGTATGTGTTTGTGTGTGCACACCATGATCAAATAAAATACGAGTCTAAAGGCAGGTTCATCAGCAACTGTTGAAGGAAAGCATTTTTTAGCATGCAGCATTTAGGCTGTGGACCCATTGTTTGTAAATTATAATACTGACACAGTGCCAGATGGGAACGGAATGATTTAGCATAATTCAGGCTAGTGTGGTACAACCATTACAATAATCATTACATTATGTGAGAATATTGTATGGGCAGGCAACAAGTGTGACTTACACACCTGTGTGACATCACATATACCATGACACTGAAGGTCCAGTAGTTTGTATGGTATCATGTACCAATGGTGTGCCAAAAAGGGAGTTCTCTTTGTTGCATGCATTCCTTATTTTTATGGCTGCATTGCATCATGTGTTTCCTTTTTCTCTACCTCCCCCTGGTGCATTTACATGCTCAGCATGCTTTGTTCATGCTTGGGTGGCTGTGTGGTCTGCGTGGCCTGCTCCTGCTCCTGCTCCCTGTCTGCCCTGCTCTTCCCCACTTTGCCTTCCCTTGTCTCCCCAGCTATTTCTTTTGTCCAGTGTTCTGCCTCAGTGGCCGCCGCTGCTTGGTGATTTCTTGCTTGTGCCTCTTGTCTCCCTCCTGCTCTCCTTTCTGTTTCCCTGTCTGTTCTGTGATTGTCCCCCCCTCAGTTGTTTTCTGTTGCTCTTTTTTTTGCCCCGACTCATTTTCCCTTCCCCACTCCTGCCTCTCTTTCTGTAGTGGTTCTCCACTGCCCCCCACCTTCATAGTTGGTGTTTTCATTCCTCCTTCTCTGTGTCTCCATTGCTTTTTTTGCTTTCTTTTTTTTTGGGGGGGGGGGGCTTTGTTTCTTTTGGAGCCATTGCTCCATTTTTCTTTACAGTGCTTCCTGCTTCTCAACTACATCAGCCCAGGAAAACTACAGCTGCTTGTTTGGGACATGCCGGCTTCAGCTGCATACACATCCCACCTTTCCTAGTGGCTTCTCCTGGTTAGTCTGTAGAGGTGTGCGAAAAAAAGTTTTGCAGGCGGAATTTAAATGAAAGTCTGACTTTTATTTCTGTGAAGATTCAGAAGTCTATTTCTGAACTTTCATGGAAATTCCACCTGCACTCCCAAGACACAAATAAAAATACTGTAAATACTTAATGTTAGGGAAACAGACAATGCTGTGTGTGTGATCTTTCCAGCCCAGGGAACAGCACATCACAGACTATCCAAGGCTCCAGGGACTCTTTCCCTATCTTGTGATTTCCCTACTTTGTCCGCTTTAGCCCTAACAGATGCATTGATTTCATTTTTTGAAATGCACTTGCCTACTTTTTGAAAACGGTACATAACAACTGATACCTTTAGCTTTCTTCACACATGTCCCTGTGAGCTTTGTGCTAGGAAGCAGACTAGTCAAGCATGGCACTACAGATGTAGCTTGCAGCACACAGGGCCACTTACAGTTTGCTTAGTGCAGGGCCCTGTGGGCCCTAGGCAAAGCAAAAACCCATTGGGCACAGTGCCAGACCTGTATCTGGCTTTATGTAAAGAACATGACATGCTCATATGACATGGCGCTGGATGTGTGGGATGCTTCACGCAGGGCTTGCATGCCCTACATGAAGCGAAATGCCTGTCAGGTAGGTTTCAAAGTTGACACTTTTGTGACCGTTAGAGGTGCTGGCAAGAAACCCATTGCCAAAATTTGTGTTTAAAATGTTGAAGTTATGGGTGATAGACACAAAAACATTGAAAAACGAGCATTTGTCAATGCTGAATGTTTGCTTGCTGGTATTAGCATTGGAAATGCAGGAGTTAGAGACATGCAGAATAGGAGTGGCAGTGAAGTATTGAACTTCCCACCAGCCCCACCTTCACCCTGCAGAGACGGACAGGCATTGGGGCATGCGTTTGGGTTGTCATCCATAATGTTCAAGCCATTTCACTTCACCCTATCCAGCAGAACTGACACATGTTGAGGTGTGCCTTAGGGTGTTCGGCTTTACAGTCACCCCACTCCATAAGGACATACGCTGGAATGGGTGCAGTATAGGAGAATGGGGTGAACTCTGGGGCTGAAGAGTCCAAGACACACCTTGATGCCTGTCACTGGCTGCAGGGTGGTGGGGTGGGGGTAGAATAGCATGAGCATTACAGTCAGCAATCCAAAGGCACACCCCTGATGCCTGTCAGTCGGTACAGGGTGGGACGTTATGGTTAGAAACCCTAATGCCCTGGGCATTTGTTGGTATTTGCACTACAGATTTTCAACATGGCCATTTTGTGGCCCCCACCTCATGAAAGCCTTTGGGACCTCTTCTCATGAACAGCGCCACTGTGATTTTGTCAATGTGTCGCGAACTTTGAGTTTCCACAGTGACTGTGCCTTTGTGCACCAGATGTACGAAAACACAGATCGGGCAGGATGTGAAGAATGACAGCTGTACCATTCATAGGGTGGTGTGAAGAGATGTCACTGTTGAAAATCTGTAGTGAAAATATTAAAAATGCTCAAACTTCTGAGCGTATGTGGAAACTGCGAAACACATGCGCGTAACACAGTCATTTAGTGGAATTATTTCACCAAATTTTCAACATAGGCATTTTGTGACCTCTGCTCATGAAGACTGTCACTATGATTTCCTTAATCTGTCCCAAACATTGATTTCCCACAGCAACCACGCTATTCTGCGCCAGTTGTGTAAATGCATATTTGGGGCACGATATGAAAAATGACAGCTGTACTGTTCATAAGGAGGTCTGAAAAAATGCCAATGTTGAAAATCTGGAGTGAAAATACTACAAATTTGCGAAGTTACCAGAGTGCGTGGAAACTACACAATACACGCTTATAACAGTCATTTTATGGACATTTGTCACTAAATTTTCAACATAGGCATTTTAGGACCTCTGCTCATGAACAGAGTCACAGTGATTTTACATACGAACATACATACGAACATATGAACATATGATTCTGCCAGCAGAACATACCAATCGGTCTATGTAAGTCTGCCCAAGTGTGCAGCTAGCACCCTAGATTGCAGCTGCTGCCCCAGCCTTCTCCCCCTCAGTTCCTCCCTGCTAGTCCCAACCCCTGCCCCCCCTGACTCTTCCTCTTGCTTTACCCCACTCCTTCTTAAAGCTATTGACTGTCCTACATGTTACCACCCCCTCTGGGAGTGCATCTCAACTAGACACCACCTTCTCAGAGAAGTAGTGCCTCCTCATTTCCCTCTTGAAACATCCCCCTTCCAACCTTAGTCCGTAGCCCCTTGTCTCTCTTCCACTCCTCAGTTTAAACACCCCCTCAGTGCTAGGTTTATTTACCCCTTAGGTATTTAAACGCTTCAATCATATCCCCCCCATCCCTCCTCTCCTCCCGTGTGTACATGTTCAGCTCCTTCAGCCTAACTTCATATTCCTTTCCTTCCATCCCCTTTAACATTTTTGTTGCCCTCCTTTGCACCTCCTCCTCCAGTAACTTTATATCTCTCCTCAGGTATGGCCTCCAGTATTGCACACAGTACTCTAGGTGCGGTCTGACCGATGATCTATAGAGAGGTAGGATCACATCCCTGTGTGTGGATGACAACCCCCTTGCGATGCAGCGCAGCATCCTGTTTGCCTTAGCTGCTGCTCTCCTGCACTGGGCTGAGTTGTTCATGCTCCTAGTTACCAACACCCCTAGGTCCTTCTCCTCCCTAACCAATAATCCCTCTTATGGTTCCTAACCCCGAAGTGCATCACCTTACACTTCTTTGCATTGAATCCTAGCTGCCACTCCACTGACCATGTCTCTAGTTTGGTTAGGTCCCCCTACAGTTTTTCCCATCCATCCTCTTCGTCCACCACCACCCCCAATTTGGTATAATCTGGAAACAGACTAACTCTGCTCCCCACTCTGTGCGCTATATCAAAGATAAAGAGCCTGAATAGCACCGTGCCCAGCACTGACCCCTGCGGCACTCAGCTTGTCACTGCTCTGGGTGCCGAGAGCCCCCCCCTCACCACCACCCTCTGCACTCGCCCCTGTAACCAGTTCTCTATCCATTTAGTCAGCTTTTTTCCCACCCCTATTGCCATCAACTTCTCCCCCAGTCTCCCATGTGGCACTGTATTGAAGGCCTTACTGAAGTCCAAGTACAGGATGTGTACCGCATGGCCCCTGTTCAACTCCCTTATCACACAGTCATAATACTCTGTTAGGTTGGTTTGACAAGACCTCCCTGAGACAAACCCATGTTGCTGCCCATCTTGGAGGCCATTACTCTCTAGGAATGCCACCAACCTCTCCATCAGTATCACCTTCACAAGCTTACCCACTATGGACGTGAGAGTTACCGGCCGATAATTTCCTGGCTTCTCCCTAGGCCCACTCTTGTGTATGGGCACCACATTGGCCACCCTTCAGTCCTGGGGCACACACCCCATTTCCAGGGAGGTGTTGAACAGATCTGCCAGTGGCTCAGTCAACAGCTCCATCTCCCTCTGCACCCTGGGGTGGATGCCATCGGGACTTGGTGCCTTGTCCACCCTCACTGCCCTCAGCCCCTCTAGCACACTACTCCCAGTGATCACTTTGTCCGTCACCTCCTTCTCCCCCCCTTTCCCCACCCCCAGCCCATTCTGGTAGTGGACCATAGAATTTCCACTGCTCCTCCCCTTTTCCACCCAATCCCCTCCCTGCTTTATCCTCACAATATATTCCTTGCACTTCCTCTTTTCCCTGACATACCTAAAAAAGTCATTTTCCCCTCCCTTTATTCCCTGTGCGGACCTTAACTCATTACGTCCTGATGACAGCATATGGCATCATAAAAAACATACCTCTTTTTCCTGATGACGCCATATGGTGTTCTTAGTTATGTGCTGTATTGCCTGATGATGCCGATTGGCGTCCATGTCTTTCTCTTGGTGCAGCTTGAGCATTTGTTTACTTATGATGAATTGAGTTATTTATTTATTTATTTATATAAAAGTTTTACCAGGAAGACATACTGAGCAGACTACCGTTCGATTCCAGATGTGTCCTGGGGGAGGAGGGAAACGGGATATAACATACTAACAATAAATTGTAGAAACAGCAAAAATTTCATAGGTAACATACAATATGTACAATGTTACGTTATACCAGCCAATAGGGGACATCGTACCCTTACTGATTTTACGTAATACAATATGCGTTCCCATTGGCTATTTTTATATGCTTATTTATCCTCCTGTGGCCGCCAGACATCCAGCTGTTCTTCACATCCTGTCAGCTGGGATCCGGCCGATCCATCGCCCAGGATCGCTGGCACCCTATAGCCTGCAACTTACCCCCGCGGCAGGGTGGCAGGAGCCCCCAACTCCCTACCCAGATGGATCCAGCTCAGGTGCCAGCGTCCCGATGAGACACTCACAGGCGGCCATCAGAAGCCATAGGAGCGCCACTTTTCCCTGTTCCAGGATTCCCGAGTCGGTGGGCGTGCAGTATGATGCCAGCGGCGATCGGGGCAGCCTGCGTCCGCCACGCACCCATCCAGGCGTCTGCCCTCCGACTCTCCCCTGGCACGGGCGTGGCACCTCCACCTCCCAGCTTCACCAGGTGGCAGTCAGCCACCAACTGTCAGTGGCCCCCCCTTCCGGGAGAGGCAGAGCAGTCCTCGGACACTCAATCCCTCCCTCCCTGCCAGCCCCAGCAACCTGAGCTTGCTCCCGAACCCAGGTCGCCGGCATGGTGCAAGGTGCTGCGACCAGCACCTCTGCCCTCAGCACCACCGGGCCGGCCCCTATTGGCTATTTTTGAGAAAACATGCCTTAGTAAATAAATAAATTTACTATTTTTTGCATGTGCTGTGAAAAATGTTTATTATGCTCATTCTGCCATTAGTTTGTCTTGTAACAACAAATCTTCTTGTTTTAGTGTAACATGTTAAGCTGATCAGGTTGACACTATAATTAATTTCATAACTTACTGCATATTTTTTTGTATTCGAGCAATCTGATTGGCTGTCACCACTTTTTTTTTTTTTTTTATGTCTTATGGTGTATTTTTCTACAATAACATGTTGTCACTGATATCATGATTGTTATAACTATTAGTCCATTTATACCACTAAGTGAGCTGACTATTTCTGTATTTAAAAATCGAGCTCTGTGAGTGGTTGGATTTTCTGACATCATTAATTCTGAATTTAATTGGTATAAAGGGATTGTCTTAGATGCAGACACCATCCCCCTGATGAAGCCTTAGTTGTAGAAGCACCATGGAACCTGCACGCAGATCTTTTTGTTGTGCCTTCCACTATTCTATTCAATGTGTGTGCCTGAAACATTGGAATAAATCTTTATGTAGCATTTAAGCAAGGACTTTGGTATTTTTTTACAAGCGTCTCTGGAGGGAAAGTGGCTCTCTGGGCTCTGGAGTGTACAGTGATTTTTTTTTTTTTTTGATGTTTCAGTTAGGGGTCGCAGCCCTCACCTGCACCCTCCCTAGCTCTGTAGTGCGGCACCATTTGGTCATATTGATCCTCACTGTTGCCATGCTTCCTCTATGCTTATTGCACACATCACTATTTCCATTAACCAGTCAGAGCACACACTGGTGCAGGAAGAGCATGGAGACTGGAAACTTATTTTCAAGATGGAGGTGCTGCTCTCATCCTAAAATACTCACTTCATGTTGGTGCCAGAACCTCAATTTGTAATCTGTATTTACTTTGTTTTTATTTTTATTTATGAAAAAAGTTTTCATAGTCATCACTTTGTTCATTTTGGGATCATTTCTAGTCATCCTGTGTGATCACATTTTATGGATCCGGCTGGCATTCCTTTTTTTTTTTTTTTTTTTAATTTATTATTTTTGCCACCACCCTAGCTGCCTGCCACCCGGTACTTTTGGCCTGGTCACGGGCCACGGGCTTCCACTACTCAAATTGGCCGCGGGACCTCCGATAGCCCGTGGCTTACCCCCCACGGCAGGGCTGCGGCACTCCACCTGCATGCCGTAGTCTTCGGGATAGGTCGGAGGGCTGGCCTGAGGAGCTAATTGAAGCCCGTGGCGGGCTTCATTGAAGGCGGCTGGCAGCCGTCTATTTTCCCATTTTCTGGGGAGGCGGGTCGTGCAATGACGCCTAGCGTCCGCCCGCCTCCTCTATACGATGTCAGTGCGGTGGCTGTGACTCCTGGCCTCCACCAGGGTCCATCGAGGCTCCGGCACTCTCCCCACCCTCCCCCGGAGAAGGAGAGAGTCCTTGGGACACTTATCCTTCTCCCCGGCCAGCCCTCCCCAGCTTAATTCTGGTCCATTCCTAAACCCGGTCGCTAGCGTCGCATGCGGAAATCCAACTGCTGCGCCGATGGGCCGGCTTTCCGGCTGGCATTCTTGATGGGAGAGAGTGTTTCTTGTGCATGTACTAGATGAAGTCACATGAATTCAGCACCTTTTGTTACTTTTTAAAAAGTTTATGTTCGGATTATGGCTTTGTTAAAATCTACGTGGCATGTTGCTCCCTGCGTTATAGATGATAAGCGGGTTAGGGTCAGTAGCATGTTTGTCTCATGCTCTGTACTTGAGTTTTCTCCCTAATACGCAGTTGCTGATTGTTTAAAATGAAAAAAATAATGGTGTTGCCTCAACTCATCTGGCATCAGTCCAGTCCCAATCTCTGATGTGCTGTAAAGACCAAATCAGTTTTGAATCCCTCCACAGTCACTGGTGTTGTCCATCGACTCATATGACGTCAGTTCAGACCAAACCTCTGATGCACTGTAAAGTGCTTTTCAGGTTAAAATCCCTCCACAGCAACTGGTAAGATCTAGCTCCTTATCATGCATCAATCGAGCCCCAAACTGTAGTGAACAGTGAAGTGCATTCCAGGTTCAGATCCCTCCACAGTTGATGGTGTTGTCCATCATCTTACCATGTATAGTCCAGACCAATCCCATATTGTACTGTGAAGTGCATTTCATGTTCAAAACCCTCCACATCCACTGCTGTAGTCCATCTATTCATATGACATCAGTTCAACCCCAATTTCTGATGCACTGTAAAGTATTCTTCAGGTTAAAATCCCTCCACTGCCACTTGTAAGATCTATCTCCTTATCATGCTCAGTCGAGCCCCAAACTGTAGTGAACAGTGAAGTGCATTTCAGGTTCGGATCCCTCCACAGCCAATGGTGTTGTCCACCGACTCATCTGGTGTCAGTCCAGCCCCAACCTCTATTGCACTGTAAAGTGCTGTTCAGGATAAAATCCCACCAGAGTCGCTGATGTAGTCCATCTGTTCATCAGTCTTCAGTCCAGCCCTTATCTCTGACACTCTGTGATGTGCATTACTGGTATGGTTCCCTCCTCAGCCACCATGGTGTAGTCCATTGTACACATCAGGATTCATTCCAACACTACCCTCAGATGCTCTGTAATGTCCTATTCAGGTTTGAATCACTCCACAACCACTTGTTTAGTCCCTTGTGCTCAAAATGCTTCAGACCAGCCCTTGCCTCTGATGCACTGTGATGTGACCAGTGCCAACGTATGACTTATACAGTCCATTCAAAGAACATAGTACACATGTGCACCAATGAGCACCACTCCATGGTACAGGCATACCCACACTCCTTCCCACCCACACAGTGCGCCATACTGAATGCTGCAACATATCACATGTGTATGCAGGCAAACCATGTGACACAGCACATAGTACACAACCTTTACAGGTGCCCATGTCATCACCCTGTATGTGTACCCACAATGTCTCTGCATGGCAAATGAACACCATTACCAGGTGTAGGCAGCCTCACCTACTTCCCTGCAACTGAGTATACCCCAAGGATGGGTGCTAATTCATGACACAAAATGACTGCAGTGCCTATAAGCATCATTCCTTGGTACAGGCAAACCCACCCCCTTCCCCATGACACAGTAGACCCAAAATTACCAGTGCCTTTTCAGCAATTTCATCATCCTATACGTATACCCATAATGTATCTACAGTGTCTATTAGCACCATTATTAGATGCATACAGCCTCTTTCATTTCCCCAGAACATATGAAGTGCATCTGAGCCTGTATTATAAATGCAGGACCCCCACCCACCCACTAACACACAGTGCTTCATCATACAGTCATTCCCTCACCTTAAACCATCCCATAATACAACCCCCCAAAAATAAACTATGCCAGGAAATTAAATAATACACACATTTATGTAACATGATTACTGAAAGACTGTGAACCTTTACATAAACAATATCATGCTTCATTTACAGTATGATAAAGCAAACAGCACAAATAAAATACAGTTTCCTATACTTATTATGGGATTTTATTACAAAAATAAAATAAAATAGTTTATTTCAATGAAATTACACATTTTAACTACAACAAATGTGCAATTAATCATAGAGACACCTCCAGCACTAACAAATGTCTCCATTTCCTGTGTCAGCTCACTGACCTACACTGGAGGAATTCTTCCTATTTACATCACTTGACCTCACAAATCGCTTCCTTCCTGCATCCCTTCCTGATATGTCCTTCTAAGGTAATGTGTAAATATGTTCTTACTAAACTAGGGGAAAAAAATTATAATCAGATTCATAAACTAAAATCAGTGGGTAAGAAGAATTAAACACTGCAAAAATTCCAGCCAGTGGAGTGGAACAAAAAACTCAAGCTGTAATAACAAAAGATTCAGATATTGATTTCTGACTAAAAAAAATTATAAAAAACTTGCAAAATTTATATTTAGAAAATGACAGATGTTTATTGTATATTTTTAATAATTTTAACCAACAGTTTACATAAACTTAATATTTCTGCTTGACTAAGTAAACATAGCATAATTATAGATAAAATCAGAATTTATGAAAATATGAAAAAAATAACCTTACACAACACTAAATCCAGTTAAATAGACATTACCAAACCTCACTCATTTTTAAAAACTTTTTGTCCTGAAAAACTTTCCTTTTTACAGTTTTAAAATTGGATGTATGGTTTTTAAGATATGTAGGTTTAAGCACAGTGCGTTTGTATGAATGCTGCAGATCTAGAACCCCTTCAGGAACACAGGTGTTTGAGCAACAGGCAGAGGGCACCTGAACATTCTAAGTGACAACAGGATAGAATGAGTTAATTGCCTGGAGACCTTGGCTTTTTTCACCCTCCTGGCAACCTCCCTTGACCAATTCCCGAAAGCCTCCTTATCTTCTCCCTTCCCTGTTCTCCTGTACTTCCAGTGTGCAGCCGTCTTTGCGCTCACCCTTTGCAGCACTTCCTTGTTCAGCCAGCATGGTTTCTTGGCTCTGCTCTTCTTACTCCTGGCCCTGGTGTAGGCTACTGTGGCCTCTGTTAGCCCAGTCTTTATGACTCCCCACTTTTGTTCCGCATCCATTCCTGGCCTTATATCCTGGCATGTCTCTTGCAGTATTGCTCCCACCCTCCCAAAGTCCTTGCTAATAAAGTCCACCACCTTAGTGCCCGTGCCTCCCGTCTCCCTGTCCAGTGTGACAACGAGCCACACTGTTTGTGGTCACTACCTGCTAGTGGGTCCTCCACCCTTACCTCCTTCACCACCTCCCCATTTGCCAGTACTAAGTCTAGAGTGCTACCAAGCCTTGTTGGGCCACTTACCAATTGCATCAGAAGGCTGTCCTGGAATGCATCAAGGAGCACCTGCTCCCTGGTACTGTTAGTGGCCAGGGTGCTCCAGTCAACCTGTGGTAGGTTAAAATCCTCCACTATTACCACACTCCTCCTTCTACACACCCTCCTTATCTGCTCTGCCAATGCCCCATCCAGGTCCCTGGATTGGGCTGGTGGTCTGTACACCACCCCCAGCCTCAGCTTTCTGCCCTTGGAGTCCAGGAGCTGCACCCAAAGCGCCTGTCCTCTCCTCTTCTCCCTCGTCCCTTATGCATTTAATCCCTTCCCTCACATAGAGTGCAAACCCCCCTCTTCCAACCACCCGGTTCCTCCTGTATATCCTGTATTCCAGGATTGCCAAGTCCCAATCATGGTACTCTGTGGCCCAAGTCTCTGTCACTGCAGCAGTGTCCACTTTCCCTCTGAAAGGAGTGCCTGAAGCTGTGCAGTTTTCTTCCCCAGGCTTCTTGCGTTGAGAGAGACCACCTTCCACCCATAGCCCTCCTTCTCCTCACTCTTCTCCTCCTTGGCCCTCCTGTGTCCCTCCTCCCGGTAGTCCGCACCCTTTCTGCTCCTTATTCTTACCAGGTGGTGGTGCCATCTGTATTACACTCAGACCACTCTGCCCGCCCCCTCCCAGGGTTACTATGCCTCAGCCTTTACCTTTATCTAGGGGTGTGAGCTCATTAGGCTCCTCTGTCTGGACCTTTCTACCAAACTCAGTCTTTTGGCCACACCCCCCACTAGTTTAAATCCATCTTAGTAGAGATATACCCCTCTAATCCTGCCTTTAATACTCCCCTTCCCTTCCCGCTCAAGTGTAGCCTGCCCCCCGCGTACAAGTCACTATTCCCCCAGACCCTACCCCAGTTAGTCACTAACCCATAATTTTTGGTGTGGCACCAATCCCTCAGCCACTCGTTGAACTCCTCAATCCTACCCTTCCTCCCCATGCTTGCACATGGTACTGGGAGTACCTCAGAGAATGCCACCGACTCCCTAACCCCCTTACACTGCCTGCCCAACTACTCAAACCTCCCCCTCACTACTTCCATAGTCTCCCCCGCCAAGTCATTTGTACCCACATGCAACACTAAATGAGGTTTCTTCCTCCCCTTGCTGCACACTTGAGCAGTGCCTGCCCTGCCCCTCCTGCAGTCAACCTGGGGATAGCTTCAACCCAAATACAGCTGTGCCTTCCCCCCTTCCACCCCATTTCACCCCTTTCAGTATAGAATCCCCCAGGATGAGTACCTCCCCATCCCTTACCCCCTTTCCCTTCTAATGCCCCTTCCACCACCCCAGTATTCATTCTTCTCTGCCCATTACCCCCACCAGCTGCACCCTCTGTGACTTCTGTATCAGTACCCCCTACTTCCGCCTCACCCATTTTCTCTGCCTTATTCCTCCAATTCCCCTTGAACCCCTTCTCAGCCTGACTACTTCCTACCGGGCTTCCCATGTCAACCTCCCCTCCTCCCCTGCTGATTTCCGACCCCTCTCCTATCTCCGCTGTTGTCGATTTACAGTCCCCATTCCCTTCTGCCCCAATAGTGATGGCCCTCCCATCCTTCCCCCTTCCTGTAGCCTTCTCTCCTCCAGTCACCACCCCTCCTTCCTTACTAGCCCCCTTCTACCCTTTCATCCTCGCTATCTCTTCCCCTACCTGTTGCCATCCCTGTCATGCCCCGCTTGTCATCCCACCCTTCAGTATGTTCCTGCTCCCCCTCTCTCTCCCATAGCAGAGGCTTGAATCTATTCCTAGTCGATAACCCTCCTATATCTCTTCCCCTTATCGGTTCCCCCCTCCTACTTGTTCCCCTCCATGCCACCCCTGGTCCCTCCCTACCTGCAGCCATTTGTTCTCTCCCCTGGTATTCCTCGTGGTCTCTTCCTCCCCCATCAGGAGGCCCCCCTCACCTCAGGCACCCCCTTCCTTCTCCTCTCTTTTCTGCTAGTGCCTCTGATACTGGGGTCGGTTTCAGTCCCTAGTTCTTCCTCTGTCCCCCCCTTGCCATCCCCTATTCCCCCCAGCCAGAATGCCTAGCATACTCATCTGCCCTGCCACTTAGATGCCTCCTTAACCTCCACAGTTCCTCCCTCAAACTAGCCAGTCATTTACAGACCATATACCCCCCATGCTCCAAGCCCAGTCCAGGATCATGGCGGACCCACACCCTGTACACCCCACCACCCTCCCAAAGATGCCAGCTGTATTGACATGTGGCACCTGCCACATTTAGGCCCCATCTTATGTTACGGTCTCTTACTCCCAGTTAATGTACCCTCCTTCAACTGTTAGGCCCCTATTTACTCAAATTCCTGGTCGCCCCCTCACTAGTCCTTCTACTGCCCCCTTGCCGACCGGGTTAATTTAGTCTCAAATCTCATCTGTTAGATACTGTATTACTGTAGCAATCCTAAAGTCTCCTTGTCTGTCTTTCACCTGTCAGCTACCATACTTTTTGTTCTCAGCTCTCATATAGTTTCACTTAGCCCAGTTAGAAATCCTATTGCACTCCAAGTATTACTAAGCTGTGTTAGAGAAATAAACAGAACAAATAAATATGTATTATTACAGCAATCCTAACAGTATAGCTCAGTACTTAGCTCAGCTAGCGAAAGAAACAGAACAACTAAATCTGTATTATTACTGCAGTCCTAAAAGTATCCAGTCATTGCTTTGTCTCCACCCCAGAGACCCTTCTGTAATATAGGACCACAGAGGACCCTGGGCGGGAGGATGGACAACTCTAAAGTCCCGGCAGAGCTCCGTTGAGCTTGCTCACTCCCCTTCTCTCACTCGCTCGTTCTATTTCTCCCAGCGCTGCAGGCTGCCCTTTTGTACTGGGCTTCTGCCTGCATTGGCACCTTTTTCTGCCCACAAAGAAATCTACAGCAGTCCTGACACAGCTCCATTGAGCTCGCTCACTCCCCCTCTCTCACTTGCTCGTTCTGTTTCTCCTGGCGCTGCAGGATTCTCTTTTGTACTGGGCTCCTGCCTGTGTTGGCATCTTTTTCTGCTCACAAAGAAATCCACAGCAGTCCTGACAGAGCTCTGTTGAGCTCGCTCACCCCCCCCCCACTCACTCGTTCTGTTTCTCCCGGCGCTGCAGGCTGCCCTTTTGTACTGGGCTCCTGTCTGTGTTGGTGCCTTTTTGTGCCCACAAAGAAATCCACAGCAGTCCTGACAAAGCTCAGTTGAGCTCGCTCACTCCCCCTTACTGGCTCAATCTTAATCTGTCTCAAACACCGATTTAAGCGACCGTGCTATTCTGCGCCGGAAGTGCGAAAACACATTTTGGCCAGGATGTGAAAAATGACAGCTGTACTGTTCATAAGGAGGTGTGAAAAAATGAAAGTGTTGAAAATGTGGCGTGAAAATATTACAAATTTGTGAAGTTTCAAGGGTGCATGGAAACTGCGCAATGCACACTTGTAACACAGTCATTTTATGAACTTTCATCACCAAAATTTCAGCATAGGCATTTTAGGACCTCTGCTCATGAGCAGTGCCACTGTCATTTTCTTAATCTGTCCCGAAAACTGATTTCCCACAGTGACCACGCTATTTTGTGCTGGAAGTGCAAAAATACATTTTGGCCAGGATGTATAAAATGACAGCTGTACTGTTCATAAGGAGGTGTGGAAAAATGCCAATGTTGAAAATCTGGAGTGAAAATATTACAGATTCATGAAGTTATGAGCGTGCGTGTAAACTGTGCAATGCACGCTCATAAAACACTAATTTTTTTGATTTTTTCACCAAATTTTGCAGCATAGGCTTTTTGAGAGCCCACCTCATGAACACTGGCACTGTCGTTTCGTTAATCGGTCCCAAAATGTGATTCCGCACAATGACTGCAAAATCACCTTTCCGGACTGAATAATGCCATGACAGTGGCTGAATTCATGAGGGGGGGTCCCAATAACCCCATGTTGAAAATCTGGTGCCACAATTTCCAAAACACCTGAGATATGCACCAAAGTTGAAAAAAACTATTTATGCCATTATACAGCTTACTGGCATTTCTTCAGTTCGGTCGGCTTTGAAGAGTGCAGGCGTGTTCCCGGTCCACGAAGATCGTCATGCTGGGCTCCGGAGGTAAGTATGGGGATGAGGGTGTATGGGAGGCAGGGTGCGCAGAGGTGGGTCGGGTTGGGAGGGGCCACAGACTCAACGAGGGACCGTTTTCTGTTTTATAGGGTAAAAAAACATTGTGGGACTGTTTTTTTTCAGGGACATTTGCACGCTGGGTGGGCTCCCAGCATGCCACCTGAGTGTTTTGGGGGTCTGTAGCCGATGGGGATTAGGTGCACCTGTCGGCATATACCGAGAATGGGGGAGAGCCGAGGGAGGATTGGGTACCTCTCGGTAGACAAATAAATTGGAGGCACATTATATGATGGAAGTAGTCTCCCATGGGCAAATTGAACTGGGAAGGGGGACTGAACCGATGGGGATTGGGCACCCGTCTGCAAAGAAAGACTGTTTGGGGCGCATGATGCTGGGGATTGGGCACCCTCGGCATACAACAGAAACTTGGGGTGGGGACATTATGTCGACAGGGACTGGGCTTCCCGTCGTCAAATGAACTGGGTCGGGGCATCTTGGGATGGCAGGTACTGCCTCACAATGGCCAGTCGCTCCCTCATGGCAGCGGAATGGCTGACGCTGCAATGGCCGAGGCTGACCCCTGATTAGCCCGGCCTAACGTTCAAGGTGGTGGCATGCTGGCTGAACTAATGTCAGCATGGCGTGCCACGCGACTAAAGAGAAAGTGGGCCAAGCCTCAAAAAGCACTGGGGCCATTGGCCACAGTGCCGCACGTCCAAAACCCAGCTTCTCTCCTAAGCTGTGCCAAAATGTTTTTTGTGCATGCGCAAGCAAACATAAAAATGTTAAGTCCCAGCACATGTGCAGTTAATTGTTTTTATGTATTAATTTTGTTTCAGCAAATTTGAGGGTCAGAGTGCTTACTATCTGCCCCCCATGACTTTTTAAATGTGATGCGTAAATTTGGCTCCAATATACATTTTCAGGGACACCAAATTTAAAGCTTTTTGCTTACAGGAAACTAAGTATCTGTGCTTGCACAGTAGTTTTCTTTTTTTTTACTTTGTTTTTTTTTTTCCAAGCATTTTTTTTCTTTCAGGTTGGTGATCAACTGCATAGGACTAAAACCGAAGATGACAACTGGTTGGGGTGGTGGGAGGACTGTGCTGGTCGCCCACTGCAGGACCCTACAATCAGTATATGGGTTGCTCGGATATATGTTTTTAAATTCTGATACCTTGGATTCCAATCCTATAGTTCAGATGTAGGAGTTTTGGTAATAGTTGCCAAAAATCCGATACCCAAATCCAGAATCTGAGATTTCCATGTTAAAGTTAGTTAACGTTGTGTAAAATCCACCCCTCCCTTGCAGCAAATCATCATCCACCCCCCACCAGGCCAATTACTCAGACCCCTGAAAGCACTAGGTAAATCTTACCCACTCTCTAACACCAACCTCCTTCACTTCAAGCCCTCAGCAGAGTTTCCTTATTAATAAGGTTTATGTAATTGTAAATAAATCCCATCCCCCAACCCATGTCTAATCACAAATCACTTACCTTCCCAAACATTCCAACGAGCCTGACCCCATATTCAAATGACATTCCCCTCATTTACCTCACCCTCTAGCACCCAACCTCTTTCTTCTCCACTAAGCCCTTAAGTCATAAGGATTTGCACATCTAGGGTCCCGTGGTGGAAGGAACATCATGCTCTTTCAGTCAGAGTCCTAATACTATAAATTAATGATGTTCTCCTATAATTACACCTGATTGGCCACATGTGAGTAGCCCTGCGGACTGTATGCTAAGCAGTTGTACCCCTGGGAGAAGTCAGACCTGTTGCTTGCTTTGTACAATACCATTACCCATTGGGAAGCAATCCCCTGGTCACGTGAACTCCCGCTAGCCACTCTGTCTTTTCCCTCCTCTACGCCTATTGTAGTGGGTGTCCTCTATTCCTCGCCAAAATTTCCACCTTCCTGCCTTGTCTCCTGTGTCACCACTGTTTCTTCCCTTACTCCATCAGTTGAACTTATTCTCCTTGGTGACTTTAATTTAGACTGGCTCTCACTCTCCTCACTCAACTTCTGCCAACAGATAGAAACTTTAAACTTGTCTCAGCTAATAAAAGAACCAATGTGCCCTAACCCTTGTACCCAGTCACATACCCTACTCGACTGGGTGCTCTCTTCCCACCACCACCGCATCTGTCCAACCAGTGTATTACCTGATGCTCTCAGTGACCACTGCCCCACCTTCTGCATCAGGAAGATACATACTCCCCCTAACCTTCCGAAATATATCTGGTACCAACCCCTTAGATTCCTCGATTTGAGTAAACTGCTCCAAGACCTGGCTACAGCCAACTGGTCACCTGTTTTCTCCTTCCTATCTGTTGATAATGCACTCGCTCATTCACTTCTATCTTTCTAAATGTTTGGGATACCCTTGTCCCTCTAAAAACAATCAAAGTAAAGTGTTCTCATCATCCCTGGATCGCCCCTGAAATCCTGACCATGAGCAAATCTCGTGACCTCTTGTGGGCTCATTTTAAATCCTCACACGACCCTGCCAGCCTTCAGACCTACTGTTCCCTCTGCAATAGATGCACCAAGTGCAGTCAACAAGCCAAAGCAGAATTTTTCAAATCTCACCTGCAAATCTCCAGCAGCACTCAGTCCTCTTTCTGGCATGATATCCGTTCACTCCTCCACCCATCCCATGCACCCCCACACCCACCCTCTGTGTTGTGGGTTCACATATCTCTGACCCCACCCTTGTTGCAGAACTTCTAAATAAGTTCTTCACTACCTCTGCCGTCCTGCTTGACCCCCCTTCCCTAACTTGTGCCCTTTCCTCTCTCCCATGGTCCCCTGCCTTCCACTTGCCTCCGATATCCCCCTCTGAATTCCTAAAAGCTCTTGCCTCCCTCAACCCTACTAAATCCAGCCCTAATGGCCTGCACCCTATGCTCCTTACACACTCTGCTCCCTCCATCGTCACCCCCCTAACTTTTATTCTCAACCTATCTATCTCCTCTGCTACCATTCCCTCTGCCTGGAAGTTTGCCACAGTTCTCCCCATCTTCAAAGGGGGTGATGCCTCTGTCCCTTGAAACTAATGCAAAATTTCACTTCTCCTCTCACTTGCTAAAGTACAAGAGTCCCTAATCCTCTCTAGACTAAATAATTTCCTCCTGGCCTCAAACACTCTATCCCCAGCCCAATCAGGTTTCAGGAAGCATCACTCTACCTCTACCTCTGGAGCTGTTTTTTGTTAATTCTAAGTTAAAGCTTAACTCATCTAAAAGTAAACATATGTTGTTTGGGTCATCCATCAAACTAAAAGAGGATTTGAATCTGGGTATTGTTGATAGTAAAGGGATAAGTTTGGAGTCAGTTAATCATTACAAATATCTGGGATTCTGGTTAGATAAATTTGGGTCTGGTAATATGCATGTTGATAATTTAATTTCCCAGGTTAATAAATGGGTGGGTTTCCTTTATAGGAACAAGAAATTGTTTTGAACCAGAAACATTAAATTCTATTATTAAGGTGCAAATGTTGCCATTGATAGACTATGGGGATGTTCTTTACGCTGGAGCTACTAATGATTGATTATCCAAGTTGGATGTTCTTGTAAATCGTTTAGCAAGATTGGTACATTAATGCTCCATATTTACTCACCACTGTAAACTATATGAGAGATTAGGGTGGTTATCTTTAAGTAGAAGAAGAAAGATGCATAAACAGTTATTTGTCTTCAAGTGAGGGTTGGGTATGGTCCCTTTATATTTAAGGGACAGAATTTCTTTTAGAAAAGTAGAACTATCCCTGAGAAAATCGGCAGAAATAGAAATGGTTGTCCCTTTAGACAAAAAAAAGCTTTCTCAACATATTTTTAGTAATTATATACCAACATGTTGGAATGGTCTTCCCCTGAATATAGACAAAAGAATGGTAGGCCTCTGTCTATTTTTCAATTAAGAAAATATTTGTACTCTTTACAGGAATCTTGTAAATGTTATTAACGTTATTAATGATGATTGTGTCTGAATGTATTTATTTTGTGTTGTATATGTATGTATTCTTGTAAGGTCACCACTGTGAAAGAGTTTATACTCAAAGGTTTTACCTTGAATAAACAAACAAACAACCTCCCTTCTACATTTTACTGATGCTATCCACTCTGCCATGAATCAAGGTCTAATTACCTCGGCCATTTTTATTGACCTTGCAAAGGCCTTCGACTCCATATCCCACCCTCTCCTCCTAAATAAACTTAGTGTCCTAGACCTCTCTCCATCCTCTGTGTCCTGATTCAGATCGTCTCTGACGGGCTGTTCACAGTCTGTAAAAATCAACAATGCTCTATCCTCCCCTCTCCCTATCCTGGCCGGCGTACCCCAAGGCTCGATCCTTGGGCCTGTTCTTTTTTCACTGTTCATTAAAAAGGTCCCCTCTGCTTGCTCCCATGCCAAGATCCACATGTATGTGGACGACACTGTCCTCTTCCTTTCTGGCCCTTCCGTCTTGGCCGTCCAAACACCCCTACAAAATGATTTTTCAGCTATTACCTCCTGATTTAATGCTAACTGTGTAAAATTAAATGTGAAGAAAACTGTTGCGATGGCTTTTGGTACTAAGCAAAAACTGGCTAAGCTTCACACCCTATCCTCCTTCCTCTCCAGAGCATCCATGCCTCTCGAAAATGTCCTCAATTACAAGTACCTTGGCGTTTGGCTTGATCCCTCACTTGGCTTCTCCTCCCACTTTAGCACTCTCCACTCAAAACTGCACCCTAAACTAGGACTACTCTATCGGCATAAGGCTGGCATTCCCCTTTCCATTAGACATGACATACTGGTTAAATGGATCCTCCCTGCCTTTGATTACACTGACGTTGTTTTCAGTGCTACCCCTGCAACCTCCCTCTTTAAACTTGACGTGCTCTACCATGCCTTCTGTAGGTTTGCCTCGAACTCCCCTGTCTGACTCACCACTGCGACCTCTACTCAGCTCTATCTCTCCAATCCCTCTCAAAGAGACGCCTTTCCCACTGTGCCGTCTTCATATCAAAATACTGGTACAGGACCCTCCCTATGTAAGTTGCCTCTTTCCTCAAACCTGCCACTCCCTCCCCGTATAACTTGCAGTGGGTCAGTGCCCGTTCCTTTGCACTCCTGCATGCCTGCACCTCGGCCGGCAAACTGGCTTTCTCCTATAGATTTCCATCCCTCTGGAACAGCATTCCTCCCTCACTCCCTCCTTTACTGCCCTTAAGTGCTTACTCAGACCTTCCCCTTCCACTTACTGCACCTGTCCCCCCTCCTAATTCCTTCCTCTCCCTCTGCCCCTGCTTGCTTCTCCTTTACACCATCTCTGTATCAGCAGGCTCTACTCTCCCTCTGCGTCAGCAGACTCCCTTTTGGTTTACTTTTTGTTTACCCTGTATTGCTTATCTCCTCCTGTTCCTCTGCTGGTTATATCTATGCAACCCCTGATCATGTGTGTGTTTATATATTTGTATTATATTGTATGCATTTGTAATTACTCAATGTTCATCACATGTATTTGTCTTCGAACAAACTGCTTCTATGTACATTTTATTTACCAAGTAACTTTCTTTTTTTATCCTCTGTTTTGTACTTCTGCCCCCTGGTCACAGCTGAAAACAAGCTTCCACTCATGGTGCTTTTCTTGGTTACCAAATTTTAAATAAATAAATAAAGAAACAGTGCCCTACATGAAGCAGCACACACACACACTGGGTACAGTCTCAGACCTGTAGCTTCCTTTGTGCAGGTTCTTGCAGGCCTATGCAAAGCAGGCAGTTGTGAAACTTAACGAACATACAAAAAGAGTCAGCAGAAGAAGACCATCTCTATTGCATCTGCTCGGTAAATTATGCAGGATCTGGCCTTACAATTTATGTCACTGACCCTGCCCCCCCCAAAAAACTGTCCCACCCTCTCTCCCCCTTCTCCCCTTCCTTGGTCCCAAAGGTTCCCTTTGTGCTTGTCCCGGGTTTTCTTGAATGCTCCCACTGTCCTTGCTGACATTGACTTCTCTGGCAGCTCACTCCAGGTGGAAACCACCCTCTCTGTAAAGAAATGCTTCCTTACATCCCATCTGGATCTCCCCCCACCATCAATTTTAGGCAGTGTCCCCTAGTGGTGCTGTTGTCACTCATTTTAAAGAGACCCTCACTTTTCACTCTGTTAATTCCCTTCATGTACTTGAGGGTCTGTATCATATTACCCCTCTGCTTCCTCTCTTCCAGGGAGTACATCCCCAGGGCTCCCAGGCTGTCCTCATAGGACCTGTCCTGTAACCCCTTGATCATCTTGGTTGCTCTCTTCTGGATCCCCTTCAGCATGCTGATGTCCTTCTTAAGGTAAGGATGGCAGTACCTCACCCCATATAACTTGCCCATTGAGTGTTTATAAGGTGGGGTACTGAGTAGCCAGTATACAGAGGTTACAGCAAAACAAATACCACGAATACCATTACAGTGACAAAATTGGCAGTTTACTGTAATGGTCACGCAGGACCCTGGCACAACTTCTCTGGGTCTTATGCCCCCACCCCAAAACAACTCCAGCTTGGCGTTGATTATTTTAAATTCCATGGAGTTAGGGGGCACAGCCCGCCACAAAACAACATTGTTTTCCTGACTGCACAAAGCCAACTGTCGGCATTGTGCCGTTGCTGTAAAGGCATTTGACAAATTTACTGTTCAACTGCCATGGTGGAACCCTGAGTACCATATCCCTCAAATTTGGTAAAAAACATTTTTTTAAACTTACAGAAAAAGTATGTTTAAAAAAACAACCCTGATAAAATGCTATATTAGTTTTCACAGGCTGAGCAACCTTGTGCATATGGGAGGATCATCTGCTGAATGCAGAGGTCACGAAATGCCTGATTGGGGCCAGAGAACATTTATCTTGTCAGCTTACACTTGAAGGCTTCAGAGGGAAGGAGGGAAGAGTGAAACTAGCCAGAGCAGGACTGGTTGGAAATGATGCCACTGCCTCTGCAGATTGAGTGAAATCCCCTGATCTAGGAGAACCATGAGTAAAATCCTGGATTTCCCTACACCTGCCATTTTGTATCATAGTATGGGAAGACATTTAATAGGCTAGGCCATCCTGCCCAGAATGACCAATATCTTCTTGCAGGTTAAGAATCTTTGTGTTTGGGGTTTGAGTTACAAAGCACCGGTGTTCTATTTAAATACATCGCCACCTTTCTAATTTTCTATACAAACCATCTAGCTGGGAGTTTAATGGACCCAGGTCCCTCAACTGTATTGAGCCCAAGGCAGAAGTAACTACTACAATGTCAGTGGTGAGCCGGTGCCATGACTTTTATAGAACATATTACAATAATCAAGTTGGGATATGAGAAACACTTGAATAAGTGTCCTGAGATCATCAGGTGTTTCAGGAAGGATATTAATCTGGAGATATTGGGCCTGATTCTCAAACAAGGCTCGGATCAGTGCAATCTGCGGCAAACAGCAGCTTGTGCCGAAGGCCGATGTGCCAGGGACCCTGCACCAGATTCTCGTATAGGAGGGGTCCCAGCGGCTAAGTCCCCACTCTTGCAGCAACCTCTCCCTTGCGGCAAACACATGGTGCATGGGAGGGATTGCCACAAACCCCTTGCGGCAAGGGCAAGTGGTCCCCAGTCCTTGATGTCAGCGGACATTACATGTCCTGGGTCCACCGGCATTGGTGGTATAAATAGTGCCTCCCCATCCCTGATGCGCCTTACTATTACAATATTAAATCGCTTACACCACCCGATCCAGGCAGCCATGCACCACCCCGCCTGATCCAGGCAGCCATATTAATTAATAAAATACCCCCTGTCCATCCTGGATGCCGCCCGTATCATTGTACTGAATAGAATGCCCGGTCCCCAATGCCACTGCTACCATAATAATGCAACGGCCCCCATTCCCTGGTGATCTAGCAGCCCCCACCCCAGCAGTAGTGCCCATCACCCATCCCCCATCCTGTAAGAGTACTGGCACTGGCACAGCCCTCCTCTCACCGTCGGCCAAGCGCAGACTGAACTGTCATTGCTGTACTGTACAGCGTAATTCCGGTCGGCGCCAACCGAGAGGTGAGAGGAGGAAACATGCTGTGCACCGGCTCTCCCTACGAGATCGGATGAAATTGGGTGGTGGGCACTACCTGCTGGGGCAGCTGGAGTTACCTGAGAGAATGGGGAGCAGTTTCATTATTATGGTAGCAGCTGCACTGGGGACTGGGGCATTCTTATTCAGTACATAATGATATGGTGGCATCCAGGATGGAGAAGGGTATTTTATTAATTAATTAATATGGCTGCATGGATCAGGGTGGGGTGTAGGTATGATTTTAATATTGTAATAGTAAGGTGGCATCAGGGATGGGGGGGCACTGTGCACCACGATGGGGACGGGTTGTTTATTAAGTAATATAGGCTGCATGGAGTTCCAGGAGGGGGGCCACTAGACCACTAGGGAGGGCAACGGTAATTCACATCAATATGTGCAATTTACAGGGATTAGGAAGGGGGATCACAAGTCCACCAGGGAGGATGGCTGTGTTTAATGGAGGATCGGGGAGGGTAGACCCCACGGCACATTGCCAATTTCACAACTGTCCCAGAGGGACATATTCTAAGTACCCTTAGAGCAGCCCTGGCTGGTCTAAGGGTACTTAGAAATTCTCCCCTGGGATGATTTCGAGAATCCCATTATAAAGATTTGGCGGCTTGCATCAGCCGCATGCCCCCTTGTACCATTCCACAGCCAGGTTAGTGACGCATGGCTGGTGCAAGCCCCCTTTGGTGTAGGCAGCCTGCGTTTGAGAATATTTCAGGGGGCTGTTTGTGATGCAAGGTGCCACTTGCACCATTTATGTTTGTAGCAGTTACCTTGATTCAAACGTAGGGCTTTGAGAATCGGGCCCATTGTTTCTCAAATTATAGAATTGCCTTGGAGTCCTGACAATCGCTGATGCTTGATTTTCAAGTGACTGATTGCTTACTAAGAAAATCACTTGTTTTTGCTACTCTTAAAGTCATCAGCTGTGCACCATTTATGGAGGGAAGCAGCAAGCTGTCTTGAATGAATTCATAATTTATGGAGAAAGAGAATACTGTTGTCGCAAACAACTCAGCATCACTTCTTCTGTTTTGCCCACGTCACAGTCTTACTAAAGGATCCCTCTAGTGTCATAGTGCTCACGTTGCAGCTGTGTTCTGATTCAGAGCACCTCAAATGTTTTAGAGAATAACTTTACAGAGAAAAGAATGTTTTCAACCATGGTATTCTCCCCTGTACATTTAAGCATGAAGGCATGACTAGGGGTTGGGTTACTGTCTGTTAATCTAATCCTAGAGGGTCATGAGACAGGGGGCTTGATTCTCAAAGCCCCGAGCATGACACAAGGTGCTTGCATCAAAAATATGTGATGCAAGGTGCAGGTTGCGCTAAAAGGTGCATCACATGCGATTTTATAATGCACCTTGCATCAAATCTGGGACCACTAGCACCAAAGTGGATTGCGCCAAGCTTGCATAAAAAAACTGGGTGTGTCATGTTGTAATGGGGCTTGAATGACAAAAAAGATGCAATGTCCATTGTTTTGGGATTCTCAAAGGCAGAAGCCCTGACACTGCACCGATGATAGCATGCATCCGTTAGATCAAGGTTGAGCTGGTCTAACTGATAGAGGCGCACATAATGGAGAGGGTATATCCCATAAAGGGTTGGTTATAGAGTCCATAGTCCCCTGCAGGACTAGTGTCAAGCGCTGTGGGGGCTGCACATGCCAGTGTCATAGCCATTTCAGCTGCCACATGTTTTGACTCGGGTTGAGTAATTTCTTGCCCCACGCAGCATTTTTTCAGTGCAGCTTGCATCAGTTCTTGCCCACTGCATCGTCTTTTTTTTTTTTATCCCTCCTACCAACCCTTGTCAGTCCACTCCTTCGGGCCGCTCATGCCAGTCCTGCCCTTGGTCACAGAATCTGCCCCTAGAGTGCTCCCTCCTCCTTGCGCCTTGCACAGCGGGGTCTGTTCCTTGAGTCGGTGGCTGGATGGCCCGGAGCGGTTGTCATCTAGGACCGCCGAGGGTTTTTTTCCGCTTTTCTGTGGACCCTTCCCTGTCCCAACCCCCCTGGAGCGCCGGCGCAAGAACATACGTCCAGACAGGTGATGTGCTGATGCGTGTCTCCTCCTAAGTGCCTAACAGCGTCCCCCCTCCCCAACTCCACCAAGTGGAGCCGCCAAGCCCTCGAGAGCCTGTGTTTCCACCGGCTCTCTCAGGACGTCGGGTGCTGGTAGTACCCCTGGTATTCCTCCCCAGAGGGAGGAGAGCATCCATTGGGACGCTCAGTCCTCACTCTCCCCACCAACCTGAGTCCATTCCCGAACCTGGGTCACCGGCGTGGCTCGAGGTGTGGCGTCCAACGCCTCAACCCTCAGCGCCACTGGGCCGGTCCTGCATTGTCTTTTTGATACAGCTTGTATCATTCTTGCTGTAAGCCTCAATCCTCATTTTTACTCACCTTGAGGCATTTCCACCCCCTGTATCATCTTTTTGCCTCAGCTTGGGTCATTCTCACCCCCCCCCATCATCTCTGTGGCTCCGCTTGGGTCATTCTCACCTCCCCCATCATCTCTGTGGCTCAGCTTGGGGCATTCTTGCCTCATGCAATTGTACATTAGTTTGCAGCATTCCACCCTCTTGCATCATAGTTTTGATGCATCAGACCTCTTGCATCAGTTTGTGGAACTTTGCTGCAGAGACTACCTTTCTTTCAGAATACGGTGCACAAAATTTGGTGCACTTGGCTTTGATGCAAGGTGGGTGTTTGACACACTATGCGTCAGTCTAAGGGCCCCTTCGAGAATCCGGCCCAAGATATGTAGCCGAGGACTTTATGCCCCTAGGAATAGATTAACAAAGGCAACCCAACCAGTGGAGTGCCTTAATGCTATTATTAAACTATTTTTTTTTTTAAATTAATGTTTTAACAGTTACAGTTCTAACTGTTCTATTGTACATTAGTTCTCAGCCAATAATCTAACCTTTTTAGAATGCTGTCAGCCAATCAGAATGCTTAATTTCCAATCGTTGTTTTATAATACACATAACAACTGATGATGGGGCTCCAGAATGGTGCTGGCAGAAGGTTCTTGTGAAATGGTTACCATGGTAACACTCTCACGCTTCACTTTCAAGGATTACTGTGGCAACCATTTCTTTTGAGTCTGAAGTAGTAGAAACATATGAGCATATAATCTGCTGACAGGTAAGGACTTCTTGGCCCACCCAGTCTGCCCATTTTTCCCTGCCTATAGTATCACTGCAGATCCTACTTGATCTCTGGTCCATTAACCACCCCACCCCTTAAGATTCCCTTATGCCTATGCCATGCTTTCTGGAACCTCACCACTGTTTCTTCCTCCACCACCTCTGCGGGAAGACTGTTCCAGGAATCCACCACTTTTTCTATGAAGAAGTACTTCCTCACATCTCTCCTGAACTACATCCCACCAGCTTCTTATCATGCTCTCTTTTCTTTGAGCACTTTTGTTTTGTAAAGTTTATTTGAATAAGGGTCTGGGGCAGGCTAGGATTGTGAGTGAGGTATCCCAGCTGCTTGATCTGTGGCCCTTCACTGACTTCCCAGTTTCCACCACTACAACACATCGCTGTCTGGAGGTCAGGATTAGGAGGTTCTGCATTGATCGGTTATGGTGGGGTGCCTCAGACACATGGGTTGTGACAGGGCCTAGGGAGAGGCCAGATGTGTTTGGTACCCATTCCCAGGGTTCCCACCAGATCAAATGAGCAAGTAGCCAGAGGGGCTGCACTGCCCACCAATCCCTTGAGGGAAGTGCTCTGCAACACCAGATCGATCAGGAACAAGACTGCAGTTATAGCGGACTTGGTTTCTTCAGTCAAGCTGCCTGCATTACGGAGACCTGGGTGGGTGGGTGATGATGCCGGCCCTGTTTTGAAGGTCGCCGTCCCCCCCTGGGTACTCTGTCGTGCACTGCCCCAGAGTGGAACGCAGGCGCGGAGGAGTGACCATCTGTTTTAGAGCCGAGCTAGGCTTCACTGTACACCCTGTAAGAACACCACAACTTTCTGTATGATAAAACTACTACGTTTTAACAAAAAACAATGGCAAGCATTATGAACGAAAGTCCCATAGCTTGAACCAACTTCTGAAACTTACGAAACACTGGGTTCATTTAAATGTGTGGCCATATGTGGAGGTCCGGGCGCAGGCTGCAGGATTCTCCTGATATCCCATCCCCCTGGGGTGGCAGGAGAGTTCCTGCAGGAGGTAGCCAACTTCGTCATTGGTGAAACATTGGAAGCACCCAAATGTTTAGTCCTGGGGGACTTCAGTGTTTGGGCCGATGACGAATCTTCTAGGCTAGATTACAACCTCCTCCGCACGATATTATCTCTAGACCTGTCACAAGAGGTTTCTTCTGCAACCCAGCAGGGTGGCCACATGTTGGACCTGGTCTTCTCGCTGGGGCTCAAGATTAACAACCTCAAGACTGATTGGGTCGCTTGGTCCGATCATTGCACAGTGGAGTTCTCGTTCTGGACCTTCTCCGAGAGCCCTCCCTCTGCAGAGATGGTAAGCTATCACCCTTTAAGGGGTTTGAGCCTGAAGGGATTTCTGGTGGTTGTCGATCTATCTAGTGTGGGTAGTGCATGTGTTGGGGGTACGGGCGAGGTGGTTTGCCGCCTATAATCAGGTGATGTCCGACGCACTCGACTCCCTCACACTGGTCCATGTACTACCTAAATCCTCTCATTTGAGGTCCCTATAGTTTGATGGGGAGCTCAAGGCGATGAAGATTATGGGTCAGAGGTTAGAGCTCTGCTGGTGGAAGACCGGGCTGGAGGCAGACAAACTGGCCCTGAGTACCCACTAGGTGAGTACCAGGGGGCAACCAACCATAAGAAGGCAGAGTTCCTTTCCAGGAAGATTACTGCCAGGAAGAATTGGCCAACTGTGCTCTTTTGGACTGTAGATAGGTTATTACATTCAGCCTGTCTGCAGCTGAAAAATAAGCCTTTTCAGATGCCTTATGCAAAGAGTTTTCTCAGTTCTTCTCGGACAGGATGTCCAGCAAGGAATTCCACCAGTGAGCTGAATCGTGGCTGACAGTGATTGCCTGGGGCATTGAGGCGGGGGGGGGGGTTCACTTCACCTGGTTGGGTAGAGTTTAAACTGGTGGAGGTGACCGACGTCATTGAGGTTGCTTCCAAGCTGAAGCACACATATTGTGAACTGGACTCAGCGCTGACACGTTTCTTGATGGGATGTGTTGACTCCGTAGGCTGGTGTTCACCTTGATTGTCCAGTGTTCCTTGTTGGAGGGGGTTTTCCTGGATGCCTTGAAGGAGGCACTGGTGAGACCCCTTCTGAAAAAAACATCATTGGACCCTGACCTCAAGGTGAATTACCGCCCTAGCTCCAACCTTTCATTTTTCGGAAAAGTTGTTGAGAAGATTGTGGTGCAACAGCTTAAGGAGCACCTTGTGGCCTTTGAGCTATACGAGCCTCTTCAGTCTGGGTTTTGTGCGAGGTATAGCACTAAAACTGCTTTAGTTTGGGTGCATAATGACCTCCTCAGGGCAAGTGACCGAAGGGAAGGGACAATTCTCATTCTTTTTGATCTCTCCTCAGCTTTTGACATGGTAGACCATTGTGTGTTGCTCGACTGCCTGAGGGAATATTGTGGACTCGCCGGCACTGTCATCTGCTGGTTTGAGCCCTATCTCTTGAACTGGAGGCAACAGGTAGTGATGGGAGAATTTCTCCTTCTCCCCTAGCATCCTGTCTTGTGGAGTACCTCAGGGTTCGGTCTTGTCACCGTTGCTATTTGCCATGTATATACTGCCCCTGGGAGAGCTCATTAGGAAGTACAGTTTGGGTTTTCATTGCTATGCTAATGATACCCAGCTGTATCTTTCCTTTGCCCCAGGAACAGCCAATGCAGTGAAAGTGCTAAACAATTGCCTTGCTGAGATCAATGACTGTATGGCCTCCAGCTGGTTGCGACTGAACCCTGATTAGATGGTGGCACTGGTGCTGGAGTCGAACAAAGAGCATGATAGGATGGCTTCTGGCACAGCGACAGGATTAGTCCTGGGGTCTGTGCCATTGAAGGCCGCCTCTAGGGTACGTGATCTTGGCATTATCCTCGACAGTGGGCTGACACTTGAATTTCAAGTGTCGTCCGTTGTCCGCAGTAGTTTCTATCATCTGAGGAATATCACCAGGATCAAATCCCTAGTTCCACCCATGGACATCTCCATCTTGGTGCATGTCTTCTTGACATCTAGGCTTGATTACTTTAATGTGCTCTACTTTGAGGTCTCAGGAGGTACCTTCTGCCAGCTGCAGCTAGTGCAGAATGCAGCTGCCAGGTTGTTGACGGGGCAGTCTAAGTACTGCCACATCACCCCAGTGCTGCGTGAACTGCACTGGCTGCCAGTTAGGTGGAGGGTCCTCTTTAAGGTGGGCTTGCTCACCTTTAAGGCCCTACACAGACCAGGCTTGGTTAGCTGTTTGACCTTGTAGCACCTTCTGCCTTGGTCTGCTCCCTCCATTCCTCCTCTAGGGGCCTCCTTGCGATTCCCAGGACGAAGCTGCAAACTGCCAGTGACAGAGCATTCAGTGTTGCTGGATCCCTGTCCCATGGAATTGGCTTCCATCAGCTGTAATGGAGGCCCCTTCAGTTGAGGTTTTTAAAGCCCGCCTCAAGACCTTTCTGTTTAATCAGGCATTCCCAGATACGTTTTTTTAAGTTCATATATGCGCGGTGAGCTTCTTGCTATGAGTGACTTTTGAGGGGTGTGACTCTGTCTGGCCAATGCAGAGTGCTCTGCAAGAGGCTTGACAGTATCACACCAATCATCAGCCAGGCTGATTGTGATGCTGTTTTGCCTGAAGTGGTCTGCACTTGAAAAGAAAAGTCGCACCAATCATGTGGCAGATTTTTCCTTTCATCTGTAGGACACCGCCCAGCAAACAGCTGTTTCGTGTCCCAATCAGCCTGGCTGATTGACGTACCCCCCCCCCCTCGCCACCCCACTGGAGTTGCAGAGCATGAGCGACATACCTCTCAAGAGATCAGGCTGCCAAGTTAGCCTGTACCGCTGCCGCATATTCTTCTGTGGCTTTCCTGCTGCCTGCTATCATGCTCTCTGTCCCTGCTGCTTGCTCCTCCGCCCCCTTCTCCCTGGCTTTCCGTATTTGCAGCTCCTGCCACCCATCACCATGCTCTCTGTCCTCTGTCAGACTGGCGTGGCCAGATACCTGGAAATTTCTGTGTGGGCCCCCCTTCACTACATGTGCGCTCACACAGCACTCCCAGGCCAGCAGCGAGCAGTCTTTGAGAAGCAGACTGTTAGATCTGGTGCCTGCCACCGCACCCACTACCATTACTTCCAAGGCTTCTTCCACTGTTGGTTGGAGCTTCGTTGGAGTGCTTGCACTGCACAGGCTCAGGTTGGCTAGGGATGGACTACTTTACTCTAGTCATTGAGTAGTCGACCAGATTCAGTTCGGTAAGGGGACCGGTTGGAATGGAATGGGTCACAGCCTCGTGGGAGTCAGATGGCCCGGAAGAAGGGACTAGAGCAATTCTGTGAACTACTGGGCCAGGTCAGGTCTTGGCGGCAGCAAGAGTGGAATGGTCCTTGGTCAGAGGTAGGAGTCAGGACAGAAAGAAATTGGTAGTGGTGGTTCAGAGGTGGCTAAGCAGCCCAGCCGCCCAGGCTAACTTATAAAACAAAACCGCAGCAACCCCAGCAGGCCCGGCTTGGCCTTGAGGAGTGGGAATTTTATTTCTGGTTTGGTCACCGCTGTACCGGGTGTGTGTGTATACAGTACCCCGGGCTGTCCCCAGGCTAGCAGTGAGTGTTTTCACAGGCTCAGCCGAGCTGACAGTGAGAGGAGAGGCTCCGCTCAAGGTGAGCCATTTTTACCCAGGGCCAGAACATTTTGAATAGACCCAGACCCACCCTACCCTCATTACCCAGGGTAATATGCCTTCTGACCCATGTGTAGTGGTGTGTTTGCAGTGTTTTAAATAATTGATTAGCAGTTTTTTTCTTGGAACAATACTAACTGTACAGAAAGTATTTATATAGGGTTTCTAGAAGTGTTATGTTTGTTAAACACAATGAGGCAAGTGCTATGCATTTTCACAATGTTTTAGCACTTTTATGAGCAAAACGCTAATCAGTTTTTGGAGTTAAATAAAACCCTGGTTTGTGGTAGATGGTCGGACTGTCATCACTCACCAACGGGGGTGTGTGGACCAGCTGGGGTCAAGTATAACTAGGCCCAGGCAGCAGAGTCAGAGGTTTCGGAAACCGCCCCACACACACACACACACAGACACACACTGCAACCTACAGGACCCAAGTCACCCAAGTGGCTACATGGAAGCCCCACACAGGAAAACAGACTTGGTATTACCTTTTTTATTTTTGAGACTAAAAACAGCTGTACTCAGATCAGCGCTGGGATCAAAGGTAAAGCATTCTTGCATCAAGGCTGCTAATGTTGAGCATACCTCCCAGCCTCCTGCCTTGCAAAGCAGGGCAGTCTCAGGGTTAAAATATAAAAACACGGACAAATAAGCACACCTCTCTAGCTGCTATCAATTTGGCATAGCGCTATGACTTTTAAACCTAAAGTTACCCTTCCTCCCAAAAGGTTAATGTTACAGCTATTTCTAACTATTAACTTGCTGAACTTACTTATAGAAACATTCCTTCACACTAAATATATGGGCTCACTATTTGTAGACATTATTCTGTAGCATAAGAAACTGCTACACATTCTGGCTCATACTTCTCAACCGACTCTGATTTTGCCTCAGCATTTTCCTCTGTCCCTCATAAAATTGGTTTTGTGCCTGGGAGGCGTGTACAACTGCAATACCAATGGCAAACTTTCGCATTGACAAATGCTTGTTTAGACACTGTTTCTAGACAGTGTTTCTTAGATTTTGTCTTTTAGATACTGTTTTAATTAATGATTGCCCTGTTTTAGGAATTGCCGTTTGGTTGCAGGCTATTTTCTTACCTTGCTGTGGCCTGCTGTTATCTATGTTTGATGTGTCTGTTATTTTGTGTGATCTTATTCATTGTTTATTTGTACATTTGTTTTGTACAGTGCCCAGAGCCTCCGGGATTGAGCACCTAAAAATAAAATTTGCCTTGCCTTGCCCAAAAAGGTCAGCTTAAAGGACACAGTTTAGTGAAGGTACACAATTCAAGACAAGTTCTTATCCTAAAGCAAAAGAAGGACAAATGAAATACATCTATATAAATAGACATTTCACAAAAAGATGTCCCAACTCATACCGTAGGTGGCATAAAAAATACTTCCCTCCTGTACCTTATTTACCCCCATGAGGTACTTAAAGGTCTCAATCATATCCCCCTTTTCTCTCATCTCTTTCAGGGTGTACATACTGTATTTAGGTCCTTAAGTCTGTCCTCGTAGTGCTTCTGAAGTAGACCCTTCATCATTTTGGTTGCCTTCCTCTGGATCACCTCCCCTCTGTCTATGTTCTTCTGGAGATGTGGTCTCCAGAACTGGACATGGTACTCCAGGTGGCGTCTTACTAGCCATCTATACAAAGGCAATATAACCTCCCTCTTTCTGCTGGTGCTACCCCTCCCTATGCACCCCAGTATCCCACTAGCCCTCCCAACTGCTTTGTCACACTGTCTGGCCACCATTAGGTCATCCAGTATGATTACCCCAGGTCTCTTTCCTGTTTGGTGGTCGTCAGTACCACTCCTCACATTTTATACTCTACCCCTGTGTTTCTGTGTCCCAAGTGCATTACTTTGCACTTTTTCACACTGAAACCCAGTTGCCATAATCTTGACCACTCCTTGAGTTTTCTCACTTCTCTGCTCATCCTTTTCACCCCCCAACCCCCGGAGTGACAGCCCTATTGCAGATTTTGGTGTCATCCACAAAGAGGCAGACCTTCTCTTCCAGCTTCTCTGCAATGTCACTTATAAAGGCACTAGGGAAGACTGGTCCTGGCACTGATCCTTGAGGCACCCCGCTGATCACCCTCCCTTCCTTGGAGTGAACACTAGTGTTTACCACCAGTCCGCCACCCTCCTCTGTTACCTATTCTCTAACCAATTTCTTACTCCGTTTACCACCTTTGTACCCACTCCTAAGCTACACAGCTTGGCGTATGAGCCTCCTATGTGGAACGGTGTCGAAGGCCTTACTGAAATCTAGGTAGGCCAAGTCCACTGCTCAACTCTGATCTAATTCCTTACTCACCCAGTCAAAGAAATCTACCAGATTCATTTGACATGATCCCCTCCCCTCCCCTCCCATGAATCCATGCTGCCTTAGGTCTTGTAACCTATTGGATTCAAGATATTCTATAACCCTTTCCTTCAGCAGTGACTCCATTAACTTTCCCACCACCAAAGTCAGGCTGACCGGCCTATAATTGCCAGCCTCTTCCCTGCTACCATTTTTATGAAGTGGGGCTGCATCTGCCCTCTTCCAGTCCTCCGGAACCACTCCTGTTTCCAATGAGCTGTTAAATAGGATTGTCGGTGGTGCAACCAGTACCACCCTGAGCTTCCTCAATATCCTTGCACCCCATCTGGCCCCATTGTCTTGCCCACTTTCAGATTAGCGAGTCCCTTAAGGACAGTCTCCTATGAAAATGGACTAGTGTCCACCTCACTCCTTTTTTGTGGCCTCTCCCTGTCTCCTTCCTCTGTGAACACTGAACAAAAGTATTTTTTCAGCATGTCAGCCTTTTCCTGGTCCCTCTCCGCACAGATCCCCCCTTCCCTTCCCTTTTTAATCTTACAGTCCCACCCCTGGTCTTCCTTCTTTTGCTTACATACCTAAAAAATGTTTTGCTCCACCTCGTCACTGCCTGGGATATTCTCTCTTCAGTTTGTGCCTTCACGCTCCTTACTGCTCTCCCTGCTGCCCTCTGTTTCCCCCTGATACATCTCCCTATCCTCCTCCCTCTGCATCTCCTTATATCTTCTTAGTGCTACGCTTTTAGCCTTTCTTTTTTCTGCTACCTCTTTCCAGAGCCATAGCAGTCTCCTTTTCCTCTTACTTTTGCTCACTTGCTTGATGCAGAAGTTTATTGCCTTTTCTATGGTCCTTTTAGCTTTACCCACTCTTCCTCCACCCCACCCATGTCATTCCCTGAACAGGTCATCCCTAAGGCATTTGCCCATCTTTTTAAAATCTGCCCTCCTGAAGTGCAGGACCTTTGCCCAGTATTGCTCCTTCACGAGTGGGTTCACTGACAAGTTACCCTAATTGACTTCAGCAGCACCCCCCCATCATTTATCTTGATTACTATTATTATCTTGAATATAAATCTGTACATCCGCAGGAAGGAGTGGGCATGCCAAATAGTCCATTCTCCATATCATCCAAGATGTATAAAAACAAGAAGTATGTGATCCATTGCCCCAGGTGCTGTACCAAGCTGGGACATATTTATTGTTTTAACCCCCTGCACCTCAAATTAATTAACCTAAACCTAGGCCCTATCTGTCTCATCTTCCCTTAAGTGACCCCCTGAATGAATTCAACCAGCTTTATCTGAGCCTATAACCAATAATTCTGTCTGGTCTGGGTTCAATATTTTGACAACTCGGTGCCATCCAGTCCTTGATCTCAGCCAGGTAGTGATGTAATGCAGCATTTGACTGTTTTGGCTGCAGTGAAACTGGTGTCCTGCTGGGACAGTGCTCATCATAGTTACCAAGTGTGACAGCGTATCCGGAAGGCTGCAGTAGCGACCATTGAATTTCATTTACTGTATTGTGTTATTTTTCAGTAATGGCAGCTATCACTGAGTACCCTGTCCAAACTTGCACTTCTCAATAGGTTTAGTAAATGTAAACTCAGTTAAATGTGTCTTCATGGGTCAATGTTTTGATTGCCATGATCATGCAACTGTTAATTTATCGATATGCTTATTCATTTATTTCAAACAATATACAAGGAAAGACACGCTGAGCTGAAATAGCTTGTTTCCAGATGTATTCTGGGGGAGGGGAAATGAAGAGAGTACAGAAATAAGTTATAACAGTTGGTTACACAAATCAGAAATATAAGTTAAACAATTACATAGCAACAAAATGAACAAGATGAGCTAGGCAGAGCATCTGAAGAGCACCAAGTAATAAAAGTGCGAATCAGAACACAATTAGGGTATGAACCAGGTACTGTATTGAAGAGCAGATGACAGCAATTTGAAGAGTGAGTTCAGTGCTGCTGGCACTTCTTCAGCAGGGAAGGATGGAGGAAACGGGGGAGCAGGGGGAAATTAATTGGGGCATGAGCAGGGGCAGTGGGGGGGTGGGAATTGTAGGATGGCAAAATACAGCAGAACATCAGAGACAACTTCAGGAGGGAGTAGTGAATTCACAGAGGAGATAACTGTGGGAGTGGGGGGAAGGAACAATATGAATGGCAACGGGAAGACAGACACATAATTTGGGGGAGCAGAAGGAGAGGGCAGCCTGGCCAGCAGTAGATTTTATGGAGTGGAGTGCAAGACAGCAAGGGCCAATAAAAGGGGCGGAACTGAGGAGGGAGGAAAGATAAGGGTGAGGGTGAGGGATCCAAGCCAGAATTTGGAGATGAAAGTAGTGCAGTGGGCAAGGCGCCTGGCATCAACAGAGGGAAAGGAGAGGAAGGAGTAAAGGGAGCAGTGGTCAGTTCGCGGGGGGGGGGGGCAATCAAGGGCAAAGCAGCACAAGGAGTGAAATATTGGGCCCAGCCTAGCTAGGGTGCATTTGGGAGCAGCACTGTAAACAATGTCACTGTCATTGAAGATAGGGAGAGTCATCTTGGAGATAGTTTTTCTGTGGGCAGGAAGCTGGATACCTGCTTTATTCCTGTAAAACACACCCAGTTTGGGGTGAGGCTTCTGGTGGATGACATCCACATGAACAGTGAGGTGATGATACAGCCAGACCCCAAGGTATTTAAAGGAGGTAACATCCTCAATCGCAACACCATCAAGGGTATGGATGGAGGGGAGCGGGTGAGTCTAGCTAGTCTCTGTCTTGTGCTAAAAGTCATGGAGACAGTTTTCTTGGTATTGAGGGACAGCTGATTTGCCTGGAACCAGTGTTGGATTATTGGTAAAGTCCAGTTGGAGCCAGGCCTTTAGGTCAGAAGCAGAAAATCCAGAGGACTCTTCCAGACCATCTATAGGTTGGCTAGACATTAGTGCTACAGTACGCTGAACTGATTTAGTTCAAACAATATACACAATAATTAACCTCCTCCCCTCATTAAGAATGATCAGATTCTCAACATTGAGTTAGTTTAGTGACATCAGGAGCATAAGAGTGAAGCTCGAGTGCGTTCCTGATATCACCAAACTAATAAGGCGTTGAGAATCTGGCAAGTTCTCGGGGGTTGGGGGTATGTTATTCTTTGTAATACAATTTTAGTCTGTTTTTCAACTTGAACTGCTAGGTCCAGATGGAAATGCATTACCAAGGTTCAAACTGCCGATTTTGAATCGTTGTGCAATTCTCAGTGCTGCCATGATAGCTCAGCTCGTACTTCCACAGCACTGCTGGAGATCATGGCTGTAACTGGTCTGGGGAGAAACCTTGCTCATCACATTCCAAAATTTTAAGAACAGCAAGTTCTACATTCTGAAACATGAGGAACAAGGTTTAGAAAGCACCAGAACAACAGGCTAAAAGTGTATTATAATACAGAAGTCAGGACGTGGAAACTGAATCCGTTTTTGAGATCAGTTCATCCAGCTCCCATGGGTCATCATGTGAATTCCCATAATGCAACAGGGTGTGAACTGCATGGTGAAACTGATCAACAGCTGCTGTCTGCATTCTGCAGCACCGTTTCTTTCACCTGTTCTTTCATGTATGGGCACATATAAAAATAGTTTAAATGAATTAGTTTAGAGAACAGTTGTTAAAAAGCATTCTGTAGTCTGGACAAAGCCTTAAATTATCCAAACAAAGGAGGAAGTTTTACACCTTTGTGAAATCATTCTTTATTATAAATGAGCTCTTCCTCTTTTGATGGCAGCGGAAGTTGCATGTTTCCTCAAATTCAGTACCTTCAAAGAAATGAAACAGTGAGACCAGTATATTTTGTGATTGGGCTTGACAGCCTTGCACTCACTTGCAATTCGGTTTTCCAGGTAAGCATCCAACTCTGCCTCTCTTTGAATGGCTTCTTCGGACACCTTCGGGGCATTAGGGAAGCAAACCAAGATAATGCTCATGTTGTCATGGCTCCCCTGTGCAGAACAAGAAAACATATACAATCAGCTACAGCGGCAGAAGACTTAGTGTAAGAGCACCAGATGGAGAACCAGGAGAGTTCAAACCCTGCTACAGCCAAATACTCACTGGGCAAGTCACTTAACCTGCCAGTGCTCCAGTCCACCCAGCTCTGGAAATGGGTAGAAGCAGGACCCCACTGGAAACGAGATGTTACATCTCAGAAGGCAATCCTGGGTAAATAAATAAATAAAAAAAAGGCTACAGAGAACTAGGACAAAAGAGGCTACAGAGAAATAGAACACTCAAGTGTGGCCATGATTTTTAGAAGGTCAGAAGTGCGTGTGTGTGTGGGGAGGGGAGGGGAGGGGAGAGGATCAAAACGCCATTGTGGAGAAAGAAATCTCTGCACTGGTGATCTGTGGGCACACTGTTAGCAGTACATTTGCAGAGGCTGTAGTTGTCCTAGCTCTGCACTCCTGATTTGCCTGTTTCCACTAAGCAGTGTATCCATGGGTGAAAAAGTGCCTTCAAATGACCACAAAGCAAGTGAAGAGGTTGCGGCAATCGTTTTGGAAATCCCATTTGTGGACGGACTGTGAATGCTAATCAGGACCCTCAGAAGTGTCACTTTTCCAGATGCATGTGAGGGATCTCTGATCCTCTGAGAATCAAGCTAGACTTACTAGGAGCTCTCACTCCATGTCTGTTGTCACAGAGTCAAGAGCATCTTTTACCGGGGGAGGGGGGGGTAGCACCAGGCACATGACAGCAACTCTTAAAGGGAAAGTCCCCTCAACCTATTTTCTGTATGGCTGTGTAGTTTGTAGCCATTAATAATGATTCCCTCTCTTATACTCCCACCCCAATTTCATACTAATTTAAATTTAAATGAAATTGCTTCACTCTGTTCTGCCCTGATGTGAGAACCTGTTTGACGCCACTGCAAACATCATGACCCCACTTGGGCAAGGCATTATGGGAGTTGCAGAAGTGCTATTGTCAGTCATTTCTGTTGTGTGTCTTCTAAAGTCCCTGCATTCTTGTCTTGTGCTGGCCATCAAACTTTTCAAGGTAAGTTCCCTAATGCTTTCTGTTGTTTAAAATGTGTCCGAGTTGGAAAAATGTATTTTTTTTATTTATTTAAATTTTGTTGACTGGATGAACCCACTGGACCTCTGGAAGCCCTTTTTCAGGAGTGACTCGGGATTGATTACAAAGAATATTCACATAGTGGCAGTTTACAATGGACAGAACGGTAGGACTATCAATCATACAGTTAAATTAGTTACAGGGTTTCAATACCGTGCAAGCACTGGTACAGTACATACATTTCAGGACCTTTGAAGAGAGAACAGTCAAATCAGTGAGACCAGGCTGGACGAGTGGTACCAGGTTCCCTGGTATCTAAGATAATTTAAGTGGTCTGAAGGACCCTTCAGTCTTCCTCATAACTTTATAAGGGGGGGTCTTCTGGGGGGGTCACATATGTATGACCTTAGAGGACCTTTCAGTAGTAGCAGAACTTGGTTTTAACTTTTAAAACCAAGCTCCATAGGCTTGAATGGAGCATTTCCCCACATTAGTCCTATTATGACATCATAAAACAAAGAAATGGGGGACAGCGTCGGTGATCATGAAGTGGAAGGGATCAAGCAGCTATCCCCCTTGGGGGCAAAATAAGATCCCTTCCTTTCCAGGGCTTAAGAAAAAAATGTACAACTACTGCGGAGGAACTCCCATTCAGGTAAGGGAGCCTCCTGATGTGTTTGCACTGCACTGAGAAAGCTGCTCTTTAAAGGATTTTATAAAATGGGTCTGGAATTTTCTGTGTCCTGATTAGCTGAGAGGTACCTCGGGCCATGTCCTTATAAGGGCATATTATGCCAACTGACACCTCTTCAGACAGTCAGGACTGATAACAGCAGACATCACTTTGCCAAAGTTTGTGCTGTAGTGGCCAAGCTGGAGCCCCCCAAAACTCCATCCTGTACTGACCGACCTGCAGCGCCCCCCCCCCATCCTGGCTCCATAACAGTACCCAAATACACTGAAGTAAAGTAAAATATTTATGAGAAAAAGTCTGACATCTGCCCCCCCAGTTCACAAAAGAGCTGCTCACAATCTTCACTTCACAAAGAGTCACCCGCAATCCACCGAGCATCTCCGCATGCTGCCAAGAAATGGCTTTTAAATGATACTCAAGACCTGCATCTAGCCTTGCTGCAAGTACTACTGCAGTTATTTGCAAGTACTGGCATCACCACAAACAACAAGTCCTTTTCTCATCTTGTAATGCAATACCACTACAATCTGAAAGTCATGAAGGAGAAAACCACTCTCTACAGCAGCTGCTAAGAGACACGCTTGCTCCTGATGCAGCAGGCGGCAAACACATAAACACACAAGCAGCACTCCATGATTTCACTGCTTGGTAAAAAAGGAAGAGAAATTCAACAAAAAAAAAGTAGAATAAAACAAAATAAACAGTTTGTGTGTGTGAGCTGGAATGCAGGATCATCGGCAGACACCCTAAGTACCAGTCATACCGGCCACTCCCTGACTACAGACTGCAGCCACACAAAAAGGGATGATAAAAAAAAGCCTCAAAGAAACCTGTAAACAAAACATAAAAAAAATTAAGTGGAGGGGGAGAAGAAACAGAATGTGTGTGGATGGGCAGAGAGCGACAGATAGACACAAACACCCTCTAATGGCTCAATTTTACATATGTCCTGCATTACAAATGCAAGGACTGTTTTTCCATTTTTCTACTTTAATTAACCTAAATTTTAACACTTATGCTTATGAGACTTATTTTAGTCTTTCATTTTCAGGGGAGGGTTTTTACAAAGGGGAGCCATTTTATAAGTGGAATAAGACACTCTGAGGTGTGGTTTATGGGCCGATACGAGAACTTCCCAGGTGCTAAACCACTTGATGCAAGTGCCTTGTGCCTCATTGCACACCTGGGTCGTGCTTTTATCAGCCCATAAACCACAGCTCTTTGTGTCTTATTCCTTACTTAATGCACACCTCAGGGGAGGAGGCATGAGGTTGGAGGCCTAGTGCCTTATGCCCCTGGGTCGTGCATTCAAATCCTTTAATTGCACATCCTGGAGTGGCTGATTATGATTTTTAAATGGCTTGCTTCTTTTTTACATTATATGTAAAATGAAATATTTTAAATACAATTTTTTATGTAAATTAGCATGGATTTAGGAAGAACTGATTGTGTCAGATAAATCTGTTGACATTTTATGAGCAGGTTAGCAACAACCTAGACAACAACAACCCCCTTGATATAATTTACCTAGGCAATCAAAATGCCTCCATTAAAATGCTTCATAAGCCATCAATAAAAAAACTCAGGTCAGATAAAATTAATAATCACTTGGTTAACTAAATTAATAACTGACTATTCAACAGAACACAAACAGAACTGATGGAATTCTATCAGATGGGGAGATGTCACTAGTGGAGTGCCGCAGGGATTGGTGCTAGGACTGGCACAGTTTTCTGCATTTGTCTCGGATATGGACAACAGTGTAAAGGGCTGGTACTGCACACTTGCAGATTATACAAACCTAGGTGGGACAGTATCAACACAAGCAGATGAACTGCAGACACGGAATGCCCTAAAACCACTGAAATATAAACCATCGAAATATAGTCCATTAAAAACGACACGTTATTTAATACAGAGAAATGTGTAGTGATGCATTTAAGAAATGACAATAAACAAAACTACACACTCAACAGCACATTATTAAAAGAAGGAAGTAAAGAGAGAGATTTGGGAATTACAGTAAACAACAGTCTTAATTAAGACAACTGCAAAAACAGTAATGGGGTAAGCCAATGGAATAGTAAATACAGTTAGAAGGGCATTCTTAGAGCTAGTTGTGTCATGCCACCTATTTACAAATCCTACACTACATAAGCTCACAGCTTGATTTTTGCCCTTCATTTTGAAATTCTAGTAATAAAGGAGCTACACTACTTGTTGAGAGGGCACAGAGAAGAACGTGGTAAGTGGATTGGAGAGTCTGGCATATGAGGATAAATGGAAGAAACTGGGACTGAGTGCTCGGGAAAGAAGAAGGGTGCAAGGGAACATGTTAAACGTTACAAATCTACAGAATAAACAAAGACAATATGCTAATGGCTCACTTGGAGCTCCATCCCATAACACACAGATTATACAGCTATAAATAGCAAGAGGGAAATAAAAAGAGAATCGTTTTGCTGCATAACGTTAATATCTTTATTAGGCTAATGAAAAGTTAGATACAAGCTTTCGAGGCCTAAAGTACAGTACTTATATGTGAAGAAGAGGCAGTACTTTAGGCCTCAAAAGCTTGTATTTTTAACTTTTCGTTAGCCTAATAAAACTATTACTACATCTTTATCCAGCAAGAGATTCTCTTTTTTCTCTCCTACTTTATTAATGAGCTAACACAGCAGAAACCTACATTTTATAAGCTTGGTGATCTGACCCCACCTCCCACCAACCCACCGCATCTCCACACACCTCCTACCCCCGCACCCTCACTTACCTGAAAGTGTCCCATGATGCATTTACCTGCATTCTCAGTATGTGAACAGTGGGACTTTCTCAAAATGTGAAGCCACAGTTGAAATCACGTTGTTGACTTCAGTTACATCAGTGAGCTGCAGATCCCCAGATATGTGTGTTTTATCTCTCTATCTGTTTGTCTATCCATCCATCTGTCTATTCATTCTATCCTTTTGTTAAGCGGACCAGAATGCCTACCCTCAGTACCACTTCTCCTCCCCTCCCTTTCGAGTTTCCCACTCCCCATGTTATTTTTTTAAATAGTAAGCAGACTGGGGTACCACCCCCAGTATTGCTTCTCTTGCCCCCCTGCCCTCCAGGTCACCACTCCATTATGCGGCAGCAACAGGGTGCTCAACTGAACATGCCCCATGATGTACATCCACTCTCTAATCAGAGACACATGTTGCTGCTGAAACTGGAGACTGCAATACGAAACAAGCATTTGTCAATGCCGAATGTTGATTGCGCTGGTGTGTTGAGCTCGCTCACTGCCCCTCTGTCACTCGCTCAGTCTGTTTCTCCTGGTGCTTCAGGCTGCTGTTTTGTACTGGGCTCCTGCCTGCATTGGCACCTTGTTCTGCCCACTAAGAAATCCGCAGCTGTCCTGACAGAGCTGCGTTGAGGTGGCTTGCTCCCCCTCTCTCACTCACTCATTCTGTTTCTCCTGGCACTGCAGGCTGCCCTTTTGTACTGGGCTCCTGCCTCTGTTGGTGGCTTTTTCTGCCCACAAAGAAATCTGCAGCAGTCCCAACACAGGTCTGTTGAGCCTGCTGACTCCCCCTCTCTCACTCACTCATTCCGTTTCTGCCGGCACTGCAGGCTGCCCTTTTGTACTGGGCTCCTGCCTTTGTTGGCACCTTTTTCTGCCCACAAAGAAATCCACAGCTGTCCCGGCAGAGCTCCGTTGAGGGTGCTCACTCCCCCTGTGTCACTCACTCATTCTGTTTCTCCTGGCGCTGCAGCCTGCCCTTTTGTACTGGGCTTCTTGCTCTGTTGGTGCCTTTTTCTGCCCACAAAGAAATCTGCAGCAGTCACGACAATGCTCCGTTGAGCTCGCTCAGTCCCCTTCTCTCACTCGCTCATTCCGTTTCTGGAGGCGTTGCAGGCTGCCCTTTTCTATTGGGCTCCTGCCTGTGTTGCTGCCATTTGCAGCAGTTACAATACAGCTCCGTTGAACTCACTCACTCCCCCTCTCTCACTCGCTCATTCTGGTTTTCCTGCCACTGCTGGCTGCCATTTTGTACTGGACCCCTGCATGCATTGCTGCCTTTTTCTGCCCACAAACAAATCTGCAGCAGTCCCAACAGAGCTCCATTGAGCTCACTCACTCCCCCTCCCTCACTCGCTCATTCTGTGTCTCCTGCCGCTGCAGGCTGCCCTTTTGTACTGGGCTTCTGCCTGCATTGGTGGCTTGTTCTGGCCAGAAAGAAATCTGAAGCAGTCCCAACACAGCTCCATTGAGCTCGCTCTCTCCCCCTGTCTCACTCACTCATTCCGTTTCTGCCCGCGCTGCAAGCTGGCCTTTTGTACTGGGCTCCTGCCTGTGTTGCCACATTTTCTGCCCACAAAGAAATCCGCAGCAATCACAATAGAGCTCCACTGAGCTCTCTCACTACCGCTCTGTCACTCACTCATTCTGTTTCTCTTGGCACTGCAGGCTGCGCTTGTGTACGGGGCTGCTGGCTGCATTGGCACCTTTGTCTGTCCACAAATAAATCCGAAGCTCCATTGAGGTTGCTCAGTCTCCCTCTGTCACGTGCTCATTCTGTTTGTCCTGGCGCTGCAAGAAGCCCTTTTCTATGGGGCTCCTGCCTGCATTGACTCCTTTTTCTGCCAACAAAGAAATCCGCAGCAGTCCTGATAAAGCTCTGTTGAGCTCACTCAGTCCCTCTGTCTCACTCACTCATACTGTTTCTTCCACCGCTGCAGGCTGGCCTTTTCTACTGGGCCTCTGCCAGCATTGACGCCTTTTTCTGCCCAAAAAGAAATCCGCAGCAGTCCTGACAGCGCTCTGGTGAGTTCGCTCACTCCCCCTCCCTCACTCACTCTCTTGTTCTGTTTCTCCCAGTGCTACAGGCTGCTCTTTTGTACTGGCCTCTTGTGTTGTGGCCTTTTTCTGCCCACAAACAAATCCGGAGCAGTCCCGACAGAGCTCAGTTGAGCTCGGTCACTCCCCCCTCTCACTCATTCCATCTTAATCTATCCCAAACTCTGATGTCCTACAGCGACCATGCTATTCTCTGTCAGGAATGCAAAAACATATTTTAGCCAGGATGTGAAAAATGACAGCTGTACTGTTCATAAGGAGGTGTGAAAAAATGCCACTGTTGACAATGTGGCGCAAAAATATTACAAATTTGCGAAGTTACAAGGGTGCGTGGAAACAGTTGAACGCACGCTTGCAACACAGTCATGTTAAGGAGTTTTGACACCAAATTTCCAACATAGTGATTTTAGGACCTCTGCTCATGAACAGTGCCACTGTCATTTTCTTAATCTGTCCCGAACACTGATTTCCCACAGCGACCGCGTTATTCTGGGCCACAACTGTGAAACCATATTTCACTCAGGGTGTGAAAAATGACAGCTGTACTGCTCATAAGGAAGTGTGAAAAATTTCCATTGTTGAAAATGTGGCATGACAGTATTACGAATCTGCAAAGTTACAAGGGTGCATGGAAAGTGTGCAATGCACACTTGTAACACAGTCATTTGATGGGCTATCATCACCACATTTTCAACACAGGCATTTTAGGACCTCTGCTCATGAACAGTATCACTGTCATTTTATTACTCTGTCCCGGACGGTGATTTCCCACAGCGACTGCTCTATTCTGCACCAGAACTGCGAAAACACATTTTGGCCAGGATGGGAAAAATGACAGCTGCACTGTTCATAAGTAGGCGTGGGAAAATGGCAATGTTGAAAATCTGGAGTGAAAATATTATACATTCGCGAAGTTAGGAGCGTGCATGCAAACTGCGCAATGCATGCTCGTAACACAGTCATTTTATGGAGTATCATTACCAAATTTTCAACATAGCGATTTCAGGACCTCTACTCATGAACAGTGTCACTGCTCTTTTCTTAATCTGTCCTGAACACTGATTTCTGACAGTGACAGCGCTATTCTGAGCTGGAAGTGCAAAAACACATTTCCACCAGGATGTGAACAATGACATCTGTACTGTTCACAAGGAGGTGTGACAAAATGCCAATGTTGAAAATCTGGCGTCAAAATATTGCAAATTCATGAAGTTATGAGCGTGCGTAGCAACTGTGCAGCGCACGCTCGTAAAACAGTCATTTTGGGGATTTTTCCCACCAAATTTGCATAGGCTTTTTGAGAGCCCACCTCATGAACACTGGCACTGTCGTTTTGTTAATCGGCCCCCAAAGGTGATTCCGCTCAGTGACTACAAAATCACCTTTCGGGGCCGATTAACGCCATGACAGTTGAAGTATTCATGAGAAGGGGTCCCAAAAACCCCATGTTGAAAATGAGGTGAAAAAATTCCAAAAAATGCCTGAGATATGCAGCAAAGTTGAAAAAACCCTATTTACTCCATTATACAGCTTACCGGCATTTCCTCAGCTCGCGGTCGGCTTTGAAGAGTGCAGACGTGTTCCCGGTCCACCGAAGATCGTCTTGCTGGACTCCAGAGGTAAGTATGGGGTGAGGGGAGGTGTGGGGAGGCAGGATGCGCGGTGGGTGGAGCACGGGTTGCGGGAGGGGGTCTGGGAGACAGCTGAGGACCGTTTTTCTTTACAGGTAAAAAAAGACAATGCGGACGGGTTTTAACTTCACAGGGGCATTTGGAGTCTCGCTTTTGAGGCGCTGTAGCCAATGGGGATTGGGCACCTGTAAGCAAACAACAAAGGGATTCCTTTCTGCCAGCCGAAGTTGGGCACCCCAAGCCGGCAAACAAAAGGGGGTGATTCCTTTCTGCCGGCAAGGGATTGGGCACCCGACGGCAAATAACAAAGGGAAATCCTTTCTGCCGACAGGGATTGGGCACCCTGTTGGCAGTTAACAAAGGGGATAATTCCTTTTTGCTGAAAGGTTGGGCATCCCATCGGCGAACAATGAAGCAGAGGCACATTATGCCCGGCCAGGTGGGCTCCCTGGCCGTGAATCGCTGATGGTGAGGGTTATATTGTTTGTGAACAGGGCGGCAACCCGCTGCCATGTTCACAAACAATATCAGGCTTGCTAGATCTGCCCTGCAATGACGGGTCGCTCCCTCATTGCAGCGGATGGGTTATGCTGCAATGACGAGGCGGCCCCTGATTGCAATGGCTGATTTGTCACAAGTTGGTGTGAACGTTCCAAACTTGTGTCACCAGCAGCCTGCAATGGCATTGGGGGAAGCGGGACAAGCCTTTGCAGGCTGTGGGGGCATTGGCCACAACAGTGCCGTGCCTCCACAGCCTGCTTCTCAGCAAGCTGTGCCAATATGTTTCTTGCGCTGCACGCAATCAACATAAAAATAAGGCAAGTTTAATGTATTTCAATGGGGTTTGAACTTTTATTCATAACACACACACCTTACTTTTTTCTCATATCGCAGTTGCTGGTTTCAGTAGCAAGACACATCTTCCAACAGAGAGTGGACTGTGGGACATGTTCAAATGAGTGAAGCTGTGCGTGGGGGAGTGTGGGGTGGTGGGTGCTGAGTGGGGAGCAGATTGGCAATAGACCATTTTTGTTCAGGTTAGATAAAAGAAAAAAAGACCAACAAACAATGGTTTTCTTTATTGTAGGTGGACCATAGCCGACACTGGAGATTGGGCACCCCAGTGTTGGGATGATCTTTGGTGACACCACTGGTGGGCACCCTGGTGCCACCCATATATAAAATTAAAGGAAGGGTCAAGAGAAGCAATACCAGGGTTGGACCCCCCCCCAGTCTACTTACTAGTTAAAAAAAAACACTTGGAAGTGGGCTGATGACCCAGATGGGAGAGGGTGAAGGTAGTGGGGGTGGGCATGTTTCTTGCTTAGTGAAAGAAATTTCTATCCGGCATTTTTTTTTTCATTTTGTTTTACATTTACATCATTATCTGGTTGATCCTGCTTTCACTCAGTTCTGCAGTCAACTAACAGGTAAGACTTGCATGAACCTGCCTACTGATACTGTCAGAGTGAGCGAGTCTTCAATGCAGTGGTCCTTAAGTGAGTGAGTGCTCAGTGGAGTCTTCAGGTGTCCATTTGTGAGTGAGTGAGTGTTCAGTGTAATGGTCAGGCTCCCATTGTTGAGCCGAGGGAGCTCTGTAATCAGATCCATATATTACAAAAATTAATAGATAGTAGATTGTGTGTTACAAGGGAATAAAACCATCTTGAGGTTCTGGGGACATGGGAACCTCTCGATGGTATTACTCCCTTGTAACACAATCTACAATCTTTCTTTCTTTCTTTCTTTATTCTTTCTTTCTTTCTTTCTTTCTTTCTTTCTTTCTTTCTTTCTTTCTTTCTTTCTTTTATATTTTTCTTTCTTTTTTTTTTCCTCCATTCAAATTTTATTGAAGTTTTCAATACAGAGAACAAAGTCCACAACACTATTGGCATGGTATAGACAAACAGATACAAATATTGTGATGATTCATTCTCTCTCTACCCTTCCTCCCTCCCTCCACCCTCATAACCCTCCCAAATCCCAGCACAGCATTATACCACCTAGATTGCACCTTATGGTATAGTAATAACATTTCTCAAACTTGTAAAGAGTACAGGGTTTGTAATGGGCCCTGTATCCTGTTTAACTTCTTAATTTTGTTGTGGAGACTTGAAATGGTCCTCTCCATTCTAAGATTAGCGAGTAGCTCCTGGAGCCATTCAACATAGGTCAAATCGTCAGCATCTTTCCAATGTCTGAGGACCATTTTTTTTTAACAGATAATGAAATTAATGCCATGTAATATTTCCTGCTCACCACTTAAATACAGGAGAAATCCCACAAGAGGCATATTTCGGGTGTGAACAAGTCAGAAAGCCCTACAAGAGGGTCAGCCCTTTGCTTAATAGTGGCCCAGAGTGGAACAACTTTGGGACAGCTCCAGAAGATATGAAGAAGATCCCCTCACTGCGATTTGCATCTTGTACAGAGAGGAGAAGACACAATACCTAATCTGGCCAATTTCTGTGGGGAGTAGTAGATGTTATGCAGAATTTTAAATTGCATTAACCTAAGTCTATCCTGTAGCAAAAATTTGTGACAGTTTCGCCACAGAAGAGACCAATCCAACTCCTTATCTGGAAAAAGAGAAGACCAAAAGGCAACAGGGGCAAAGTTGTCAGGGTAGGCCCAGGTAAATAAGGCACTATATATCTTGGACACCGCGTGAGGTAGGCCAGCCAGCTCCATTAAGGTAGCCTGAAATCGAATGTGGGTGCCCGGAGGCAGGACCAATCCTGCTACCTTTAACAAAAGATGACGAAGCTGGAGAATCTTAAAAATATTTATGCGGGGTATCATAAACTTGTGCATAATTTCAGCTGAAGAACACCATTGTCTATCGGGTGTGGTAAAATCTTCAAGCTGACAGTCTCCTATCTGAGGAAGCCCGCTGAGTAATAGGGGCTTGTTATTTAATTGAAAATTGGGGTTACCTCTTATGGGTTGAGATAAATCCTTAATATTCTCATATTTCGGAAACGCGCACAACTGGGAATGAGCCTTGATCGATACTGCAATGGGGGAGTTGCGTAGAGATTCAGGAAGGGATCCTAATTTAGTATATAACATCGCACTAGGGAGGTATCCATGGTTTTTTATGGCGGCTAACTTCACTTTTAACCAAATTGGAGTATATAAAGATTGGGCTAAAAGCTGCTCCGCGGTCAGCCACCTGAGATATTTATTAGCCTGACTGGCCCAATAATACAGCCTAATATGTGGAAGACTTAATCCTCCTTTTACTTTAGGTGCAGCTAATTTATGGAATGTCATTCTTGATTTTTTATACCCCCATATAAAGTTGGAAATCATACTGTGCACTTTTTTGAACCAAGACAGCGGAAGCCCAATATTTAACAAATTAAGGGGGTAAAAAAGATGGGGAAAAATATTCATTTTAATTAAATTAATCCTGCCCCAAAGAGAGAGGGGAAGTAGGGTCCACCTGCGAAGATCTTGATCTATACTATGGATCAAGGAGTCTAAGTTTATCTGTCTAAGCCGAGCTACATTTTGTGTCAGGATAAGCCCAAGGTATTTAATAGAATCGGACTTCCAAGCAAGCCCGGGAGCGGTAATTTCTTGTCTATAAACCCTGTGATTAAGAGGGAAAAACCATTGTTTTTCCTATATTAAGTTTATAATTAGAAACCTTGCTAAAACGGTCTATATTTTAAGAATAGAGGGGATAGATGTAACTGGGTGTGTTATTTGCAGCAGGAGGTCATCTGCGTATGCTGCCACTTTAACTACATGTCTACTCAGGGAAATACCAGAGATGTCCTGGGCTCTTATTAACCTCCGAACAAGGGATTCTAAATATATATTAAAAAGCAAGGGGGACAAGGGACATCCTTGTCTGGTTCCCACATGCAATTTAAAAGGATTTGAAATTCTAGCTGGGGGAAGTATGTATAGCGAGTTAACCCAGTTCTGAAACTTCATGGGAAAACCAAATGCCTCCATTGCTGCAAATAAATAATTCCAGTGGACCCTGTCAAAGGCCTTCTTGGTGTCCAGGGAGACCAGGACCATTGGAAGGGCAGCGTCCCTGGAGGTCAAGAAGACGTGAGCCAGAGTTTGCAGGTGGTCCGCTGAAGATGTTCCTTTCATGAAACCTACCTGCTCCACCCCTGTTAGAGAAGGAAGGACTACATTCATATGATCAGCCAGTAATTTGGCTAAAATTTTAATATCATGATTGAGAAGTGAGATCGGCCTGTAGCTTGAGACCAAATCATGCGGTTTATCTGGTTTAGGCAATAGAACAATCAGGGCCTCAAAAAGGGAGGGATCAGATGCCTGGCCAGAAAGGAGAAATTGGAAAAGTGGTAACAAAATGGGAATCAATTGCTTGGAAAAAACTTTGTAAAAATTGGAGGAGAACCCATCAGGGCAGGGGTTTTTATCGGATGGAAGAGATTTAATTACCCGTTCTATCTCATCTTCAGAGATGGCAGACACCATTATAGCTTGTTGAGATTTTGTGAGAGAGGGTAATTGTAAATCCCTCAGGTATTCTTGCAATTCTTCCTCCGAAGGGGGATTTACCATGGGACCATATAGTTCCCGGAAATAACTGGTAAATTCTTCCGCTATCTCTGAAGGTGAAGTTTTAAGGGAATTGCCTTCAGAAGAACGAACCACCGCAATAAATCTGGCAGATTCCTGTTGCGTAACATGCATCGCTAACATCCGACCAGCTTCTTCCCCCTTATCGGTATACACTGCTTGTGTTTTTAAGATCGCTAGCTCGGCTTGCTCCCTTAACAGATTGAGGTAAGCATCACTCAGTTTGACTAAGTCTTGCTTGAAAGTCTCCGAGGAGGCTGGAGAAAGACAGGATTCCATACCCCGAATTTAGATAAAAGACAGGAAACCGGATTTTCCCGCTCTCTTTTCCTTCTCGATGTTAGGCCAATTATAATCTCTCTCAAATAAGCTTTAAGAGCCCCCCATTCCATGTCGGGCCGTCCTGTAGAATTACTATTTATAGCAGTAAACTGCTCTATTTGAGATGCTATATATTTGACCGTTTTTGGTTCCTTCAAAATTTGATTATTCAACTTCCATCTACGGCCCTTTTTTGGTAAAGATGACACGGATAATAAACAAGTGACTGCAGAATGGTCCGATGGCGGACCTGCAACAATACTAGAATCTAGAACCCTGGGTAGGAGAGTTTGGGAAATAAAAATGTAATCAATCCGTGAGGAGGTTCCATGCACTTGTGAGACAAAAGTATACTCCCTAATTTTGGGATGCAGCAATCGCCACACATCACAAAGACCTGTAGAATCTAACAGGTCCCTAAAGGCCCTTTGAGCAGGAGAAAGGCCTTGGCGAGATTGACCCGACCTGTCTACACACTGATCAAACACAAGGTTAAAGTCGCCCCCTATAATCATAAGGATGTCAAGGAATGGAGTTAGGGCCTCCAATATCTGAACAAAAAACCCTGGAGTATCTATGTTGGGGCCATAGACACTACCCAGGACACTGTCCAGAGTGTGCAATCTACCCTTTACAAATAGAAACCTCCCTAAGGGATCAGAGACAACTTGGAGAGGTCTGAAAGGGATCGATCTATGCAAAAGGATCATGACCCCACTACTCTGGGTAGTGCCTTCTGCAGCAAAAATCTGCCCCACTTGTTGGCATCTCATTTTGTCGGTTTCACCATTAAGCAAGTGCGTTTCCTGTAAAAACATAATTTCTGTTTTCAGGTGACTTAAGTATTTCAAAATTTTATATTGTTTGGTCTTATGTCTTGCCCCTTTTACATTCCAGGTAATGAGCTGAATACTCCTAGCCATTACCTTTCACAACACTCAGAAACTTTATAAAATACCACCTGTACTTATATATAATATTTTTACTGCACCATATATGGTATATGCTGCGCTTTCTTACCCTCCCACCCTACCCTTTCCCCCCCTAACCCAATGATAACCCACCAAAAATCAACCCTAATAACATCCCATAAACCCCTACCCCCCCACTCCCACCCCATTCAATACGGTACATGATGAACAGCCAACTCCAATAGTCCTCTCCGCCCAACCCCTGCCCCGATTAAAGCAACCATTTCAATACTAACCCCTTTGTATACTAGAGACTTAGCATCCCTTAATAAGCAATATTATAAAACAACCTAAAACTATCCATATTACATTTATACCTTGTACTCCCTTCAGTGAGTCATTGTAGTTGCGTAGAAATAAACACTATATTAGAATTATACTCCCCTTTTCCAATCCACCGAGCTATATAGGAACAGATACAGGGGCAACAAGAACGTGTAGCTCAAATTCCTTCTCAGGAAATAACAGTATTTGGCGCCCTCTAGTGGTGCTATCTAAAAACTGAAAGCATAACAAACATATTAAAATTAAACAGTTGCACCACCTCTGTGGGTTGGAACGTATTTATGCCCCTCCTCCTTAATATTAATGCCATCATACCTTTATTCCAGCAGGAGACTCACACCTTCTAAAAAAAAAAAAGAGTGAAAAAGCTGAAAAAGAGCCCTCCCAAATCTAGAGTTGCTATTATATGGTGTTCAATCGAGTAATTGGGTCGCATAAACATCACGCTGCCTGACCCCCTCTGCAACTTAGAAAATTCAGCATAACGAATGTGCTAACTATATAAAACCCTTACAAGCACATGAAAGTATCGCAAGACTAGTATGGGAGCCAACACAAAGTGTTGCATTGGGACATCTCCCCATTTACAAACCTGGCTTAACTTAAACGCCCCCTTTTCCCCACACAACAACAGGATGCGAGCTACTAGCGGGACTGGGAAATACAGCCTGTGTACATTCAAATGAATTTAACAAGTAGCATGAAACACAGACATTCATTAAAGGAAATGCAGCCTCAAAAGACTTGGGCAGTGTTAATTGAACTCGACATCCGAGATCTGAAAAACAAAAGTTCCAGGAGTATTAGCATCTTCCACAGACTTAAAGTCATTTGTATGCACCACACTTCTGTGCCATAATGCAAAGAAAAAGCTTACAACTAACAGAGGCGTTTACAGACTAAAGTAACAGATCAGTCCTGGGACTAGCAACTTGTATAGTGTTCAATTTAACCATCTAGGAGTGTGGAAGCATCACTCGTTAAAGCTTGAGTCATTATCAAGGAGTGTCCGAGCCGTGTAGCATCTTCGCAAAGCCAGACCAAAAAAAAAATACGAAGGTCTACTGCATTAGATAGCAGTGAACCACTTACGCCAGATGACAAGCCAATATATTAGGATGTCCAGACATGACTTTCAGGTGGTGGTTTTAAACAAATCAGGGAGCGCTTCTTTGAGCCCAGCAGCCGCTGACTCTGCATCCTCATAAGTCACCCAGGAACCACCTAGGGAAACTTGGAGCGTGGCAGGAAAGCCCATCCTTAACTTAATTCCTGCAGCGATCAATTTGACCACCAACTTATGGAGCGTGGCTCATTTCTGGCGTACTGACAGTGGCAAATCTTGCGCCACCCGCAACTTTTTACCTTCCCATTCCAAATCATGGGTATCTCTGGCTTTATATAGGAAATGTTGCCGCTTCTGGAAATTCAAAAATCTAAATCTAAATGACTGGGGGAAGGCTCCTTCAGGAGGGAGGGGTCGCAGCGCACGGTGGGCTCTCTCGATAATATATCCTGCCCCAAAAGGAGAGGGGCCTGCCAACTTCTCAACAAACTTCTTGGCAAATTTGATCGGGTCAGAGCCCTCTTCTCTCTCAGGCAGCCCTATGACAACCGCATTATTGCGGCGACTATGACCCTCCAGGTCTTTGATCTTGTTTTCCGTTTTTGCCAGAAGTTGCCTAACGGCCACCAGATCGAGCTCAGCTTTATCCTGTTTCCTCTCAACGGAGTGCAAACGGACTTCATTGTCAGTTGTTCTCTTGGAGAGATCCTCCAACGCGTTGGAAATACTTTTAATCTCCTCTGCCATGCTTTGCATTTCAACCTTAAATGGCTGAAATTCCTCTAGGAATCTAGAGAGAGTGAGTGGATCTGAGTCAGCACTCCCGGCAGTAGTAGTCATCTACGATAACTGCAAAGAGGAGGCCCTGGCTTTCTTTGGGGCTTCTCCGGAGTTGTTGGAGGCGTGTGTTTAGATGTGGTTTTTCTCATTTTGTCATCCATCCACACCTATATTCAAAGGGCGCCAGATGCTAAATAACTTAATGTTGCTTAATCAATGGTAAACTTCGAGAAAAATGGAGTTTAAAGGGTATTTAAGAGGGCCGGAGGTCAGAGCTCACGGAGAAGAGAATTACCCAGCATGCTGCATCACGTGACTCTCTTTTATATTTTTCTTAAGTGGCCTAGGGTTCCCTATGCTGGTACCTCTTCTTTCTCCCCCTTCCCTCCAGGTTGCCCACCCCCAATGCTTTTTTTTAACTGGTAAACAGACCAGGTGCCCAACCCTGGTACTGCTTGTCTTGTACCCCCCCTCCAGGTTGCATCTCCCCCTTCGTAATATAATAAAATAATAGCGGACTGGAGTGCCCAATCCCAGTACCACTTTTTTAACCCCCCCTCCCAGTTTTTGCACCAGGGTGCCCACCCTAGTGCTGCCGAAGATCATCCTGACACTGGGGTTCCCAATCCCCAGTGTCAGCTTCTGTCTTCCTACAATAAAGAAAACCATCACTCAATGACCTTTTTTTTGTGACAGAAAAAAAGAAAATGGTCCATCGGTGATCTCCCCCCCCCAGCACCCCTCAATCCACTCTACCTCAACCCCCACTCAGTTCCCACCACCCCACACTCATCTGAACTTGTCCTATGATGTAGAACCACTCTTCGATTGAAGACACGTCTTGCTGCTGGAACCGATGACCTGCAATATGAGAACATAAGGTAAGTGTGTGGTATAATGTATATTCAAACGGTTTGAACATTTATTCACAAATTTGTCATTTTTGAACGTTTTTACATCAAATTTTCAACATGGCCTTTTTGGAACCTACCTCATGAACAAGGGTGGTGAAATCATTCAAATCCATCTCAAAAGGTGATTTCATGGTCATTGTGCAAAATTGTCTTTTGGGCAGGATTTGACAATTTTCTCCATCCTTGTTCATGAGGTGGGGTCATAAGAAGGCTATGTTGAAAATGTGGGCTAAAAATATTGAAAAAACAACAATGTTATGAGTGTGCATTGAACATTTTCAATGTATGCTCATTACTTTGGTCAAAGATTGAGCTGGCTCAGCAATGAGATAGCAGAGAAAGTCAGGAAGAAGAAAGCAGCCTTCAGAAGATTTAATAGGACTATGAGAGAGGCAGACAGGTAAGAGTACTCAAGGAAATCCAGAGAGGTGATGAGAGTGGTCAGGGCAGTTAAGGCTACAAGAGAGCTAAGGCCGGCACAGGGGATCAGAGAAGGGGGAAAAGAATTTCTTCAGGTACATTTGGGAGAAGAGAAGCTGTAAGGATGAGATAGTAAGGAAGGGGGATGGGCAGAAAGTGGGGTGGACCAGGCAGAGGCACTCAATGAATGCTTCTCTAAGGTGTTCTCCAGGGAAAAGGAGGGGTCTGTGCCACAGGGTAAAATGGGGATGGGAAAGGAGGTAAAAGGGGTAACAGATGGGGAAATTTCAGAGGACAAGGTTCTAGAGGTCCTTAAGGCACTGCATGTTGATAAGGCTCCGGGACCTGATGAGGTGCACCAAAGGTCCTGAGAGAGCTGGTGGAAGTCCTAGCAGGCCCACTGGCACACCTTTTAAACACCTCACTGAAGACGGGATGCATGCCCCAGGATTGGAGAATGGTGCATGTAGTGCTTCTCAACAAGAGCAGACCCAGGGACTAGCCAGGTAACTACAGACTGGTCAGCCTTACCTCTTTTATGGGGAAATTAATGGAGACCATTGAAAAGGAGAGACTAGTGATCTTTCTGGAAGCGAATGGTCTACAGGATGGAAAGCAACATGGGTTTGTATTGGGGAAATCCTGCCAGACCAACCTAATTGACTTTTACGACAGGGTTACAAGGACACTCGACAGGAGCCATGCAGTGGATGTCCTCTGTCTGGACTTCAGCAAGGCCTTTGACTCAGTGCCGCATAGAAGGACGCTTAACAAACTGTGGAACCGGGAGCTGGGGAGAAACTGGTGGGTGGGTCAGGAGCTGGCTGCAGGACAGATTATAGAGGGTAATTGTAGGGCGAGAACTATCAAATCCCAGACCGCTTACCAGTAGGGTCCCACAAGGCTTGTTGTTCAGTCTGGTATTGTTTAACATCTTTATCGGGGACATAGCAGATGTGATCAAGAGTAGGATCGGCCTGTTCACAGATGATACAAAGATCTGTGCAAGAGTGGACAGTAAGGAAGGGAGTCAAGAACTTAAAGAGGAGCTGGCAACACTGGAGCGATGGTCTAGTATATGGCAGTTGGGGTTCAACGCTAAGACGTGAAAGGTCATGCACCTTGGTGCCAGAAACCCTAGGACTAGCTACTGGCTAGGGAGAGTGCAGGTGTCCATTTCTGAGGAGGAAAATTACCTAGGGGTGCTTATCACTGGGGACATGAAACACTCTGTGTGATTCCGTAAGTCAGCAGCCACAGCAAACAAAATGCTGGGGTCCTTTGCCAGACGAATCACCTCAAGGAGGGAGGAAGTCATCCTGCCATTGTACAGGTCACTGATGAGACCGCACTTGGAGTATTGAGTGCAGTTCTGGTGCCCATATTTAGAAAAGGATGTCAAACTTCTGGAGGGGCTGCAGCAAAGGGCAACAAAGATGATCCTAGGTCTGGTGGGGACAAACCCTATAAGGAAAGATGAAGGGAGCTCAACAAGTACTCACTGGAGGATAGAAGAGAGAGGGGGATATTGAAACTTCCAAATACTTAAAAGGGTTGAATAGTTAGTACAGAGGGCATCTTCAGCTTAAAGGGGGATCATGAGGAGGCACAGTCTGAAACTGGAAGGGGGAGGATTTAAGAGGGAAATGAGGAGACACTATTTCATGGAAAGGGTGTTACCAAGGTGGAACGGTGAAGAAGTACTGTTGCAATTTTTGTATCTGAAAACCTGCTGCCCCCTTGAACAACTTCTAGATCCACTGCTGAAACCATGATACCAACATTGCAACAGTACTTCTGTCTGCATAGGAGCAGGTCCCTTCTGGAGTCAGATGTGCCCTCAGAGGGATCTGCTTCTGCAGACTGAAGTACTTTTGCAATTTTGGTATCATGGATTTTGTGGCTACCAAGGTTCTGAAGCCATGAGGGATGTCAAAGGTCAGACCGCAAGAGAAAGAAATATCAAAGATATTTCAGGTTAAGGGTCATGGGATAATCAATTTATGCAATGTCTGGTAGAAGTTTTCTTTTTTTATTTTTATTGGTGTTTTGTGCTGTAAAAATAGATTTTTATTTGTTTTCGGTTGATGGGGTATTGATTCAGGATGACCAAGCGGGTATTTTTTTTACATTTGATGCACATGATGCTTGTGTGCATCTGCGTGTCATCTCTGTCACACGAGTGAGTCCAGTGTGGAGCTGTCAATCCAGGATGGTAGGCAAGAGAAGGTGATCTCACTGAGGCCCATGGGCGATTTTAAGAGGGTCTGGGACAGGGTCAAAGGAAAGGTCAAAACTGAGGGAAGACTGGGGAGGGGGTGGGAGGTGGGAATGATAATTTAACTAAAATTTCATGTGCAGCAACAAACTATTTGTAAGTGTTTTTAATGGTGAAATGTATTGTATGTTGTTGTTTATTGTTTGTACAAGTTGTAAAGTATTTAATGTAATTTCATCTAAACCACATATGTTGTGGCTCGGATTATTCCTGAAAACAGGCCTCAGCCCCAGTGTGCTTACCCGGTAAATAAAGTGATAAATAAAAATAAATAAAAAAATTCGGGGGACTGGAGGTGGGGGGGGGGCAGCAGCAATAAACTGTAAGCTACACACGAGAGCAGACTAGATAGACCGTCATGGCCTGATTCTGCTGGCATTTTCATATGTTTTTATGTTCGTATTTTCAATATCCTGAGCCCAAATTTTCAACACAGACATTTTTTCACACCACTTATGAATGTGCAGCTATCAGTTTTCAAGTCCTTCCCAAAATGTGTTTTCATATTCGTGACGTAAAATTATGTTGAAATCAGGACTTGAGAATTTTCACCTACTGGGTTCATGAGGTGAGGTAATAATACGCCTATGTTGAAAACTCAGGGTCAAAATATTAAAGCAACAAAGTTCTGAGCATATGTTGGAATTTTTCTATGCTTGCTCATAATTTTCATAACTTTCAATATTTTTACCCCAAATTTTCAACATAGCCATTTTTGTTCACACCACCACATGAATGTAACAGCTGTAATTTTTCAAATCCTGGCCAAAATGTGTTTTTTGCACCTGTGGTGCGAAATTACAATTCAGAGGAGATTTGAAAATTTTTCTTATACCGGTTTCATGATGTGGGGTCATAAGAGGGCTATGTTAAAAAAATTGGTATAAACATATTGGTAAAATGACCAAGTTATGACTTGAAGTTGAAATATTTTTTGTGCTTCTGCAATCTGATGGACTCCATATTTGGGCCTTACGTGTCTGCATCTGTAGCCTCACAGAAGTGCAAGGACCCTTCCTCAGCCAGATGGACTCTCACATGGAGCAAGGCCTGAAGGGCCCTGTGCCTCTGCATCTGTAGCTGCACGAAAGTGCAAGGCCCAGAAGGTCGAGTGCTTGCAAAGCTAGATGGACGCTTCACTTGGCATGGAAGTTCACTTCCACACTTCTATGCCAAGGCAGACTTTTCTTTTAGTGCAGGGCCCTCCAGGCCCTGCACATTTGCATCTGTACCTGCACAGAAGTGCAGGGCCTAGAAGGTCCTGCACTTCTGCCACCTGATGGACTCCAGGGCCAGCATGTCTGCTTCCACAGCCGGATGGATCTCAGGACCTTTGTGAATGAGGATATGATTCCACTATCTCAAAAAGAAAGGAAATTCATTGCAAAATACTGCATTAATGCACCACTTAGGGTTCAACTTAAAGCAGCAAATGTAGGGAAATGTGGTTTTAGGGTTTCCAACCCTAACTCCCCATCCCTCTGAGCAGCAAAAGGACAAGCCCACACAACCAACCACAGGCAGCCATCATCAGATAAGACAAACAATATACAACTGTTTCCAGATGATATAAATGCAGTAGCACTGATGTGCTACCTTTGTGGATTACTATCTGTGGCTACATAAGAATGGACCCCACAGGGGCATGTGCTTTTTCAGCCACACCTATGTATGTATGTCATACAGCATGTTCTGCAAACAGAAGATCCCATGGGGCCTGCACCTCTGCAGAAAGAGGTACTCATGCACACTGTACGAGGTACCTTGCTAGACAGCATGATCCGCTACTGCATGGTTTTCTGTATGCAGCTGCATAACTGAAGACCTGCTACAACCTTGAACAATTTCCAGATCTGCTGCTGAAACCATGACACCCAAATTACAACAGTACTTCCATCTGCGTAGTGGTAGGCCCCACAGGGGCTTGCGCTTCTGTTGGCACAAGTTGGTGTGTATGCACGTCTGCAGATAGAAGTACTATTGCAATTTTTGTATCTGAAAACCTGCTGCCCCCTTGAACAACTTCTAGATCCACTGCTGAAACCATGATACCAACATTGCAACAGTACTTCTGTCTGCATAGGAGCAGGTCCCTTCTGGAGTCAGATGTGCCCTCAGAGGGATCTGCTTCTGCAGACTGAAGTACTTTTGCAATTTTGGTATCATGGATTTTGTGGCTACCAAGGTTCTGAAGCCATGAGGGATGTCAAAGGTCAGACCGCAAGAGAAAGAAATAGCAAAGATATTTCAGGTTAAGGGTCATGGGATAATCAATTTATGCAATGTCTGGTAGAAGTTTTCTTTTTTTATTTTTATTGGTGTTTTGTGCTGTAAAAATAGATTTTTATTTGTTTTCGGTTGATGGGGTATTGATTCAGGATCACCAAGCGGGTATTTTTTTTACATTTGATGCACATGATGCTTGCGTGCATCTGCGTGTCATCTCTGTCACACGAGTGAGTCCAGTGTGGAGCTGTCAATCCAGGATGGTAGGCAAGCAGGTTTGGCATATTGAGAGGGTGTGGAATGTGTTGCAGTCACCAGCACAGAGAGAGTGAAAGTTTGCTTCCTGGGCATTAGGAGCTTGGTAAGATGCTGGAAATGTGGGCGGGTGCCTTTTTAGGCAGGCAGGGGGAAGGAATTTGTTTAAAAAACTGTTTTACACAAGATTTTTGTTTACCAAGATGGGAGTATAAGTGAGCACAACAGTGTAGGAGACAGCGGAAGTGTTCTATGTTAAGCGGGAAGGTAATTTATTTATTTATTTTATTTATTTATATTTATTTGTTTTTGGTAACTGGGTAAGTGCACTAGGCAACATAACCTGCCTATTTTCAGACACAACCTGGGAGAGTACAATATGTCAATACAGCAGTGTACAAAATCACAACAGCAGTGACAAACAATCAGGTAAGTGCAGTGGAACTGAGTACAAAATACATTAACAGAGGACTGCCATAAATACAAAACATGAGTAACAGCCAACAGTGTATCATGCCATTAATAACAACAAGCAGTATGCAAACATTCAGGATGCCTAGCTGGGAGCGAGCAGTCTGGTAGGTACAGCTAACTGCAGATATCCAAAATAACATGCTAGACCAAGATAACATGATAGACACATACATCAGGCCAAGGGATAGGGGAGGCAGACAGAAACTCTAAGACAAACGGCAATTCTGAGGGGTGGGTAGGTCACAAACAAGTAGTCCAAGTCGAGAGAAGTGACAAGAGGAGAGACAGAAAAGATGTTAAGTGCAGTCACAGGTTCCAGGAACAAGGAGGTGGGAAAATAAGGCATGTTTAAAAGTAAGGTGGGATGAGGAGTTCTTGACATGGCATGGGAGAGAGTTCCACAACCTAGGAGCAAAGTAGGAGAAGGCTTGCTCACCCATTTTCATGGAGCAAGTCTGAGTAGATAGTAACAGGGAGGTCGAGGACCTGAGGGATCGAGAGTGAGAGACCGGGGTAAACATGTCCCCCAGAGAGGTAGGACGAGGTGTTCTGGTTAAGGAGTCAACAAAACAGCCTAGGGAGTATGAATGAAGGGCATCAGGAGACAACCATTTTAAGGCAGTATAGAAATGACAGTGATGTGTAAGGTGGGGAGCAGAAAGGATAAATCTACAGATATTGTTGTAAGACGTGTCCCATTTGCGAAGGACACCTGTGTTAGCATGTGAAAGCACTGGCAGAGCATAAAGCAGTTGTGGGAGTAAAACCCCATGTGCAACAGAGATTCTGGCAGCGGGAGTGAGAGAGTGACGCACTTTGTAGGCCGCACCAAATTTGGCATTAACCTAGTGACACACCTTGCTAACATGTGTTGAGTAGTCAAGTACGGAGTCAAGCATCACCTCTAGATACTTGAAGGATGAAGTGTTGGATACAGCAGTCCCATCGCAGCTGCGCACCAGGAGTTTAGTGGACTCAGTGGGCATCTTTCTGTGGGACCCAAAGAGCATGACCTGGGTCTTAGATATGTTTATGGCTTGATAGTTGGATGAGAACCAGGACTGAAGGGTCTGAAATATGGAGGAAAGATGAAGATTGATGTCGGCAATAGACTTGGAGGACGAATAAAGCACCAGGTCATCTGCGTACATTATAATGTTACAGTGAGAAGATGGAGTGGGGATATCACTAATGAAGAGGGAGAAAAGTAGAGGACCAAGGATTGAACCCTGTGGTACACCACAGGTAATCGGGAGGATACAGCCTGAGGCCGATTATCTAGGTAGCTGCTCAGCCAGGAGAGGGCAGAGTCAGAGGCACCAAGAGTGTTCAGCTTAGCCAGTAGAAGTGGGTGATGAACCATGTCAAACGCTTTGGAGAGATAAATGAAAACTGCTCCAGTAAACAAGCCTCTTTCCATATTATTTTTTACGTCACTGGTCAGCTGAGTAAGAGCAGTAGTAGTGCTGTGCCCTGCCCTAAAACCATATTGTATGGGGGGTTGTAGGTTGAAGTTAAGAATGTACACCGAGACCTGCCGGTGAACAAGTTTCTCGAGCAGCTTACTAAGAGTGGGCAGGAGTGAAATGGGTCTGTAGTTAGACAAGATCCTGGCGTCCCCTTTCTTAAAGATTGGTATAGTTCTGGCAACCTTCCAGATCGAAAGCACGGAGGCAGAGCAGATGGAGAGGTTAAAGAGTCTGTTACAGGTACAGCGAGACTAGAGGCAAACTGCCTGAGAATCCTAGGATGTATACCATCTGGGCCTGCACTGCCATTAGCCGGTAAAGACCTTAGTAGTTTAAGCACCTCAAGACAAGTGACCGCTGATAGTTCAAGGGCCGGTGGTGCAGTGGCCAGCGGGCATGAGGATACTTGTGGGGGTGTCAGCAGATGGGGGGGGGATAGAAAGGGTGGAAAACAGGGAGTTAAAAGCATTAGCAATGGTAAGGGGGTTATTGCAGTGAGTATCATTTATCAGCATTTCATTCGGGGTCATAGGCTTATTATTACCCAGAATTTCTTTAATATGGGACCAGTACCGTTTGGGGTTAGAGGACGAAGAACTGAGAAGATTACGATAGTATAAGCTCTTGGCCACACAAATCTCCCTTTTACAGGCATTCCATAAGGCCCTGTAGGCCTCAAAGTCTGCTAGAAGACAAGTGGACTTCCAAACTGACCAGAGGTTGTCTCTCCATTTTAGCAGCTGAAGTAGGGGCGCTTGAGCCATTTGGTGACTTTACCTTGTACTCTACATGTAGTGGCTGGAATATGAAGGTTCTGGAGAGAGATTAGGGTATCATTAAAGTAACCTACTGCTTTGTTGACGTTATTGGTTATGTAGAGAGGGGACCAGTCAACCATCCTAAGATCGAGCAGAAAGGTAGCATGGTTAAGTTTAGAGATGTTGGAGAAAGATACGACTTTAGGTGGGTAGGAGGGAGGCTAGATGTCCCAGGTGCAGTACACTGGGCAGTGATCACTTATGGAGTCAGGTAGGACTCCATCTGAGGGGAAGTTCTCAATCCTATTGGTGAGTATCCAGTCTAGGAGGGTAGAGGTGGTGCCCCGATGGGTGATTCTGGTGGGGCTCCTGATAAGCTGAGTAAGATTAGCCTTGCTTGTAATGGAGTATAACAGGGAGGAACTGGGTCCAGCCCAGACCAGATTAAAATCGCCTATGCAAATGACTTTGTTTTTCCCAGTCACAGAGGGCACAAGTTCAATAAACTCTTCCAGTCCTAGCTTCGAGTTTCTCGGAGGTATATAAATGCAGAAGATATGAATTTTTTTTTAACTCCCCGGTAGCAGAACTGAATGGAGCACCTTGCAGTTAGCCAGAGGGGGACTTTGTATAAAGGACACGTTGAGGTGAGGCTTGAAGTACACAGCCAGGCCACCCCCTCTTTTGGCATTAGAGCGATCAGCCCGAAGCATATTATAACCAGGCAAGGAGCAGCAGGAGTCTGTAATAGAAGGTTTCAGCCAAGTTTCAGACAGTGCCTGAACATCTGGTTTAATTGAGGTGACCCAAACCTCTAGTTCAGGGAGATTAGCAGTAAGGCTCCTAATGTTAAGGTGGGCAAAGGTGAAACTGGGAGATTGATGCCAACGATTGGTGGTGACGTTAGCTGTAGAGGGTCCAGGATTGGTCTCAACATCACCAGCAAGAGTTAGGGAGAGACTAGTTATCCAGAGGGAGGCTAAGACAAATGCATGGGAGACACTCACAGGAGAGAGAGAGTGAATCTCCGTAAGATATAGGCAAGGCAAGGCAAAGTTTATTTAAAAGACGCCCAATTCCAGAGGCTCTGGGCGCCGTACAAACATTAAAACAGGCATTTAGATATAATAAGTATAAACATTACACATAATAAATACAAATCTTACAAAAACCAAGCCATAACTATAAATATTCGTCTAAACATTAAATGCTTTAGAAAAAAAAAAAAGCTTTAAGCTGGGCCTTAAAAACATCCACTATGAGCTTCTCTGACCATAGTTGGTAAGGAGTTCCACAGAACAGGGCAGCAGCGCTAAATGCTCTATCGCCAGCGGATTTCAGCCTAGTTCTGGGAAATGGTCAGAAGCATTCACTGGAGGAAACGAAGAGGCGCGAGGAGAAGGCAGGTGACAGAAGGTCTAACAGGTAACCAGGGCCCTGCCCGTGTAGGGCCTTATAAGGTGAAGACCCACCTTAAGAGGACTCTCCACCTGACTGGCAGCCAGTGCAATTCACGCAAAACCGGTGTAATATGGTAAAACTTTGCTGCCGGTCAACAACCGAACAGCTGCGTTTTGCACCAGCTGCAATCTGCGGAGAGATCCTTCCGTGACCCCGAGATAGAGCACATTACAGTAATCAAGCCTAGATGTGACTAAGGCATGTATCAAAGTAGGGAAGTCCAGAGGCGGAACAAGGGACTTAACCCTGGCAATGTTTCTAAGATGGTAAAAACAAGTACGAACCACGGAGGATATTTGAGCCTCCATGGTTAGATCTTTGTCCAGAATCACGCCAAGATTTCGCACCCAAGAGGAGGCCTTCAATGGCACAGATCCTAGGACAATCCCAGTTTCTGTGTCAGAGGCCATCCTATCATGAACTCTGTTCGACTCCACTACTAATACCTCCGTCTTATCGGGGTTCAGCCGCAACCAGCTGGAGGCCATCCAGTCGTTTATCTCGGCCAGACAGATATTAAGCACATCCACTGCATTTGATGTTCCTGGGGCAAAGGAAAAATACAACTGAGTATCATCGGCATAGCAATGAAAACTCAAGCCGTAGTTCCTAATGATCCCACCCAGAGGCAGCATATACACTGCAAACAACATTGGAGCCAATACTGATCCCTGAGGAACTCCACAGAGAAGTAGGCTGGGTGTAGATGAGAAGTTTCCCATCATGACCCGCTGCCTCCTGTTGGTATGAAAGGACTCAAACCATTTGATGACATTACTGGTGAGTCCGCATAGGTCCCCAAGGCGAGCAAGCAGCACACAATGGTCCACAGTGTCAAATGCTGAAGAGAGATCGAGGAGAACAAGAATTGTCTTGTCTCCCGGTCTCTAGCCCTGAGAAGGTCATTCTGCACCCGAACAAGTGCAGTTTCGGTGCTATGTCTGGCATGAAAAGCCGACTGGAAGGGTTCATACAACTCATGAGATATGAGGTGCTCTTCCAACTGAAGTGCTACCACCTTCTCAATAACCTTTCCCAAAAATGAGAGGTTAGAGATTGGACGGTAATTTGCCTTGATCTCCGGGTCCAAAGATGGCTTCTTTAAGAGGGGTCTCACCAGAGCCTCCTTCAAGGCATCCAGAAAGACACCCTCAGAAAGGGAACACCGTACAATCGAGGCAAACACGGGCCCGACAAGTCAGCATCTCATTAAAACACGTTGGCACCGGTCCAGTTCACAAAGGTATGCTTCATATTGGTTGCTACCTCAATAACCTCACCTAACCTCCACTGGTCTAAACTCTCCCCAACCAGACAGAGTGCACTCAGAACACATCAGGCGATCACTGCCAGCTATGTCATTGTTGACTGAAGGAGCCACCCGCCGGATCGAGGACACCCTGTCCGAAAAGAACCGAGCGAAATCCTCACAATCAGTATTAGAAGAAACCCTCCCGAGCCGTAGACAGACTGGATGTAAAAGTCTATCGACAGTCCGGAAAAGTGAGGCCGGTCGGTTCCTTCCGGCAGCAATCTCCTTAGACAAAAACACTGTCTTCTTACGGTTGATTGCCTCCTGGTACCCAACATAGTGAGCACACAGGGCCAGTTTGTCCACGTCCAGACGGGATCTCCTCTAGCAGCGCTCCAATCTCCGACCCATCTTCTTCATCTCCCTGAGCTCGCCATCAAACCATGGCGATCTCAGGTATGAAGTTCTGGGTCATACACGGACAGGTGCGAGGGAGTTAATAGTGTCGGATAGCACCCCATTATAGGCGCTAACCCTGACCACAACACCTCCCGCACATGCATCACCCACTCTAGACAAATTAGCTGCCGCCAAAAAACCCTCGGGGGTAAAACCCCGTAAAGGGCGACAGCAAATCATCTCAACAGGGGAAGGGCTTATGGCAGGAGCCCCAAGCATGAACTGCACTGTGCAATGATCGGACCAAAGGAATGGATTGATCTTAAGATCATTAATATCAAGTCCCAGTGAGAACACCAGGTCCAACATATGGCCATCTCGATGGGTCGGTGAAGTAACTGCCTGCATCAGACCCAAGGAGGACATAATCTGAGAAAATTCATAACTATATCTATGATTCACGTCGTCGAACCAAACATTGAAATCCCCAGAAAAGCATCTGGGGATTCCAATCATGTGACAACGAAATCTGCGATCTTCTGCAGGAAATTTCCCATCGACCCAGGGGGCGATAAATGAGAAAAATCCTGCAGCCCGCATCAGGTCCTCCCCAGATGGCCACACATTCAAAAGAACCCGGGGCTCTCACTGGGTGCATGGCGAAGGTCAGGCTGGATCTAAAACAGATGTCTACACCGCCACCCCTGCGTTCCACTGTGGGGCAGTGCACCGCGGTATACCCAGGGGGGACTGTGGCCTCAAAAATTGGGCCTGCATCGTCTCCCCCCCAAGTCTCCATGATAAAAGCCAGATTGACCGATGAAATCAAGGCAGCAATAATTGCTGTCTTATTTCTGATCGATCTGGCATTACAGAGCACTGCCGTCAGGGGACTTGGGGGTGATGCAGCCCCACAAGTTACCTGGCCACTCGATCTGTGGACTCCTGGGGATGGGCACCAGCCACACTGGCCTCTCCATGTGCCCGTCACAATCCAGGCGCCTTCTGGACCTGACAACCTCAATCCTCCCACCACCCATACATGGGTTGCTCCACAATCCATGGTCAACACCATCCCTTCCAATCCCCACCTCCCAGCAACGTCTGACAATAGTGTCTGATACTGGGAGGGGGATAAAAGGGCGTAGATCATGTAGCATTAAACTATCATAGATAATTCTAGCCCCCTTTAATCCTCCCATATAGCCCATATACATCTAAAGCAACAGATGATTCTTAGTTATCAAGCTTATAAGCAATAAACTATTTTAAAAGCCTAAAATGTCCCGCCTAGCCTATTCAATTACCAAACATACAATACAAGCATTTAAAATCATAACAAACCTACTTAACAATAGTACCCTCAAACTAACTAATTCTCAGCCTCAATAGTAGTGTGCAACAATAAATATAAACTTCAAGCTATAATATTACTTATAAAGGCACACAATAAAGGCATAACCTTTCCTTCTACATGGCTAAGAAATTTCAGTGCAGTGGCTTGTGCACTCTGGCCTTCAGCTTGCAATGACCTGACAATTTGAAGGTAGAGTCCCGATCCCAGGACACACAGGTCCCTAGCTCCCCCAAATCACTCCTGGCACAAAGACAAATGCACAGACCTGCTGCACAGCCTCTCCGCTGTACAGGTCGTGCAATCAAACACACCAAATTATCAGCGTCCAGCACACAGGGGCTTCTTGTTAATCCTGCACAATATCCCAACCGCCTCTGACGTGACACAGTTCAGAGTAAGAAAGCACACTTCAACTAGCTGCTTGAAGGCGGCAATTTGAGGAGGTAGAGTCCCCGCCCCCAGGACACACAGGTCCTAGCTCCCCCCAAATCACTTCTGGCACAGAAGACAAATGCACAGACCTGCTGCACAGCCTCTCACGCTGTACAGGTCGTGCAGTCCAGAAAGCACCTCAGACCATCAGCGTCCAGCACACAGGGGGCTTCTTTTTAATCCTGCAAGATATCTCAACCACCTACGAGCAGCGACACAGTTCACAGTAAGAAAAACACACTCAACTAGCCGGCCAGGAGTGGCATGGCAATTTGAGGAGGTAGAGTCCCCACCCCAGGACACACAGGTCCTAGCTCCCCCCGAATCACTTCTGGCACAAAAGACAAATGCACAGACCTGCTGCACAGCCTCTCACGCTGTACAGGTCATGCAGTCCAGAAAGCACCTCAGACCATCAGTGTCCAGCAGACAGGGGGCTTCTTTTTAATCCTGCAAGATATCCCAACCGCCTATGAGCGGCCTCACAGTTCACAGTAAGAAAAACACATTTCAACTAGCCGCTTGTGAGCGGCACGGCAATTGAGGGAGTAGAGTCCCCGCCCCCAGGACACACAGGTCCTAGCTCCCCCCGAATCACTTCTGGCACAAAAGACAAATGCACAGACCTGCTGCACAGCCTCTCACACTGTACAGGTCATGCAGTCCAGAAAGCACCTCAGACCATCAGTGTCCGGCACACAGGGGGCTTCTTTTTAATCCTGCAAGATATCCCAACCGTGTACAAGCGGCGACATAGTTCACAGTAAGAAAAACACACTTCAACTAGCCGCTTGCCTAAGTAAAACCCTAAGGGGTTGATTTATTGAGCCCCAGCATAGGTAGATGTTTAGGGGTGGGGTCAGAGAGAAAGTTGGAGTAGCAGTAGTTGTCAGGGGAGTAAACGAGGCAGATAGAGGGATGCTCGGTAGGGCCAGTTAATACTACAAGAAACAACATAGCACCTGCTGCTAGCAAAGAGAGAAAAAATAGTTTTAGAGAACATGGTGAGGAAGGACTATAGGCAGAGGTAAGCAGGGATGAGTGAAGACAATGAGGAGAAGAGGAATCCAGCATGGGAACAGTAGATAAAGAGAAGCACTAAGAGCAGAGACTGGGAGTTAGGATCAACCGGAGTACAGGTGACCTCTAGTGGGGATCGCGTATAAAGTGCAGATGGCAATGTAGGGAGATAGTGAAAAGAATCACTCACTTCTCGCAATATCCACTAGTATAAATTCAACGTCAGCTAAGAGTGGGAGGGTATTGGGGGCTGGCGAGAGGCAGTCGCAAAGCGACTGCGGGGATCTGCTTGGCAGCCCCTGAACTGAGCTGGCAGCCTGAGCGAGCAGTAGCAGTTACATCCAAGCTACCTGCTGGCGGCTCGGAGATGCACTTCACTTGTGCTCCACGAAATGCTCCGAGTCAAAGCAGTTAAAATATATTTAAAATTCAGCTTGCCCTGAGTCATATTTAAAATTTAGTACGCCGCCGGGAGCTAGGCTGTACTAACAAAATCTCTCTCTGTTCAGAGCACAACTCTCTCAGCTGTACTGTGGTAAGATTTCATTACAATTGCCACGTATGTTTCTTATAATAAGATATTGCCGGAGCTGTGCAGTGCTAATAAATCACCCAGCTTGATCCTGATTTATCCGAAGGGAGAGGACAGCTCCGATGGCGAACAGAACAGGAGAGTTCCAACGGGAAAGAATCAAAAAAGGCACCAAGTTTAAAATTGTAGATGCAATGAAACTGGACAGCAGAAGTCAGCACACAGCTAAGCAGGTGAGTTCTGATTGTGCTGCTCATGTTGCCAGCTCCAACCAATTAGCACCTGCAGTGAGAATATTTTTGACCATGGGGACCCAGAGTGAGAATATTGCAACATCCCTACCATGGTCTGGGGAGAGCAAAAATATCACTGATAAGTGCCAGAAAATATACTCACAGGTGTTGTAAAAGTAGATTGGATAGACAGATAAACAGATAGATGGATAGCTAGCTAGATAGAGATAGATAGAGAGAGTTTGATAGCTAGATAAGCTAGAGATAGATATAGATAAATAGCTAGCTAGAGAGAGAGAGATAGACAGAGAAAGAGAGGTAGATAGATATAGATAGGTAGATAGAGATAGATAGATAGATGATAGAGAGCTAAAGATAGATTGATAGACAGTGAGAGAGAGAGACAGATGATAGAGAGAGATAGATAGATAGAGACAGAAATAGAGAGAGAGATAGACAGTGATAGAGATAGAGTGATAGACAGATATAGATAGATGGCTAGATAGAGATAGATATATACAGATAGATAGACAGACAAATAGATAAAGATAGATAGATAGTGATAGACAGATAGGTAGATTGAGATAGATAGATATATATATAGAGTGCTAGGTAGATAGACAGACAGACATACAAATAGAGACAGACAGATATATAGATAGAGATAGGTAGATAGAGAGAGAGCTAGATAGAGAGATAGATAGAGATAGAAGGTAGATAGAAATAAATAGATAGAGGTAGATAGAGATAGAGAGATAGATAGATAGATAGATAGATAGATAGATAGATAGATAGATTTTTAATTGGATGTGTTCACTGGAAAAGTGTTCCTTTTACAGTAGAACCCTGGGCATACACTCAACAAACGTTAGACGAATATATGCAAACTACAATGACTAGTGAAGTAAGCTGAACTGTGTCAGAACATAATATTTTAAAATGTTTTACAGCATATTGAAAAAATGCTTTAAAACAGCACTGCAAGATAAAAAAAAAATCTGTGCTTTCACAACAGTGTATTCCCTGTGCTCTGTTGAGCATTTACCTGGTAATCTTTCTCGCCTGCATTGTACCACCACCCCGTAATTTTCCTTTGTTTTTGTTTACATTTCTGCCATCCGCCATGTTGAAAGCAGCAGTACTAGATAGGCAGCCGCCATATTTACTGTAGTGCTACAAAACTGGAAACTGCTTACTTCCTGATTATCTAGTACTGTTGCTTAATCTCCTTGTGCTTAACATCCTGTCATTCTGTTCCTCTGTTTAACCTCCCTGAGCTTTCCTTAACCTCTTTACAGTAAAAGCCAGTAATGTGCTCTGCTGCTATACAATAGCTGCCAACAACTCCTCCTTTCCCCTTTTGTTTTGCTATTCCTCTTTCCTTGACTGCCACCCATGCCCCTACTGCCAAACTAGGGCTGCCATTTGTTCCTAGTGCAAATTTGTTTTCTGCAGGCCCGTCCATTGGCTTCCTACCTCTCTACTGCACTTTACACTCTGCACTTTTGTATCAGTTGCTTATTTATTGTATCTAATTCCTTGTTTTTATTTGCTTTATACAAATGTTATCATAGTAATTTATTTTCGTAGAGTGCTACCTTGAGGCTGAGACCATATCAAGATTTACACATTATAAACTGGAGGGAGAGTGGAGCCGGGTGTGCTGATTGGGGTAGTGAGGACTAGAAGATGCCCTGGGGTGAAATGGGTTCCTGAGAGAGGTTCCCCCTGTCTGGTTCCCATACCCAAGGGCTCCGTTTTGAGTGGGCAGATGACATTGCCAGCCTCAGTGGCCCATCCTACCCAGGCAGTGTTATGTAATGCCAGGTTTATCAAAAACAAGACAGCAGTGATTGCTGCTCTTGTTGGGTCATCAGACCTGGCTTGCATCACTGAGACATGGCTGGATGATAATGCTAGTCCATTTCTTTTTTTTTTTCACTTTATCTTTTCATTAAAATTCGAGTATATAAGAAAGCACACATCTGATACAATAGAAGACTATCCTCCATGTAAGGTATAAAATATCACTTAACAAAACACAGTATTTAGGGTAAACATATTGGAGAAGCCTTATATACATGTATTGATAATAAAATACAAACCTAGACAGGATGTAAGTGGAGAGCAGAAGCGTTATAATCAGTAGGGTATTAGAGGATCAGAAATAGCAACCATGTATGAAATACATGCTAGGGCAGGCTATAGCAAGACATTCAGTAAGTTGCAAAAAGTGATAAATGTGGTAATATGAACAATGTTCAGTAATGGAGAGGTGAAGATAAGAGAAAAGTGTGCAAGGAAAGAAAGAAGAGAGAAAAAGGCAAGGAGGAAGGGAAGGAGAGAGGGAGAAAACAGGGAAGAAGGGAAAAAAGAGGAGAAATCTGTGCACAAAAGTTTCGGGAAAACCTAATCTAAGAGCAAAATAAGAAGGAGGACTAAATATCCCTAAGAATTAGGGTCTAGAAGAACTGGGTTCAATGTACTTGAAGTAATCCTGCCAACATCTGTCATATACAGTGAGTTGGTTATGAGTAACATGAGATAATCGGTCTAGGGAGGCATACTAAGAGAGGCTCTGAAGAACATCTGAAAGAGAAGGCACCAGAGTTGATTTCCATTTCATAAGAATCAGACATTTGACCAGAAGAGAAAGTATGTTTAGCCATCTAAAATGTGTATGTGAGAGGACAGAGCTATTGGAGATAAGGATACCTAGAAGGAATAGCTTGGGGTAAAAGGTAGTTTTTGTCCTATTACTCTGGAGGCAAGTAAACAGACTTTATGCCAGAGCTTATTAATGGGTGCACAGGACCACAAGATATGAAGTAGATCCCCGCTGGCCAAATTGCAGTGCCAGCAATTATTATTATTTAATAGGCCTGTTCGTTGAAGCACAGAGGGGGTTCTATACCAAAGATGTAGGATTTTAGTTTGTATTAAAGAACTACGGGCATCTTTAAAGGTATTATGTGCAATACGCCAACAATTACTCCATTGTGTGTCTGAAATATTGTAGTTAAGAAGGGTACTCTGTTTATTTTTGGCTGTATAGACTGATCAGGTAGATTATCAATAATGTATTTGTAAATGGAGCTATTTAATTTTACTGATAAATTAGTCCAGTGCGAGATGTATGGGTTTAGAAGAGTATGCCTATACATTGAACTAGAGAGAGAGTTATAAGCTGCCCGAATTTGTAAAAACTTCCAGAAGTCCTGTTTAGGAAGTGTCCATGTGACCTGCAAGTCTGAGAATGATCTAAGAGTGAGTGAATTCTGGTCCAAGATATCTCCGAGAAAGAAAATGCCTTTGTTCCTCCATGTACGACAGAAAATTGGGTGATATTCTAGAGTGAGCAGTGGATTGCCCCATAAGGGGGCATAAAACCAGGGTGTTGGACTGGATATCAGGAATTTGTGGGTTAGTTTCCAATAAAGAACAGAGGATGATATAGTCAGGTGAGATTTTAGTTTAGAGGAAATGGGATTAAAAATGAAGGAAGTGGGAACTCCTCCCGGGTGCAATGTGGATTCCATTGCAACCCATAGTGGTGAGTGAGGGGAGGGTTTCTGAAACCATTTAATGGTTTGGGCCATTCAGAAAGCCCAGAGGTAGCCTTTGAACCCGGGGAGTCCGAATCCCCCTTTTTTCCAATGTGATCGATGTTTGTTGCAGTTAAATCTCGGTGGTTTCCCATCCCAGATAAAGTTACCTATTAATTTATCAATTTTGGCAAAAAAGGAGGAAGATAAGACTAAAGGAATATTGGCAAAGAGGTAAAGAATCTTGGGAGAAATTGACATCTTAATGCCTGCAGTTTTCCCCATGAAAGAGAGATTAAGAAGCATCCATCTGTCCAGAATTGTTTTGATGTTATCAAATAAGGGATTAAAGTTAATGTCCCATATCTTTCCTAAATTACTAGTAATTTTTATTCCTAGATATGTTATACTTTGTGGTGACCAGCGGAATCCAAGAGGTATGTTCATAAAGGCTTTACAGGGGTCGTTAAGCGGCATAGTTTGTGATTTGCCATAATTCAAAGCAAGGCCAGAAATTTTAGTCAAATTATTAAGCAAATCAACCAACAGGGGCCCAGCCTCATTCAGGTTTTTGAGTAAGATTAAGAGGTCATCCGTGTAGGAGAGAGAAATATATCTTGAATTGCTCACAGGTATGCCCATAATGCCAGAAGACTGACGTAAACAAGCAGTCAGGGGTTCCATGGCTAAAATAAACAGGGAAGGTGACAGGGGACAGCCTTGTCTAGTTCTCCTTGCTAGATGAAAGTAAGAGGAAAGGGTGGAATTAGTAAGTACTTTAGCAACAGGGGAGTTATATAATAGCTTGATCCAGGAGCAAAAGGTATGAGAAAGACCGAAATAAGATAAAACCTCATGAAGGTAGTCCCAGTTTAAGGAATCAAAGGCCTTCTCAAAATCAGTAGCTATGGCTGAAGCTGGTGTCTTGAGGGATTTGGCTTTGTGAATTAAATTAAATAAGGAACGTAGGTGATCAGAACCAGATCTATGTTTAATAAAACCAGCTTGTGAACAATGAGTTAGCTTGGGAATCAAGGATTCAAGTCGAGAAGTTAGTAGTTTAGCAAATGTCTTCCCATCCTTAAATTGTTACGTCTTCCTCATCTTTCTACTTATTATCCCAGCCTGGTTAAATAAAGTGATCGATTGATTGATTGAACCATGTTTAGTAAAGAGATGGGCCTGTAACTTGCGGGGTGAGTAGGGTCTTTTTCCTTCTTAGGGATTAGGGTTATGATTGCTTCGGTGCAAGATGGGGGAAGCTTACCAGTATTGGAAGCTTCTTGATAAATATTAAGAAGAAGAGGACATAAGGTGTTGGGAAACATTTTATAGAAATCGACAGGGAATCCGTCACCCCCAAGGGATTTGCTGGATTTCAAGGAAGACAAAGCTTTCTGGATTTCTTGAAGCAAGAAGGGTTCATCTAAAGAATTTGTTTCAAGAGTAGAAAGATGAGGAAGACGTAACAAGTTAAGGAGCTGTTGAATTTGTAAAGTAGATGGAGGATTTGTGTTAGAGCATTAGTTCTCACACTTTGTGATAGTGAGCCTCCCCAAGCCATGAAAAAGATTTTGAGCCTCCCTCATATTTGGAAAAAATTCTTGGGCCTCCCCACAGAAAAAAATAAATCATACTTTGCATAGTACACCAGGAATAAAGTGAAACTGACTGATTATATTCTCTTTTTATTCAACTTATTGCTCCCCACCCCGACCCGGCACCGCAGGTTATATTTGTCACTCTTTTTTTCTGACTCTTGGGCCCTTGTTACTCTGTTTTCTCTCTATCTGGAACAACCAAACCTAGCCACTTCATCACTCCCACTCTTACCCTGTTATTAAACAACTTCCTGTATGCTTACCTCAGGTCACACCTGAAAACATGCATCAGATAACTGTGCCTTTCCCTGTCACTAATTTACATATAAATATCTACTATAGAAATGAGCCTTGACTCAGTGTGCCTTTCCAGGTTACTGATTTGCATATAAATACATATTGTAGAAACAAGCCTTGACTCAGCATGCCTTCCCCATACATTAATTTACATATGAATACATACCTATAAACAAGCTTTGACTCAATAGGAACTTCCTGGTCACAAATTTGTGCATAAGTAAAGAAATTCACCTGCAAGTATCCATATTTAATGTGTTTTATCTTTTCACACAAAATAGTCAAAACTTAAAATTTAAATACTGTACATTCCCAGACTTGACTGGGCCTCCCCTTGAACAATTTGGGACCTCCCTTGGGAGGCTGGCCTCACCATGTGAGAACCACTGTGTTAGAGTATAGTTTTTGATAAAAGGTTTTCATGATATGGTTTATAGAGGGGTTGTCGGAATGAATCTTACCCTGTTCATCTTTTAGGCTTAGGATGTGTCGTTCCATTTGTTGTGCTTTGAGCTAGTAAGAGAGGAGTTTCCCATTTTTATCGCCGTGTTCCCAAAACTTATATTTAAGTTTAAACAAGGCCAGTTCGGTTTTATGAGAAATTAATTCGTTAATTTTAACTCTAAGTTGAAGAATTTCAAATGAAGTTGAGAATCAGGACAGTGCTTATTAGAAGAAAAGTATAGATTCTCTTTAGCCTTAAGAGATTTTTCCAAGTCAGCCAGCTGTTGTTCCCTTACTCTTTTCCTATGTGCAGCATAGCTAATAATTTTTCCTTGAATCATAGATTTAAGAGCTTCCATACAGAGGACACAGAAGATTCGGTTGGGGTATTGTGAAAGAGGAAATCCTGAATTTGTGTTTTGATCATGGGTAAGAAATTGGGATCCTTGAGAAGATTTAGGTGCTAATGGGCCCCACAAAAGTTGCAATTTGACAGGGGAATGGTCCGAGATTATGATGGGAGAGATGGATGAATCAATAGTTTTTTTCCATTATAACAGGAGAGGCTAACCAGTAGTCAGTTCTACTGTATGTCTTATGTAGAGAGGAGTTAAAAGTAAATTCTTGATCGCGGGGGTGAAGGAGGCACCATACATCAACTAATCCAACATCTTGCATTAGTAATGAGAGGGCTTTAATACTTCTAGGGTGGGCCTCTGTAGTGGGGCTACTTCTGTCAATGCTGGCTTCTAAAGCTAAGTTAAGATCCCCTCCAAGAAAAACTGGTGTATTATCAGTGTTAAAGGATAGAATCTGTTGAGCTAAATTATGAAAAAACTCCGGGGAATTGGAGTTGGGTGCATAGACATTAACATGCAGAAGAGGACCAGAGTTGGTATTCAGTTTGACCATCACCCATCTGCCGTCAGTATCGGAAACGGAGTTTACAAGGGACCATTTGAGACTCTTATGAATAATAATAGCAACTCCTCTTTTTTTTTGAGGTATAGGATGATTCGTAGATCTGACCGACCCAATCTTTTTTAAGTCTATGAACATCCTCTGCTAATAATTTTGTTTCTTGAAGGAAAGCAATTTGTGTTTTATGTTTTTGAGATGTGAAAGAATTTGCTTCACACAAGGAGAATTAAGTCCTTCACATTCCATGTATATAAAAGTATGTCACCTCATATTGTTAGTGTTAAAGAAAGGGAATAATCACTGGAGTGTGAAGGGACAAATAAATGAGGCAGAGGATGATTAGAATACAATATAGAGAGCTTATGTATATGCAGAGAGTGGCAGGAACATTCAAGCCAAAAAAAGTGAGATGTATGATACATGAGTAGCACCGATATCTTATTAAAGTTAGAATAGAGATGGGGGAGGAGAAAAGTCATTAACAACAACAACAATACTAGTAAGCTAAACAACAAAGAAAATGTTTTATGGGTGTGAGGAGATATGAGTCAGCCAACTGGCTAAGAGACTCTCTCACCACACTCTGGGGTGTCGATGTAGGGAGGAGATTAGGGAGGACTGGTTATAAATATCAGCCCAAACCTAAATCTGATCCCAGTAATATAATAAAGTAAGTATTCCTGATAAGCTAAACTGAAAGGGAATAATACCAAGAAAGGCAGGGGACTATAATAACCTCAGCTTAATTCTAAGCTAACAGGACAAGGTATAAGGATAAAGCTAAACACCAGAACTTATTTATAAACATCAGTAGTAATAGTACAAGATATACTAACTCAAAATAACAGTAAATTTAAGAACCATATATGAGATGCCAGTATAGCCTAGACATAGAGCTAGGAATTCAGGGAGCCAGGTGGAATGCAAATGAATAAATATAAAAGGAAAAGTAGATCATTACCACATTAGAGTGACTCTGAGTATACCTTGCAGTGCAACAGAATAAGTACATAATAAATACAGTATTGAGGGGGAAAGAAGAAAGTGGAGGTCAATGTAAGCCCTTACGCCCTGAGCCAAATGCAAATCGGGATTATGTGGAGAGGTATAGGCTTCGGTGATAACTGTAGACAGAAGAGATAGTCATAGTAAAGATCAGCTCTGATCACTCGAAAATCACCTAAATAGGTGTTATATGGGGTGACTAGGTCTAGAAGACTAGGCCCAGTGAGCCCCAAAACAGGAGGGACCACACAGCAGTGGATTTCTATAGTATCTGTAGGCTTCGAGTAAAATAAGGAGCATAAGGAAGATGTAGATTGACAATCCTTTGCAACAGTACACCAAACATAGCCCACCTCTTTGAGTGCTAATGATAGTTCCATATTGTAAACAGGAGGTAGTAAGAATAATGGAGTGGAGGGAAGGAGATAGATTAAATGTAGTTGCCAATAATACTTAAGAACCTGTCATCAGGAGAGGGAAGGGGTAAGTTGTCTTGTAATATATGATAACTCACATATGAAAAAAGAAAAGGCAATAATCAGGATGCATACTGATTGAAGATATGCAACTGAACAGCCAAAAGACTATAAACCTGATGCACTGCTAAATTGGAGAGTAAAAAGCTAGATACAGAGAGCCTGTTTAGTGAGGTAATGTATAAGCTCTAACACTAAAATAATGGGTTAGAAAAGCATTGCTGATACACCAAAGTTCCATTGAAGACCTTTAAGCTGCTCGTTTAAACACTGCAACAAAAAGTAAATTGATCGCACCGTGATGTACAGCCTTTGCTTTCTACACCTGCTGGGAGCGAAAGCAACCAGGTAGCATAGACTGTAGAGCGGGCGGCTAGGCAGAAAAAGTGTACTGGCACTCCCTTTAAGTATTCTGGAAGCAAAACCTACCAAGATATAGCAACTGTGTCCATATTACTGACCATATAAGCTCATGACACCTTAGATTTATTAGCAGGATTGTGACTATTAAAGTTCTTGCTTTTGGTCTTTGCCTTACGTTTCTTTTTAGGTGGCTCTAAAGATTTGAGGGAGGAACTTGCAACAACTTCTGCCCATGAAGTATCGGCAGAAATACATCCCTGAGGCACAGGGCCCAAATTATAGGGATGTTCGTCTGAAATTTGCTGGGAAAGATCCTCCTGCGAGGAGCACATGTCATCCTCCAAGAGAGCAAACTTATTGCTCAAGGGAAAAGAGGGGTTGATTTGAAGGTGAGAGGCTGCAGCTTGGGGTGTTTGGGGTGAAACCTTGCTAGAACAGCATGAAAGTCTTGAAGAATAATGCCCCGACAGAAGCTTCTCTTTCAGCCGTGTTGATTGCCTTGGGGTCAAATCAGTTATGGCGTTGCTGCTTGGGGCTGTGAGTTCTGCAACACTTTCCCCATGTTCCTGTACCTCGTCGTCCACCCTCCGTGTGGATACCTAAGCTGTGTTCGGGTTGCCAATTGCTGCTGAACCTCCCAGGGTAAGATTACAGAGAGAGACCTCCAGATAGTTGGTTAAGGTGTCAGGGGTTTCAAAATCCTTGAAGAAAGAGCCTGAGAAAAGGCATAGTGTTGCGGGGTAACGTAGGGCAAATTTAATGCTTCTTTGGTGGAGGATTTGTTTAAGTGGATTGTAGGCCTTCCTTCTGATGGTTAAATCTTTTGAAAAGTCTCTGTAGATGGAAATATTAAACTCTTGCCACTGAAGTTTCCCCATTTCTCTGGCTCATTTTAGTATTAATTCTGTATGGGAATAGTTCAAGAAGCGACCAATGATGGGCCTTAGTCACTGGTCTGATGTTGGCCTGGGACCCAGAGTGCGGTGAGACCGCTCAATGATTAACGTTAGGTCAGGAGGCAGTTTAAGCATTGCAGGCAGCACATGTAATAAAAGCGCAGTAGTGTCACCTAATTCTACACCTTCAGGGAAGCCAAAAAATCATAAATTTTTGCGACAATTACGATTTTCAATATTGTCAGTTTTGGCTTGTAGGGATTTAATAGTTCAATCTTGATTGTGGACAGTAGCCTGGAGGTCATGAATAGTAGTGGTGTTACAGGCCGTTGCTTTCTCATTAAATGCAATTTTCTGGCTAAAAGTTTCAAGAGTGGTTTCATTCTGTTGGGTGGAGGTTTATAGATCATTAGTCTCAGCCATTAGTTTAGAAAACATTACTTCCACTCTAACAAGTGAGCTTTGTTGTACTTGGAGATCTGCCATAATTCTGAAGGATGAGGCCTTGTATGCAGCAGTACAGTGTAGAATAATTGAATATAAGTAGATGATGGATCAAAAATGACTTACAAACTGTGTCAGGCAGTAAGATTACAGGATAGTCACAGGAGTTGGTACCAAAAAAAGGTCTGGTGAAGGCTGGATGAGGTTAGATTGCAGTCATTCCTGCAGAGATTCTGAACTATGCTGTCATCTTCTGCCTGGTCAGGCCACCCCCCCCCCCCCCAAGCCCAGTTCTTGAGTCAGCTTTTCCGGCTGGGTTCTTAGTGATACACCAGCCGAGGATGGATTGTAGGGGCAGGGATGTAGCCACATGTTTTAAAATGGAATTGGGCCTTGTAGATGTGCCAATGGGGGCTACCAAGTCCTTTGAATGCATCATAGGCACAGATGTGGGATGCAGAATTCTTCTCATCTACTGTCCACCCAGGGGTGAGAAGCAGTTCCTGCAGGAAGTCACAGACTTCATCATCAATGTGGTGTTGGAGTCCCCCAGAAGGATGGTTCTGGGGGACTTCAATGCCTGGATCAATGACAGACTCTTGCAATTTGGTCAGGATTTCCTCCAACTTATGAATTCATTAGGCTTCACACAGGTTATTATCTCTGTGATCCATACTCATGGTCACTCGTTGGACTTGGTTTTCCAACTGGGTATGGAGATCTTCGACCTGGTGGTGGAGCCAGTCGGATGGTCTGACCATCACACTATAAGGTTCAATTTCCAGGCTCCTCCCCATAGGTCTGCCCCTACGGAAATGGTCCAGTACCACCCTTTATGGGGTTTGACCCCAGATGCCCTGGCGGCGGTGCTGGACCTATTGGGTTTTCTGAGTGCAAGCGTGGATCCCGATAATCTGGTACAGGCCTATAATAAAGCTGTGACCGAAGCTCTGGATTCCATAGCTCCTGTCCACATTCATCCCCTCACCTGCTGCCCTCTGTCCCCTTGGTTCGATGGGACCTTGAGGGAGCAGAGGTGAGTAGGATGAAGGGCTGGAACAACGCTGGCAGAAATCAAGCCTTGATGCCAACAAACTTAGATTGATGCTTCTTTATACAGACTATCAATCGGCCATCTCCCATAAGAAGGCAGAGTTCCTGTCCAGGGAGATCGCCGCCACACAGAATCAACCAGCTCAGCTCTTCCGAACTATCAACATACTGTGCAATCCAGCCTGTCTGCAATCTCAGAGAGCACTGTCACAGGAGAAGTGTGACGAGTTTGCTTGATTCTTTGCAGATAAGGTTGCCGACATCAGGTCTGAGATCTGTGCAGCTCATTCCAATGGATGTGGTGATGGTTGGAGGCTGCAGCCCCTCGTTTTGTCTGGTCTGACTTTGACTGGCTGGCGATCACAGAGATTGTGAGGATCATCCAGAGTATGCGGCTGACCAGCTGTCTTTTGGACCCTGGCCCATCCCGCCTCCTAGTGGGGTGTGTTGACACCATTGGCCCAGTCCTAGCTGAGATAGTCTGGTGTTCATTAGAGACAGGTGTGTTCCCTGACACCCTGAATGAGGTAGTGGTAACACCTCTCCTTAAGAAATCCTCTCTTGATCCGGACTGTTGCACTAATTACAGACCTGTCTCTAACCTTCCCTTTGTGGATATGGTTATTGAGAAGGTGGGTGCGCTGCAGCTGGAGAACCACCTTACCATCCACAATGTCTACGATCCTCTCCAGTCCGGATTTTGGAAGAGGCACAGTACTGAGACAGCCCTAGTTTGGGTATTCAGTGATCTCCTGATAGGGAGAGATTGGAAGAGCTGTTCCATCTTGGTCCTCCTTGATCTCTCTGTGGCGTTTGACACCGTGGACCATGGCGTGTTACTAGAGAACCTATGGCTGGTCTGTGGAATGTCTGGTACAGTCCTCAGGTGTTTCCATTCTTTGCTCACTGGCAGGTTTCAGAGAGTGGTGTCGGGGATTTATTCCTGCGACCCGTTCTCCCTGTCTTGTGAGGTTGCCGCAGGGTTCTGTTTTATCACCCATGTTGTTCGTGGTATATATGCTGTCATTGGGAGACATTGTAAGGTGGTATGGGCTGAGTTTTCACTGCTATGCAGATGATACTCAGCTATACATGTCCTTTGTGCCCTAACTGGATGGAGCCATCTTGACATTTAACTACTGCCTCGCTGAGATCCAAGACTGGATGAGTGCCAACTGGCTGAAGTTGAACCCTGACAAGACCGAGGTGTTTGTTGTGGACCCGGGTCATTGGGCAGATGGGCTTTTGGCTGGGTGGCCTTCTGGGCTTTGGCTTGGAGGCAGTCAGCTGATGACCTCTGATCGGGTGCGAAACCTGGGCATTATTTTGGACGAGTGATTGACGCTTAGATCTCAGGTGTCCTCCGTCGTCAAGACTTCATTCTACCATCTGAGGAATACCAACTGGATTAAGCACCTGGTCCCGGCTGATGACCTTCCAACATTGGTCTACACCTTTTTGACCTCCCGCCTTGACTACTGCAACTCCCTGTACATAGGGCTACTGGGAGTTGATATCCGTCACTTGCAGCTGGTGCAGAATGCAGCTGCCAGGTTGTTGACTGGTCTACCTCGATCTTGCCACGTCACACCTTTGCTCTGCGGCCTGCACTGGCTGTCTATCTAGTGGCAGATCACCTTCAAGGCCGATTTTGCTGACCTACAAAGCCTTACACAGACAGAGACAGTGTTACCTGCAAGATCTTCTTTGCCCCTACTGCCCTCCCCACCCACTCTGCTGAAGAGGGATTGCTAGAGGTTCCCAGGGTTTGTTTAAAAACCTCGGGTGCCAGGGCATTTGCTTTTGTAGCACCTACCCTGTGGAACTCTCTACATAATCGGATAAGGGAGTACTTGACTGTGGAGAGTTTTAAATCTGCATTAAAGACACATCTTTTTAATCTTGCTTTTTCTGAGTTTGGATGAATTGCTGAAGTAGTAATGTATTGTATTATTTATAGTAATTTTAGAATTTTAAGTTGTGTACAAGCGCTTTGATATTTTGGTGAATTGTGCTTTTTATAAATATAGTTGAGAGTTGAGTTGATTTGAGTCAAGTTAAAGACACTATCAAATGGCTAGATGAAAAAGGGGCTACTGAGCCACGGAGCAGGGGTACAGTAACATGTGACTAGAACAAAAATAATGCATAAATAACAGAAAAAGAATATACAGTGCTAACAAACACTACTACCAAAACCAAAAGCTTGGCTATATAGGCCTAGCTAAAAAGGTGTTACTTCAGTTTAGCCTTAATGATGGTGCAGAGTAAAAACAGCGGACATCAGAAGGAAGTGAGTTCCAGAGGGCAGGTACTGCCACTGCAAATGCCCAATCCCTTGCCAATTTCAAATGAGGGGGTGGTGAGCACAATACCCCTGCCCCATTGACCTCACAACCCTGGCAGAGTTGTATGGAGTCAGGAGGTCAGTAAGATACTGGGAGCCCAGAAAGGTCAGCATTTCATAAAAGAGTTAAAGTACCTTGTTGTCAGTGTACCACCTAACTGGCAGTTAGTCCAGGACCCTGAGTTAGAGGTTGTGTGGCATGACTTCCTGATGAAAGTCAGAAGCCTCCATGCAACATTCTGGGCCTGATGCAAGCAGTGCAGCTGACCACACAGTAAGCCCTTCTAAAGAGAGAATAACACATGGGCAACCATACACAAGGCTGTGTTTACATTGAGGGGCTCTTATGTCGGGGGAATCTCTTGCAGTAGGCCATCACAAGTAGGACTCCGCCGTCAGGCACTAGGGCCACACAGAAACTTTTTATCTAGCAGTCTACCAAAAGGGGGGCCCACTTCCGACATCACTCTCTGATGTTAGACCCTCTAACATTTGACAGACAAAAATAGGTGCAGTCTCTCTACGATCCACATATGCAAAATGACTCTCTGAGACTGCGCAGCACTTCACAGTAGTAACCATCTAAGGAAAAAGCAAATCAGTAGCAACAACATAACCGAAGTAGTAGTACGGCTTGAGCCCAGGCAGCGGTGGGCTTGTTCTGTACTTGTAGCAACTTAGAAGGTTCATGCACCAACTCCAGGAATGTCCACACAACACAGATACTAAAAGCGTGAAGCTTTATTTGAAAAACATGAAAAGCAGCATAGTGACAGCATACAGACATGTCTGTGTGGACATCATTGGTGTGTGCACCATTTGCTGCTATAGTTACATTTTGCTTGGTGAGCACCGCCTACATTTGGGAGCTGCTTTTGTGATTAAACTTGTTCTGTACTTATTGCATGTCAGGCCTGCTGCAGGGCACTGTGAATGTGTGATCTTCGGTAAAAACACACCGTAGGCACAATCAGAGCATCGGCCTGCTTACATACTGCAGCAAGGGGAGCTGCTTTGTAGATCAACAAGTATGCTGGTGCTGTTAGAAGCTGGGCTCTGATTGGGGATCAGTGATTGACAGACCCAATCTGATAACCTCAGATTCTAACATGACTGTGGTTGCAGCTCGGCTCAGCTGACTGACTGTGACAGGCACATTCCTGCTAGTTAGTGTCATGGGAAAAATTCCAAGCTTCAGCAGCTGCTTCCTGGGGGTCACAGGTGAGCTGGCGGTGCATGTCCATGGTTACCATGGGGATAGATGCCTTCCGCTGGAACCCGCATGCGGTCACCCATCACCATCAAATTCGGTGCACACAGAGAACTTCTCAGGATTCAGTACCACTGTAAGACAACCGGGTATTGTACTGCCCAAATTGGTACAGTTGGAGGGTATGTAATGTCAGCCACCCTGTATAGGTGGGCAGCCCCCACATCCTCCCCAGTTCTTTCCCACTGTCAACCTAGTCACACTGGATCTGTAACAAAACCGCCACTGTTTCAGTCACCATTTTCATGCCATTTTATATTTTTCTCATCTTAGTTTTTCCCCATCTTTCTATGTTTTTTTCTTTTCTTTTATATCTTCTTCTCCTTCCACGTTGATATTGCCTGCAGCCAGCAAATTCCCAAAAAGGATGGCCACTCAGCCTACCTTTTCAGCTTAGGCCCAGACCAGGATGTCTCATCCTGTGAGTTCTGCCAGAGGATCTACACCACCACCTGGCACCGCCGTCAGCGGACCCACGACGAGGGGAACCTACTAAGCTGAAGGTCACCTCAAGGGAACAGGAGCTGTAGGCACTATCTTCTTTGGCTTCCCAGGCCCAACCTTCAGCTGCTCAGGCCCAATCTTTGACCTTCCAGGCCCAATCCTCTGGTTCCGCTCTGGCCAAACCCCAGGACAAACCTACTGGGAAGCACAAGCACTGGGACAAAAAGAAGCACCAGTCCTGGCCTTCATCTTCCCGCTCGAGGTAGCCGCACTCTTGCATGGCCATGTTGGGGTCCACCTCCTACAGGAGGTTGGGTCCATGTCCCACCAGTGCCTCCCCCCACCACCACCACAGGGCAAACAGTGTTTCCTTCTTTCACCACTATCTGAGTCACTGGCGAAGAGCTTCGGACCAGGGATTCTCCCAGCCCACCAGGCCCCTGCTGCTTAGGCACATCTCCTTCTCGGGTACACAGCAGAGCAGTCCTGTCGGCAGACCTTCCACTGATGTGGGTTCCACGGATGCAGGGGCACCTTTGTCACCCTTCATGTCACCTGCTTCCCCAGCATTGGACACCTCTCAAAGGACTGTGCCCCTTCTGGAAATAGGCTTTTTGACAGCTCCTAGCCCTCACTCTACCCCACGCAAAGCTTATCCTTTGCCAACCCCTATGTCGTTGGCTCCATCACATGACCTTCACCGGCCTATGCTCAAGAGTCCATAGTACCCTCACCCAGCTCCCACGGGGTCTTTTCCTGGTTTCCTCTACCTACACCAGGGCCTCTCCTGGGTTACCCTTATCCACCTCCATTGGGTCCAATACAGGTCATGGTGGATATTCAAGGACTGGTGTCCTCCCTTTTGAGGGGTCTTGCACTCCCAGGTGCTGATGCTGGCCCCACTGCTTCCTCTGAAGGACCCACTGCAGGGGCCTGCATCGCCCATCCCCCCCAAACACCACAATGGGCCTTTTCCCCTTCTCCCCCAGCTAACAAAAGGGATGAATACCACTCTGACCTGGTCCTCCCTGATTCTGGGGATAAGGGTGCTCCAGACAAAGGGGATGGTGAACCTGGTCCCCCCTCTCCCTCTTCCGGGTCTTCCAAAGCAGTCTCAATTCCCAAGGATGTTCTACGGTTTTTCCCCCAGATGACCCCTCCTTTTCCATGGTCATGTGCTGCATCCAGGTGTCGATGGGCTTTGGATCGGAGGAGCAGGACCCTAAATGTAGGTGACTGATCATATGCCTACATAAGCATGATGCTCCACCATTGGTGGTTCTCCTGCTCATTGACACTTGCGAGGATGTAACGGTGGTGGCCTGGCATCAGCCCCATCTCCTCCCTGCCATGTCTTGCAAGGCAGACAGGCTTTATCATGCCCCAGAGGGCAGGCCCTGTGTTGGGGAACAAACACAGGCAGACTGGGTGGTCATTAATGTCACCCATAACCATTCCTAATGGCTGAAATGCCTCAGTTCCCTGCCCCCAGATTGGGAATCCCGCCATTTGGACCTTTTTGGCACATGGATGTTTGCTTCCTCCACTCTTGCTATCTGGGCCCTTAACTACCTTGGCCACATGCTACAATATCAGAATTATCTGTGGGACAAGGTCCAGGAGGTTGTCCTCTTGCTCCCTGATGGGGCTTCTAAGTCAGAGTTGCAGGACCACCTCAAAGTGGTCTCTAATGTCAGTAACCACTTTCTCAGGACCACCTATAATGCTGTGGATGCATTGGCTAGGGCTGCAGTCACTGGCGTCTGCCTTTGCCAGTATTCTTGGCTCAAAGTCTTGAGGTTCACGCAGGATGTGCTGCAGTCTACACTGAATGCCCCTTTCAGGGGCTTCCTGCTATTTGGGGGCAATGTGGAGTACATCCTCACCAAGCTTCAGGCCTCAGGGAGGGCAATAAGATCAGTCCACTCCCTTTGTTATACCCAGACCAGGCCTGCCTAGAAGCAGCCCTTTCGACGCCAGCCTCCCTGCCAAGCCCTGCAGCTGGCTAGAACTCAAGGCAAATGCAAAACTACAGCACCTGCCTTGCCTACCCCAGCTGCCTCCGCTAGCAAAATCCCCAGGGGGACCAGCGGCCTCCCCACGTCTGCACCTCCCCAGACTCCTTGCTCGACCCCCTACCTTGGGCGGAATAGGAGGTGGTGGTAGGGGGTTGTTTCTCCCTCCACCTGACTAAGTGGAGGGAGATCACAACAGACAGCTGGGTACTTCAATTAACCAAGCAGGGCCTCTCTCTGGAGTTCCTGGAATGGCCTCCAGACAACCCCCAATCTATGTCCCACTATCTGCCTCATCACATCCCCCTGATATGGGTGGAAATCCACACCCTTCTGTGAAAGCAGGTTATAGAACCAGTCCCTGTCTCCCAACAAGGGCAGGGATACTACTCTCATTTCTTCCTAGTCCTCAAGTGCATGGGAGACCTCAGGTCAATGCTGGACCTCAGTGAACTAAATCTCTCCATTTAGTACAAGAAATTCAGAATGGTCATGCTGCAAGGCCTTCTCCCCCTGTTATATCAAGGGGACTGGATCTGTTCCCTGGACATGCAGAATGCATACCTTTATCAAAAGATGCGCATCTCACAGATGCTTCTTATGCTTCCACTTCCAGGGAGCTCACTTCCAGTTCTGGCTAGTCCTCAGCCCCTAGGATTTTTACCAAGTGTCTGGCAGTGGTAGCAGCTGCCCTCCAGCGCCAGGGATTCTATGTCTTTCCCTACCTGGATGATTTTTTCCTAGTGGCCCCATCCAGGGAGCACTTTCTGCTAACCCAGGAGCACACCCACAGCCTTTTTCGGGACCTTGGGGGTGACCATCGGTCTGGCCAAGTCATTCCTTTCTCTCTCACAGTGCCTTCAGTATATTGGGGCAGTCTTTGACATGGCTCAGGGCATGGCCTTCCTCCCACAGGACAGAATGGACTGCTTGATGGAACTAGCCAAATTTCTGTACTTCCCATCATGTTCCTGTCCATTTATGCCTATGCTTCCTGGGTCATATGGCTGCCACCATAGTAACTGTCCCTCTAGCCAGGCTGCACATGAGAGTTCCTCAGTGGATACTCAGAGTTCAGTGGGATCAGCATACGGACAATCTTGACCAGATGATCATGGTCTCCAACCACGTAAAGAGAGTGCTGTTGTGATGGCTGGAGCCCAGCAACCTCCTCATGGGGGTCCCCTTCCTTATTTCACCCTTTAGCAAATTTCGACCATGGATGCACCCAGCTCAGGATGGGGGTTCACCAGACCCAAGGACTGTGGTCAGCAGCCGAGGGACATCTGCACATAAATATTCTAGAGATGCAGGCCGTTCTATACGTCCCTCAGGCCTTCCAGATCCACCTCTTCCTGGGCCTGCTACTGATCCAGACAGACAACACCAGCGTGGCCAGCTACATCAACAAGCGGGGGGTACCCACTCATACTCTGTGTGTTGGGAGGCAATGCGAATACGGTATTGGGCACTGAACCACAGCCTTCATCTTTCGGCCGTGCATGTCCCAGGTGTGCAAAATGTCTTAGCGGACAGCTTGAGCTGGTCTCAGTCTCAGGCGCATGAGTGGTGGTAGCAGAAGATCTGTTTGAAAGCTGGGGTCACCCAGAGTTGGACCTTTTTGCATCCCCACTCAGTGCAAAACTCCCACTTTTCTGCTTGCTTGCTCCAGAGCCTGGAGTTTTCTGACTAGACGTGTTGTCCTTCTCCTGGAAAAGGTTTCTGTATGCCTTTCCTCCCTTCCCTCTTCTTCAGGGGTTCTCATCAAGCTGCAGATGGAGGGGCAACCATGATCCTCATCACCCCATTTTGGCCTTGGCAGATCTGATTCCCTCTGCTTCAGCAACTGGCAGTGGAACCCCAGGCTTGCTGTCCCAGGAACAGGACACACCGGTCCATCCGGACCTAAGGTCGCTCCATCTTCATGCGTCGCTCCTGAGGTCATAGCCATTTCTCATTTTGGGGTTTCCCCAAGGTAGCAGAGGTCTTGGTGGCAGCTCACAAGCCCTCCACCAGAGCCATTTACTCCATGAAGTGGAAGCGGTTTACCATTTGGACTATTACACAATGCCTGGATCCCTTCACATGTCCATTCAGTCAGATCCTGGAGTACTTGCTGTACCTTTTAGATGCAGGCCTGAGGCATTCATCCATTGAGATACATCTGTCTGCCATCTCTGCATATCACGTACCTGTTGATGGGTGATCTGTGGCCCAGCTCGATGTGGCCTGTACTTTCTTAAGAGGTATTCTGCATTTGAAACAGCCATATTGGCTTGTGACTTCAGTTTGTGTTGGAAAAGCTCACCCTGCCTCCTTTCAAACCGGCCACAAGTTGTGTTCTATGCTATCTGTTGTGGAAAGCATTATTTTTAGTTGTTGTTACTTCTGCTCTGAAGATTTCTGAGATTCAGGCCCTCATGTAAGGAGCCTTATTTGGTTTTTCACAAAGACAAGTTGTCTTGACATACTAATCCTCAGTTTCTCCCTAAAGTGGTATCTGAGTTTACTTTGAATCAATCCATTCATCTCCCTGTGTATTTTTCGGTGCTTGCCAGTCCAGGAAAGATTGCTCCATACTTTGGATATGCATAGGGTTTTGCATTATTATGTGCACCAGACTAAAAAGGTCAGGAAGTCCTCTCAGTTGTTTGTTTCATTCATCCCAGGGAAAGAGTACGCACAAGTTTCCAAGCAAATTTGTCCAAATGGTTGGCCAACTGCATTATTTTGGTTACCTGAAGTATAGCATGGTGCTTCTGGGAGTGGTTCATGACCATTCCATCAGGGGGATGGCTGCCTCGGTAGCCTGTTTTCATAACGTTTCAGCTACAGAGATCTGTGCAGCAGCCACTTGGATTTCAGTCCGCTCTTTTACCAGGCACTACAGTTTGGACATCATTTCTAGGCGTAGAGACAGTTTTGGCCTAGCTGTATTACAGGGACTTCTTTCTTAGGTGATTTCACCTCCACCTGGTTTATTAGCTCTGTCAGGTTTGGAACTGCTTGCTATTCATCCTACCTGTGATGGCCTGCTGCAAGACATTCCCCCGATGTAAGATAGTACAGTTACGTAAGCACTTACTGTAACAGTAGATCTTCGAAGGGCTCTCTTGCAGCAGGTCTTGCTTTTCCCTCCCTCCTCCCCTTGGCCTGTTATCTTGTTATGCTTCCTTTCCAAGAGGAGACCTTCAGTTTTCCCTTTTTCTGCCTTTTTCCCTGAACCCCGGGTTCCTCCTCAGTTCCCTCAGCCAGATATTCTGGGGTCTCCGGCGGGAGAACTAGGGAGGTTGTGAGGGCCACATACTTATACAGGGCAGCTGACGTCAGACAGTGATGTCAGAGGTGAGCATCCCCCTCTTGTAGACTGCTAGCTAGAAGGTTTCCATGTGTTCCTAGTGCCTGATGGCAGAGTCCTACCTGTGATGGCCTGTTGTAAGAGATTCCCTCAAAGATCTACTGTTACAGTAAGTTCTTATATAACTGTACTTTCTGATGACATCATCAGAACTTCAAGAGTGAAACTCAAGAGGACACTGATGTCATTAGAATCCCAAGATGGAAACATGGTCAAATTGTACATAGTCACCCATGTGTTATTTTGTATAGAATATGGTTTGAAATGTGAAACAAAAAAATGCTATTGTTCCTTATTTTTGCAAGGCACCTTTCTCCTTTGTCTCCCCCCATCTCCTGTATTGGCAAGAACTGTGAGACCAGGCACAGTGGGCAATAGAGGATCTGCTGATGGTGGCATTAGAGAAAGCTTGCACTGCTCAGTAGGCAACAATGAAACCACAGATGGCAGTATAACAGAAATCCTGTCCCAAAAAGTGTAGCTGAGAATCAACGGTTCAGAGCAGGTGCTGGTGAAGGGCAGCCAGCCCAAAACCACTCAAACAGTCCCAAAGAACCCGCACTCAAGGCAAAAGCACAAAACAAGATGGGTAACTGACTGAGTCTGAACCATTATGGCACAATAAATTGGCATAAGAGAAAGGCTGTTTGGTGGGCAACAGAGGAGCTGCTGGTGACATCATTATTCAAAACTCTCTCAGTGGGCAACAGAGGAGTCACCGATGGTGGCATTACAAAAAGCCCACTCAGTGGGCAGCAGAGCAGCCAGGTGCAGTGGTATTACAAAAGCCCACTTAGCGGGAAACAGAGAAGCCACTAATGGTGGCATTACAGACAGCCTCCTCTGTGGACAATACAGAAGTTGCTGATGGTGGCATTCAAGAAAGCCAGCATGGTGGACTATAGGGAAGTCACCCCCCTACCCCTGTACTATGCCTGGGGGGGGTAATTCGAGGCTCTGTGGGGGAGGCTGGCTGGACAGTATGCAGTGACCAGAGAAGGTGCTGGGGTACTACCAAGAAAGAGCCAAGATGGAAATATGGGGCCACAAAACTATGTTAAAAAAAAAGTAAAAAAAAAAATTCACCATGATTCAGGGTACTGTTTTTGTTTTACAGCAATATCATCGTATTTCTCCACTTTTGAGGCTTTGTCCTTTGACCCGGATGACTTGCAGACTGATAGACAGATGGACAGACAGACAATATAAACAGATGTGTTGAATATATGCATATACAGGCAAACAGTATAGACAGATGTACTGGAAGAATGCGTATAAACATATAACATTTCATACTGTAAAACATTTTTCATTTATATATTAAACATGGCAATTGTTGACCTTCAAGTATAACTGGACACCTCTGAAGACATTACTTGTGCCAGGCCTCTATCTTCAAATGTAAGCCCTGAAGAAAAATATCCCTTGACCTATGTAGGTTGAATGATCTTTAAATGGTCATGAGAAGTTTTTCACATTAATATGGCCTATTTAAATTATTCCAACCCCCCCATCCCCACCCCCAGCCTGAGATCCTGAGGTCATCATGGCATTGAAGTGGTATAATCCGATATTCCTTGAATACTTTTCCTGGAGCTGGGGAAACATAGGAGACTTACATAATACAAACAGGAGCTAAGACTAACAGGATAGGAAGAAACAGGATTAGTTCTATGACAGGAACTAAGTAAAACACAGCTAAACACAAGCAGTGGAGGGCTGGCCTTTCAGCGCAGCATTAACACTGCCACTCACGATGCTGTGACATGGGTTTGGAAACCAGCCCAAGTCATCAGTCTCTGGCCAGGGAGGGAGAGTACCAATTTTGTGCAGTACTGCTACTGGGTAGCCATAGGTGGCAATGCACGTAAGAATAGTTGCATGGGAGGTGAAGATGCCAGCTGGGGACCCATGCTAGGGCACGCATTACATGTGCCTATGGATTGGTCTTCCTTGCATGCTGACATCTTCAGGGGCTGGCAATAGGAGACAAAATCTTGGCCCTGATGCCACTTCTACAAGGGATCCTGGTACATCTGGAATGGTCCCAACCACCATTCACCCAATGACTTGCATGCTCAGGGGTATTTCCTACCTTAACTCACCCAGGGGTTATCCAAGGCTCTGTGGTGGTGGCCGGGCAGATGGTAGGTGAGGACCAGGGGGAGGTGTTTAGGGACAGCCAGAAAAGTGCTATGCTAGAGATATGGGGCAAAAAATATAAAAACAAGCAGTGGGGAAGCTAGACATTGTCAAACCAGGCAGGCTGAACATCAGAAGATGGTTACAATTACAGAGTGCTCTGCTATGCCTGCTGCTTGATGGGATGGATCATACTGTAGATATTGATATCAGAGTCTGCTTCACAAGACCACTGCCAGCTCTGTGCCACTGCTTAGCCAGGTTTAGGTATCAGTAATCCTTGCAGTTTCAGGGGTTCCCTGCTTCCGGCCAACCCCCAGAGTAAGTGTGTACTGTATGTCCATATTTTTATGTTGATTGTGTGCAGCACAAGAAACATATTGGGACAGCTTGCTGAGAAGCAGGCTGTGGAGGCAGGGCCCCCACAGCCTGCAAAGGCTTGTCCCACTTCCCCCAATGCCATTGCAAGCAGCTGGTGACAGCAATTTGGAGCGTTGGCACCAAGTTCTAAGAATTTCGCTGCTACAATCAGGGGCCGCCTCGTCATTGCAGCATCAGCCATCTGCTGCAATGAAGGAGTGACCCATCACTGCAGGGCGGGATGTAAAACCCCTGATATTGTTTGTGAACATGGCGGCGGCTTGCAGCCATGTTCACAAACAATATAACCCCCCCACCGTGTTTACTTGCCGATGGGGGGCCCTAATCCCCGTCGGCTTTGGTGGCCCCATGTTTCTGTTGTTGCCGACGGGAGAGCCCACTCCCCTTCGGCATTCTGTACGCCCCCACTTTTGTTTCTGCTGACGGGGTGCCCAATCCCAGTCGGCATAATGATACCCCCCCTTGTTTGCCAACGGGGGGTGCCCAATCCCCCGTCGGCTACTGCTGGTTACCCAAACAAAAGTCTCTGCCGGCATGCTGGAAGCCCATCCCAGCGTCCCAGATGCCCCTGTGAAGAAAACGTCCCGCTGACGCCCTTTTTTTTTTTTTCCTGAAAAAGGCAACTGTCTCTCGGGCGCCCGCCCTGCCCCCACCCACAACCTGCACTCACCCACTGCGCACCCTGCCTCCCCACACCCCTTCACCCATACTTACCTCCGGAGCTTGGCGCAATGATCTTCGTGGACCGGGAACACGCCTGCACTCTTCAAAGCTGACCGCTAACTGAGGAAATGCCGATAAGCTGTATAATGTAACAATAGGGTTTTTCAACTTTAGTGCATATCTCGAATTTTGGGAATTTTTTCACCCAATTTTCAACATGGGTTTTTGGGACCCCTCCTCATGAAAGCTTGAACTGGTCATATAGTAATCGCCTCAAAGGTGATTTCGTTACCGCGCCGAATCAGCTTTGGGGCTGATTAATGAAATGACAGTGCCAGTGTTCGCGAGGTGGGCTCTCAAAAGCCTATGTTGCAAATTCCAGGAAAAACCAAAAATGACTTGTTTTACGAGCGTGCGCTGCGCAGTTGCTACGCACGCTCGTAACTTCATGAATTTGCAATATTTTCACGCCAGATTTCCAACATTGGCATTTTGTCATGCCTCCTTGTGAACAGTACAGCTGTCATTGTTCACATCCTGGCGGAAATGTGTTTTTGCACTTCCGGTGCAGAATAGTGCGGTTGCTGTTGGAAATCAGTGTTTGGGACAGATTAAGAAAATGACAGTGACACTACTCATGGGTAGAGGTCCTGAAATGGCTATGTTGAAAATTTGGTAACGATACTCTGTAAAATGAGTGTGTTAATCGGGTGCTATGCAGTTTGCACGCACGTCGTAGAACTTCACTTAATTTATAATATTTTCTCCAGATTTCCAATATTGGCATTTTCCCACACCTACTTATGAACAGTACAGCTGTCATTTTTCCCATCCTGGCCGAAATGTGTTTTCGCACTTCCGGGCAGAATAGAGCGGTCGCTGTGGGAAATCACTGTCTGGGACAGATTAAGAAAATGACAGTGATACTGTTCATGAGCAGAGGTCCTCAAATGCCTATGTTGAAAATTTGGTGATGATAGCCCATCGAATGACTGTGTTACAAGTGTGTGTTGCACACTTTCCACGCACCCTTGTAACTTCGCAGATTTGTAATATTGTCACGCCAGATTTTCACCAGTGGAATTTTTTCACACCTCTTTATGAGCAGTACAGCTGTCATTTTTCACATCCTGACCGAAATGTGTTGTCACAGTTCCAGCGCTCAATAACGCGGTCGCTGTGGGAAATCACTGTTCGCGACAGATTAAGAAAATGACAGTGGCACTGTTCATGAGCAGAGGTCCTAAAATGCCTATGTTGAAAATTTGGTAACGAAACTCCATAACATGACTCTGTTACAAGTGTGCGTTTAACTGTTTCCACACACCCTTGTAACTTCGCAATTTTGTAATATTTTCACGCCACATTTTCAACAGTGGCATTTTTCCACACCTCCTTATGAACAGTACAGCTGTCATTTTTCACATCCTGGCTAAAATATGTTTTTGCACTCCTGCCGCAGAATAGCACGGTCGCTGTGGGAAATCACTGTTTGGGACACATTAAGATCGAACGAGTGAGAGGGGGAAGTGACCGAGCTCAACTGAGCTCTGTCGGGACTGCTGCAGATTTGTTTGTGGGCAGAGAAAGGGCCCAACGTAAGAGCCCAGTACAAAAGGGCAGCCTGCAGCACTGGGAGAAACAGAATGAGAGAGCGAGTGACGGAGGGGGAGTGAGCGAACTCACCGGAGCGCTGTCAGGACTGCTGCGGATTTTTTTGTGGGCAGAAAAAGGCATCAATGCAGGCAGGGGCCCAGTACAAAAGGCCAAACTGCAGCAGTGGGAGAAACAATACGAGCAAGTGAGACAGGGGGACCTAGTGAGCTCAACGGAGCTCTATCAGGACTGTTGCGGATTTCTTTGTGGGCAGAAAAAGGCACCAATGCAGGCAGGAGTCCCGTACAAAAGGGCTTGCAGCGCCAGGACAAACAGAATGAGCGTGTGACAGAGGGAGGCTGAGCGACCTCAACAGAGCTCTGTCGGGACAGCTGCGGATTTGTTTGTGGACAGACAAAGGTGCCAACACAGCCAGGAGCCCCATACACAAGCGCAGCCTGCAGCACCAAGAGAAACAGAATGAGTGAGTGACAGAGTGATAGTGAGTGAGCTCAACAGAGCTCTATTGTGACAGCTGCGGATTTCTTTATGGGCAGAAAATGCAGCAACGCAGGCAGAAGGCCAGTACAACAGGCCAGCTTGAAGTGCGGGCCGAAACGGCATGAGTGAGTGAGAGAGCTCAATGGAGCTGTGTCGGGACTGCAACAGATTTCTTTCTGGCCAGAATAAGCCGCCAATGCAGGCAGGAGCCCAGTACAAAAGGGCAGCCTGCAGTGGCAGGAGACACAGACCGAGCGAATGAGGGAGGGGGAGTGAGTGATCTCAATGAAGCTCTGTTGGGACTGCTGCAGATTTGTTTGTGGGCAGAAAAAGGCAGCAATGTACGCAGGGGCCCAGTACAAAAGGGCAGCCTGCAGTGGTGGGGAAACCAGAATGAGCGAGTGAGAGAGGGGGACTGAGCGAGCTCAACAGAGCTCTATTGTAACTGTGGCAAATTTCTTTGTGGGCAGAAGAAGGAGGCAACGCGGGCAGGAGCCCATTAAAAAAGGACAGCCTGCAGCGCTGGCAGAAATGGACTGAGCGAGTGACAGAAGGGTAGTGAGCGAGCTCAATAGAGCTTTGTTGGGACTGCTGCAGATTTCTTTGTGGGCAGAAAAAGGCGCCAACAGAGCCAGGAGCCCAGTACAAAAGGGCAGCCTGCAGCGCCATGAGAAATAGAATGAGTGAGTGACACGGGGAGTGAGCGACCTCAACGGAGCTCTGTTGGGACAGCTGTGGATTTCTTTTTGGGCAGAAAAAGGTGCAAACGCAGGCAGGAGCCCAGTACAAAAGGGCAGCCTGCAGCGCCGGGAGAAACACAACGAGTGAGTGAGAGAGGGGGAGTGAGCAAGCTCAATGGAGCTCTGTTGTGACTGCTGCTGACTTCTTTGTTGGCAGAAAAAGGCGGCAACGCAGGCAGAAGCCCAGTATAAAAGGCCAGCCTGCAGTGCCAGAAGAAACGGAACGAGTGAGTGAGAGAGGGGGAGTCAGCAGGCTCAACAGACCTGTGTTGGGACTGCTGCAGATTTCTTTGTGGGCAGAAAATCCACCAACAGAGGCAGGAACCCAGTACAAAAGGGCAGCCTGCAGTGCCAGGAGAAACAGAATGAGCGAGTGAAGAGGGGGTGAGCCACCTTCAACGGAGCTCTGTCGGGACAGCTGCGGATTTCTTAGTGGCCAGAACAAGCTGCCAATGCAGGCAGGAGCCCAGTACAAAAGAGCAGCCTGCAGCACCAGGAGAAACAGACTGAGCAAGTGACACAGGGGCAGTGAGCGAGCTCAATAGACCAACGCAACCAACATTCGGCATTGACAAATGCTTGTTTAAATATTACTTTTTATTTATTTTTCTCATTGCTGTCTTGTTAAAACAGTAGTGACAAGCACTGAAGAGCTGTGCGTAGAGCCTTCTGATGTGACATCATAATGTCATGAATGCATTTGTCAAGGTAAAGCCCAGCCAATCAGATGTAGGTGGGTGGAAATGGATAGGGTTAGCAGAGGGGCCCAACAGTTAACATGGACCCCCCCACTAGAAAATGTTAAAGAGTGTCACTGGTTTTAATTAAATGGTGTGTACATGGACTAGCGTAAAAGACATGTTGCTGAAATGGGTTGACTAATCTCAGGGGGGGTAGGCCCTAAATCCTAAAGTCAGCTCTAGCCACATGTCTTGGTGACAGTGCTTCACATTGTAAGGTAGGAGATCCAGGTCCCAGAGAGGCCTTCATGGGTCCTGTACTCCCCAGGCCAATGAAAAGCAGACGTAATGCAGAACTGACCTACTCCATCACTGAGCAGAGATTCCTGTCATTCCTAGTTTGAAATCACACCCTCTATTAACTGTTTGTTGGATCCCAGCATTTGTCATTAAGGAGAAAGACAGGCCATGGCCCTTGTGGCTGAGGTGTGATACTGGTGGTGCCAGTGCCAGGAAAGAGGGGGTGGGCACATGGTGTAAAAATGGGGAGTGGGTAATAAGAAGACGATCCCTAGTAACTGTTTCTTGAGTGGGTCTTGGCATTACTCTTTGAGGAGGATGCTTGGTCATGACCCTGCCTTGTGACCCTTGTGGCTGAGGTGTGATGCCAGTGATGAAACTAGTAAAGAGGGGGAGGGTACAAGATTTAAAAATGGGGGAGGTATAATAATAACACACATAAACTGCAACAAATAAAGATATTTGCTGTGTTATTAATACAAGCTATAACAAATATATCACATATGAGGTGTTAGATACTCAGTCCAGCGTAATATACATAGTGATGAATAATTAAATGTTAGATACTGCCATTTCTGCCTAGTAATTACCACCAGCTGGAAAATGTACCATTGCTGTCCTAGTACCACATGGAATTCTGATGTACTTGTCACTATAATGAAAGTTAGGAAGTTGAAAAAATAATTCCATTATTTGTGATACTGATATTCAAGACTTGAAAAAAGTAGTAAAAATGTTTTTAAAAAAAACAACCTAACCCTCCCCTGGTGGCCAGGAGGACTAGTGCCATCTCCACTCGCTCAGCAGTCCAGTTATTCCTTGCCTTCCATTCCCTTCATCCGGATTCCCAGAAAGGTTTCTTTAAAAACAAATGCTTGCACTCTGCCAGGAGCCAAGAGGTTCTATGTAATTTGGGCAACTCAATAAGAGCGAGCCCAAAAACAGCACATACATTTAAGCGAGGACACAAACAGCGACCGTACATATGAGTGATTGCCGAAACAACAACAAATGCTTTCTGCAGGGGGCTTCTGGTGCAGACCCTGCACCGTTTTAGGAGGGCAACTAAAATGGTGCAGGGACTGCACCAGAAGTCATATGAAGAGAAACTAAAGGAGCTTAATATGTATACCTTCAAGGAAAGGAGGGAGAGGGGGTTCATGATAGAAACTTTCAAGTGCCTCAAGGGAATCAACAAAGTCCAAGAGGGTAGCATCTTTCAGAAAAAGAGATGTGCAAGAACAAGGGAGCACAATCTGAAGATAGAAGGGGGATGGCTCAGGGGCAACGTGAGGAAGTATTTTTTCACAGAGAAGGTGGTGGACGCATGGAACAGCCTTCCTGAGGAGGTTGTGGGGTCAAAAACAGTGGGGGAATTCAAGAATGCATGGGACAGGCATAAGGCAATTCTGATGGGGGTTAGGAAGAAGTAGCCTGTTGGTTAACTAGGATCTGCAGCTTATCCAATAGGTGGGGAAAAGGGCAGACTGGGTGGGCCAAGTGGTCCTTATCTGCCATCAAAGTCTATGTTTTTATGTTTGCCCCCCCGCACACCCTTACTTAAATAACGACATCCAAGGTCATAGCAACTTGGGGATGGGGAACAACATTTGTCGCCGTTTCGGCGATTGCCAATATGCACTATCTCTGTGTCCCCGCTCAAATGCATGCACTGTTTTTGGGCTCACTCTTACTGAGTCGCCCAAATCACGGGACATCAAGCCAAGACTATCTATCCTCCCCTCCCTCACCTGACCCTGCCCAGTTCCCTAAATTGCTTTATTTGACTCGTAGGCCCCCTATTAACCACTTATCCAATGCGGAGGGACAATGAAACAAATTCTAGGATAGCCATTTTTCCCTCCTCCCATGGCAAGCCCCGTGTCATTTATTACTTGACTGGTACAGCAGAAGGCAGTGTGGTGTGCATCACTGATCTGTTTGATGAACCTTGCTCACTCCTGCACCCCCGGTCACCCGTATCATCACATTGTATCAGTCAGATAATATTGTAATAGAAACATAGAAACATAGAAGTTGACGGCAGATAAGGACCGCAAGGCCCATCCAGTCTGCCCATTTCTTTTTCTACCTTATAAATGTGCCATCGGCCTTTGCTATGTCAGTGACTTATCTATTCATAGTCATTTGTATTGCTCCCTTATGCCTATCCCATGCCTGTTTGAAGCCCTGCACTGTATTCATAGCCACTACTTCTTGTGGTAAGCCATTCCATGCATCTACCACCCTTTCTGTGAAAAGAATTTCCTCACATTCCCCCTTAATCGGCCTCCCTCTAATCTCATGCTGTGTCCTCTTGTCCTGCTATTTTTCTTATATTTAAACATGTTAGACTCTTTCACCTTGTTTATGCCCTTAAGGTGTTTAAATGTCTCGATCATATCACCTCTCTCCCTCCTTTGCTCAAGGGTATACATATTGAGCTCCGTAATACAGAGAAGGTTGCAGTGCTGTGGGTGCGGGACCAGTTATCCTTGATTTCCTTGTATTGCCCCACACAGATTGTTGCTGGGGGTCAGAAGGGGGCCTGTGAATCAAGCAGAGCAATTTTGGAGAATAGTGAAGGTCCAGTGAGACGGGAAGGAAAACATTAAAATGGCATATCAGTTCCTGGAAGAGTGCCAGGAGCCGGCAATTTTTGTTAAATTCTCTATGCAAGGAAATGGGGGAGGAGTGGAGGATAGGATCTAACTTGAGGGGGGAAGGGGTGACAGTGGAACTAGTCCTAGCCATTTAGAGAGGGTTAGAGTTTTTTAAGTGCTGTCCAAATACTGAGTCCTTAATTATAAGCACATTAGTAGACAGGGTGCCAAGTAGGAATACTTGCCAGGGTACATGTACACCCCCAATAGAAAGAGAGACATCTTAGTAAGAGGAAAAATGACTGGCATGGTGGGTTAAAGCTGGCTTGCCCAAATTGTCGGTGGAGGAAACTAGACAACTGTTTTTCTCAGTGAAGATCCCCCAGTTTGGTGTCATTAGGTTAGACTAGATAAAACTAAAAGCCTTGACTTCACTTACTTTGTAAAGCAGGTATCAATCACTTGATTGCAGACCTCCTCTAAGTCATTGGTCAGCTGGAGCCTCGAATGCACAAACCTGCGTAAGTCTTCATTATTGATTGTGTCCCAGATGCCATCACAGGCAAGAATGATAAATTCATCCTCATCTGACCGAGCAATATCATACACCTCCGTCTGGAGAAACCAGTTGCTCTGTTCGACTCACGATTTCTACACCTTGAAGTCAAAGTCTCTAGCCTTTGACACAGCAAGTGAGCATTTATGCGCTGCAGGGTCACAGTTCCACCTGCATTCTGGATGCGTTCTTTCTCCCGGGGGTTGAAGGGCTTGAGGTCCTCTGTGTAGAAGCACACCTCACCACTGCGGGACAGCATGGCACGAGAATCACCACAGTTTATAAAGTAGATATGCTTGGGAGAAATCATCACTGCTACAACAGTGGAGCCACTTCTGTCCCAGCCATTGACCCTAGAGATGGTGTGCATCCGACTGTCGATTTGCAGAAACCCAGTGCGTATTCCATTTTTGATGTTTTCCATGCATTGCTGGTCTTCAGAGTGCTGGACCCTCGTGAAGTCCTCATTGGAGACAATATGATTCAACAGGTGCTCTGAGCAGTATTGAGCAACCTTTGATCCTGCATGCCCATCGTACACAGCAAAAAATGACCATTCTTCCAGTCCATTTGTAAGGACAGGCACAACCGTGTGGGCATCCTCCATCTGTGTCCGCCAGCCCTGCATACTGCTGAGGCCATAGCGGATAAAATTCCCACAGCCATGCTCACAGCTCTTCTCTGTCACAGGCTTATCAAGGTACGTTCCTGCCCCATCCTCCTCTGCTTTAAAAAGGAAGGCCACCATTTTCTCTGTCTCCCTAACCAGCAACCTAACGAGAGATGGCATCTGTGGCATGATCTTAGCGTACTCGGATGTCTCTCTGTTTTTCAGGCTAGAACATTCCTCTTCACTGTGCTCTTCTCCACCTCTTACACCACCACAACTGATCAATGCGTGAAGACATGCCTGCATATCAGTCCTGAATACCCAGTGGCATTATAAAAAAAAGCAACAACAGCTCTAGATAGTTTTAGTTTGATTGGTCAGGCTATTTTCAGCCCATGTCATCTTTGCACCTTAAATCCCTTGCATTTATCCTATAGTACAAGAAGCTTAAGTGACTTAATACCTTTTGCCATCTAGCAGGGAACCTTCGGCTCCTACTCATTGCCCACTGTAGAAAAGTGCAAGGCCAGCCTGCGTCATTTGTTTAATAGGAGCTTAAACAGGCATTGTTGCGTACGGACTTAGTGAGAGAACATCACAGGTTTAATTTTGTTATCCCCCTCCCCTGCGGCAGCTGTTCAGGATTTATTAGGGTTAAGCTACCTGAATTGTGTTACTTAACATTCTCTAGCATGTCAGTCTTGCATATGGGCCATAGCTAGCAAACCTATACAGCTCAAGTGCAGTCTATACTGAATCAGAGAAGGCATGCCACAGAAGAACATTTCTGAGTGCACTTGTAATATCACACTTCCCGCACACTTTCCTCTCTTAAATCACTCTAATCTGCTCATCTTGCCATATCCTGCTTATGCAGCCAGTCACTCTCACAAGTTAGGGCTGGAGCATCACCTTCCCCTGGCTGCCACTGTACCCCCTCAACACTGTTCTATTACTTTAATGACTTATGTTTTCACTACTTCAATGATTTATTGATTTGTCATCATTAACGCAGTACATTTTTGTGAATTTTGGTATCGTGCACCACTGATATTCTGTATTACTACACTAGTCACCTTTTGCCACTGTAAATTCTTGCATGGTTATAAATATTAGGCATTGAACCGAAGGATACAGCATCTAATATACTTTGTAACATGGGGAAGAGAAAGGGTTGCACAGGATTGGTCCAACCGCTTCAGGTGGCCGTTGATTAATTCTTAAGTAATCCATGGTTGCCTGAGAATTAATCAATGGTAAAATGCACCCACATTTCTGTTCCCCATGTTAGTTTCCTGTCCCAAAACTGTTTTAGCCTGCAATTCACAGTCGACTAACAGGTGGCTGTCAAGCAAGAATAGATATGCTTAAGTGAAATTTCTTGTAGATACATAGACAGTTTCGGCAGATAAGGGCCTACGGCCCACCCAGTCTGCCCATTTGAGCTTGTAAGTTCACTTTATGTTTTCCTAAAAGTCTGTTGCCCTTTAACCCTGACCTCCAGAATTCCTTTATGTCTATCCCATGCATTCTTAAATTATGTGATTTTTTCAGCCCCCACCACTTCCTCTGGCAGGGTGTTCCACTTGTCCACCACCCATTCTGTGAAGAAATTCTTCCTCACGTTTCCTCTGAATCGTCCTCCCTCCAATTTCATCCCATGCCCTCTAGTCCTGGAACATTTTTTTCGCTTAAAAATAGTGTATTCCTGCACCCTGTTCCTCCCTGTAAGATACTTGTATGTCTCTATCATATCCCCTCTCTCCCTCCTCTCCTCCAGGGAGTACATATTCAATTCCTTCAACCTGTCCTCATAGGACTTATGATGCAATCCATGTTCCATCTTTGTTACCCTCCTCTGAACCTTCTTTACCCTATGTCCTTATGTAAGTAAGGTCTCCAGAACTGTTCACTGTACTCCAGGTGGGGCCTCACTAGTGTCTTGTATAGTGGAATTATGACCTCCCTTTTCCTGCTGGTGTTGCCCCTACCTATGCATACCAGCATCCTATTTGCTTTACCTGCTGCCTTGTCACACTGTTTGCCTACCTTGAGGTCATCAGAGACGATACCCCAAGATCCTTCCTGCTTGGTGCATTCTATATCCTCACCCCCCAACTCGATATATTGTGCTAGGTGTTTGTGCCCCATATGCATTATCTCTGTACTTTGCATTGAATTTCAACTGCCAAACCCCTGACCATTCTTCAAGTTTCTTCAGGTCCCTTCTCATTCTGTCTACACCCTCTGCTGTGTCTACTCTTGTTACATAGCTTTGTGTCATCAGTGAACAGGGAAATTCTGCCTTCTAGGTCCTGTGCAATGTCACTGATGAAGATGTTGAATAGGACTGGTCCCAGCACTGATCCCTGTGGTACCCCACTGGTCACCTCTTCACTCTGTGGAGGACAGCCATTTACCACCACCTCTGTGTCCTGCCGCCCAGCCAGTTACCTACCCACCACACTACTGTTCTGCCCACACCCATATTCCCCAGTTTGTGTAATAGTCTTCTATGTGGCACAGTGTCAAAGGCCTTGCTGAAGTCCAGATAGGCCATGTCCACTGCCCTCACCTGATCCACCTCCCTAGTCACCCAGTCGGAACATTCAGCGAGGCTGGTCTGACACGACCTCCCCCTGGTAAAACCATGCAGCCTTGGGTCCTATAGTCCATTGACAACCAGATGTTCCACCAATCTCTCCTTCAGTAGTGCTTCCATGATCTTCCCCACTACCGAGGTGAGGCTGACTGGTCTGTAGTTCCCCGCTTCCTCTTTGTTCCCACTTTTGTATGAGGGGACTACATCTGCTATCCTCCAGTCTTTGGGTGCCTCCCCCGTTTCCAGCGATAGGCTAAACAGGATTGCCAGAGGTTCAGCCACCACCTCTCTTAGTTCTTTAAGGACCCTGGGGTGCACCCCATCTGGCCCCATTGCTTTATCAACTCTTATTACTTCCAGTTCCTTCATGACCCTTTCTCATGTAAAGGGACTTGTATCTATTTCTGCACCATTCCCACACATTGCACTCCCTTCAGACCCATCATCCTCCTCTTCCTCAGTAAAGACTGAGCAGAAATACCTGGTCAGTATGTCAGCTTTACTGTTGCCATCCTCCACGTGGCCCCCATCCTCCCCCTTCAGTCTCACTATCCCTCCCTTTGCCTTTCTTTTTTCACTTATGTACCTGTAAAAGGTTTTGTCCCCTCTAACCACTGATTTTGCAATGTGCTCTTCTGTCCGAGCTTTGGCTTCCCTTACTGACCTCCCTGCCTCCCTTTGCTGCTCCTGGTACTTCTCCCTATCCCCTTCTGTGTGTGTCTTTTTGTATTGCCTGAATGCAATCTTTTTGGCTTTCACTTTCTCCGCTACCTCCTTGGAAAATCATAATGGCCTCCTCTTCCTTTTCCCCTTGCTAACCTGCTTAATGCATAATTCTGTTGCTCTTGTAATCCCCGTTTTAAATACTGCCCACTGTTCCTCAACCCCTGATTCCTGCCCCATTCCCCTTAATGCCTCTTTCAAGCATCTCCCCATTTTCCCAAAGTCTGCCCCCCTAAAATCCAGGATATGTGTTTTGTGTGGTTTGGTTCTTCTCCTTCTGTGATTTTAAACCACAATGATTGGTGGTCACTGTTCCCCAGGTGCACCCCCACTGTTACCTCCATCACACTGTCCCTGTTTGTGAGCACAAGGTCCAGTATTGCGTTCTGCCGAGTTGGTTCCATGACAGTTGCTTGAGGAAGGCACCCTGAAGGGAGTCCAGGATAAATCTGATCCTAGTTGATGCTGCTGCTGGGATGCTCCAGTCCACGTCTGGAATATTGAGGTCTCCAACCAGCACTACCTCACCCTTGACTGCCATCCTTTGGATGGCTAGCATCCGCTCCCTATCTGTTTCTTCCTCCTGGGCTGGTGGTCTATAGACCACACCTGTGCGGATGGCTGGCCCCATTTTCCTTTCCAGCTTAACCCACAGTATCTCCCCCATTTTGTTCCTTCTGGATCTCTGTGGCCCTTATGTCATTTTTCACATACAGTGCCACTCCTCCTCCCTTCCTACCTGCCCTGTCTCTTCTGAATATGTTGTAGCCAGGTATGGCCATCTCTCAGTCATGGTTATCATTACACCAGGTTTCTGTGATGGCCACAATGTCCAGGTCTGACTGCACCATGACAGCCTCCAGATCCTCCATTTTGTTGCTGAGACTCCTGGCATTGGCATACATGGCTTTCCATGATTTGACCTCACTAGACTATTTAGCTGTTCTACTCCAGCCCCTTCCCTGGTTGTCCTTTATCCCTGGTTCTCCTTGCTGTCTGCCCTTCTGTTGAATTTTGCCCCTTTTCTGCCTATCCACCTCTTGGGTGCTTATCTTTATCTTTTGCACACTGCTTTGTAGAGATATCCACTCCTCCAGTTCACTGGTTCCACTGTTAGCTGTGTGGGGTGGCACCAGGTACCTCCTGCTGGCCTGACACCCTTGGCTATTTTAAATACGTTGCCAATGTAGCATTTAAACTTATCATTGAGTGCTTGGATTCCCCTCCAGGATGGATGCAGGCCATCAGGCTTGAACAAGCCTCCATCCCTCTAGGTGGGTCCCCAGTCACCAATGAATCCAAACTCTTCCTCACAGCACCAGTTCTTCAACCATGAGTTAAAGTTCCTTGTGCATGCACCCCTATGCTGTCCCATGTCTCTTGCAGGTAGTACTTCCGAGAAAGTGACAGAAGTAGCTACTTGCTTGAGTCACCTCCCCAATTTCCTAAACTCTTCCTGAACTTCCTTTGGCTCCCCATTTGCCAGGTCATTAGTACCTAGGTGGATAATGGCATCCAGCTCACCCTCCCATCTTGCCTTCCCAGTGATCCCCAGGATCTTCCTTCCATCCCTCCATGCTGTGGCAACTGGTAGGCACCTCACCTCCCTGCACTGCCCCTCCTGTGTTCCTAGCTGGATCCCTCTTATGATGGAGTCCCCAACAAGATTCGCTTCCTCCTCCTCTGGGGTCCACTGCTCTCCCCACTGAGGTCACCTCCTTGGCTAACCTCCACATCCTTTCCTTCCACTTTTCTGGGTACCTCTGTTTGGTTGTCCCTGTTTTCCAGTGTGGCATATGAGTTCTTGAGTGGAATAGGATCTGGGATGTGCCTCTACCTGACCACCCTAACCCTCCCTGAGCCCACTGTCATCCAAGTGCTCCTCGTTCTCAGCATCCTTTGAGGCAGCGGCGTTGGACTGGGTAGTCTCTGGATAGGGGTGATGGTACTACTGACCTAGTTTACTTCTGCTCTGAGTCTGGCTACTTCATCCTGTAGTCCAGAGAGATACATGCAGATAGGGCAGCACCTCAGCGTCCAGAAGGTCTGCCTGAATATGGCTGCCCCATAGCCACTGCACTGCACCACTCCCCACATTATACTGCACTTACACTGCTATTCCAGTACTTGTCTATTACTGAAGCTCTCCTAGTTCCCTTTTTATTGATTTACTGTCCTAAAAATCCTGCCACTGATCCTCAGATACTTTTCTTTAAAAAAGAAAAAAAAAAATAAATAAAATTAGTCAAAGCACTTGTCATGCTGAGGGCCGGCTTCTTCACCCTTATGCCCCTCCTACTCCACAACCCCTACTATCCCCTGTGCTTAGCTCCTGTCAATCAGATTTAACAGGGCATATAATTAAGAGTTGAGGGCGGGGAGAGGTGAAAATTTGCAGCAATTAAAGACAGCAAAGGAACAGACCACCACTACAAGCACACCAAACTAGGTTTTACATTTTCAACAGCCCAAAAACAATTCTAAGTAAAGACAGCAAAGAAATTACAGTGTCACTAAAAGCCCACAATCTAAGTAATGCCATCATAGGTAGCTCGAAAACATCTATATGACTATGCAATTTTTTTTTTTAACTTGGTCTATTGGCTCAGAAACACATACCCTTTCAGTAACTCCACAGTAATATATGCCACATATGATTTTCCACATTGCCTCCATGTATTTTATTAAATATTTAAAAAAACTACAACAGTGGAACCTAAAAACAACAAAAGCACACACCTTGGACCAATGTCTATCAAACCAGAAAGTTTCAGGTTTCAAAGTCTCCTATTTTTTTAGCTATTGGGTGGCAAAAAAAGGCTTAACACTTTAAAGAACTGAGACTTTTGCATTTCTTTGCACCTCTGTAATGTTGCCTCCCCTGAACCGATCTACAAATTTACAGGATCAAGAGTTCCTGACACAGAGGCTGTGCCTTCTACATTTCATGTAAAGCAGTTGAAAGAGGGCAAAGTTATTAATGTGCAATGCTGGGTGTAAAATTCACAGATGAAAAAAGATATAAGCCTCAGTGTACTACCATCTGTAGGTCGGCAAGGGAATTGCAGCAACCACTTGAACCACTGGTGGATGTGTGCACTGTCCAGTAATAATGCCTGAGTTCTGTACCCTCTGAGGTGAGAATGAATCACTAATGGATGTGTGCACTGACCACTAATAATGCCTGAGTTCTGTGTCCTCCGAGGTAAGGATGAACCACTGATGCATGTGTGCACTGACCACTAATAATGCATGAGTTCTCTGTCCTCTGAAACTTTGCCTTCCCTGAACTGATCTACATGGAATTTACAGGATCAAGAGTTCCTGACACAGAAGGTGGGCTTTCTAAATTTCATGTAAATCAGTTGAAAGGGAGCAAAGTTATTAATGTGCAATGCTGGGTGTAAAATTCACAGATTAAAAAATGATGTAGGCCTCAGTGTACTACCATCTGTAGATCGGCAAGGGAATTGCAGCAACAACTACCAGAGCTCAAATCTCCTCAGCATTTAAATATATGCAGTTCCCATAATGCACAGCAGCCAAATCCCAAACATCAAACATAACAGAAAAACAGAGATGATTCCACAGTTTACAAAACAAAGTCTGTCAAAATGAGCACATATTCTGAAATGCTGATTACATCTGCATGTAATCAGTAATTGTTCACCGTTGCAGCCACACCATAAAAAAGTTAAAAATGTAGTTTCTCCAGTCAGGTGCAACCCCTTTTTTTCCCCCCATGGTAGGAACCTTAATATCCTCCTAGAACCTTTGTAATTTTGCACTTTAAAACTACTTTTATGCAAATGTAACATGAGGAAGAGAAACATAAAAAGAGTGCTGAACCCTTTCTCGTCCCCATGTTACAAGAGGATTAACCCACTCCCGAGCGTGGGTCTCTCAGGGATTAATGTATGGCTGGGTGGTTGGAACCACTCGGCCGAACCACCCCCCAGACATGCATTAATCCCTGAGAGAACCAAGCTGTGCCATGGGTTAATCCTTACGTACTGTGCATAGCACCTGTCACTTAAAAGGTACTTTACTTTTGTTACTGTGTGTTTATTGTATTTCTTACCACCTTGTAACCCCCCCATCCCCCCATTTACACCTGAAAACAAGCTCTGGCTTGGCTTGCTTCTCACTGTCAAAACATTTTAACTCAGTGAATACATTTGTGAAGTATGGTGCTGCACCCCTCATGCTTGAATAAGTACCATATTTCTTGTAAGATTATTATATATTTCCCCATAGATATATAGGGGTACAAAATGGCTTGACTCAGAATATGCCATTTACATAGAAACATAGACTTTGACGGCAGATAAGGACTGCTTGGCCCACCTAATCTGCCCATTTCCCTACCTAGAGGATAAGCTGCAGATCCTATTTAACCAACAGCCTATTTCTTCCTACCCCCCACAAAAATCTCCTTATGTCTGTCCAATGCATTCTTGAATTGTCTCACAGTTTTAGACACCACAACCTCCTCAGGAAGGCTTTTCCATCCGTCCACCACCCTCTCTGTGAAAAAATACTTCCTCACATTGCCCCTGAGCCGTCCCCCCTCTATCTTCATGAGGGGGAAGGACAATAGCTCATGCGTGGCAGAGCCACAAGTGAGTTAGCCAAGTCCTGCTGCCCCCTCACAAGTGACGATAAGTGGCATATTGTGAACCAGGCTATTGTGTGTCCAATTTATGCAATGTGTTTTAATTAAATTGTAAAGCTTTTTATATTAGTGCCTTTAATAAAGATTTAACAGTTCTGGATTGATTTCTGTGGTAGTCCAGAAGTGCAAAATGCAAACAAAAAAGTAAAATTAAATCAAATGAGTAAAGCAATACCCAAAAATGAAATGCAAACAACAAAAAGAAAATCAACAAAACCAAAGGTAAAGTGTGATGCCAAAAAGTAACAAGACAAAAACAAATTGAAATTGCAGTCAGAAGAAAATGACAAACTAACAATCCAGTGGAAACCAAAACCATAAAATACATTTAAAAATACTGAATTAAAATATTAGCATAATTAAACAAGCAATGCCCAATGGCAGTCATGTCTGCTTGCTTGTATTTGCTGTGTAGTTGTTGGGAGCAGATAGTGCAGCAAGTAAGATTAACAAATTAACAATGCAGGTTTTAATAGCAAAATTGTCATGAGTGGGAAAAGAAGAAGTTCACACATAACGTTGTTTTCTTAGCTTGTGACCCTGAATTTTCAAGATAGTACTTTTATTACCCCAGCATATGACCATTTATCATATCCCACCCAAAACATGATTTTGTGGAACAAACCCGAAAAAGGTTTAGGAGGGGGATTTAGAATGATACCTGCCATGTTCACAAGATGGGGTAAAAAATGACTATGTAGAAAACGTGGGTTTGGGGAGTAAATGTTGAAAAATGTCAATGGTTCTTCGTGACTTTGTTGTTGTCTGAGATTTAGGCCCACATTTTCAGCATAGTCTTTTTATGACCCCATCTTATGAAAATGACAGGAGTCATTTATGAAATTCTGGGCAAATGGTAATTTTGCAGTACCAGTATGGAAATACATTTTGGGCGAGATTTGAATAAGGACACCTGTCATGTTCATGAGGTTGGGTAAAAAAAGGGCTATGTTGAAAAACTGGTGTAAAAATCTCCAGAACAGCAAAGTTATGTGTAAAACGTGAAAAATGTCAACATTTCTTCATCAACCTTTTTTTTTTTTTTTAGATTTTGGCCCCAAACTTTGAACAAGTCTTTTTACAATCGGTACAAGTGTTTTTTTTTTAATCCAATCTGAAAGGTAATGTCATGGAGTAAATGTGAAAACATGTCTCAGAGGGGATTTGCACAATTACACCTGCCTTACTGCTAGGGTAAAAAAGTTTGCTGAAAACCTGGGGCAAAAGTAAAAAGAACAAGCATTTGTCAATGCCGAATATTGTCACGCTGGCATTGGCATTGGCAGTGCCAGAGCTAGAGACGCATAATAGGAATGGCAGTGAAGTATTGAAGTGATGCCAACCCCACCCCCACCCTGTAGAGAGCAACAGGCATTGGGGTGTGCCTTTGGGTCATCAGCTGTAACGCTCATGCCACTATACCTCAACCTACCCTGTAGACACTGACAAGTGTTGGGGTGTGCTTTGGGGTCTTTGGGCATTATACTTACCCCATTCCATAAGGAAATACGCTACGTGGGTGCGGTATAGGAGCGTGTGGTGAACTTTGTGGCCAAACAGTGCAAGGCACACCACGATGCCTGTCAGTGGCTGTAGGGTGGGGGTGGGAGGTGGAATGACAAGAGCATTACAACCGATGATCCCAAGTCACACCCTGACGCCTGTCAGTCTGTACTGGGTGGGGTGCTACAGTTGGAAACCCTAACACCGTAGGCATGTAGTAGTAGTTTCACTCCACGTTTTCAACATGGGCTGCTTGTCAGGCCTCCTCATGAAAAGTGGCACAATCACTTTGTTAGCTGAAAGGTGGTTTTGCACAGCAACTGTGCCATTTGGCAACAGAGGGATGAAAACACATTTTTGGGCAGGATGTGGAGAATGACAACTGTATTGTTCATGAGGAGGCATAAAAAAATGGCAACGTTGAAAATCTGGAGTGACAATATGAAATATTGGTGAAGCAATGAGCATGCATACAAACTGCACAACATACGTCCATAACCCAGTTATTTTTGGGAGTTTGGTAGCCACATTTGTAACATAGGCATTTTGGGACCTCCCGTTATGAACAGTGGCAGTGCGATTTTGTTAATCTGTCCCAAAAGTTGATTTCCCACAGCGACTACGCCATTGTGTGCCACAGGTGCGGAAACACATTTTGGGTAGCATGTGAAAAATGGCAGCTGTACTGTTCGTAAGGAGGTCTGAAAAAATGCCAGTGTTGAAAATCTGGCATGGAAATATTGCAAATTTGCAAAGTTACAAGGGTGTGTGGAAACTGCACAATGCATGCTTGCAACACAGTAATTTTATGGACTTTCGGCACCAAATTTTTAACATAGGCATTTTAGGACCTCTGCTTATGAACAGTGTCACTGTCATTTCCTCAAACTGTTCCGAAAAGTGATTTCGCACAGCGACTGCGCTATTCTGTGCCAGACATGCGAAAACACATTTTGGGCAGGATATGTAAAATGACAGCTATACTGTTCATCAGGAGGTGTGGAAAAATGTCAAGATTGAAAATCTGGAGTGAAAATTTTACAAATTCATGACGTTACGAGCATGCGTAGAAACAGTGCAACGCACGCTTGTAAAACAGCCATTTTTGGGAGTTTTGTCACCAAATTTGCAACATAGGCATTTTGAGAGCTCCCCTCATGAACAGTGGCACTGTCATTTCATTACTTGGTCCTGAAAGGTGATTCTCGCGAGTGGGGGTGTGGGAAGGCAGGGTGCTTGGCTGGCGGGTTGTGGGAGGGCAGGGAGACCGCGTGGGACCGTTTCCTTTTCCGCAGGTAAAAAAAAAAAACATCGCGGGACCGTTTTCCTGTTTACAGGGGCATGTGACACGCTGGGGTGGGCTCCCAAGCGTGCCAACAGAGCCTTCATTTTTTTGGGGAAGCTGTAGCTACTGGGATTGGGCACCCCGTCAGCACACAAGAAAGGGGGCACCGGGGTGGGTTGTTACATTATGCCGATGGGGATTGGGCACCTGTGGCAGACAACAAAAGCGGGGGTTTGCACAATGCAGGCGGGGAGTGAACTCCCCTTGGCAACATAATAAGTGTGGGGCACTGAAGCCGAGAGGGATTGGGGCTTCCGCTGGCAAAATAAACATAGTGGGGGCTACATGCTGCCGAGGGATTGGGCACCCCTCAGTGGGAAGGTATACTGTTTAGAATACGGTGGCAAGCTGCCACCATGTTCACAAACAATATTCAGTGGTTCACTGTCCCGCTTGCAATGACGGGTCGCCCTCATTGCAGCGAATGGCTTACACTGCAGCGGCTAATTTTTACAACCTGGTGGCATGCTGGCTGAACTAGGTCAGGAGCTGCATGCCACGGGATTAGCACTCCCGCACAACAAGGAAAGCGGGGGGCAATAGCCGAGGGGATTGAGCACCCCTGGCATATAACAAATGGGGGGTTCTTTATACCAATGGAGAGTGGGCTCCCTGTCGGCACATACATTGGGGGCAGGGTAAGCTGACAGGGGGATTGGGCACCTCCGAAGTCGGCAGTTTGGCAGGCAGTGTGCCGCCATGTTTGTGTTTCCGGGTAAGCACGTTGGGAGGTCTGCTGCATGTGACGAGCTTTGCTCATATTGCAGTGGATCTTTCCTTAGATGTGCTCGCTCAGGTGGTGTGGCGCCAGCATGCAGGCTGATTGGGGAATGAGGGATGTACCTACTGATGCTTGCCCTACATTCGGCCAACAATGACCGCGCCTCCAAATCTGCACTACCGCAAGATATTGGTTGTGCAAACGCGCTAACAGAAAAATGACAACATTATAAGTAGGAGCTCAAAATGCATTAAAAAGCCATTACAGTGCAGATCCACCAGTGCAGTGGTTGGATTTCCACCTGCGACTCCAGTGACTCGGGCTCAGGAATGGACTTGGGTGTCTGAAGGCCAACCGGGGGGGGGGATGGCTTGAGTATCCAACTCCCACTCACGTTCTCCTGGGAGGGGAAGGGGTTTGCAGCTCAGCAGCTGCTGGCCTCTGGCAGAGGCTGGGGCACAGTGACATGTCAGGTCTGACCATGGGAGGGAGCGTGGTGGACATTGGCTTATGCCCTGACATCATGTGGCATGTCACGCTACCCCAACGAAACAGGAAAAATGGCCTCCAGAGAAACCAGATGACGATCACTGGTCCCTCACCACCATGAAGCCCTGGACAGCCCAATGCGACCCCAGCAGCACCCGGGTCAATAAAGATGCGCCTACCGGCGCTTTCCCCAGACAAGGGGGGCCCATCCGATGAAGGAAAATATTGGGTTTCTCAGGAGGTGCAATATGGGGAGTAGCTGGTGGTGGGAGGAGAGGCTGCAGGGCACATCTGGGCTGCCTGAAGGAGAGGCCGGTCAGGGGTGCATGGGAGGCGCAAAAAAAAAAAAAAGCCATTACAAACTTCACTTGTTTTCAAGTCAGTTTTAGTCACAATTGGGATCGGTAGCAGCAGGATATTTATTGGTCATTAGAGTATTACTTCGTGAGACCATAATTAGATAAGCAAGGGTGTTGGTTGGTGTTGGGAGGGGCGGAGGATAGGGAGCAGAAGACATTGCTGGACAGTTTTCTTTGTTTTTAGGTTTGGAAAAAAAGGAACAATGAGGATGGTTTTCCTTTTTTCAGGCTCTGACAGAGGGGGTTGAGCACACCAGTGTCAGTGAGCTGTTTGGCAGCCCTAGGGATTGAGCAACTTGGTGCACCATACTGGGGTGGGGGAGTGTTGCTTGCTGGCACCAGTGGTTGGGTACCCCTGTGTTGGAGTGTGAGGATTGTTTGTGTGATTGTGAGTGGAGAGATGTTGTCTGCTGGCACTGGGGGATGGGCATCCTTGTGTCAGAGTGTGTCTAGTGTAAGGGGATCTTCTTTATGTGAGTGGGGTGTGGGTTGTTTGCGGGCATTGGGTTTAGGCACCCTAGTGTCAGACAGTATGTTTAAGAAGGGTTGAGGGGATATTGGCATGATCATCCACTGCCAGTATAATACTTGTGTAACTGGGTCAGACAGGGGCTTGCAGAGGGCTTTTTCTTTGTGTAATAGATGGGTTGGATAAGAGGGTGCAGGATACTGGCAGTGGGGTTGAGCACCCACTGCTGGTAAACCCATTTGTGCAGCTGTATGTTGACATGGCAACCACTGGCAGAAAAAAGCTGCAGCTGTTATGTACAACATTTCTGCTGTCTCCAGAACAGCATACAGACAAAGCACTAGATAGCATCAGTGAAATGGAACAAACTGTGCTGGATACAGTGGTAGGAAGTACAAGCTGTACATGAAAACCGCCTTCCACCTTGCCTTTTACATCTTTGTGATTGGTCAAGTCCTTCAGAGGGAAAAGTAGCAGGAAGGCAAAGAGTGGGTGGAACTGGGGAAGAGATTGGGTATTCTGAAGCTGTTATAGGTGGAAGAGGCGCAAGCCCCCAAAAGCTCTGACAGCTCAGACCAGTTACAGTATGTTTGCTAGCCTTTGGCAAGCAAACATAAAAATAAATGCAAACAAATACTTTGTACAACTAAAAAGTGAATGCCATCAAAAAAGCGCAGCACAACTAAATAAAGTGAATGCAGACAAATTTTGCACAGTAACATAGAAACATAGAATATGATGGCAGATAAGGACCGCTTGGCCCATCTAGTCTGCCCATTTCCCTACCTAATGGATAATCTGCAGATCCTAGTTAACCAACAGTCTACTTCCTCCTATCCCCCACTAGAATTGCCTTATGTCTGTCTCATGCATTCTTGAATTCCCCCACTGTTTTTGACTCCACGACCTCCTCAGGAAGGCTGTTCCATGCATCCACCACCCTCTCCATGAAAAAATACTTCCTCACATTACCTCTGAGCTGTCCCCCTCTCTATCTTCAAATTGTGCCCCCTTGTCCTTCCACATCTCTTTTTCTGAAAGATACTACTACCCTCTTGGACTTTGTTGATTCCCTTGAGGTACTTGAACATTTCTAACATATCCCCTCTCTCCCTCCTTTCCTCAAGGGTATACATATTAAGCTCCTTTAGTCTCTCTTCGTATGTCTTCTGGTGCAGACTCCGCACCATTTTGGTTGACCTCCTCTGGACAGCCTCAACCCTGTCTATGTATTTGTGGAGATGGGGTCTCCAGAACTGCACGCAGTACTCCAGATGAGGTCTCACCAACTGTCTGTACAGAGGGATACAAACTTCTTGTTTTCTACTGGTGATGCCTCTCCCTATGCCTTCTCACATTGCTGGCCCACCTTTAGGTCATCTGATACAACTGCCCCCAGGTCTCTTTCCATTTTTGTTGTTGTCAGTATCTCACCCCCAATGTGTACTCTTCCCCTGAGTTTTTGTTTCCCAGATGCATTACTTTGCACTTCTTTGCATTAAATCTAAGCTGCCATACATTTATAGTATAGCTGAAAAGTGAATGCAGACACATTTTGCACAGTACAGCTCAAAAGCGTATGCAAAGAAAAAAAAGCACAGCACAACTAAAAAGTGAATGCAGATACATTTTGCACAGTACAGTTAAAAAGTGAATGCAGACAAATTTTGCACAGTATAGCTAAAAAGTGAATGCAAAGAAAAAAGCACAGCACAACTAAAAAGTGAATGCAGACACATTTTGCACAGTATATTTTGCACAGTACAGCTAAAAAGTGAATGCAGACAAAAAAGCACAACACAACTAAAAAGTGAATGCAAACAAAAAAAAAGCACAGCACAACTAAAAGGTGTATGCAGACACATTTTGCAAAGTACAGCTAAAAAGTGAATGCAGACAAATGTTGCACAGTACAGCTAAAAAGTGAATGCAGACAAATTTTGCACAGTACAGCTAAAACGTGAATGCAAGCAAAAAAGCATTACACAACTAAGACATGAATGCAGATACATTTTGCACAGTACAGCTAAAAAGTGAATGCAGACAAATTTTGCACAATATAGCTAAAAAGTGAATGCAAACAATAAAAGCGCAGCACAACTAAAAAGTGAATGCAGACATATTTTGCACTGTACAGCAAAAAAGTGAATGCAAACAGAAAAAGCACAACACAACTAAAAAGTGAATGCAAACAAAAAAGCACAGCACAACTAAAAAGTTAATGCAGACACATTTTGCACAATACAGCTAAAAAGTGAATGGAGACAAAGGTTGTACAGTATAGCTAAAAAGTGAATGCAAACAAAAAAAGCACAGCACAACTAAAAAGTGAATGCAGACACATTTTGCGTAGTACAGCTAAAAAGTGAATGCAAACAACAAAAGCACAGCACAACTAACAAGTGAATGCAGACACATGTTGCACAGTACAGCTAAAAAGTGAATGGAGACAAATTTTGTGCAGTATAGCTAAAAAGTGAATGCAAACAAAAAAAGCACAGCACAACTAAAAAGTGAATGCAGACACATTTTGCACAGTACAGCTAAAAAGTGAATGCAAACAACAAAAGCACAACACAACTGAAAAGTGAATGCAAACATAAAAAGCACAACACAGCTAAAAAGTGAATGCAAACACAAAAGCACAGCATGGGTTTATTGGGAGGGGGGAGGTGTGTGGTGGGAGGGGTTACGAAGGACGTTTCTTACTCATACTGCTATTACTGCTAACTTTTGTCTGGAATTGTTATGACTGGTTGATTGTTAATTACCTACTCTTTTCTCGTTCTGCTGATAACTCTAAAAGCACATGGTCTGATAGAAAGCATCAAGGTGTGGGGCACCCAGGGCTGATGGTGCTGCCACAGGTGTATTTTAGCTTACTATATGGGTAGCGCTCACACGAAAAGAATAATCTCCTGGAACATCAAGGGGTTCATCTCTCCAATTATAAGATCCAATATTCTGACAGCCCTGAAAAGAAAAAATACTCAGGTGGCTCTGCTCCGGGAGGCTCACCTAACCCCAAAGGAGCACATTAAATTGTTGGGGGAATGGGTGGGATCCTGCCATGATGCGTCTTACTCTTCCCATAAACAAGGGGTTGCCATTTTATTTCTCAAGAATTTCCCTATGGCAGTAACCCGAATAGTGAGGGACCTTTCCGAGAGCAGATATTAATTTGTGGTTGGGATGGTCTGGGGTCAGCCAATGACTATTGGGAACATATATGCACCATCAGATTTGAGCCTGGATTCTACCAACACATATTAGATGTGCTTACTAGGGGACAGTTTCTTGGACTCATAATGGGTGGAGAGTTTAACTGCACCACGGATCCAACATTGGAGTACTTGGGTACTAGGCATACAGCTAACAAGGGAACAGAGGATTGGGATAAGGGTTTGCTAGATATGGACCTCGTAGATAGTTGGCAGGCATCCAACCCAGGAGCGAAGGAGTACACCTTCTACTCTAGCCCACATGGCTCGTGGTCCCATCTGAATTACATTTTCCTCCCAAGTGCTTTCTATGGAAGGGTGGCGGGGGGTCTCTCATAGCCCAATATACATCTTGGATCATTCCATGCTGCAGTTGGATCTACAGGTAGGGAAGAGTGAACTTCCGAGAGGGGATGGTGATTTCCCACCTATTTAGTGGTGAAAGAAGACTTTCGAAACTACTTAAAAACCCAGTGGGAAGCATTTATAACGACAAACAAGAGATCAGTTGAGTCCCGGTGGACCCTATGGGAGGCTGGGAAAGCATATATGTGAGGGGCTATCATTAGCTTCACTGTTAAGCTCAAGAGGGAAAGGACAGATAAAATTAATAAACTGGATCAAGCTGTTAAGGAACTGGAATGTACAGTTATAGAAGGGAGAAGGGAGGAGGATAGAAGACAGCTGAAGGTTGCCAGGGACTCCCTAAATGAGTGCTACATAGGAGAGGCCCAGTTTAAATTGCTGTTTGCTAGACAATGAATTTACGAGTGGGGTAATAAGCCTGGAACTTTATTAGGGCTGGGAGAACATGGTGAAGTTCTGACCCTTATTAAAAAAGAACTGGAACGCCGTGAAGTTCTGATTTATCCTGATTAGTTCTGATTTAATGACCAATATTTGAAAAAATGCATAAAAGTGGCCAAGGTTGCTCACATTTGACACAGTAGCCCAAAGGTAATAATTCAATAGATTATTTATATAAAAATTGAAGTAAAACTGCTAAATAAAAAGCAATCTATCACTACTTGCCCCCTTCATGGCTGGCCTATAATGGTGGCATATCGTGCTCAGGCCCATGACATATGTAGAGAGAGAGAGACAGAGACAGAGACAGAGACAGAGACAGAGACAGAGACAGAGACAGAGACAGAGACAGAGACAGAGACACACACAAATACCTCTATCATAGCACCACCAAGCACTTCAGGCACTGCCAAGTAACTAAGATTTCTTTTTTATTAATGGTGCTGTGTGGGTATTATTTTGAAGGATGCTCCAGTCAGAACCGAACAAGCCAAAGAAATGGATATGAATGATTAAATGAGCAGCACTAAGACAGCCCACCCACCCTACCCATGGGAATAATGCAGCTGCTTTGCATGCCCCAGTGTACTGTGGTATATGGTACATTCCCTGGTCCAAGAGGTGGTAATATTTTCTAGTACTATGACTACTTCTACTGAATCTGATCAACATGTGGAGGATGCTGAATCCTTAAAGAAGAAACATGACAGACATAGTGATCACCACCCAGGCAGGCAGCCAGTCACACATCGCATTGGTCAAGTGCAGTGCAGTCATAAAAAAGTTTGCCCCTGCCACCTGAAGACCTGATGGCACACAACGCAAAGACATCCTTCCTAGTTCCACAGTTGCTTGCTGCCAGCCACTGCCAAGTAATTTAAGTATCACAAATAAAATATAGTAATATAATAATCTCAGCCCTGTTACTGTGAGATGTAACCAGCCAAGCATACCACACACACACACACACACACACTAAAGAAATTATATAAAGTATCAGTTTAGTAGCATTTTTTTCTGTGAAGTATTTGTAGCCAAATGTTGGGGACGAGAGAAATATACAACGAGTATTTAGTTTCTGAACTTTCAGGCATCTGCTTAGCCATGACTGTACGAAAATTAAAACTGTACAGTCAGGACTTGGGATCAGTTGCTGAGGGCAAAAAAAGTGACTAGTAGCAGTAAGGAGTAGGACTGGAGTAAGGACAAAAAGTGATAAATAAGACTTGTGAGTGCAAAAAGTGATAGGAGTAATAGTAGACAGCGGTACCCTACCTTCCAGATCAGATAATGGTACCAGGTACCACCAAGTAAGTTTATGACATGAAATGCAGTTGCTTGTTGTAGTTGGACTATGAACCCACTGATGTATTATATATATATATATATATTTTTATTTTTTTTTTCTATTCTGTGCTGCTTATGTGCTCATAGTGGCCTGGCCTAGCTTCTCCTGACCTGACTTGTTGCAATTAATTGCAGCCTCATGTAGTAGACCCTTTTCGCAAAAGATTTTCACCATAAGCACAAATTCTTGAGTGTTTTGTGCATAGGGCCTGCTCAGAGCAGTTACTGTATGTTTTATTCAGGTATCATATTGAAATTAAGTGAGGAATGTTGACTTTGAGAAACGTGAGGCGCTCAGCATTTTCTGGTGTCAAATGGGATCGTGTGTCAGTAATGACGTTACCAGCTAAACAGTTCTGAACAGACACTAGTCAGAGGGCAATTCATGTACTTCACTGCAATGTTTACTAAAGCAGGCCACATATTTTGTTTGAATTTCCAGTATTTCAAAGGATCAGCATTCCCGCTGATACTGGCCTCTGTAAGGTACATTTCAACAGTGGGCTGTGCTGAGGCTGTGTTACAAGAGGCAGATGAAGATGTTACAGTAGCATCTTCTAAGTGACTCCAGAGACATGAAACTGAACCAAGTGAGTGTGGGACAGTGCTATCATGCTTGGCTGGTGGTGAAGAAGAAGAAGAAGAAGATTCAGCTGCAGTGACTAAGGAGGAAGAGGGAGAAAATGTCGCAACAGTAGAGGGTGGGCCACCTGTTGCTGTACTGTTGAGCTATGAAGATTCTGAATGTGGTGCTGCTGCTGTTGTACTCTGTTCCATGACAGCACGCACCTTGTCAGTTGTTTCTTGTTTGTTTTTCTCGAAACAAGTGTCATCATCATCACTCAATAGTTGCTTTGATTTGTATCGTGGGTCCATGATTGATGCTTTAATGTAGTAATCCGAATGAAGCATTTTACATAATTTGTCATCTTCTTCAACTTCTTTGATTATACATCTCATTGGATCTTGTATTCTGGAGGGCAACCTGCAAGTGTCAGCGCAACTGGCATCCTGTGTGATTATGGAACTGTCTTGCTTCTGTAACTTTTCCCTAATCAGATTCAATTTGAATTTTAAAAATTTTTATTAGGGGTATCACCTGGCTCAGAGTTGCTGTGTTTGCACTAACCTCTCTGGTGATTTCTTCAAATGGCTGGAGCAGTACAATGAGAAACTCCAGCATGGCCCACTGTGGTGAAGTGATATAGACTTCTGCATCACCAATTTTATTTTCTAAGGTGTACTGCCTGACAGCTTTTTTTTGTACCAGCAGCCTTTAGAACATATAAAAGGTCAAATTCCATCGAGTAGAAATGTCTTGGATCAGTCTATGCAAAGGTAAACTGTGCTCCTGCTGTATTTTTTTCAAACAAGTGAAGGGCTGTTGCTTGAGTGACTGAAATGAGTGCATATTCTTTTACCAGTGCTAATGAGAGCCTTAATCTCCCTGTCGTCGAGAAAACCATGAACTAGTAAAATTTAAGCAATGCACAAAGCAGCAGATGTGAACAAAGCCCCCCACCTCCAAGACCTTCCTTATGTTGGACCCATTATCTGCAACTATAAAGCCAACTGACAGTCCCTGTGAAGTGAGCCATTGCTGTATTGGTTTTTGGAGCTCTTCACTGATGTTGCATGAGATATGTTCAGATGGAAAATAAAACATTCTTAGAACAGCAAACTGCGACGCTTCACTATCTCCACTCCCACGTGAATTATCGAAACACGCCCAATGTGCTGTGACAGCCATGAAGGGTTCAGGTTGACAGCTTGTCCAGATATTTGTTGTGAGATGCACCACCCTCCCAACAGCACTGCACAAGATGCATCTTAATTTTTTACATACGACATCATAAAGATCGTGAATCCCTGTTGCCGACAAATATTTCCGTGACGGTATACTACATCTAGGTTCGAGGTACTCAAGGAACTGCCTGAATCCTATATGTTCAACCACGTTATATGGTAGCAAATCAGCAGTTATTTCGGAAATTATTTTGGTTATTATAATAGCAACAGGGTGAGTTGAGGCATATTTGGCCTTGCACTCATATGTTTCTGAGATGGTAAGCTGTCTCCTTGAAGGGGGAGGGCTTTTGAATACATGGTCACTTTTAGTAACAGTCAGAGGAGTCCTTCAAATGGCAACAAGTGGTGGCGGAGGTGTAGTGCTGTGGGGCTGCCACTGCTTTCATCTATGGGCGTTACCCCCAAGTGTAGTGAGCTATCACTATCTCTTTCTCTTCAAGACTCACAACTGACCTTCTCAGCAATGTTATGACAGCTGTCTAGGTGCCTTTTCAGTGCTGAAGGTCCCAGTGCTCCTTCCTTTTTAACCCTGCTGATTGGCCATTTACAAATGGCGCATGCTGCTATCAACTCATTGGAAGCACTAATAGAGAAATATGACCAAATAAAAGAGATTGTTGTTTGTTTTTTTCCCCAGGAAGGTACGACACCTCTGTCATCTTTTCGGGGTCTCTCCCCCCCCTCAGATTTGTCCTGCACCTGTTCTGGTTTATTCCCACTGCCCCTTCCTTCACGACCAAAACATTTTTGCCTGTTGCTTCCTCATCTGCAGTTTCCATCCCCTCCAGTAAACCTGCTGCCTGAGCATTCTCTTCATCTTCTTTATCATCAGTAATATTTCCCTTGTCGGGTTCAACCTCAGAAGAATCGGATGAAGGACTGGCAGAAGCATAGTATGCAATTCTTCCATATCGTTGGGTGCCTCTGTGGGTGGTACTCACCACATCTTTAGTTTTTTTAACTACATAACTTTTTTTGTTGTTTTTTGTTACTTGGGACTGATGATGATCACAGACATTCACCTTTTTTGGATTCAAGCATTCGCTTGGAAGACAAAACCTTATTAGATGTGAAAAAATCCCTTTTTGGGGTTTGATTTTGTTTTCTCTTTTCAGGCTGATTCCTGTCTTTTGCAGTGCCACTGCCTACCTGAGAACTAGAAAGTGCCTCATCAACACTTTGATCCATTTTGGAACAAAAGATCCCTCTAACGTGAAACGTGATGTCCTTCTGATGACTCCCACACAGACCAGGGACAAATTTACTGTCATTTATTTATTTAGTTTTTGTTGACCGGGTAAGTGCACTAGACAAATCCTGCCTATTTTCAGGCACGACCCAGGGGAGGGGGATACAGATGAATGCCAACTGACATTGAACCAGATGAAGCTGTTGGTGGTATTTTTTTAGTGAATGAGGGAAATTTGGCCAGGACACCGGGGAAATTCCCCTACTCTTTTTGATAAGTGCCATGGGATCTTTAACATCCACCTGAACTACCACTAAACCAGACAGATGGGACCTCGGTTTAACGTCTCATCCGAATGACTGTACACAGCACACTGACAGCACAGCAGTCCACCACCACTTCCTTCCACGATTGCCGGACTGGCTCCTTTAATACTTATTGTTAAGTGAAAGTGACCAAATTCAACAACGGTTAAGTGTGCCTTAGAATTTGAATTGGAAATGCAGACACATCTTGTGCATATAGCCACATGCAGCACAGTCCCACACTAGGGGCTGGTTAATGCTTATACGTAATGTAAGTTTGTAACACGATATACTATGAAACTGATGATAACAGGGAATAATGGGGAATGAGAGTAGTGGTGGTGGTAGCAGTGATGGTGATGATGATGATGACACGTGTGTAGTGCTTGTGCTTTACTTGTGTTGTACTGTAAACACTCAGCCTGCTACAACTCACAGTCAGATTATCCCCTGGGCCACCCACACCCAGCAGCACAGGGCAGGTGCATTAACTTGTATATTGTTTGAACAGTATTTTTTTATACATGAAATCGTGATTGAATGTAGGTGATGATGATCATTATTCGTGACTGGACTGTACACACAGCCACACTGAATCCAGGAAAAAAATAATATTTGGGATTTCTGGGATGTCACATTTATTGTGTGTCACCCTGCAGTCACTTTCCCTCTTCCTTCTTTACATCACAGAGATTTATTTTGCCACCCTACTGCCAAGAAGGAAAAAGAACTTTCATTTGGGATTTTCTGTAACTGTAATCTCTGGGACCCCCCAGTACTCTGGATCTGGAATGGCATGAATCAGATTTTGCCAGCCTGCACTTTTTGTACACACAGCTACTGTCCGAGGCCAAGAAAAAGCTTCATTTGGGATTTTCTGTGACTAATCCATTCATGCCCCCCCCCCCATACTCCTGACGCTCCCTCCCATCATCAACTAACCGACTTCACCCACCTGATGTCCTCCACGATTGGGAATCTCTTCCCCCTCCCTCCCCTAACAGTAGTGCTTTTGCGTTTTGACGCTTTGCCTTCTAGTCTCTCTCCAGTCTCTCTCTCTCTAGTCTCTCTTCTGCTGTGATCCTCCTCCTTCTGGGCCATGTGCAGGGGTGTAGCCAGAAATTTCCGTTTTGTACACACAATCTCCAAAGTTACATCCCCCCAATTAAAAAAATGTACACATCCTCTCCAAATGGTACCCCCCCTTCCAAACAAGTCAGATTGTTGCCAGATGATTCCTCTAATCTCTAAAGAGGTTATACATGTATCTGTCTCCTAAACAGAAGTTTAAACAGAGACACTCCTCAGTGGCCTACACTAACCCAAATACTACAGATTAGAATGAAAATGTTAACAGAAATGCATATGGTTTGTGATGGGCCTGCAACAAAACTGTACACAAATGTGTACAGTGAGTATGTCTGCCTACACCCTTGGCCGTGTGGTGCACTCACCAGCATTGTATACTGGTGGGTGCGTCACGTGACCTTCTGTTGCCTGATTGGATGCCACCTGCTGCTTGTACATTCTGACGGAATCTCCCAGGCAACAGACAACAAAATCACAGGAATGGCATCTCCATGGACCCGGAACTGGACTTCTATGGTAAAGTCTGTATTTATTCAGGTCCATGGATTGCGGGTTCGATCCAGGGTCAGATCTGCCCACCCCTAGTCTACAGGTCTGACAGGATATTGACCTCATGTAGGAGGACACTGACCATATGTATCAGATAAGTATTGTTTTTTGTTTACCCTACAATGTTTGCCATAGTTCATAAAGAGCTGCATATCCTTTGTGACCCATTTGCTGTTCTTGTTTTACAGATATAACTGACTGTTCCCCTGAGACCGCCTTATCCAAGGCTCTGCAGGAACCAGTAAGAGATCTCTTATCTGTGCAAGGATGTTAGCCTGTAATGGTGTAGCCCCAAGTATTGACACTGTAGACTTTCACCTCTTAGGTGGTTGGTGATGCAGGGTTTGAAATATCTCCACTATTCTGTTAAGATTCCACTATCACAAAAGGTGGGAAATTTACTGAGAAAAAACATTAATGCAGACATTAGGGTGGAAGAATGCAAAGTGCATAAAGTACACAAATAAAAACATTAGGGTTCTGAGTCCCAGGAGTCTTGATGAATTGGTGGTGTGGTGTTCCTTGGGGTTGTCAAGCCTAATGCCCACCCCCTTCCTTAAGCAAATATGATCTCGGGCATCACGCAGTGCCCTATGGGAAGAAAGCTATGACTGATTCTGTTAGCCACATGTGCCAAACCACGTTTTTCTCTTCAGAGTTATTACCCATGAGGCACTGGCTTGGAGCTGTACCTTGTGCTTCAGACATGAGGCTATGGGCTGAAGAGAGGGGGTTGGCTTTAAGGTTGGAAACCCCAAAACACCACACAGCTGATTTTCCAGGACTCATGAGGCTCAAAACCCTGTTCTTCATTTTCATTGTGTGCTTTGCATTCTTCAACTGAAATGTCTGCATTAATGTCATTTTTTTTGCAATGAGTATATATTGTATACATATATGGAAGGAACACAATTTAGTGTTTTGGGGCACTCTGTCACCATATGCAAGCAAGGAGGCAGTATAGTGTAGGGGTTAAAAGCACTGAGCTGCCAACCTGTAGACCGGAGTTTGAATCCGACAGCCTCCACTCACATACTTTGTGAGCTTGAGCCAAACATGCTCTGGCTTAATGTGACTTTCCTGGTTAAAACAGTTTCCCCTTCCCTACATGCAAGTTATTTTGCTCCGTCAACATTAAAAACGTGAAATACCAATGTCACATGATGTAGTTTTACATATATTTGATCTCTGTGTTTTTCAGGTTGGGGGGTCTGATTGCGGCTGGTACTCTGAATCTTTCAATCTCTCTCTCTCTCCCTCCCTCCTCCTCCCTCCCTCCCCCCTCTCTCTCCTGTTTGAAATTCCTGTACACCAAATGATAGCAACATTCTTTTCTTTCCCTCTCCTAGATTGTAGAAAGAAAGCAATTTAGTTTTACATAGCATCTTCATGCAAAATGTATCCCAAAATGCTTTACAGTAGGGGAGAAGAGAGAAACCTGAAGTTCTTTGGGATAAGACACTAACTAGATAAAATGTCTGAACATTTTAACAAGACTTTAAACACTTTGTTACCTTTTACAGCATGATAGCCTATCAATATAGAGTCCCAGTGCCCTATGCACTGTAATAACGCATACCATCCATTTCCTGCAAACCCATAATCTGGTTCCTCAGTTTTAAGTGGTTGCTATAACTGACTCTTTGCATGTGTATTTCTGTTGCCAAGAACAACACAAGGGGTTATGTCTGAAAAGTGTAGATGAGCATGGGTACCACTTTTTATAGTGCGTGCCACCATTGAGCTATGGCTTCTACCATCCAGCTAATACTCAATCTCATTTACTCCAGCCGAGTACAGAAGCAGTTTGTAAATAGGTCCTTGTTAAAGTTTGATTCCCATAACCGGCATGGAGAAGGGTGCCATGGGATGCAGAGAGTGCTTGGCAAGTGCTACTGGCACCAGGGAATGCTTATCACAGTGTGGGGAGGGTTAGACAGGTGCCACAGAACACCAGAGAGTGTGGCACATGGTGGGAGGAGTGAGATGTGCTACTGACACCAGGGAGTGCTTAATGGGACAAGGGGAGGGGTGCCATGTAGAGTGTTTGGCACAGAAACCAAAGTTGAGGCTACTGGACACAGGGAATGCTAGGTACAATATAGCGAATCTCTTATAAAATTGGTCCATACTATATTGGTTTTAGATCAATAAACAGGTTTAAATGTTAATTTTGGGGCAATATTTGTATTTTAAGACATGATAGTTATTTTTTTATTAAATGTATTTATTTTGAGAGCTATTAACTTATTTATGGATTAATTGAATACAATTTATTTGGCAATATTCGTATTTATAGCCTTGATTGCCTACATCGAATTTCTTGCTTTTATGACATTTGCAAGATTTGTCACACTTAAATTCAGAATGGATTCCCAGAAATCCAGACAGTTCTTTACCTAGTTTAAGATTTTCTGGACTTCAGTACATCTAAGAACTTTGTTTCAAGACATCTGCAAGATTTATCATGCTTGCATTGAGCAAAGAAATGCCTGGATTTATAGGAAAGCAGTCTGAATTTAAGATTTTCCAGACTAAATTACGCCTAAGAACTCTTGTTTCAAGATGTGCAAGATATGTTATACTTAAATTAAGCAAAGAAATGTCTTGATTTTGGGTAAGCACTCTTACGTTAAGATTTTCTGGACTAGCTGAAGTATGTCTAAGAATTCTACTTTCAAGACATTTGCAAGATTTGTCATACTTTAAACAGAAATGTCTTGCTTTATGGCTAAATGGTCTTAATATTTTTGGACTTATTTCAGTGTCTAAGAACTCTAGTTTGTAGTTCAAGTTATCTTATTTTAAGAAATTTAAAGATTTAATGCAAGACCTAGAATCAAGTCATATTATCTGATTTCAGTCTTACTAAGATAATTATCTTATGCCATTGGCAGATCATTTTGCTTATTTTAAGGATACAATATACAGATCTTAAGTTTTTTATATAAATTTTAAGACAGCCATTTTTGCAGTGCAAGATTGTACATTTTGTTAGACTGCTAGCTTCATTTTGTAAACAGAATGGCTTTTGTCAAACTCCTAACTTGGTGGTATTGGTCCATGCTAGTCTGGATCCATCCTCTGAGGGACTCTGTTACTAGAACAGTGTCCTGCTGGAGACTGGATGGAGAGTTGAAAAGAAGTTGGTCCCTTTGGGGCTGGCTGAGAGTAACAACAGTTTTCACCTTTTTGTAGAGGCCAAACTGGTTGTGGCTAGTGCATGGATTGGCCATCCTCTGTGAACTGGAAGGGTAGTGCAATTTTTATTGTACTAGTCTGATTGCTGGTGGTAGCAATAATTTGGACTGTAGAGAGTGCAACACCTTCTTCTCTGCACTAGGGGGAGGCTGTTGTTACCAAACCTCTGTAATGTAGATAGATAGAAGAATAGTATAGAATAGACTGTGTATAGTGATCAAAGGGTTAATGTTTTTGGTAGGCTTGTGGGCAGAGGTTAGGACTATAAAAAGGGGAGAAAATGCAGTTTTGGTGACTGATCCCCAGGGAGCCTTGTGAGAGGGGGTTTCTCCAGGGGACCCCTGAACTTGAGGACCAGGGAACTGAGCGCTTAGACCATTGAGTTGGCCATAGAGTGAAACTGGTATTCCAAAGGGTTATTCTCCATGATATGAAAATAGAGAAAGGTAGACTTAGAGGTAACGTCAGAAATTTTTTTTTTCATGGAAAGGGTGGTGGATCCATGGAACAGACTCCCTTGTAGGGGCAGAAATGGTAGGGGAATTCAAAAACATATGGGACTGATGTAAAGGAACTCTAGCAATGGGAAAGAGAGGGTAAGGCTGCAGATCATGTAGGATCTGTGAGATATATGAAACAGGTAGGGAAAATGGGCAGACTAGGTGGGTCACGCGGTTCTTATCTGCCATCAGATTCTATGTTTTTATGTTTCTATCCTTGTGGAAGTACTTGTGCCCAGACTTTCCATATATGGAAAAGGTAATTCCCAAGTGGGAGTGTTGAAGTGCAATGAGACTACATTTCAAGGCCTGAGGGCACATTCTGACTGCAAGACAGGTGCATTATCACAACAAGAAGTTGCTCTATCAGTTAGGAGACAGGTGAGGCAGCACCCCTATGTAAAGTGTAAGGATATGTGTACGGAGCCGAGATACTGTTAAGGTGACAAAGATACAGGACCCAAGTCCTCAAAATATGGGGCTAAACTGTAGTCATTTTTGAAAGGGGGCTATGTTCAGTAGCATTCATTAAGGGTCCAGGGTTTACACTAACAATATTTGGGGCTCAAGACTCAAAAGTCTGATCTAACAATGTCTCTGGTGGTGAGATGGGTGCAATTACACCATAAAATCATTATTGTAAGCAATAGAGGTGGGCAAAATGTAACTTCTCCCAATGGAATTCAGGTGAAAGTATGATTCTGCTTCCACAAAAGTTCACAATTTCCACAAAAATTTTTTTTCCCCTTCATATTACCTACCCCCCCCAGCAACCACAGGCAGGGAGTTCCAGCCCCTCAGCCACCTAGGTCCGTCCACCAATCCCCTGTTATCCTTGAGCCCTTATTCCCCATGGATTTCCCCCCTTGGCGGGGTGGGGAGGGAAGGGGGAAAGGTCATCCTCGCCTCTATATCAAAATCCAGATAGGGCAGTTACAGGAGGTCCAGTGGTGAAGCAGGATGCCAACCAGCTGGAAGGGCTTTACGGAGCCTGCAGTCACCTTCCATTTTCACTTTTTCAGTCCTTTCCCCTTCTGGCCATGAATGTGCACACGTGGAGGCACCCGCACATTAGGAAGTCACGCTCCTGCCTCCCTGACTCCGATGTTGCCACCAGGAGGCAGCCAAGGAGTGGGATGACATCCCCCCCATCCCCGGGAAAGCTGTCATTGGACACTCAATCCTCTCCCTTCCCTGTCAAACCCCAGCAACGTAAGATTGCTCCCAGTCAGGTCGCCAGTGTGGTGTAAGGTGCGGTATCCAGTGCCTCAACCCTCAGCTCCACCGGGCCTGCATTTCCACAAAAATTTTACAAAATGTTATCAAAATGTAAATTTTTGTTATTTCCATCTTACTTTAAAACTACTTCTCAATCTTGCACCATATGTGCTACATGGGAAGGACCTCTGCCTCATAGACATTGGTACCAATTTTCAGATCTCTAGCTTTGGAGGAAGTGGAGTTATAAGCAGTCACACTTTAAGATGTGTTTAAATTACATTTCACAAGTGTGTTTACTTCAAAATTTCAAACTACAGAATGCAATGCCGCCAATTTGGGCAGAGTCATAGACTCTACAGATGGGACCGTGTGTTAACATTGTAATCTGTTGCTTAGAAGATGGCCAAGTTATAAACAGACAAAAACTGCAAAATTACTTCAGCGTGTGAAGTCAGATTTCATGAGCTTTTGTGAAGATTATGAAAGTTTGTGATAATTTTGTGGAAGCCGTATTTATAAATTTTGCCCAGCCACACAAGTGACCTGTCATAAAGAAAAGGCTGAATAGAGTGGCAGCGCTTCTAGAGAGTCCATAGTAAAAGGACAGTGGTGCCAGGTGTCATTGTGTCAAGGACTCACCACACCAGTAGTAAACCCATGAGCAATAATCATGCAAGGTCATACTTAAAAAATATATACTTTTTATTGCACCGACCCATATGCCTTGTGCGTATACTGCTTGGGTGTCGGCCATGGCACCCAGGCCTGTGAAATATATTGCGCTTTTCACTCGAACGTCTTAGACGATCGTCTCAAGACAACTTCAGCTGGGCAGATCGGAGAAACAGAATCACTAGGGTCAGTCCAGGAGCCCATTGGTGTTCTCCATGGCTGCGGGTGTGCTGGAGCAGATCAAACAGATGAAGACTTTCGAGGAAAAGGCGGCTCGGGCCGCGAATCAGTCCTCGATGTCCTTCTTCGTCCCGCTCAATTTGGGCTTCACTTTCTCTGGCTCCTTTCGGGAGTTGTGCCAAACCCTTCCCACCAAGGGTGAGGGGCCCTCAGGCATACTTGTGTCTCGGTCCCGAAAAAAGGACAAGGAACCGAGGGAAACTTTGTCACACCAACAATGTTCTTGGGATCATGAGAGATCTTGGTGCCAGGAATCACTTGTCTTGACTTCAGTTGAGGTCACGGCCTCAGCCACTGGCTTCACGGTACCCCCGTCAGGCCAGCTGACTCAGGCGCAGGATGACGATCCGGTGAGATTATTCTCAACCCAGTCAACCCATTGTCGCTCGATGAGGCTGACAACTCCTTATTGAGGACTCCAGTCCTGCCTGCCACCAAGAAGTAAAAACAGCTTGCTGGGAATCCCCTCGGGGACTGGGTCCCTGACCAGGAAGGGCCGTGGTCCTCCCTGGCTCCTTCTGAATGACCCCGTTGGTCCCCCTGATGATCCAGGTCGAGGTCTTAGACCCCTCCGACTGACAGACCGAAGAAGGTGCACAAGCGTGCTTAAAAGCGGAGCCTCCACCATTCTTCCTCGGATGAGGAGAGGCTTCGACGGAAACTCCAGCGATGCTATGAGGCTTTAATGTGGCAGCAGCTGATTCTGTCTGGCCAGAAAGTGGCCTCGGCTTCTACTGTGGCCATTACTTGGCTGTTGCCCCTAGGCCAATGCCAACTTCTTGGGAGCTGGTCCGCACCATTCCTCCACCTTCGGAGCCAGTCAAGACCATTCTGGTTTGGCCAAAATTGACCTCTCCGCTGATCTTGGTAGAGCTGCCACCCAAACAGCCCCCTTCGGGGGTTCCTGCTAAGGAGTCTCAGCCTGTTCTGGGCCTTCCGTGTAGGCTTTCCATCATGCTAATGCCTGTCCATCCTAGGCAGGTGGAGGGAGACTCCGGTGGACGGCCAAATTATCCAGACTCCTCAGAGTCCAAGGACTCTGACCTGTATTCCTATCTCCTGGACGAGGAATCTGTTGGTAGTCTGTTGACGGAGGAAGGTCCCTCTTCCTTTATGGGCATCCTCCGTCTCATCTCCGAATCTACCGGGATGCCCCTAGAGCCTGTTCAGAAAAGGGCCGAATATCCCCTCACTGACCTTCTCAAATGAGGGGGTTCCCCAGCAGAGCCTTCCCAGTGGCTGAGGCCATTGTCGGTCCAGCCTTGGAGCTGTGGCAGTACCCTGCCTCTTGCCCTGTGCCTTCCGCCCGTATGGCCCGCAGATATGCCGTGCCCATTGGGTCCCTTTCGGGATTCACAAAACACCCCTTTGCTGAGCGACTGGTGACCGAATCTGTGTTCAGGTGCTTGGGTAGACCCCCCAGACAAAGAGTCCAAAAAAACTGGACTATTCTGCCTGGAAAGTCTATGCTGCCTCTTCGCTGGGCCTTCATCAGGCAAGCTTGGCCATTATCATGGCACACTTCTCTCATGCCCTCCTGGGCTCTCTTGATGAAATTCTACCTCACCTCCCTGCAGATCTCCAGACCACAGTCAAGCAGGTCCAGGACCAGAGTCAGACTGTTACGAAACAGCAACTCCAGATGGCTTTGGACCTCGGGGACTCTTGCGCCTGCTCAGTGGCGGCCGTGGTTGCCATGCACTGCAAGGCTTGGTTGAGGGTCCCCACCTTCATGGCAGACACCCAGCATAAGCTAACTGACATCCCTTTTCTGGGTACCGACCTTTTCGACCCAGGTGTGGATGGTTACCTCCAACGCATTGAGAAGTCCAGTGCCACCTTGGACTCTGTGACCTCTGCGCAGAAGGAATACCAGGGTTTCAAAAAGCAAAAGAAGAAGCCTTTTTTGCATTCTGCTCCTGTGGCCAAGCAGACCCATTTCCAATTGGGGCAGCAACAGCAGGCACAACCTTGGTGCCCTTTGCCCAAGTCGGGGCCTCCAGCAGCCCATAAACCCAGAGGACGGGGTTCAGGTGGTCCCCAGTCTGTATCCTCTTCCTCCAAGCCTGCCCAGTGATGGGATGGGGGTGGCCACCCTCCTTCCTTCCACGCAAACTCTGGGTCCTCCTGTGGGGGGCCAGCACCGCCACTTCCTTCCTGCCTGATCCATTGTTACCACGGACTGGTGGGTTCTAGAAGTGGTCAGCTGGGGACTGCCTTTGGAATTCAAGTAGTACCCACTGAGCCAAGCCCACGCCCCAGAGGAGATAGTGTTTGTACACACTTAGTTGGCTCTTCAAGACAACATCGCCCAACTCCTCCACAAGGAGGTGGTGGCCAGAGTCGTAGCCCCCCAATCAACCCAGGATTCATTTCCAGGTACTTCCTGGTCCCGAAGTGGATTGTGGGCTGGCGCCCCATTCTAGAGCTGCACAACCTGAACCAGTTTCTCAGGCCATGCACATTCAGGATGGTAACTCTGTCCCAGATCATACCATTCCTCAAGCAGAACATGTGGTTTTGCTCTCTGGATCTCCAGGAGGCATTCTTTCACATCCCGATCCATCCGTCTCACCAAAGGTTCCTTCGCTTTTGAGTGGAGGGAGCCCTATTCGAGTTTTGAGCCATGCCGTTTGGCTTTTCATTGGCCCCCCTATTCTTCACCAAGTGCAGTGGTGGCGGACCATCTTCGGTGTTGAGGGGTCAGGGTGTACCCCTATCTTAATGACTGGTTCTTAGTGGGTTCCTCCAAACAGGAGGTGGAGAATTTCAGGGATCTGGCACTCCAGACCTGCACTGATCTTGGTCTTCTGGTCAATAAGGCCAAGTCGGAACTCGTAACTTCACAGGTGATATGTTTCATTGGGGCAGAGCTTGACTCTTGCTGAGCCAGAGCCTGGCTCCCGACGGACAGGGCAGAGGTTCTCTCCTCCTTTGCCCAATCATTTCTTTTTGGGCACTTGCACCCTGTCTGGGACTTTCTGCACCTTCTGGGGTACATGGCGGCCTGCACCACTGTGGTCCGATGGGCCCAGTGGCATATGCACCCCCTTCAATTGGAGCTCACCAGCCAGTGGACCCAGCATCTTGGTCAATTCGATCAGCTGGTCACAGTGACCCAGAAGATGTGGGACACTCTCCAATGGTGGACCATCCTAGCATATTTGCAGGAAGGGATCCCATTTCTCCATCCTGAGCCAATGCTCGTTCTTACAACCGATGCCTCTCTCATGGGATGGGGTGCCCACATGGGGAATCACAGAGCCCCACGGGTTCTGGGCCCTTTAGGAATCCTGATATCATATCAACCTGCTGGAGCTCAGAGCAGTCAGACTGGCGCTGTCAGCATTTGCTCAGCTCCTTTGGGGTCAAGTGGTGTAAGTCCAGACGGACAATACCACGACCATGTACTATCTCAACAAGAAGGGCGGCGCACACTCCTGGCTTCTGTGCAGGGAAGCACTCTGCATCTGGATCCTTGTGAGCCAAATGGAGGCATATCTCCTAGCCATCCATGTGGTAGGAGCCTCAAACCAAATGGCGGACACTCTCAGCCATGTGGGCGAGATGCCTCATGAGTGGTCTCTCCATTCAGAGGTAGGACACAGCCTGTTCTCCCACTGGGGTGAACCTCAAGTGGATCTGTTCGCCTCCAAGGAGAACGCAAAGTTGAGGCTGTTTCATGCCGATCACCCTCAACAGGGCTCACTGCAGGGGGATGCCTTCTCAAAGCTGTGGATCCCAGGCCTCTTCTATGCCTTCCCTCCACTTCCCTTCATTTACAAGGTGATCCTCAAGGTCAGGAGGGACAAGGCACAGGTGATCCTGGTAGCCCTAGACTGGTCTCACCAGTTCTGGTATCCAGATCCCCTCAGCCTCAGCTCCAGGCCTCCTAGGTGTCTTCCAGTATTCCCGGACCTGATATCAGTCAATCACAGGAAGGTATTCCATCCGGACCTTCAATCCCTGCACCTGACAGCCTGGTTCCTGAGCGGCTAGAGTTTCAGGCTTTGGGTCTCTCTGAGGATATACTCACAGTCATAGAAGCATCCAGAAAGGAGTCGATCAGGAGATGCTATGCCTCCAAGTGGAAAAGGTTTTCCATTTGGTGTCAGGGTAAGGGTTTGGACCCTTTGTCCTGTCCGGTGACTAGTATCCTCGACTACCTTTGGTCTTTGTCCAAAGGGGGTCTTCAGTCCACGACCCTTAAGGTGCACCTGGCAGCCATCTCTGCCTACCGGGCACAGGCTGGTCAGCAGACGGCACAGGAAAGGGTGGTCTGGCATTTCTTTAAAGGCCTCGACCATATTTCCCCTCCGGTGCGTGAACCACCACCACTGTGGGATCTACTGCTGGTACTGGCAAAGCTCATGGGCAAGCCATTTGAACTTATGCACAGGTGTGAGATGTCACATTTGTCATGGAAGACTGCCTTCTTGGTGGCTATCATGTCAGCCAGAAGGACTGGGGAACTACAGGTGCTCTCTGTTGAGTCTCCCTATCTGGTCTTCCACAGGGACAAGGTTGTCCTGTGACCACATCCGAAGGTCCTTCTGAAGGTGGTGTCAGAGTTTCACCTTAACCAGGTGTTGACTCTGCTGGTATTCTACCCTAACCACACCTCGGAGGCTAAGTACAGGCTCCATACCCTGGACCTGAGATGAGCACTTTCTTACTATAAGGAGCGGATGGCTGAAGTTTGGGGAGAGGTTCGCCAGCTGTTTGTCACCTACACTGAAGCTGCACCTGGCAGACCTGCAGCAAAGCGGACGACTGGCAGATGGATTACATCCTGCATTGATCTCTGCTACTGGTTGGCGGGCAAGGAGCCTCCCATAGGGAAAAGAGCTCACTCCACCCGCCATACTGCTGCATCGGTGGCTGCTTCCAGGGACATCCCTATCCAGGAAATCTGCAGGGCTGCTACCTAGAAGTCAGCAAACAGCTTCATTACCCACTACCACATTGACCTAGAGTCACGCCAGGATGCTGGTTTTGGGGCCTCAGTTCTCCAATCTCTGTTCCCCAAGTAAGTATCAAGGGTGTGTGTGCCTTGCCTCCCTCCTCCCGGAGAACTGCTTGGAGTCTGCTGAACAGTGTGGGTATAACAACATATCCAATATCCTAGAAAAACAGGTTACTTAACTGTAACAGTAGTTCTAGGAGTGGTATATGTTGTTCATCCACATGAACCCACCCTACCTCCCCGGCTTCAACGCACAACCTAAGCTTCCAGTGGGCAAGATCTGGCATCAAGGGGCAGTGCCGAGGCATATACCACCCGAGTGGGTGGGAGGAGCCATCTTAAAGACCTTCTGGCAAGATTCTTAAAGGGAAAGGACATGCCAAACAGTGTGGATGAACAACATATATCACTCTTAGAACTACTGTTACAGATGAGTAACCTGTTTTTTTTTCAGACACACAGGAGGAGACAGGACACCATTAGCAAGAGGAACATCTGTATGACTTACTGTAGCTGCTTTGTCATAAGCCTTCTTTACGATTGGAGCTGAATGCCGGCCTGGTGGCGCTGAGGGTTGAGGTGCTGGATGCCACATGAGTGACCCGTGTTTGGGAATGAGCACGGGCTGCCGAGGGTCGGCAGGGGAGTAGAAGGATTGAGCATCCTAGGGACTGCTCTCCTTCTCTGGGAAGGGGGGTGACCAGCTGTCGGTACACGGCTGGCCCCTAGTGGAGGCTGGGGGCAGCACACCGACACTAATGTGGGTCAGAAGCAGGGCAAATGCTTGACGGGGTGTGTGCATGGGACCGTGTGCAGCGCTGTCGCTGGCATAATTGCACACACTCTACTCCTGAAGGGGGAGGAAACAGGAGGAAAAACTGCTCGTGGCGGATGAAGGGGGAGTTCACAGGTCCTGCCCCGACTAGTCATGGTGCCGGCACCCTGGATCCGTTCTCAGTGGGGGTGGTCTCTGCCGGCTCCCCACTGGGGGCGTAGCCTCGGGCATAGCTGGTGCCAGCTGGTAGATGTTGGGGTGGTGAGACTGGGACTCCCTCAGAGTGTGAGGGCTGTGGAACAAAGGAGTAGTAATACAACCAACCAAAAAAAAAAAAAAAAACTGGAGCTGAATGTCAAACTAAATTTACCAGTTTGGACCCCACTCCTAAATTGGCCAGCTTCCTAATCAGACATCTGTACAGCTCATAGACAAAGGCCATTTTAAAGTCCAAATAGACTTATGTCCACTTCCCTCCCCGATCTATTTCCTTGGTTAGCCAGTCAATGAAATCTATCATATTCTTTTGGCATGACCGTCCTCCTGTGAGACCATGCTGCCTGTGATTCCACAGCCCATGGGAGTCCAGATGGTCAACCAGCCTCTCTTTCAGTAGGAATGCCATTAGATCTTTCTTCGAGAGGACTCTTGCAGTAGGTACTCACATATAGAACTAAGCTGCCAGGCGCTAGGACCACATGGAAAACTTCTAGCTAGCAGTGTCTGGCAGGGGACTGCCCCCGACATCACGTGACTGATGTCAGCATGGCGCTATATAGGGAGCGGTCCCCACGCCGCCCTCTAGTTCTTTCCCACCATCAACCTGCACACGTCGGACCTTGTGGAAAACCATTGCTACTGTCGATGCCATTTTGGATGAGTATCACCGTTTAAATTTAGAGTTTAAATTACTGTTTTCTTGTCGATTTCACGTGATAAAGTGTTTCTATTAACAATCGTGCATGTCATCTCAGACGCTTTCACACTCGCATAAGAACAAGTGCAACTCATGTGGAACTCAGCTCCCTCACAAGGACGGCCATTCCCTCTGTCTTCTTTGCCTGGGCCCAGGCCATAAGATCAAGGGGTGTGAGCACTGCCAGAAATTTGATCCGGCCACATGTAAACACCGTCAGCAGTCCCTTGAAGCTCATCTTTTGAAGCAAAAGATGGCTACTATAGAAAAGGAGCTGAAGAAACTCAGGCATTCTTCTTCCTCTCTGGAGAGCCATCACAAGAAGAAGAAAGACAAGGAGAGACATCGAGACCAGAAAGGGTCTCCATCAAACCCACCTCCTCCGGCTGGAGACACAGCTTTAAAGGTAACTTCCCCTGTGGGGGATCCATCTTTGACGATCGTGTTGGTGGCTACCAAGCAGCTGTCAGCCCCCCATCTGGCCTGGGCCCCACAGGAGCCTCCGGGGATCAGAAGGCACCCACCTCCTCTAAGGCCTCAAAGATTCAGAGGCCTAGCAGTATGAGTGGGACTGGTAAGTCGAGTTTCGGCTCCTCCAGGTCTTACACGGCTATGGCTGCTAAGTCGCCCGCCGGCTCCTCCAACGGTCACACAGCCCTGGATCATCTGACAGGCCCCGATAACAGGCCTGACGATGGAGTGACGACCAGCTGACATTGGATACACAGCTGATGACGGAGATTTCTCTGACTTCTCCTTTACCGTCAATTGAGATGGTACTTCCAGCTCTCCCTGCAGGGGAGCCAGAGGGCGGAGATTGCCTGCCAATCGGGGGGGTCTTGCCAACCCTTACGCTGGTGTCCCAAACACCTTAGTCACTGTCAGACCAGATGAATGCTGCTCCAGCTCCCTCAGGCCAGTCGGTTCCTCAAGGACCATGATCGGGCCCGACACCCAGACCATCAGGACCCTTGGGGCCTACCCTGCTTCAGGATCCCCCGTCGGGGCCCTCTGCACCCTGGTCAGGGCATTTTCCAGACCCTTCAATCCCACCGTCAGGACTGACATCGGGCCCTTGGCCCCTCAGTCAGATCCTACTCTGGGACCTTCTGGCAACCCTTTTGGGCTCCTGACTCTGGGTTATCCAACACCGCATTACCCCACGCCCGGGTACCCGACACCCGGAGTACCCCACGCCGTGATTTCAGACGCCGGGTTACCCTCTGGGATTTAATTACCCTTACTACAGGTACCCAAGTTATGGATTTCATAACCCACAACCCAAGTGGATTTGCAGGCAGTCTTTAAATCTTGGTGGACGGAAGCCAAGTAGCAGCTCGCACTGGAGCTCGAGAAACGTCAGCAGCCGATGACTCCTACGCCAGCTCCCAGGGCTCTTTCTCCATCACCACCTCCACCATTGGGCCCTCGGATCCCGATGTCGGACAGAAGAATGGAGTCATTGCTGCCTAATACGCGGTTTCTGGAAATTTCTCATCCGTCTGACTTCAAGGCTGATAGACATTGCACTTCGTACGATCAGCTCACCCAATGAAGGCCGATCGTTGGACTCAGGCAGTGATTTGGTTCACTCTGGCTCTGACTCTGAGTCCCCTATGCCAGATGACCCCAGACTGAAAGAGTCTCCTAAATCTCCACCTGAGGGCCTTTCCTTTTTGTAGCTCCTCAAGAAGATCCAAGCGGCATATGACTGGCGTACGGTTGTCCAGGATCTGCAGAGACAGAAATTGGCTGCACACCTGGATTTGGAAGATATCTCCCTTACTCTCATTCTGCCCTGGATAGAGCCACTTGAGGATTTGGTCACAACAATTTGGAAGCAACTTTCCTCCCTGGCTCCGGTGGCCAGGAAGGCAGACAGGCTTTACCAGACCCCAGAGGGCAAGGACCACCTCAGCCTCCATCCAAAAGCAGATTCGGTGATCATCAGTGTGGCCCATGATAGGTCCGCAAAACCGAAACACCTTAGTGCTTTTCCTCCCAACAAGGAGTCTAAGGTTCTTGACCAGTATGGAAAAAAGATCTACTCTTCTTCCACCCTGGGAATTAGGGCATTAAATTATGTCGCCCACATGGAAGACTACCAAAAATCAGTCGTAGATCAACTGGAGTCCAAAGTAGACTCTCTCCAAGACTCAGCCCTGAAAGAAGAAATGGGAGAGCTAGTCAGGTCTGCTAAATCTTTATGCAGACATATGTTAAGAGCTGCCTATGATGCTGTAGATACAGCTGGTAGAGGCTGAGCATCAGCTATTAGCCTCAGAAGTCATGCATGGCTTAGGATCTCAGGATTGGTGCCTGAAGTCCAGACAGCCATACAGGATGCCCCTTTTAGGGGTTCTGTTCTGTTTGGGGGAGATATCAAGGACATAATTACTGACTTACAGGACAAGGGCAAAGCCTTGTGCTCTGTCCAGTTCATGTACAAGCCACCCCCAAAACAGAAGCCGCCATTTCGGAGACAACTATGTCGTCAACAAAGACAACCTCAAAACTGACGTCAGAATAAACATTGGGTGCCTTAGGCTGGTAGAGCTCCCCCGACCAAATCCCCAAAAGCCTCTGGTGCTGCAGCCTCCTCCCTGCCAACCGCCTCCTGACTCTCTAACCCTCCCACCTTCACTGGATTGCTTTTCAGAGGAACCGGTAGGGGGAAGATTCTCCCACCACCTTCCGGAGTGGAAGAAGATCACAACAGACTCATGGGTTCTACAATTGATGGCAAAAGGCCACACAATAGAATTCACAGAGAGACCACCAAAAAATCCTCCAGGTCACTCATTCTACCCACCTCACCACATACCCTTGGTAGGAGAGGAAATAAACTCCCTGCTGGCAAAGGCAGCAATAAAGTCAGTTCTGAAACAACATCATGAGACAGGGTACTACTTGCACGTCTTCCTGGTACCCAAGAAGACAGGCGACCTCAGACCCATTCTCTATCTGAGCTCTCTGAACCTCTTCATGGAGTACAAGAGATTCATAATGTTGTCCCTTCCCAGCCTACCGCCTCTGTTACAGAAGGGTCATTGACTCTGTGCTCTGGACATGCAGGATGCCTACCTGCATGTCCCGATTTTTCCACCACACCGCAAATTCCTCAGGTTTTGCTTTCAGGGAGAACATTTTCATTTCAAAGCTCATCCCTTTGGCCTTTCATTGGCACCCAGAGTGTTCATGAAGTGCCTAGCAGTTGTGGCAGCTTTTCTACACAGACAGGGGGTACAAGTATTCCCATACCTCGATGACTGGCTGATTTCAGCTTCGTCGAGAGACAGTCTGGCCAATTCTTTAGCCCTTACCCTGGATATTTTTCAGTGGGTGGGCATTACAGTCAATCATGCCAAATCCCATATTTTCCCTACCCAACAGCTTCAGTTTATTTGAGCAGTGTTGGACACAGTCCAGGGCAAAGCTTTCCTGCTGCCGGACAGGATGGCAACATTGCAACAGCAGGCACAGCTGGTGGCCCCGTAGACAAGGTTATCAGCCAGGTCAATCCATCGGCTGCTTGGTCTCATGGCTGTGGCCATCCCTTCGGTCCCCTTAGCCAGGCTGCACATGAGTCACCCAATGGACCCTCAGAGTACAGTGGGACCAGAGATCCAGCAATTTGGACTATGAGATCCTGGTCTCAGACCTGATAGCTCAGGACCTTTTGTGGTGGCAGAACCAAGACAACCTCTCCAGAGGTGTCCCATTCTGCACAGACATTCCCTCTCAGACCCTGATGACAGACACTTTGGGGGTGGGGAGCACACCTGGGAACACACAGGACACAGGGTCCTTGGTCTCATAATGAACTGTCCCTTCATATTAATGTACTTGAAAAAAGAGCAGTGTTGAATGCCCAGATAGCTTTCCAGCACCTCATCCAACCAGGACAGCTCATGATTCAGACAGACAACATGTGCGTAGTCTGGTACATGAACAAACAAGGTGGAACCCACTCTTATCCCCTCTGTCGGGAGGCAATGAGAGTGTAGTATTGGGCAGCCCATCACAACCTTCATTTGACAGCAGTCCACATGCCAGGTGTTCACAATGTCCTGGCAGACACACTCAGTCGCACCCAAGCCAGTGCACACGAGTGGGAACTCACAGTCAGTGGCAGAAGACATATTTGAAAGGTGGGGAAGACCTCAACTAGAACTGTTCACCTCCCCACTCAACACAAAACTACCAGCTTTCTGCTCGCTCGGTCCAGGGCGTGGTGTTTTCTGGCGAAACACGCTGTCTCTATGTTGGAAGGGGAGGTTCGTGTATGCCTTCCCTCCACTTCCATTGATTCAAAGAGTTCTAATGAAGCTCCAAGCAGAAGGAGCGTGAATGATCCTCCTCGCTCCCTTCTGACTGAGACAAATATGGTTCTCTCTGCTGCAACAACTTTCAGTGGGTCCTTCAATTCCACTGCCAGTCTCTCAAGATCTCTTGGCACAGGAACACGGAACCCTGGTACATCCAGATCTCAGGTCCCTTCATCTACATGTGTGGCACCTATTGACATAGCTGCTGCACATTTTGGGGTTTCTCCTGGGGGTAGCTCAGATTCTAGTGGAGGCCAGAAAGCCATCCACTAGAGCCACATATGCGATGAAATGGAAAAGGTTTTCCATATGGGCAGACTCTAAGGGTTTAGAACCCTTCTCCTGTTCAGTCACACAGGTCTTTGATTACATGCTGCACCTCTATGACCTGGTTCTTAGTTACTCGACTCTAAAAGTCCATTTATCTGCCATTTCTGCCCACCACATCTCTGTGGGAAGCAAGACTCTGGCTCAGCTGGAACTATTCAAAACCTTTTTGAAGGGGATCCTACATTTATAACCACCAGTACGGAGCTCTGCTCCACCCTGGGACTTGAATTTCATCCTGAAAAAACTCACACTGCCTCCCTTTGAACTGGCAGCGAATTCTGACATGTGCTACTTTTCCTGGAAAGTGATCTTCCTAGTGGCCATCACTTCAGTTTGAAGGATTTCCGGGACCAGGTGGCTCTGTGAACTAATTCGAAGTTCTTGCCTAAGGTAGTCTCGGAATCCACCTTGAATCAGTCACTTGAGCTGCCAGTGCGCTACCCTGAGTACTCCAACCGGGGTGAAGCTATTCTGCACACTCTGGATGTACATAGAATTCTTCGATACTACATGAACAGGATGAAGCCTGCCCATAAAACTGACCAGTTGTTTGTGTCCTTTGCACCCAAAAGAGAGAGCGCCGCTGTTTCAAAACAGTGTTTGTCCAAATGGGTGGCAAACTGCATTACCTTCCCATTATCAGAAGTACAACAAACCCCTTCCGAGGGAGGTCAAAGGACATTCAACCAGAGGCATGGCTGCTTCTACTGCTTGTTTCAGGAATGTCTCAGCCGCCAACATATATGCAGCCGCAACTTGGAATTCCGTCCATACTTTCATCGAACACTATAGTTTGGACATTGCTTCAAGGCGCAGAGCGGGCTTTGGATTAGCTGTCCTGCAGGGCTTTTTATCTTAGGTTCCTGCTTACTGCAGACCCATTCCTACCTCCCATGTCTCAGACTTGTCTCAGGTCACTGTTTGGGACTCAGTCCTATATGTGAGTACCTACTGCAAGAGCCCTCTCTAAGAAAGATAGTACAGTTACGTGAGAACTTACCGTAACAGTGGATCTTCGAGAGAGGCTCTTGCAGTTGGTACTGCTTTCCCTCCCACCTACCCCGTGGGTTTCTTCTGCTTTTTCTCCTGTATTAACTTTTAGCTCCAGAAGCCCACTCCTTATCTCCTGTCGTACCTTTCTAGGTCTCTGGTAGGAGAACTGGAGGGCGGGTGTGGGGACTGCTCCCTATATAGCGCCGCGCTGACATCGGTCAAATGATTTCGGGGGTGGTCCCCCGCCAGACCTGCTAGCTAAAAGTTTTCTATGTGGCCTAGCACCTGGCAGCTTAGTCCTATATGGGAGTACCTACTGTAAGAGCCTCTCTCGAAGATATGCTGTTATGGTAAGTTCTTGCGTAACTGTACTTTTCCCCACCACTGAAGTTAGGCTGAGTGGTCTGTTTATTTATTTATTTTACAATTTTTGGCCAAGAAAGGCACACTAAGCCAAGGCTTGTTTCCAGGTGTGTCCTGGGAGCACAGGGAAGTTGTGAATTGCTCATGGTCACACAGTATGCCTGTGGGGGCTGTGGAATTCAAGCCACGTCTCCAGGTTTGCAGCTCTGTGCTCTTAACCTCTGCACTATACTGCCTTACTACACTCTAGACACTAGTCACTATAACTCATTTTGATCATCTGAGGAATATCGCCTGGATTAAACACCTTGTCCTGCCTGATGATCTTCCAGCATTGGTCCATGCCTTTGTGACCTCCCGCCTTGACTACTGCAATGCCCTGTATGGGCTACCAGGGGTTAATATCCACAGCTTGCAGCTGGTGCAGAATGCGGCTACCAGGTTGTTGACTGGCCTGCCTAGATCAAGCCATGTCACGCCTGTGCTCCACAGCTGGCACAGGCTGCCTGTTCAGTGGCAGATCAACTTCAAGGTCGGTTTACTGACCTACAAGGCCCTAAATGGACAGGGACTGTGTTATCTGCAAGATCTTCTCCCCTACCGCCTCTCCGCTCCACCGACGAGGGATTGTTAGAGGTTCCCAGGGTTCATTTGAAGACCTCAGGTGCCCAGGCATTTGCATTCGTGACCCAAACCCTGTAAAACTCTTTACCTCATTGGGTAAGACAGTGCCTGTCCATGGAGAGTTTTAAATCTGCACTCAAGACCCATTTATTTAAACTTGTTTTCCCCGAGTCTTGACTAGTCTTAGCTGATGTTGATATGCATTTTAATATTTTTTTTGATATTTTAACTGTGTCTTTTAATACATATGCACTGTACAAGCGCCTTGGTAATTTGTGAATTGCACTTTTTTATAAATAAAACATTGAATTGATCGATACTGATCTGTAATTGCTAACTTCCTCCCTGCTGCCGCTGTTATGTAATGGGGCAAGGTCAGCCCTTTTCGAGTCCTCCTGAAGCACTCCTGTTTCCAGTGAGCTGTTAAACAAGGTTGTCAGTGGGGAAGCTAGCACTTCCTTAAGCTCTTTCGGTACCCTTGGGTGTATCCCATCTGGTTCCACAGCCTTATCCACTTTGAGGGTTATGTGTCCTTTCAGGATTCTTTCCTCTAAAAATGGACTTGTGTCCACTCCCTTCCCCTCCATTCTTGTGTAACCCCCCTGCAAATGGGGGTTCCCAAAAGACTTCCAGGAGCTTGCTTGAATGCTCCAAGCCTGAATGGTGTTTGGCATTTAAGCCATTTATCAGTGAGTGTTTTTAGAGCCTCTGGTACTGTCTCTTTAAGAGCTGTCTGCTTGCAGACATAATTAGTTTTATGGGGGACTGTGTGCTTCTCGTTTGAGTACCACTCGAGCTGCTGCCAATTCACTCCATTTTGCAGTCACTAGGAGTGCAAAGGAACCTATCTGAAAGATGTAACTGTTTGCCAGAAATCATTTAGAGTAATAATGAAATTACAGTTTGTCTAACCTGCTTTCTTTGCAGTCAGAACTGTGTCTGCCTAGTTCCCCATTTTGGTTTTGAACTGCTGAACTGGACCAATCAGTGTGGGGTAAGCTAGCTCTAAAATGGTGCCTTGGACGAATCAGAACTTGGACTCATAATCTGAGCCAGCCACAAGAGGATTGTATGGGCAGTGACTCTGGGAGATGTAGTTTAGACTTCGTGCCTTTTGGACCAACAGGAGCAGTCTATTGTGAGTGACAGCCAATCCAGTCAAGAACTGGGAGGAACTCAAAGGAAGTGCCCGTTTTGTCTGTTGGAGTTTCAGTTTTAGCTCTGGCAGTGAAGAAGGAAGGAGCCTTGTGCTTTTCAGTGTGCAGTTTTAGTCGAGAACGTGTAAGGCCCAGAGTTCCGGTCTGCAGCTTGTGTAACTGCTTGTTAGGACTGAATCCGTCCTGTGAAGAGAATCAAAGGATATCTGAAGAGTAGAAACCAGGCTCACCCTGTAGAAGACTGGAGAAATTGCTGAATTGCACTCGGTCTGTCAGGAACTGAATCTGCTGTGTGTTCTCCCGGGTATTGTGCAGTAATTGCGATTGGGATAGAGAAGCAGCCTGCCTGGTATAGTACTTTCTGTTTACCATATAAATGTGTGAAGAGGCTTGTGTACCTCAAGTGAATCCTGCTGCCATTAAAGGACTTTTGCCTGTTACTGTTCACCATATAAATGTGTGAGGCTTGGTTAGCTCAAGTGAATCGCTGCCATTAAAGGACTTTTGCCTGTTGCAGTTTGCCATATAAATGTGTGAGGAGTCTCATGGAGCTCAAGAGTAGCCCTGCTGACATTGAAGGACCCTATCTTGTTTGGAGGTCGTGAGTACTAATTCAGGGTCGCTCCTGTTGAATTGCCACATTGAATCCAAATGGAATCACTGTACTGCTGACTGTTTAAACTAATTTTTCTTTCTCTGTGGGAAAGGGCCCCTACCAGCTGCCATGGTTTGGACTAGCCACTAGGGCTTGGGTACCCAGGGACAGTAACTGGTAGGGATAAGCCTGCACAGAGCCATAGGTAGATGAGTAAAGTGATAAGCTAATTAACCTGATTTCCCTGTCCTTGTTATATTCCCCTAAATAAATCAGAGCTGCTTGTTTCAGCAAAGTTATACTGCCTGAGGTATTTGTCTATGTTAAAGTATTGTACTGTGATTGTTGCACTGTATCTTATTTTACAGGAGGTCCCAGTGCCTGAACCAGCCCTGGGGTAAGTGTATACTGTGAAGGTAATTCTGATATATTGTGTGGGCCACTAGTGGGAAGAAAGGGGGGTTGCAGTGTCCCAGAGGGCTGTGACCAAGTAAGTTTAACTATTGCAAACCCTGACCTCTGGGTGGAGGCACCCGCCATTGGATCCAGGCCCCTCAACCTGTTAGTGGCAAATCAGGCAGGGGTAGTAGCCCCTGGGATAGCGCCATCTAGGGGTTACACTTGTTTCTTCTGGCAGCCAGTCCTCTTCCCCCTCCACTGTGAAGACTGAGCAGAAGTACTTTTTTGAAAAGTCAGATCTTTCTTGGTCCACTTCTGCACAGTCTCCCCCTTCTGCCCTTCTAATCCTCACTATCCCTTCCCTTGCTTTACTCTTCTCACTTACATATCTGAAAAAAAAGTTTTATTCTCTTCAGAAATCCCTCTAGCAATCCTTTCCTCTGTCTGTACTTTGCTCCCCAGTCACCTTACTTACTTCCTTCTGCCTGGCTTGATACATTCTGTCCTCTTCCCTCTGCATTGCTTTGTACCTCTTGAATGCCACCTTTTTTTTTCATCAGCCTTGCCATTTCTTTGGAGAGGAATAATGGTCTCCTTTTCCTTCTGCTTTTGCTCACCTCTATCGCACAGAGGGATGCTGCCCTAATTATAACCTCCTTTATTCTTCTCCACTGTGCCTCTACCTCTCCCTGGCAATCCCCACCCCCACCCCACCCTTGAGGCATTTTCTGAGGAAGCCTACTACTTCTTTTAAATCCACCCTCCTGAAGTCCAGGACCCATGTCTCACTGCTCCTTTCCTTATGATCCAAGATGGCGCAGGCAGCAGCAGCAGCAGCGTGGCAGACAGTGGCAGCTACATACTTTACCTTTTAATTAGTTTTAGTTAGTTTAGTCATTTAGTTACAGTTTGTATTTAAAGAAGGTATCCAGCCAAAAGTCCTACATTGCAGAATTCGAATCGGCATTTCTCCAGTAAGGCTCATGCCAAAAATTAGATCTCTAAGTTATTTCAAGTTATGAGCCATTTTGTAACCCTGATTTCACTCTCTGTTTAAAAAAAAAAAGGTTTCAGTGAAGAACAACTGATGGGATGTCATAACCAGAACTCACAGCCTAGTTCTTTGTGTCATCAACTTTATAGGACTTATTTCTCCAAAGTTTAAGAAACTAGTAGTAGTAATTATTTTGTAAAAAAAAAAAAAAAAACCAGATACAGGTTCTGGTGCATGCATGGCATGCATTTCCAGAATGTTCAGTAGCATGTTACTGCACTTTAGAATGCAGCAAGAAGTGGTTTTGGAATGCAGCACTGGACAAAGCTATCTATTAAAAAGTCAATGTGGTGCACAATTTCAGAATATTGGTGGGGGGGGGACATGCAGTCTCAGAATGTGGCAGGGATGTGTAATCTTGAAATGTGGTGGGAACATTCAGTCTTGGAATTTGGGACTGACAATTCTGGAATTTAGTGGGGATGCAAGTTGTCAGAATGTGACAGGACACCTGTCCCTGCCACATTCCAAAACTGTGCATACCTGCCATATTTCAAAATAGCATATTGCATCCCCACCACATTCTGACATTATGCATCCCTGAAACATTCCAAAAGTGCATGCCCCCTAACATTCCAAAACTGCACTTCTCCATCAATATTCCGAAGTAGTAAGTCATGCAACATTCTAAAATTCTGTCGCCACTACATTCTAAAACTGTGTCACTGCCATATCATATTAAAAGGTATCAAATCATTTGCTTCTGGATCTATAACTGCCATATCCTGAAATTGCATGCCACTGCTGTAAAACCACACATGAAGGATATGTTTTGCTTACTTTACTTCAGAAAATGCAGCAGTTGACACACTGCTCAGGGTTCAACATACAGAGCAAAAATGTGCACATAGCAAAGTAGCACTGCGTAGCTCACATTCCCCTTTTTTAAATTTATATTTTATTCATTTTGTAGTATGATTGTACAATACAAAATTGTCATGCATGGAACACTGTGCAGTATACATACCATTTAGATAAAACTTCTATTAATAAACAGGGTGTTAGTGTCCCATTCTTATACCACTAGATGAGAGGCAACCACTATGCTGTAATTTATTATTTCTAAAACCATTTCTGTGAAACTAGCCCAACAGCTCATGGCAAAGCCTAAATATGAATGATTGAATGTGTCCTAAAGAGTCCAGTGCCCTTGCTGGCTGTAGATGCCATGAATAATGCTACATGTGAATAACACTACAATAGTTATAGTCTTATTTGCAAAATTGCAAACATACTGCTCCTTGGATTCAAACAACATCAGAAGCAGAGCAGGCACAGTTAAAGCTAGTAACGCTCTAGTAGCTCCTATAATAGAGAACTGATATTGTTTTTTTTCTTTAAATTAGCACTGCTGACATGCAGGGTATCTAAGCAATCTAGCCACTCCAGTCATTTAGTATGCTAAAATAAGTTTTAAGTGGTTGGTAATTTAAACCTACCCACATGAAAAGGATGCTACCTTAGGCATATTCTGCTGGAGGCATTCCTGATTTGATAGCAGGGGAAGTAGTCACCACCCCGATGCGGGAAAGAATTTGTCAAACATCACACTTATAAACCTTCAACAGTGTCAACAGTATGGAAAAGTAAGTCTTGGTGGGAAAGTTACAGGAGAGTTCCTGATCATTGAAATAGAACAAAGCTTCAAACCTGAAGCCGGCAGCACCTCTATTCAGGCTTTGGTGTCGTTCTCATCAGGTGAAGTTGAGCGCATAGCTTTCATGGTGGCTGCCAGCCTCGTGGCCCATTTCCACGCGTCAGTCAGATTGGTGAATACATAGACCTTGCCATCGTGAATTATCCTCAGTTTGGCAGGAAACTGGATGCTGTGTAATATGTTGAGCTCTTTGAGAGTACTGTGGATCTCTTCAAATGTCCATCTTCAGAGCCTGGTAGCATATGAAATGTCGGAAAACACATGGACAGTGTTCCCTTCCATGCTCAATGGACCAAATCATTTGGTTAGGCTCAACAAGGTATCTCTAGTGCCCTCACTGTCTAGCACTACCATCAAAACTCTGGGAAAATCAGTCAGCTGCTTTCCTCTATGTGGGATCCGGTATGCCTTCACTACAGGGAACTCCAGCTCTGGTACTTGAGCTGAGAATTGTTCTTTAAACTAGTCCATAATAAATAGCCTGGCATGGTCACTTTCGGAACCTTCAAGCAGGCCCAGTATCCTGACATTTTGACTCCTGATTTGATTTTCTAGTAGTTCTAAGTGGTTGTGCATGTGCTGCATTTCTTTCACATGCTGCACCATACCATTTTGCAGGTTTCTGAATGGCGTTTCAAATCTTCTAAGTCAACTTGTATGGAGTCCACGGCTTTTTCTACAGTGGCAATGCAACCTGTCAAAATGTCCAGCCTGGTGTTCATCGAGGTATATGAATTTAAAATTTGCTGCGTTTTTCTGTCCAGGGTTTGTAGCATCTCCTCAGTTCTATCACCTTTTGCTGTACCACTGTGTTCTGAGCGAGTACTTGGGCCTGCCGTCGGACCCTTTCCCCTGTCTTTTTGGGAATATCTCGGTGTTTGATTTTTCTGTGGCTTTCCCATCTTTCTCTCTGGTTCTTCCCCCTTTGAACGAGACCAACTTCTCCAACAATGACCTCCTAAAAGTATATTTAGTTATAAGTTTGATGTATCTTATCTGAGGAGCCAAAGTGCCTTATGACTTCCCAGCTCTGGCTCCACAGTGCCCCACGCACACACACACACACACACACACTTTCCCCTTTTTAAAGCAACAGTAATACATTTCTTTACATCTCTCCTTGAAAGCTTAATCTTATAAGCACTATAAGAGACCTGCACTTGTAGATAACATTCTAGACACTCCCTATTAAATTTAGCTAATATACGTATAGTTCAAAACAGTCAATAAGATTCAGGCTTGCAAATATCTTGCTGGTTTTCTTATCACCTGTCTGCTAATACAGCCAACTTCAGGAAAAATTAATGGGCTATTGGCTTGCAACTTGTGCATGGCAAGGAAGCTGGTGGCACTGTTGGTGGGTCATATGACAGCTGCATTTCTGCATATGTATCAGCCTCCACTTGATTGGGTGTTGTCTCTCTCATTTTATTGTTGGTTGGTATTTCAGATGCTGCAAACTGCAGTCTTGTTGGTGTATCAGGTGTTTGTAGAAGGTCTCATGTATTTTGGTGATATTTCTTGTCATTTACCTGTACACTGTATGATCGTGGTTCTTTTGCAGATTTCATTTTATTTATATATTTCTTCAGGATAAGGCATTAGGCAAGCCAATTTTCAATGCCGTCCTCAGTACAAAATTACAAAAGTGACAAAAGTTTCAACACTTTTCGGGAACATACATGTACAACAGATTAAATACAGTATAAATACAGGATAGACCACCAGTAAATATAGTCACTTAAAACATTTACAGTCAAATGAATAGCACTCCATTAAAGCAGATTTAAATGTCGGAAAGGTTGGCATGCTTCTGATCCTTGGGGATAAAGTATTCCAAGCACTGGAGGCAATATATTCAAATCTTAATTTGCCATATCTAGTTTTTATAAGTGGGACTTTTGAGCCTCTTCCCTTTACATTACATAAATGTTACATGAATTATCTAAGACCATTTTGTGTGTTAAATATGAAGGAGCAGAACCCCGAAGACATTTATAGACAAAAGTATTCAGAATTCTACCCCTTCTAACATCCAAAGGGACCCATCGCAATTGAGGGAGTAAATCACAATGATGAAAATGATAATTTGGGCCCTTAACACCTAATACAAATCGAGCTAATTTATATTGTAGCCTATCCAGTTTTTGGAGATTGCATTTACTGGTATTCGAGTATACCATACTTCCATAGTTGATTAATGAAAGAATTACAGATTGGACTAATTTTCTTTTAGTATCTAGGGACATACTATCTTTTTGCCTTCTCAGGACCCCTAATTTCTGGGAGACCTTAGTACATAACTGATTGATATGAAAATCATTTTTTAGTTGGGAGTCGATATGGACTCCCAAATACTTGTATGACTCCACCTACACCAGTGAGTTACCATTTACTGTTTTTATAGTAATGTTCATAGATGTGACAACCACAGCAGGCATCCACTCATTTTCATTGGCTCTCAGCTGTACCGGCTGTCCAGGAGACAGACTTGAGAGTGGGTGCGAGAGTTTATTTTAATAGAATATTTGTCTGTCCTGTTTTTGTTTAAGGTTATCTTGTATGTCTGTTTTGCTCAGTCTTGGTCTAAGCAATGACGGTCTGGTGAGTATCAGAGTTCTTGTTCTCCTGCCCATCAACAACTAAGCAGGCGATCCTATACCTTCTATCAATGTATTTCTTAGATAAAATAATGAAAGATATGGGTCTTTGTGATCATGCTGGGCTTTCTTGAGCAATCTTCTAGTGGTCTGAATTGCTCTTTCTACCATGCCATTACTTTGTGGATACTTGGGCGATGATGTAATGTGCTCAAACTCATAGCTCTTGGCAAATCTCCCAAATTCCGCTCTTGAAAATTGGGGACCATTGTCTGTAATGAGGATTTCAGATATACAGTGCCTAGCGTGCTGTGATGTGATGCAGTTAATTACAGTGTAACTGGTAGTATTTTGCAGCCATGAGATCTCAATGAATTTGGAGTAATAGTCAATCATCGCCAGGTAATTCTCTTTATCAAATTCAAATAGATCTGTGCCTACCATCTACCATGGTCAGTCAGGAATTTCATGACCCTTCATCAGTTAATTTGCTTGAGCCATCCTGTAATGATTGCAGATGTGACACTTGGCAATCAGGTCACTTATTTGACTATTCATGCCAGTCCAGAATAAGATGTCTGCAGCTCTTCTTCTACATTTCTCTGTGCCTAGGTGACTGCTATGTAATTTTACTAGCATCTCATTTGTCAATGCTGCTGACAAAATTAGCCTTTCTCCCTTCAGTAACAGTCCGTTTAGTAATGTCTTCTCAAAACAGCCAATACGATTGGAGATCTGGGACAACATTTGATTTTCCTTACAGCCAGCCATGTAATACAGTATCCTTTAATTTCTGAAGAACAGTGTTTTTGTTTCAGTTTGAAACACTGTCAGTTTCTCACTGCTGATTGGTAACTTGTCAATTGTATGCACTTCATACGTACCTATATTACATTTCTGGGTTGACAACTGACTGATTGCTTTGCTGAGTGTATTGGCTATATAAAGCTCTGTCCCTGCTTTGTACTCCATCCTCAAGTCATATCTCTGCATCGTCATCGTCATCTGCTGGATCATTGGCAGAGCTATAGACAGTGGCTTCCTGAAGAGGCTTTCCAGCAGTTTATTTGTTTTATTTTTATTTATTAAATGTTGTTAACCGGGTAAGCCCACTGGGCCCCGAGGGTCCCTTTTTCAGGGGCGATCTGGAGTTAGTTACATAAAGCAAGGCAATACATACAGGTAGTACAGCACAGGACATACCGTATAGAATTTCAATGACAGTATACAGTATTCACAGTAAAGAGCAGTTATGTACAGCAATTGTATGAAGATCAACAGTAGCAGCTAAGATTCTACACGTACTTTTCCCTGCCATAGACATACTGGTGAAATTTGCAGCAGCCAAACACAATTACTAGCATTTCTTTTTCAATCTGGGCATAATTTCTTTCAGCCCTGTTAAGTGATTGTGATGCAGATGAAAGTGGTTGCCCGTCTTGCATGAGGCATGCTTCCAGTCCTACAGATGAAGCATCAACCAAGAGTGCTATAAGCTTGGTCAAGTCATAGCATTGCTAACACAGGCAGATTTGTGATGACTGTTTAGAGTTCCTTAAACACTTCATTGTGTCTGTTTTCCCAGTGTCTGTCTTCCCACTGCCAGCCAATGTCCTTTTCAAGGAATTCTTGTAATGGCTTGTTTATAGTGGACAAATTTGGGATAAATTTGGCTAAATAATTCACCAATCCCATGAATCTTTGCAATTCTGTCTTGCACTGCAGGGTCAGCATCATTCCACCAAGCTGGTTCAACAACAAAAAACCACGATGAACATTACATTGACAACTCCACCCTGACAGCCCCTACACCACCAGCTGACAGGAGTGAAAACAACCACTGATCAATGTAGGGGGCTCCGCCCCCCCCTAGACATTAAGATAATCAACTCCAGGTCAGAGGTGTACAACACCACAGGGTGGCAAAACGGTGGGCACTGCAAAATCCCGACTGACAGAATGACTGTCGATTGGGTTACAGCGCCCACACTGCCATCGCTATACTGGTGTCGCTGTGCTGACAGCACACTAGTTGGCATGTCCACAATTGCTTTCATTTTGTCCTGATCAGCTATATAAGCTGCTCTTTGCTCAGCTTGTGTGCCATGTATGGAACTTCACTCAGTCCAGTTTTAGGCTTTTTTAAATTCAGTGTTAAATGTCGTTCCTGAGCCCTAAACAGAAACTTTCGGAGTCTGTTGTTATGTTCTTTGATGCCGATGCCCCAGATTGAAATGTCATCCATTATGACCTCTGTGCCATCTAGTCCTTCAAAAATCAGAGAAATTTTTCTTTGGAACACTTCGGGTGCTGAACAGATGACAAATAGCACGTGTTTGAATTTGTAACATCCAAAGGGTGTGTTGAAAATCACTAGTTCGGAAGCCGGTTCATCTTATTTAATCTGCCAAAATGCATGTCCTACATCAAGCACTGAAACAACTGCTCCTGCGAACTTTGCAGCAACTTCCTCCACTGTCTTCATTAGATAGTTTAATTTTTATTGCTATATTCAGATCACAGGGATTTATGTAGATTCTCACTTTGTTAGGTTTTCCAATGACAACCATAGAATTAACCCAGCTTGTAGGTTTTTCAACCCTTTCTATCCCACCAGCTTCTCCATTTTTCCAGTCTCTGCTTTCACTTTGTCTTTTAGTGCAAAAGGAATCTTCCTGGGTGTGTGGATTACAGGGCTCACAGACTTGTCAATGTTGATATGATGATCCCCTTCTAAGCAACCTAACTCATCAAAATGTCAGCAAACCCAGACAGTATTTCAGAGCTGACTCCTGTGTAAATTAACTGTGGGTCACCCCTGAAAAAGGGACATTGTCTCAGTGGGCCTACCCGGTAAACACAATGTAATAAATAAATAAATATCTTTGGTGCCGTCCCCTTATTTAACACTGTCTGTGATCACGGAAAACCTTCTCTTCACTAGCTTCATGTCTAAGCAAGTCGGAAGCCCTGTGATTGGTGTGACATTGGCATCCACTACTTGAAATGTGACTAGGTGGTATTGATTTTCGTAAAACATGCAGACAGGGTTGCTTTGCCACATACATTCAGTTTGTGCCCTGAATATGAGACCAGTTTCACTCTCTGTCTCTGGACTGCATTCCTGGATACCTGTCATACAGCTTCAGTGGCACTGCATTGTGCTCCTGTGTCTTATTTAAAACTCTATTTTTCCCATTTATCTCTAACAGCATTTTCCAGTTGGTCTCTGCTTTACCTGTGATAAGTGTTTCTATGCAGAAAGTACTATCACTGCCACTGCTTCATTCTTCTTGAACCACGTGCATATTGGCATTTGCTGCAGTGCTGCACATCTTTGCAAAATTATTCTTCTGGGTACACGTCCTACATGTTTGTCCAAATGCTGGGCAATTCATAGGCTCACAGCCACACTTTCTACATCTAAATTTATTAACATGAGCAGGCGTGCTTCCTCTGCTCTTGTTCGTGCCCCCTCTTTTTCCCTTTTCATAGAAACACAGAATGCACAAACTGTTCCTTTTGCGATGCCTTGCTTAAATATTTGATTTGTGTGTCACTCAGTTCTGCTGCCCTGCAAATGCCTATTGCTTGAGCCAGAGACAGGTCTGTTTCCCGAAGTACTTGACATCTCACTTGGTCATTCTGTATACCACGTACAATTCTACCTCAAATTAAAGAATCACACAGGTCTCCAAATTCACACAATTTAGCTTTCAGTCTCTAGTCTGTTATGTAGGCATCTATAGATTCACCAGAAGTTTGGTTTCTAATATTAAACAGATGTTGTTCATATGTCACATTTTTTCTGGGGTTACAGCACTTCTCAAGCAAGTCCATGAGCTGCGATAGATTGTCTTTATCCTCTTTCTGCTGCCATTCAAATGTGTTGTACGCTTCTAACGCTGTGAGACCAGCAACATGAAGAAAAGTCATCGGCTGCACTTTCTTAGATTTCTCTGCAACACCACTTGCAATTAGGAAGATCTCAAACCATTGCCTAAGCCTTTGCCAGTTCTCTGCTAAATTGCCTTGCAGATTCAACGTGATGGGTGGTGATAATTCCTTCATTCCATTCTGACACCATGTAATGATTAAAACCACACACAAAGGATTTACTTTACTTCAGCAACTACAGCAAACAGTCGACACACTGCTCAGGGTTCAACATACACAACAAAAATGTGCATGCAGTGTACTAACATTTCCCTTCTTAAAGTAACAGTGATACATTTCCTTATAACTGCCACATTCCGGAATTGCGTGTCACAGCCATATTTCGAAACTGTGCCTCTCTGCATCATTCTGAAACTGTGTTACTACTGCATTTCAAAATTGTGCATCCCTGTCACATTCCAAAAATGCTCATCCTCATCACATTCCAAAATAATGAATTTCTGTAACATTCTAAAATTGTGTTTCCAGACACATTCCAAAACTGGGTGTCCCACCACATTCTAAAATTGTGTGTCCCACCACATTCTGAAATTTTTTAGTCATGCACTGTCACATTCCAGAATTGCCCATCTTTGTCATATTTTGGAAATGAACAGCCCCACCATATTCCAAAACTGCACATCCCCACCACATTGTGAAAATGAGTACCCCGCCACTTTACAAAATTGCATGTTCAAGCCACATTCTAGAACTGTGCATCCCTGCCACATTCCAAACTTTTGCATACCTGCTACTTTGCAAAACTGTGCATACACATCACATTTTGAAAATGCATTTCATTGCCATGCACCAAAATAATGCACAGCAAGAGTAAAAGAAGGAAAGGACCATTATGGTTCTTGAAGGTAGTGGCCAAGAAAGTAAGGGGAAAAGAAAAGAGCCTTCAGACGATACAAGGAAACACAAAAGGATGAGGACAGAGAACAATATCTGGAGAAGCAGAGGGAATCTGAGAAAATAATTAGAAGAGCTAAAGCACAGACAGAGGAAGGTATAGCCTAGGCTATTAAGAAAGGCAACAAGACCTTCTTCAGATACATTAGCAAGAGGAAAAATACCAGAAATGGTATCGGTAGGCTGAAGAAGAAATGAAGAGAATGGGTGGAGGACATCCCAGAAAAGGCTGAGATACTGAACAAGTATTTTTGCTCAGTATTCACCAGGGAAGTGGAGGGTGAGGGTCCAAGACTCATTAAGAGGGGAATTCAGGAGGGAGAGGGAGGTAGACAACAGCCCATTCATGGTGGAAAGAGCCCTAGAAGAACTCAGGAAAATAAAAGCAGATAAGGCAATGGGGCCAGATGGTATCCACCCCAGAGTACTAAAGGAACTCAGGGAAGTGCTGGCGGTTCCACTGGCTGCCCTTTTCAACACATCACTAGAGACAGGGGAGGTACCTGAGGATTGGAGGTGGGCAGATGTGGTCCTTCTCCACAAGAGTGGAAGCAGAGAGGAGGCAGGCAATTACAGGTCTGTAAGCCTGACCTCTATAGTGGGGAAACTAATGGAGTCCTTACTTAAGGAGAGGATTGTGAAGTTTCTGGAGGATAGCTGGGCACAAGATCCAAAGCAACATGGATTCTCAGCAGGATGGTCCTGTCAGATGAATCTTATAGATTTCCTTGACTGGGTAACCAGGGTGGTAGATCAGGGAGGGGCGGTGGATGTGGCCTACTTGGATTTCAGCATGGCCTTCAACACTGTCCCGCACAGGAGATTGCTAAATAAATTGGGGAGCCTGGGAGTGGGTCCTATGGTGGTAAAGTGGGTTGGGGACTGGCTAAGGGACAGGTCTCAGAGGGTGGTGGTAAATGGCATGAAATATGAGGAGAGGGAGGTGACCAGTGGAGTGCCACAGGGTACAGATCTGGGGTCAGTCCTATTCAATGTCTTCATTAGTAACATTGCAGAGCATCTGGAGGGAAAGGTGTGCTTCTTTGCAGATGACACCAGGATCTGCAACAGAGTGGACACACTGGAGGGGGTGGAAAAAATGAGAAAGGACCTAAACCTATTAGAGGAGTGGTCAGGTGTCTGGCAGTTGATTTGCAATGCTAAAAAGTGCAAGAACATGCACCTGGGTCACAAGAATCCAAGGGAGGAATACAGGATGGGTGGGGAAATTCTGGCCACCACAAGTCAGGAGAGAGACCTGGGAGTTTTCATACCTGATGACTTGAAGGTGACCAAACAGTGTGAAAAGGCAGTGGGGAGAGGAAACAGAATGTTGGGGTGCATAGGGAGGGGCATAACAAGCAGGAGGAAAGAGGTGGTGATGCCACTGTACAGATCACTGGTGAGGCCTCAGCTGGAGTATTGTGTGCAGTTCTGGAGACCACATCTCCAGAAGGACATTGACAAAATAGAGGCAGTCCAGAGAAGGGCAATGAAGATGGTACATGGACTGCACCAGAAGCCCTATGAGGAAAGACTTAAGGACCTTAATATCTATTCACTGGAGGAAAGAAAGGAGAGCAGAGGTATGATAGAGACTTTCGAGTACCTTAGAAGAATAAACAGGGTACATGTGGAAAGCATATTTCAGAGAAAACTCTGCACAAGAACAATGTGGCATGATATGAGGCTGAAGGGTGGAAGGCTCATGGGTAATGTTAGGAAGTACTTTTTCACTGAAAGGGTGGTGGAGCCATGGAACAGGCTTCTAGCAGAAGCGGTGAGGCCAAAAACAATACGGGTGTTCAAGAGTGCATGGGATAGACATAAGGGTACCCTGGAGATGTGCAGAGCAGGAGAGCTGCAGATCAAATAGGATCTGGGACTGCAGCAGTGAGTAGGGAAATGGGCAGACTAGGTGGGCCCTATGGTCCTTATCTGCTGACAGATTCTATGTTTCTATGTTTCTGTTCCACCATGTTCCAAAAATGTGCATCCCTGAAATTTCTTGTGACCACCACATTTTGAAACTGTTCATCTCTGCTGCATTCTGAGATTCTATGTTCACATCACATTGTGAATTTGCATGTTGCCGCCACAATCTGAAATCAAGTATCCCTACCACATTATAAAATTGTGTGCCACTGCCACATGCAGAAATTATTCATCCATGGCACATTACGTAACTGCATATCCCTGCCACATTCTGTAACTACGTGTCTCACGCATTTTGACATTATGTATCTCTGCCACATTACGTAACTGCATATCCCTGCCACATTCTGTAACTATGTGTCTCATGCATTTTGACATTATGTATCTCTGCCACATTACGTAACTGCATATCCCTGCCACATTCTGTAACTATGTGTCTCACGCATTTTGAAATTATGTATCTCTGCCACATTACGTAACTGCATATCCCTGCCACATTCTGTAACTATGTGTCTCACGCATTTTGAAATTATGTATCTCTGCCACATTACGTAACTGCATATCCCTGCCACATTCTGTAACTATGTGTCTCACGCATTTTGAAATTATGTATCTCTGCCACGTTACGTAACTGCATATCCCTGCCACATTCTGTAACTATGTGTCTCACGCGTGTTTACATTATGTATCTCTGCCACATTACGTAACCGCGATCCCTGCCACATTCTGTAACTATGTGTCTCACGCATTTTGAAATTATGTATCTCTGCCACATTACGTAACTGCATATCCCTGCCACATTCTGTAACTATGTGTCTCACGCGTTTTTACATTATGTATCTCTGTCACATTACGTAACTGCATATCCCTGCCACATTCTGTAACTGTGTCTCACGCATTTTGAAATTATGTATCTCTGCCACATTACGTAACTGCATATCCCTGCCACATTCTGTAACTACGTGTCTCACGCATTTTGAAATTATGTATCTCTGCCACATTACGTAACTGCATATCCCTGCCACATTCTGTAACTATGTGTCTCACGCATTTTGAAATTATGTATCTCTGCCACACTCTAAAAGTTTGACACCTCCACATCTTGATGTTCAGCGTCTCTGCCAGATTCCAAAATTTTGTGTCTCATTTACTTTCTGAGACTCTGTCATTGCTGCATTTCACAATTGCAACCAGATGGCATTCTGAAATCTTATCCCTGCAGTATTCAAAAAATGGCATGCAGCTTTGGCATTCTAAAGCCATGTCTGCCACTGCATTCCAACCCTCCCCCCCATCACAAGCTTATACACCTTGCATCTGTACATTATGGAAAAGCATGCCCTGTGCCGCTCAGTGCCAACTTTCCTTTTTCAAATGTTTACTAATGCAGTTTCACTGCAGGATACCTGGGAGGAAAAAAGTCCTATGAGGTAGCTAGCAGGGAGGTCTAGGCTGTGAGTTCTGATTATGATATCATCAGTAGCACTTCACAACTGGCTTGTTAGGGCTGTAGTGGGCGGAGCCCTGCAGTCCTTTTATGATCACTGAGAAAAGGACTCACCATTCCTTCTGAATGAACAACATGTTGGATGCGTCACAGTCACCTCCGCATCTGTGAAGCAGTCCACCCATGTTGTCCCTACCGACCGCAGCACAGCACTTTTTCCACGGAGAATGTAATTTTTTTTTTGATTGCTCACACTGGCAAGACAGTTCAACGTGTGAGTGATTGTCTTCCACAGAGCTGGCGGCTTCAGTTTCATTATCTACTTTAGTACTCATGAAGCCTTTGGCTGTCAAGACCTGCAGACCTTTTTGAGATAAAAAAAAGACTCACCAGATTCCTAGTGAAGAACAATTTGGAGTTGCACCACAGTCTCTTCCTCAGTTTCCTCCGTGGTACGTGAATGAAGTACTCCATTGTTTGGAGTTTATCCTTTTGTGTAGAGTATTTTAGAAAGATGTTATTGAACAGAGGGGAGTGAGCTGAGCTTGACGATGTAATTCATTTAGCAAAATGAGCAGTCTAATATAGTTTAATTACTGATTGAATTCTACAGTCAAAACTTGGAGCATATGCATTCAGCACAACCAGCTCTGCCTGCTCCAAGTCTTGGCTGTACTATTCAAACAGTAATTTAAGTAAATTCGACCACTTGTTTTGTTAAATGAATTACCTTGTCAAACTCAGCTCACTCCCCTCTAGTGGATAATGCCTTTCTAAAATATTGCATACAGAATTATAAACTCCATTCACTGCAAGAGTTTATCGAAACTTTGGGCACCATTTGGTAGTGCACACACTGCAAGGATAGGAATACAGCTGGTTGCATAAAATAGTGAATGCTGTTCATTTACTTGCTATTTTTCCTCTTATTTGACCATTTCTCTTGATGAGCATTTTTTTGGCACATCCTATTTTTGCCCTCCCCATCCCAATGTCCCAATCGTCTTGTTGCAGATTCTGCATGTTTGTCGACCCAACTGCTGTGCTGAGACTCACTAGTGTCACTTGCTTGAGAACGCCGCCCCACTGACAGGCATATACTTGTGAAACTCCTTGGGACTGATGTCTAGATGATCTTTACAGTGTTTCCACTCTGAGCTCATTCTGCCCTGTAGATTTGGTTTGCTTTGTTTTGTCTGAAAGAGCAGTTTTGTACTTGATAAGCTGCTCCCTGTGATTTATGGTCTCATATTACGTGTCATAGAGGGATGTTAGACAGTCATACTCTGTCATAGGCAGTAGGAAGCAAAGAAGCATACTGTATTCATCTTCCTTCAGTGGATGGAGTGCTGTATCAGTGCAGGCATTTTGTGGTCATGTGTAAACATGCTGCTCGTTCTGCACCAATTCAACCGCATGACATACTATGCCCTGCTGAACTCTACCTCCACTTCAGACAGCACCACAGAAGTCAGCAACATTAACATGTCATGTATTTACTGTTTTTATTCCCATTTAATATACATACAAAGCAGAATCCACTTCATCTGTAGTAGAACATTCCTGCTGGCAACATGAATGTGTCACTTTTGTAGCATAATATGATGAAACTCCATAATATAATGGAACTCCATAAGCTGTTGCTTTGTTTTCCAGCCACATAAACAAGTACTGAACAGGTCCATCTCCAGCCATAAACCATCCTTGTAGATGCTGCTCCTTACCCTGGCATCAAAATATCCCTTATTTCTCACATATGGACTTTTGATTTCCATATATACAGTCCATTCTGGAAATGCAGGCCAAAACATCAGAGACATGCTGTTTGACATGGCAGCAATGCGGCAGCTGGTGGTAGTGTAACTAGTAAACGTAATCGCAGCTGGTGGTAGTGTACATAGTGAACTTAATCGCAGCTGGTGGTAGTGTAACTAGCAAACGTGTCGCGAACTGGTGGTAGTGTACATAGTAGCGTAATCGCAGCTGGTGGTATGTAAATAGCAAGCGTATCGCAGCTGGTGGTAGTGTCCATAGTGAACTTAATCGCAGCTGGTGGTAGTGTAAATAGTAAACGTAATCGCAGCTGGTGGTAGTGTACATAGTAAACTTAATCGCAGCTGGTGGTAGTGTAAATAGTAAACGTAATCGCAGCTGGTGGTAGTGTAAATAGCAAACGTAATCGCAGCTGGTGGTAGTGTACATAGTAAACTTAATCGCAGCTGGTGGTAGTGTAAATAGTAAACGTAATTGCAGCTGGTGATAGTGTAAATAGTAAACTTAATCGCAGCTGGTGGTAGTGTAAATAGTAAACTTAATCGCAGCTGATGGTAGTGTAAATAGTAAACTTAATCGCAGCTGGTGGTAGTGCAACTAGTAAACTTAATCGCAGCTGGTGGTAGTATAAATAGTAAACATAATCGTAGCTGGTGGTAGTGTAACTAGTAAACTTAATCGTAGCTGGTGGTAGTGTAACTAGTAAACTTAATTGCAGCTGGTGGCAGTGCAACTAGTAAACTTAATCGCAGCTGGTGGTAGTGTACATAGTAAACTTAATCGCAGCTGGTGGTAGTGTAAATAGAAAACTTAATCGCAGCTGGTGGCAGTGCAACTAGTAAACTTAATCGCAGCTGGTGGTAGTGTACATAGTAAACTTAATCGCAGCTGGTGGTAGTGTACATAGTAAACTTAATCGCAGCTGGTGGTAGTGTAAATAGAAAACTTAATCGCAGCTGGTGGTAGTGTAAATAGTAAACTTAATCGCAGCTGGTGGTAGTGTAAATAGTAAACTTAATCGCAGCTGGTGGTAGTGTAACTAGTAAACTTAGTCGCAGCTGGTGGTAGTGTAAATAGTAAACTTAATCGCAGCTGGTGGTAGTGTAAATAGTAAACGTAATCGCAGCTGGTGCTAGTGTAACTAGTAAACTTAATCACAGCCGGTGGTAGTGTAAATAGTAAACTTAATCGCAGCCGGTGCTAGTGTAACTAGTAAACCTAATCGCAGCTGGTGGTAGTGTTACTAGTAAACTTAATCGCAGCTGGTGGAGTGGCATTGAAAGAAACACTATGTGACGCAAGGTATTGTAAACATGGCTTTGGGATTTCAGCGGTCTGTGATCTAGTTCCGTCACTTGAATTAGTGTTGCTTAATTTACTTTAATTGTATCAGTTTGTATGGTGTGTGTGTGTGGGGGGTCGGACGCCACACGACAGTTACTTGACAGTTCTATGTACACTTCCTTGTTTTAAGCTGGCTGAGCTTCTTGAAAACCTGTCAGACATAAGACACTTGTCAATTTCAAACAAAATGCATACACTGTTAAAAAAAAACAAAAAAACAGAACGGTCAGGAAACAATCCGTGATACAGACTGCAACAGCTGTTCAGGATAACAGCAGTTGCCCTTGTGATCAACTTGTTCAGACAGCATTTATTTTAAGTTTCTAGTAACAGCTGAGCAAACAAACACTTGGTTCTTATGTTCAGTTCATGCAACTACTATAAGTTTTAGTGTTGTCAATAAATGCTGAGTGTATAATGGTGCATAATAAGAAGCAGGCACCTCTGTGCGAGAAATTTTTATAGATCCTGGCAGTTGATTTAGGAGAGGATAACCTGTTTGCTTTAAACAAAACAACAGTACTGCAGATAATAGCTGCCCTTCATTGCAAAAACAGGTGCCATTGTGATCAGCTGTATGAACATTTTGTCAGACAAAAAAAGGTATCTGAGAGACCTGCAAACTGCAAATCTGTCTGGCCCTGAAACATTTTGGAGCCATGTCAATTCCCTCCTAAAGGGTAAAAACTCCTCAGCTGATGTTACCAATGGGAGCCACTTTAGGGACCTGACCGAATCTGCAAATGAGATTAATGCCTTCTTTACTAACCTTAATAAATACAGGACTCATTTAACTGGAACCCATTCCCTTGCATCTACTAACCATGAGGTACCCTCCCACCAGCCGCAATTCCATCTTAAGCTCATCTCTTGGTCTGATGTCCTTAAACTATTACTGAAGGTAAGTACTACAGGATCAGCTATCTATGGCAAACTAGAGCCTAAGCTGATAAAATCAGCTGCCCCTATCATAGCATCCCCTATCACCTGGCTGTTCAACAGGTCTCTTCTTGAAGGGAAGGTACCTTCTTTATGGAAAGTGACGTTGGTTATACCAGTAAATAAAGGTGGACGCCGTGAGATGATTGAAAACTACAGGCCCATATCAATCGTACCTACACTAAACAAGATTCTAGAAAGGCTAGTCTATAAACAACTACAAGATTACCTAGAGAGATACAACATATTGACCCCTGAACAGCACAGCTTCAGACAAAACCATGAGACCAACACTGCCCTCATTAGCCTGACCACTAACATCCTAAACACCATAGATAAAGGCCACTTAGTAGGTGCAGTCTTTATAGCTCTCACCAAAGCTTTTGATTTGGTAAGTTACCAGCTACTAATTGGAAAACTAGAATCCCTTGGGCTAGATAACTCCTCCCTAATGTGGTTCTGTGACTATCTGGTAGGAAGGTCACAACTTGTAAGATGGGGTGGTGCACTCTCAGACCAGAGGCCCATCCTTGACTGGGTCCCACAAGGATCCATCCGTGGACTACTATTGTTTTCATTATTTATAAACCACCTCCCCCTATAGACTGGAGGAGCTAAAGCTACATTATATGCAGATGATACAGTACTTCACAGAACTGCCCCAAATGCAACTCATCTAAGTGCACAACTAGGTAAAGACCTCTTGTTGCTCGAAAACTGGCTTCTTGCTAATAAACTCCTTCTTTATGGGGAAAGAAACAAAGGCAATGTCATGCAGGCCAAGGAGTCTTGGCATGAACCACACTGCAAAACTTGAACTTGGCCTCTCTGATAGGACAAGGGTAGAGGTGGTTAACTCCTTCAAGTACCTAGGAGTCTACCTTGACCAAGACGATACATTCATGACCCATCTCAACCACCTAACTAAAACCATTAACCAGAAGTTGGGCCTGCTGTACTGTCTGAGCCCATTCCTTACCTCTGAATCCCATCATAGAATTGCCCTAGGTACCCTCCTTCCTACCCTACTACATGGGTCTCCTGTACTATACTCTGCCAGGGGTACAGAGCTCCAGATGCTGAGAACTCTTTACCATAGTATAGGTAGGTTTGCCAACTCATCCAGGCCCCATGACCTCCATTGTACAGTGCTGAAATCCCTAGACTGGCCGTCACTTGAGGGGAGACTCACTTACCACTCCTTATGCCTAGCCTACAAAATTAGTCAGGATAGCACCCCCCACCCACACTTAAAAAATCTGCTGTAATCCAAACATTGTGAAAGAACCTTAAGATCCTCTGAACAACAACTACTACAGGTACCCAGAGTCAGAACCTCTCATGGAGTGCGATCCTCCTGCTCCTCCATCCCCTCCCTATGGAATGGGCTCCTGGGCAGCATCCAAGCATCTACTTCCCTAAGGAGTTTCAAAAAAGAGCTCAGATCCCATTTTCTGAATTCAAACCACTGTTCCTGCTATAAATAACAGTGGTTTAATTTAGTCTCCTATGCTTTAACTTAGGTGGTCACGTACTGTATAAAGTAGAGATCTATTGTTGCTCTGAAGGTACGTGATGTCCTGAGTGTATAGTTATCCCCTGCTGTACTGTACCTTACATTTCTGCAATGCATACTTCCCCCCACCTTTCTTCTTTGTTGAATGCCCTTGCACACTATATACTCCTAATGATTTGAATGATGCTGTTGTTACCAACGCAATAAGAATGACTGTAATGTTGACTAATAATGTATTTCTCTGTATGATGTGTCTGTTGTAACTTTCGGAATGTATTTTGTCTGAATCACTGCTTTATGTATTTATGTAATTAACCCTAGGTCACCCCGTAAAAGGGACCATCCGGTCTCAGTGGACCAACCTGGTTACCAAAATTCAATAAATAAATACAGCTGATTAGAAAATAATTACTTTTTTTCAGGGGTTAAATTCCACCTCTTAAAAAAATTGTGTGACAGTTCTGCAACTTTTGTCATCTTTCTCCATTGAACTTCTATAGAGGAGTTCCTCCACATATAAATCACAGTTCCACCACCTAGAAATCTAAATGTGGGAGTACCCCCCCATTTCCAATTTAACCACTGTTTTTTTATTATTATTCCTTTTTGCCGTTTCCTAACTCTTCGCCATCACCCTCTGATACTGTGTTTGTAATAAATGAACAGTGAGTAACTGTCTTACAAAGAAAGTAGTAAGGGCTAAAACTTGTAGACAAATGATCTCGTCACGACTGTAGTACCTAGGGTCTTATTTGCATCAGTGCTTGCAGGCAGGCAGGATGCTCTGCAGAGCTGTCAGATACTGCTTCATTGTCATATCACACAGCATCTAAATATAGAAATTCAAACAAGTGCTACATGTAGCAGCAGTTCATTCATCACAAATGCATTTGTTGTTGTGATTCACTATACTGGTGTCTTTCTCAGACCCTTGTTACAGCTAATCAGACAAGTACATTTTTTTTCTCTTTTTGTTGTTTGATCATCTCATCATCAGTAGCAATGTATAATGGTACCAACAACAAGTAAGCTGCTTAGGTGTAGGATCCTGTCACTCTCTTTTAGAGGCAGAATCACAATAGTGGCCACATGCAGGTGTTACGACTCAGATATGGTATGAGATACAGGATCCAAATTGAGGATTAAAAAATAGAATGCATGAAATGTGCGACAGATAGTAGCAGCCCTTCAATACATATGTCCTCTGTTGTGATTAGCTTTTCAGACCTCTTGTCAGACGCTTGGAACTGCTGAGTTAAACATTGCATGTTTTTATTCTCCTGATTGAATTTCTCTAGGGGATTTTGTGATTTTAATGCAGGATAGTGGCACAACAATTTACTTCATAAATACAATCAGCACTTGTGATTTATTTATGTGCTCTGCTCCTTTCACTTTCATCTCTTGAGCTGCATCACTGACTGGTGGTGCGCAAATGAGTGCCATTCTTGTTAATGGTTTCCCGTTATTGTGCATGTAAGTAAGGAGACTGAGATGTTGTATTAGGAGATGAACAATACATCCGTGTCAGCGCAGTTGTGATATGTGGTGTTGGGGGTAGTTGAGGTGGCTTGAGACAAATTTAGGGGTGGGTGGCAGGAGGAAATGAGTTAATATTTTACAGCAACTGCTATACCATATAGTGGTGTGCATCAGATTATATATATATATATGTGATACATAATGAAGAAGATGTGATTATTATTAGCTCAGCTGCTCAGAATTTCTAAAAAAAAGCCATCTGAACAGGTGATTGCAACAGAGGGTGCACATGCAGTGAAGGGCTACTACCTAACTGTAGCGCTTTTTGTGTACTAGTCCTCTTTTTGTTCTTTATTTAGATAATATCTGATATGGCAATAGAGCTGTATCTAACAGCTCTGTTAATCTTCCATCATGCCTGTAACCACTGTAGCAAATAAAACAAGCATTTGTCAATGCCGAACGTTCGCTTGCAGGTATTTGCAGTGGTGTTTGGCATGTATGGTGCTTTACCCTAATGCCCTGTGCGATTACTGGTATTTGCACAATAAATTGTCAGCATGACCTTTTTGTTACCCCCATTGTGCGCTACATAGGCAGAAACACGTTTTGGGCAGGATGTGAAAAATGACAGCTGCACTGCTCATAAGGAAGTGTGGTAAAATGCCAATGATGAAAATCTGGAGTGGAAATATTGAAAATTCGCAAACCTACAAGCGTGCGTGGAAACTGTGCAACGCACGCTCGTAAAACAGTCATTTTTAGGATTTTTTCACCAAATTTCAACATTGCCATTTTAAAACCTCTGCTAATGAACAGTGTCACTGTGATTTTCTTACTGTGTCCCATACATTGATTTCAAGACACTCGACCGCGCCATTGTGCACTACATGGGCGGAAAGGCGTGCAGGATGTGAAAATGACAGCTGTACTGCTCATAAGAGGTGTGGTAAAATGGCAATGTTGTAAATCTGAGGAAAATATTGAAATTGCAAACTTACGAAAGGCATGTGAGGAACTGCACAACGCACGTCAGAAACAGTTATTTGTAGGAATTTTTGCCAAATTTTCAACATAGCATTTAAGATCTCTGCTCATGAACAGTGACACTGTGATTTTCTTAATGTGTCCCATACACTGAGTTCGCACACCGACTGTGCCATTGTGCGCTACATGGGCGGAAACACATTTTGGGCAAGATGTGAAAAATGACAGTTGCAGTGCTCATAAGGAGGTGTGGTAAAATGGCAATGTTGAAAATCTGGAGTGAAAATATTGAAAATTCGCAAACTTACGAGCGTGCGTAGGAACTGCGTAACGCAGACTCATAAAACAGTCATTTTTAGGAATTTTTTCACCAAATTTTCAGCACAGCCATTTTAAGACCTCTGCTCATGATCAGTGTCATTGTGATTTTCTTAATGTGTCCCATACATTGAGTTCGCACACCGACTGCGCCATTGTGCGCTACATAGGCAGAAACACATTTTGGGCAGGATGTGAAAAATGACAGCTGTACTGCTCATGAGGAGGTGTGGTAAAATGGCAATGTTGAAAATCTGGAGTGCAAATATTGGAAATTCGCAAACGCATTTAGCCGCAAGCGTGAGGAACCGCGCAACACACGCTCAAAAACAGTCATTTTTAGGAATTTTTTCACCAAATTTTCAACATAGCCATTTTAAGACCTCTGCTCATGAACAGTGTCACTGTGATTTTCTTAATGTGTTCCATACATTGATTTTGCACACCGACTGCGCCATTGTGCGCTACATGGGCGGAAACACGTTTTGGGTGAGATGTGAAAAATGAAAGCTGTACAGCTCATAAGAAGGTGTGATAAAATGGCAATGTTGAAAATCTGGAGTGAAAATATTGAAAATTACGAACTTACAAGCCTCGCGAGGAACTGCGCAGAACGACGCTTAGAACAAAGTTTGTTTTTGATTTTCAACTTAACATAGTTTAGATCTTTTCATGATGATACATTGTCATGGCATTATCTAGGTCAAGGGTGATTTCACGAGTGTCTGCGAAATCACCCTTCGGGCCCGAATAACACCATGACAGTGACATCATTCATGAGAAGGGGTCCCAAAAACCCCATGTTGAAAATTTGGTGCAAAAATTCCAAAAAATGACTGAGATATGCAATAAAGTTGAAACCCACCCTATCTAGCCCATTATACAGCTTACCGGCATTTCCTTAGTTCGCGGTCGCCTTTGAAGAGTGCAGACGTGTTCCCGGTCCACTGAAGATCGTTGCGCCGGAGTCCGGAGGTATGGGGTGGGGGGTGGGGAGGCTGTGCGAGTGGGTGGTGCGGGTTGTGGGAGGGGGACTGGGAGACGACCACGGGACCGCTTTTTGTTTTACAGGTTAAACAAAAAAAAAGACGACACGTGGGACGCTTGCCAGTCTGGGGTGGGCTCCCAGCGTGGCAGAAGATGGCTGGGCGGGCGAGGGCCGGCGGGGGATTGGGCACCCGTCGGCAACCAGCTTCGAGCGTTTGCCACGCTGGGGTGGGCTCCCAGCCGTGGCAGCAGGATGGCTTGGGGGCCATGGAGCCGACGGGGATTGGGCACCCCCATCGGTAACAACATTTGCCACGCTGGGGTGGGCTCCAGTGTGGCACCAAAGCTTTGGGGCGCGACGCGCGGGGGGGGCAGTGCGTGACGTGAGGGGGATGGCGTGACGGCAGCGCCAGTGGCAGCGGTGCTTTCCTTTGAAGCAGAGGAACACCGCTGTCATACTGAGCTCCTGCACCCATTGGTGCAGGACTGCCACGCCTGCTCATGGGAGCAGTGCATTGGATGGGAGAGGCACACCTCCAAGTGTGCTACTCTCCCAAAACGTTCCTTGCACATGCGTGCAAGCGAACGTAAAAATGTTAATTAAAATCTGTGACAAAATGTGAATCTAAGCAGCTTGCTTGTTTCTTGGTGCCATTGTATACTGAGCACTGCCCAGTGAACTGCTGCTACTATCTGCAGTGCTGTTGTTTTGTTTTTCTTTTTCTGTTTAGATGCTGTTTGGTGGGAATGGAGCTGTGTCTGATAGCTCTGTAAAACCTCCTGCCTGCCTACAAGTTCTGAATCAGACAAGACCCTACGTATAAGAATCCATGACACGATCGTTTACAAGTTCTAGACCGTATTATTTTCCTTGTTGTTTGACACAATTATTCATTGCTCATTTATTACAAACACTGTATCTGAGAGTGATGCCATAGATATAGGAAACAAAATAAAGGTGTAAAAAAGTACTTATTGTCTGATCATCTGTAATGAAAGCGTGTAAAGACATCTGTACAGCTTATCACAATGGCAACTGATTATGTAGTAAACAGCTATTACTATCCACAGGCTACAGCACTGTTCTTTTTTTTATATAATTATTTTGGAACTGTTTCCAATGTCTGTAGAGCTGTTCCTCACATCTATCTAAACATGTGTGACAGTACAAATTTCAAAATGTTATTTATTTATTTATTACAGTCTCGGAATTTGACATACCTTTGAGTGTGAGGCTCATTTACAAAGGTTCTACATCCGAAAGAAATCATAACAATTAGCTAAATACAACAATGTAACAAAACATGACATGGATATAACAAGAAAACAGTCAGAGCCGTCATTATCAGACTTTGTCAAAGTTGGCAAATAAGAACCAAAAATAGATACCAGGGTAAAAGCTGAGATAAAATACAATAATAAAATCTTACTCCTTTGTAACTTTGTTGCTGTTTGTGCCATTTTACACTGCCACTTTACTAAAAACAAGTACCTGGTCAAAACCACGTGGACCAAAAGAGCTAAAATGGTAAGTCTCATGGTTCCATGTCATCTCAGTGCAAGAAATTTCATCACGGTCATTGTAAGCATCAGCATTTCGCTGTATGTAAAATCAGTGCGAGTAAATGTAATCGTAAGGCAGCGCGTCACAAATGAAAAACCTACTTCTGCTTCGTTTCTGTCCCCCGTGTGTATGTACGGGGAGTATGTTCCACTTCTGTTGCCCATATTGCCTGTATTACCGATTGCTCTGTCAGTATTACTGTCTATACAAATTTAAGCCAATAAAAAATTATTGTTGGCATTAAAGCTTTTTTTTTATTTTAAAAATATTTATAAAAAGTTAAATGGAGAGTAACATAGTCTCTGAGCATGCTACCTTGGTTCACAGAACCCTATGTAATGTCACAGCCCATGGGTTACTGAAGGTCATCATTAACGATTATCAGCTGATGCAGCTGCTGCAAAAATACTGGCTGCTCTGTTGGCTTTGCTGACCTGTGTTGTGCTGAACAGTAGCTGTAGCAATGCCTCTGGAATTCATTTCTAGTCAGCATGGGCAGCAGCTTTTATCACATGCTTGGCTATCTGTACAGGAAAGAATGAACATATGGCAAAACATTTATTGGAAATGCAGCATGTATGACATTATTCATTTGTAACCCCCAACCAGGTATGCCATTTCTGTCTTGACAGCTCTACCTGGTGGGCTGGGTTCGGGGAGGAATATGTCACTCGGCACATTGGCTAGGTTTGACTACTCTGCAACAGGGGCACCCAAGTAACTCCAGACAAAGGAAACAATAACTGTAATGTCCAATACCAGAAGTGGGATTCTAAAGTGCAGCTTTTATTCACATCCAACAGAATAAACAAAGCATAGATGGACCCCCATGGGGCTACACTCCTGGTAATGCAGATTTATGGAGATCAGAACACATCCTCATTCACTTTAGCCTTCAGGCTCTGAAACACACTGGGCACACAGCCCAAACTTGTACTCTGCTCTGGGTTTTCCCTGGCTCAGCTCCCTTGCCAGCCCTTTGGACACTTTCCATATAGCATGGCATATTACTGGTGGTTCCCTAAACCACCTATGAGCACTTTTGGCTCCATACGGGAATCTTCCTCATCAATCCCATGTCTGGGTACTTTTCTCAGGCACTGGCCAAGTACCTGAGAGAAAGCAACAGGTGTCCCAGAGCAAACCCATAGAGGTGAATTTGGTTACTACTGATGGGGGTCTCCCACCTCTCGCTCCCATAATTCATATCCGGCCATTTCTCTGGACTGTAACATCTCATCCTTTAAAACACTTTGCTGTGTAGATTCTTTAGGCTGATTCCTTCCCCCCATCCCTGCTGAACCACTGAAAGTGGTCTCTACCACTTCAGTGTGCTCTTCTTGTGTTCCTCTTCAGGTGAGAACACACACCTATACCAAAAAATAGCTCTTTGACAGAGCTTACAGCTCTGAGGGCCTGCTTACAACAGAGCACCTCTACTACAGACTGCAACAGACTCTGCTGCACTGACTTCACATTCCCCAACATTCTGCAGTAACCTCCAACTGCAACATTCCAGTGTGGTTTATGCAGCTGTGACAGTTCTAAAATGATGTCATCCCTCAGTCTCAGCTGAGACTGAGAACAGAGTGAGACAGTGTGAAATCCATTTAACTGGAGTTTCACAAGCTGCGTTCCCTGCCTACCACTAGGTCTTACTGGGATTCTTGTAACCCTGGGTAACAGGGGGGTTACACATTGTAGTGCTAGAGTTCATACCGCTGATGACAAAATTATTAAATTTCTTTATGAGCACAACCATGTGCCTGATGCTGGTTCTATCGTTGTCAGGAAGGCAGTGCAAGAGATGAAGGGGAAGGCATTAAGTTCTCAAGAAGCCACTCATCAAATAGAGCTGATGCCACTAGTCAGGTAGACCAAGCAACAGCTGGTAAACTACCTTCATTTTCTTGTTTAAAAAGAATGACCCAGTGTGTGTGACATAGCTACTATTGCCCCTGGTTTGCCCATTTCCATTTCTGAGCAGCAGATTCCAAGGGAATACTCGCTGACTGACTGTGGGGAGCCTTTTCTTTTACATGACAGCGGTTGCGATGACCCTGACAGATTTCTAATGTTCTCAGCAAGAAGAAACCTGCAATACATGAAGGATACTCTGCATTGGTATGCAGATGGAACATTTAAATCTACCCCTCCATTGTTTTCAGAGCTATAGACTATTCACGGGGTACAGTATACTGCAGTAATACCCAGTATGTTTATTTTAATGTCCTGTTGCACAAACGCAAGTTACGTCAAGGTTTTTGGTGCAATGAAACAACTGTGCACCAATCTAAACCCAAAGTCCGTAATGAAAGATTTTGAGATGGCTGCAGTTAAGGCATTTGCTTTGAAATTCCCAGATTCAGAGACTCGTGGTTGCTTTTTTCATTTGTGCCAGGCACTATGGTGCAAAGTACAAGAACTGCTGGTATCCAGTGATATGGGCGAAGTAGACTAAGCGACTCAAAATAAGCGACTCAATTTGCATGCCCGCTAGTACAGTGACTGAGGAAGAATAGCAAGGGATAACAATAATGAGGTATGGAGGACAGAATAGCGAGGGTGGGGGGGTAGCGAGTATAGCTGTGGAGGTTAGGTAGGTGGAGTGAGTGGATTGCCTCTGAGCTGGTTACATGATGTGGCAGTTAAGGTCACCGCATGTGGTATGCATGGACCTGGGTCCGGGACTAACTGGGGGAACGATACATTTTTAGCTCTGGGTTGCTTTGCTTGTGGGTTTTTTTTTTCAGATCCTTCCATTCTCCATGTGTGCTTGGTTTTTTATTCGATCCTCCCACTCCCCATGTTATTCCTTCACCCGTGGGTTGTCACCCCTGCAATGGGTGCCCCCTCCCGTGTTTGCCTCCCTCCCCCCCAGTGTCCACCCACCCTAGAGTTGAGAATCTTCATTTTGGGGGGAGCGGGGGAAGGAGCCCCCTGCATAAAACGTAGATCCTGTTGTTATATAAGATTCACCAGCTTTGTATTCAACATCGTGCTGATCGCCTATTTTGTTGTCGGTGATTAGCACTTGCTGATATGGGAGTCGCTATTTAGCTTTCGCTCTTAACATGTAGAAGTGAACTGCCTGGCACCCACAAAAATAATGTGGATGAAGAATTTGCGCTTCATATAAGAATGTTACCTGCACTGGCATATGTTCTGCCTGACATTGTGCTGTCTGTGTTCGAAACACTAAGATGTTGTCCCGATTAACTACTAGCATCATTAATTGATTACTTTGAGGACACTTATCTGGGTGTCCTGTGGGCAGACATGGGTGCCACAGACCACGTTTTACACCTCAGTTTCAGAACTGTCATAGTGCAGTCACGGATGGCCTCCCTTATATACCATTAGTGTGGCCGAGGGTTGGCACAGATGTTTTAATAATCTGTTAGGTCCCATGCATCCTACCATATGGAAATTTATCCGTGTACTGCAGATGGAACAAAACATGAATGAACTCAAGTTAGAGCAGTACCTGTCGGGCCAAGAACCACCACCACCAAGAAGTAAATACCAAGATACAGTGCAATCCATTTATAATGGGCACTAATGTGCGAATTCAAAGTGCCCATTATATAGCTTGGTCGTTGTAATGAAAGTTGAAAAAAAAGAGTTTGCAATAAACAGTTTTATTGTGGTGGCCACAGCAAATGAATCAATGACACCACAACATACACCACAATTCTTTTTGTGACTGGTTTTGGTCTGGACTACCATATTCAATATATCCAAAACCCTCGAAGTGAGAGTTTGAGGGGTTTATGGGATTATAAATTGTGAAGACCAAGTATGTTATTTTATGGATTTTTGTTTGGATATTTTATTTTGATTTATTGATTTATTTATATGTATGTGGATAAAGTGCTAGGATTTATTGTGTAGTTGTGGTATTGTTGGTAATTTTTACAGTGATTTATAGTAGCACCTATAGAAGGTGCCATTTTTTAAATTGGTAGCATGTGTTAGGATCGTACTTCAGTGGGCAGGCGCTACTCCCCCTCCAGGCTGAGGGACCTCCGCCCCTTTGATAGTCGTCTGTTGCAACCCGAGGTGTATATGCATTGTCGCGCCTTGGGTACTGCCCAGAGGGGTCGGAGTGGTGGGTCCCTGGAGCTGGGGGGGGCAGATTGGGATAGTGAGGTCGAGGAGGTGCCCTGGGGTGAAATGGGTCCTGGAAAGGGGTTCTCCCTGCCTGGTATCCATACCCAAGGGCTCCGCTGATAGTGGGCAAGTCACCCGTTCTTCCAAGGCCTCTCATCCAACTCGGGCGGTGTTATGCAATGCCAGGTCAATAAAGAACAAGACAGCAATTATTGCTAATCTTGTTGAGACATCTGACCTGGCTCGCATCACTGAGACCTGGCTGGACGAGAATGCTGGCCAGGTATTGGAGTCAGCTGTTCCAGATGGTTACTCGGTGATACATCGCCCGAGATTGGATTGTAGGGGCGGGGGTGTAGCCATCTGTTTTAAGATGGAACTGGGCCTTGTAGAAGTTCCAGTGGGGACCACTAGGTCTTTCGAGTGTATCATGGGTGCAGGTGTGGGCAGCAGGATTCTCCTCATCTACCATCCACCCGGAGATGAGAAAGTTTTCCTACAGGAAGTTGCAGACTTCATGACTGACATGGTGTTGGAATCCTCCAGGTGGTTGGTCCTGGGGGAATTCAATGCCTGGGTAGACGATGAACTCTCGCATTTTGGTCAAAACTTCCTCCAACTGATGATCTTGTTTGGCTTTTCACAGGTAGTTACCGCTGCAACCCATATTCAGGATCACTCCCCGGACCTGGTGTTTCTCCTGGGGATGGAGGCCACTAACTTGCTGATGGAACCAGTTGGATGGTCAGACCATCACTCTATAAGGTTCAGTTTTGCGGCTCCCCCTGTGAGACCTGCCCCTCTGGAGATAGTTCAGTACTGCCTTTTGAGGGGTGTTAACCCAGAGGGTCTGATGGCAGCGCTGGACCTATCGAGTATGCCATTGGAATGCTCGGATACTGGGGGCCTAGTGATGCACTATAATAATGTGGTGCTGGGGCCCTGGATTCTGTAGCTCCTGTCTGAGTTTGCCCTCTCCCTCTCCGCCCTCGATCCCCTTGGTTTGATGGGACCTTGAGGGAGTTGAGGAGAGGTGGGTGAAGGTTGGAACATTGTTGGCAGAAATCCAGCCAGGAGGAGGACAGATTTAGGTTGATAGCCCATTATGGAGACTATCAATCAGAAATCTCCCATAAGAAGGCAGAGTTCCTGTCCAGAGAGATTGCTGCAGCAAGGAATTGACCGGCTCAGCTCTTTCGGACTGTGGACAGGCTGTGCAATCCAGCCTGCTTTCCGGGCCGGAGAGCCTTTTCACAATCTAAGTGTGATGAGTTCACTCAATTCTTTGCAGATAAGGTGTCCTCCATCAGGTCGTGGATCTGCTTGACAAGATCAAATGAATATGGCAGCGATCGATGTGAGGGCACAGGCACCCGGTCTGTCTGGACAGATTTCGACCAGCCAGCGATCATGGATATCGTGAAGATCGTTCGGGGCTTGTGACCAGCTTACTGTAGTTTGGATCCTGGTCCAACTTGCCTCCTTGTGGGATGTATGGATGGATGTCATTGGACCAATCCTTGCTGAGATAGTCTGGTGTTCACTGGATCAGGGGGTGTTTCCGGCCTCCCTGAAGGAGACTGTGGCGACCCAGATTGTCTCGTGAACTACAGACCTATCTCTAACCTGCCCTTTTTGGGCAAGGTTATTGAGAAGGCAGTCACATTGCAGTTCGAGGACTTTCTTACCACCCATGAAGTCTATGATCCTCTCTAGTCCGGTTTCAGGAAGAGGCACAGTACAGAGATGGCATTGGTTCGAGTACTTAATGATCTCCTGATAGCGAGGGATCAGAGGAATCGTTTGATCTTGGTTCCTTGATCTCTCTGCAGCATTTGACACCATGGACTATGGGGTGTTGCTAGAACACCTGCGGCTATTCTGTGGACTGTCAGGGACAGTCTTCAGGAGGTTCCATTCTTTCCTCACAGGCAGGACTCAGAGGGTGGTGTCTGGGGTTTTTCCTTGGCCTCTTTCTCCCTGCCTTGTGGGGTGCTGCAGGGTTCCGTGCTGTCGCCCATGTTGTTCACAGTGTGTATGTTGCTGTTAGGAGATATTATTATAAGGCAGTATGGGCTGGGTTTTCACTGCTATGCAGATGATACCCAGCTCTACATGTCCTTTGTACCTGAACAGAACAGTGCGGTCTCAGTTTTAACAGCTGCCTCACTGAGATTCAGGACTGGATGAGTGCTAACTGGTTGAGGTTAAATCTGGATAAGACCAAGGTGTTGGTGGTGGACCCAGGTCAGCGGGTAGAGGAGTTGACTCCTGGGCAACCTTCTGGCCTTGTGCTTGGGGGTAACCAGTTGAGACCTTCTGAATGGGTGCGGAACCTGGGTGTTGTGCTTGATAATAAACTGACGCTAAAAGCACAGGTGTCAGCAGTTGTCAAGTCCTCATTTTACCATCTGAGGAACATCGCCCGGATGAAGCACCTCGTTCCGGCCGAGGACCTTCCTACCTTGGTTCACACCTTTGTGTCCTCCGTCTCGATTACTGCAATGCTCTATACCTAGGGTTACCAGGGGTGGATCTCTGTCGCCTGCAGCTGGTGCAGAACGCTCCGGCCAGGTTGTTGACTGGGCTTTCAAGAACTAGCCATGTCACTCCTGTGCTGCATGAACTGCATTGGTTGCCAGTGCGATGGAAAATCACCTTCAAGGTCTCATTGCTGACCTATAAGACCCTACACGGACAGGGACCGGGTTACTTGCAAGACCTCCTTCGGCCCTACTGCCCCCTCTCCACTCTGCTGATGAGGGATTACTAGAGTTTCCCAGGGTCCGTCTTCGAACATCAGATGCTAGGGCTTTTTTCCTTTGTAGCCCCGACCCTGTGGAACTCTCTACCTCGTCGGATTAGAGAGTGCCTGTCCACCGAGACTTTCAAGTCCTCATTAAAAACATATCTCTTTGGCCTGGCATTTGGGGACAATATTTAATTTATTACTGGTGCCTGTTATTTAAATGTTTTTACTGTATATTTGTTTTTATTCTGTATTGCAAAACAAAATGGTTATATTAAATGCATGCTGAAAATAGAAAATAGAGTTAAAAATCTACGTTTCGACCTTAGGTCTTCTTCAGGAAATATCTAAAAGAGAAGAAAAACAAGTTAGTGTAGAGGAGAGGTAAAATGAGAGAGATATATATGTGGAGAAAGAAGAAGGGGGAGGCAAAGGGAGAAGAAGTGATAAATGGTAAGATTAAGAGAGAATCTGTGAAACAAAAAGGTGATGATGAGAAAGATAAAACATAATGGGAGAGAAAGAGCTGGGGAAGTTCCCAGGTAGAGACTGATTAACAGGGCCTTGTAAGAAGGCTGAAAGGTGGCAAATGTGTGAGAAGGAGACAGAAATGGAGACATATGGTGAAAATGAAAAATAAATCAGTACAAACACAAATTGACTTTAGGGAAAAAAAGGGGAGGCTGAAAGATGTTAGTGGAAAATAAGTCTATCATTTAAACCAGAGGGCTGCTGGGAGCTAGCGGATGATCAGCTTGGCTTCCATGTTTTTTCTATGGTTAGGATCCCGGAAGCCCTGCTGAAGGACACAAACAGAAAGGTCATTGACACTGTGGTCCCTGGAGATAAAGTGGGATACCATGGGTTTAGCAGTGTCACCATTCCTGACTGCTCTGTAATGTTCCCTGAAACGGTCAGCAAGACGCCTACCAGTTTCTCTGATGTAAATAGCTGAACACCTCCTGCAAAGAATACAGTACACCACATTAGTGGAGGTGCATGAGAACTCCTTGGTGATGTGAAAAACACCTGTAGGCCCCCGAATCTCAGTTACACTGGAAATAAATTTGCAGGTGTAGCAGCGAGCCCTGTTGCAAGGTTTGGTACCTGGGGGGGAGGAACTGTTAGGAGTGGGTAGGCTGCTTTTTACCAGGAGACTGCGCAGGTTAGGTGGCCGGCGGTAGGAGGCAATAGGTGGTTCTGTAAAGGAAGCACCAATGTTAGGGTCAGTTTGCAAAATGGGAAAGTTACTGGCGATGATCCTGTGAAGAGAAGGTGTACTCTGATGGAAAGGAAGAACTAGTGGAATTTGTCGTTGTTCTTGTGTGACAGTATCCCTCCTGCAGGGGTCAAGGTTATGGGGCATGTTACTGACCTGGAAGAGTGCTCTGTCCACTGTGCTTTTAGGGTATCCCCTGTTGATAAAAAAACTATGCATTATTTGGGTCTGCTCAGCAAAATCATCCTCTTCACTGCATAACCTGCGAAGTCTAAGAAACTGTGAATAAGGCAGGCCATTCTTGACATGTTTAGGATGGAAGGAGCTATGGAGGAGGAAACTGTGAGAGTCAATGGGTTTGTAATAGACTGATGTCTTCAGACCAGTGTTCTGGACTGAGAGCTGGATATCCAGGAAAGGCAGTGTAGAGGAGGATACTTCAACAGTGTACTGAAGGGAAGGATGAGCCGTGGTGAACTTGTCAAGGAAGACTTGGAGGCTCTCCCTGGAGCAGGAGGTGGCCCCCACACAGTCATCAATGTAGCGTTTGTAGAGTTCAGGCGCAGTCCCTGTGAATGAGAGAAAAAACATTCCTCCACCCAACCCACAAACAGATTAGCAAAGCTGGGACCCATCTTGGTACCCATGGCAACTCCACTGACCTGCTGAAAAAACTGTTATTAAAAGAAAAGCATTGAGTGTTAGAACCAGTTCTGCCAGACGAGTTAGTGTGTTGTGGGTGGCTGCTGGACTTCCGCTTGTTCAAGAAATGCTGCAAAGCTGTCAGACCATCATCATGGGGATCACTGTGTAAAGAGATTTGATGTCCATGGTGAAGATGAGCTGATGAGAGTCATTAAATCTGAACCTGTCAAATAACTGGAGAGCGTGGTTAGTGTCTTTAACATAGGAGGGCAGGGACTCAACAAGGGTCTCATGAGGCCATCCAAAATGCGGAGATGTGGGATGTGGGGCAGGAGCAGGCAGACACTATGGGACGACCGGGTTACCTGTTTTGTGGATTTTGGGAAGAAGATAAAACCTAGATGTCTGGGGATGCTTGACTATGAGTCTCTTAGCAGAAGCAGGAGCTCATTATTTTCAATAGCAGAGGTGATGGTGGTGGTGACCTCCGTCTGATAGTCAGCAGTGGGGTCCTGTGGAAGAGAAGAATAAAACCTGGTGTCGGAGAGTTGCTGTGTGGCTTCCATGATGTATAGCTCCTTTTGCCAGACCACAACAGCACCTCCCTTATCAGCTGGTTTAATAATGTCATTCCTACATTGTAGAGATCTGAGGGCTGCAAGCTCACCAGGTGTCAGGTTGGAATGGTTGTGTCTGCAATGAAGATTAAAGTTAGTGGTGTTTTCCATGCATTGGTTAACAAAATAATCAACAGCAGCAAAACGTCCTGGAGGGGGTGTCCATGCACTTCACTGGGGATTGATGTCATTGATAGTTCTGGTGATACCATCATCATCTGTGGGAAGAGGAGTCATATTAGAAAAATGAGCTGCAAGGCGATTTCACGATAGAAGCACTGCAGATCAACTTGAACCTGAGGTGCATCAAGATATCTGGGCTGGGCACAAAAAGAGACCTTTGCTAAGGAGTGAGTGCTCATCTTGTGTCAGGGAAGGTCTGGAGAATACAAAATACCAAATTGTTAGGTTGTGTCGGACTCGAGGGCTCATGCTGGTTGTTGATCTGCTGGGTGAGAGACTGGAGTTTTGCAGCTTTGGTATCCTTGAGAAACTGAAAGAGAGTGGAGTTAAGGTTTTGGATGCAGTGCTTAATAAAAGGAAGGTTATGTGGAGCCGTTCGCTGCAGGAAATCCTTTTGCCTTTGAATGGTTTTGTCCACAGAGATCAGCTGTGTTTTGATGGAGAGAATGGTGTGCACGATAAGTTTCCTAGAGAAAGTTTTCAAAAGCTTGTTAGTAGAGGAAACTTGTGTCTCAGATCCAAATGAACAAGGATGAAATTTCAAACAGAAACCTTTAGGAATAATACCCAGGTGGTGGCATTTGGAAAGAAACTGTAAGTGACTGCAGAGTTTAGTCTTAGAGCAAATGGCAGAAAATAATTCAAGAGAAGGCTTAGAAATATGAGAAGGGAATGCAGACATAGAAGAAATGAAGGAGCATCGAGAGAATTCAGAAGAGATTTCAGATTAGGCATAGTGGGTCGAGCAAATGTAGCATACAAATTGTAAAAAACAAAGACAAGGCGCCAGTCAGCATGTGGTCTAAAAGCAAAACAAAATGGTTATATTAAATGCATGCTGAAAATAGAAAATAGAGTTAAAAATCTACGTTTCGACCTTAGGTCTTCTTCAGGAAATATCTAAAAGAGAAAAAAAACAAGTTAGTGTAGAGGAGAGGTAAAATGAGAGAGATATATATGTGGAGAAAGAAGAAGGGGGAGGCAAAGGGAGAAGAAGTGATAAATGGTAAGATTAAGAGAGAATCTGTGAAACAAAAAGGTGATGATGGGAAAGATAAAACAATGGGAGAGAAAGAGCTGGGGAAGTTCCCAGGTAAAGACTGATTAACAGGGCCTTGTAAGAAGGCTGAAAGGTGGCAAATGTGTGAGAAGGAGACAGAAATGGAGACATATGGTGAAAATGAAAAATAAATCAGTACAAAAACAAATTGACTTTAGGGAAAAAAAGGGGAGGCTGAAAGATGTTAGTAGAAAATAAGTCTATCATTTAAACCAGAGGGCTGCTGGGAGCCAAGGCGGATGATCAGCTTGGCTTCCATGTTTTTTCTATGGTTAGGATCCCGGAAGCCCTGCTGAAGGACACAAACAGAAAGGTCATTGACATTGTGGTCCCTGGAGATAAAGTGGGATACCATGGGTTTAGCAGTGTCACCATTCCTGACCGCTCTGTAATGTTCCCTGAAACGGTCAGCAAGACGCCTACCAGTTTCTCTGATGTAAATAGCTGAACACCTCCTGCAAAGAATACAGTACACCACATTAGTGGAGGTGCATGAGAACTCCTTGGTGATGTGAAAAACACCTGTAGGCCCCCGAATCTCAGTTACACTGGAAATAAATTTGCAGGTGTAGCAGCGAGCCCTGTTGCAAGGTTTGGTACCTGGGGGGGAGGAACTGTTAGGAGTGGGTAGGCTGCTTTTTACCAGGAGACTGCGCAGGTTAGGTGGCCGGCGGTAGGAGGCAATAGGTGGTTCTGTAAAGGAAGCACCAATGTTAGGGTCAGTTTGCAAAATGGGAAAGTTACTAGTGATGATCCTGTGAAGAGAAGGTGTGCTCTGATGGAAAGGAAGAACTAGTGGAATTGCACTGTTGTTCTTGTGTGACAGTATCCCTCCCATGGGGGTCAAGGTTACGGGCATGTTACTGACCCGGGAGAGTGCTCTGTCCACTGTGCTTTTAGGGTATCCCTGTTGATAAAAAAACTATGCATTATTTGGGTCTGCTCAGCAAAATCATCCTTCACTGCATAACCTGCAAGTCTAAGAAACTGTGAATAAGGCAGGCCATTCTTGACATGTTTAGGATGGAAGGAGCTATGGAGGAGGAAACTGTGAGAGTCAGTGGGTTTGTAATAGACTGATGTCTTCAGACCAGTGTTCTGGACTGAGAGCTGGATATCCAGGAAAGGCAGTGTAGAGGAGGATACTTCAACAGTGTACTGAAGGGAAGGATGAGCCGTGGTGAACTTGTCAAGGAAGACTTGGAGGGTCTCCCTGGAGCAGGAGGTGGCCCCCACACAGTCATCAATGTAGCGTTTGTAGAGTTCAGGCACAGTCCTGTGAATGAGAGAAAAACATTCCTCCACCCAACCCACAAACAGATTAGCAAAGCTGGGACCCATCTTGGTACCCATGGCAACTCCACTGACCTGCTGAAAAACTGTTATTAAAAGAAAAGCATTGAGTGTTAGAACCAGTTCTGCCAGACGAGTTAGTGTGTGTGGGTGGCTGCTGGACTTCCCGCTTGTTCAAGAAATGCTGCAAAGCTGTCAGACCATCATCATGGGGATCACTGTGTAAAGAGATTTGATGTCCATGGTGAAGATAAACTGATGAGAGTCACTAAATCTGAACCTGTCAAATAACTGGAGAGCATGGTTAGTGTCTTTAACATAGGAGGGCAGGGACTCAACAAGGGTCTCATGAGGCCATCCAAAATGCGGAGATGTGGGATGGGGCAGGAGCAGGCAGACACTATGGGACACCCGGTTACCTGTTTTGTGGATTTTGGGAAGAAGATAAAACCTAGATGTCTGGGGATGCTGGACTATGAGTCTCTTAGCAGAAGCAGGGAGCTCATTGTTTTCAATAGCAGAGGTGATGGTGGTGGTGACCTCCGTCTGATAGTCAGCAGTGGGGTCCTGTGGAAGAGAAGAATAGAACCTGGTGTCGGAGAGTTGCTGTGTGGCTTCCGTGATGTATAGCTCCTTTTGCCAGACCACAACAGCACCTCCCTTATCAGCTGGTTTAATAACAATGTCATTCCTACATTGTAGAGATCTGAGGGCTGCAAGCTCACCAGGTGTCAGGTTGGAATGGTTGTGTCTGCAATGAAGATTAAAGTTAGTGGTGTTTTCCATGCATTGGTTAACAAAATAATCAACAGCAGCAAAACGTCCTGGAGGGGGTGTCCATGCACTTCACTGGGGATTGATGTCATTGATAGTTCTGGTGGTACCGTCATCATCTGTGTGGAAGAGGAGTCATATTAGAAAAATGAGCTGCAAGGCGTACTCTACGATAGAAGCACTGCAGATCAACTTGAACCTGAGGTGCATCAAGATATCTGGGCGTGGGCACAAAAGAGAGACCTTTGCTAAGGAGTGAGTGCTCATCTTGTGTCAGAGGAAGGTCTGGAGGAATACAAAATACCAAATTGTTAGTTGTGTCGGACTCGAGGGCTCATGCTGGTTGTTGATCTGCTGGGTGAGAGACTGGAGTTTTGCAGCTTTGGTATCCTTGAGAAACTGAAAGAGAGTGGAGTTAAGGTTTTGGATGCAGTGCTTAATAAAAGGAAGGTTATGTGGAGCCGTTCGCTGCAGGAAATCATTTTGCCTTTGAATGGTTTTGTCCACAGAGATCAGCTGTGTTTTGATGGAGAGAATGGTGTGCACTATAAGTTTCCTAGAGAAAGTTTATTCTGTATTTATGCTTTGGCTTTGGAAAAGCACATTATAAATAAATTTGATTTGATTATAAATTTGATACAGTACTAAGAGTAAGTACAGTGCATAAAATATGCATAAGTACACACAGAGAAAGCTAGCAGTTACAGCTCCATTTGAATTGATATAAATTTTACTTGAAGAAGTCAGAGATTTTACTCTGACTTGTTGTTTCTTGCAATAAGGAGCAGAAACCCTCTCGGCAGTAGAGAGCGCACTCCAACCGGCTCCACATTGGCATTCTGCTCCATGGCTCTTCTCAAAGTCAGCAGTGCATTAGTAACATCATCTACTGTTTCTATCACCTCTGACTCCTCATCATCCTCGTCAGCGCCGTCTTCCGCTTCCACATCATCGGTGCTCATACTGCCCGCGACCTCGCTGACGTCATCATATAGTAGTTCCTCCTCCCCGTCGCCTAGGATACACAGTTTGTGGAACTCCTCGGCTGTCATTCCATCGGGAGTTGACACACTCTCCTCAATCTCTGCAGTCAGGTCTAGTTCGGCAGATGTTGCATTTGAAGGACCTCTCCTGGGTCATTATATATAAGTTTTTAACAGCGGCACACTGGATACATTTGCTACTGATTGTTCCTTTCAAATGACATTTAAACCATGCCGCCGATTAAACGCTGTTTCCTTTACTTAACATTTGAAACCGGAGGCTTCATTACGTCATGATTTCCGGGTTTACAGCAGTCATGTGTCCGAGGAGCTTGGAAAGCATTGCAGACAACCACAAGGTAATTATTAACTAACTAAATAAATTTATGACAACTTTATCAAATGTTTATGTGCTGTATAATGTTGTATGAAGGCGACTTAGTAGGACCACTAGTAATCACTACAGAGAGCACAGCTTCAGTCGTTTATATGGGAAAGCAAAGGTTTAGAAAAGTAGGACGTATAATGCTGCAGTTGCAGGCAATTTCAATATTGTGTAATTATAATTTACAATAACCGCTAAGAAACAGTTTAACATTACTGCACTGGGTTTCTTATGCGCTGTAGTGTGCCTTTAGCTTTCATTGCGTTTCACGGTTTTGCTTGCGCTGAAGTGCTTGCGCTGTATTGCTTGTGCTGACACGACATGATACCTGTCTCACTCTCCTAAAATAACTAACAGGATCTACAACTGTAACAATTTCTTGCACAGAGTTGCCCTGTTTGTTATTATGTGCCATTATACATTGACGACATTTACTGACATCACACAATCTTATAGTAGTTCCATGAACTGAACATAAGACCCAACTTCTTGTTTGCTCAGCTGTGACTAGAAACTTGCACAAATGGCTGAAAGTGATCCTAGCGGCAATTGCTGTTATACTGAAGGGCTACTGCATTTGATATGACTGATCGTTTCTTGACCCCAGTTTTTAGGGATGCAGTGGGCAGAACCCTGCAGACTTCTTGTGAGCAAAAAAGAACTCACTCTCTGACTGAACAACAGTTTGGGAGTTGTATGACAGTCACCTCCGTGGTCTGTGAGGCACTCTGCCATCAATGCAGTCTTCTCATAAGCACTATTTTGCTGCTGTCCAGAAGTCCCGTTTGTACTGTTTCCTCACCGCCCATTTTGGCCCAAGTCCCTCATGGTGTTACACTCTCTGTCTGGCCCCACATAACATTTCTTCTTGTAAAGAGGGGCCAGAGGAGCAGAGACATGGAACCACTTGCAGCTGCACGAGAATATGTGAGCTGGCGGTCCATGCATGCACATTAGCATACATCCATTTTCTTGCTGCGATAGCAGTGCATCAGGAGTTCTCCTGGCGCTTCTGGACCCCGAGATCACTTCGTTCGGGTCCGGAGATACAAAGGCCGCGGTGCATAAGCCATGAAACTATTTGTTTATTGAGTGCCAGTGACTGCTCTGAGACTGAACATATACATATATAATAATGAGCTCCTCATGAATATTAATGAACCTTATTCATGAGCAGCTCATTACTATGTATATATTCAGTCCCAGAGCAGTTATTGGTGCTCTTTTAACAAATAGTTTAATGGCTTCTGCACCATAGTCCTTATGTGTCCGGACCCCAACTAAGTGATCTTGGGGTCCAGGAACACTAGGGGAGCTCCTGGTGCGCTGCTAACACAGTGAGAAAATAGATGAACGCCAATACATGTGCGCAGACTGCCAGCTCGCACATTCTTGGTGTGGCTGCAAGCGAGTCCGCATCTCTGCTCCTCAGGCCCCTCTTTCGTGACCTTGGCTTCAGCCCTATTGGCTCTGGCCAGCGTTTGTTTGAAGAGGCAGTAGAATTAGGGTAACAAAATGACTTGTAACTTTTAAGCAAAGTAACTTGGAGATCTAATTTTTGGCATGAGCCTGATTGAGGATATGCTGATCCAAAATTCTGAATTTATTGATGCTCAACATTTTGGCAAGAGTCCCTCATTAATATTATTTCTTTTTAAATACCTCCAAGCCCTGAAAGGTGAAGTCTAATTACCAGATAATTGTTTTCAACATCACGTTTTGTGTAAAATATAAGGTTCCTCAAGCAAATCAAAGCAACTAAAGACATGTTTACGTGACCTGCGCTGCATCGTTGTGAGTGGTGTTGATGATTTGCAGCGGTGCAGAACAGGCCAGGTAAACAGCCTGCTGAGTGTTGCACATCACTTCTTTTTTCACTGCAGCACAATCAGTGTTTTGGTGGGTTTGTATACCCATACAAGAATTTTTTGCTAGCGTGTAAGCACACTGCTCCACCTGCATGGTGCAGCACTGTGGCAGCCCACCCTGCACTATTTTGCCATGGCTCCTCTGCCTTCCTCCCTTGACTCACACCTTGGGGGAAAAATTTCACTTCAGCATAGTGTGAGAGACACTATTTTAAAAGCAAGATCTTTAACATTTTTTTAATTTGTTGGTGACCTTGGAGGGGTGGCGGTTATGGAAGCTGTGGAGACCATCTACAAAGACAGAGGTCACTTTGCAGGGGAAGGAGTTCCCAACATACTGGTACTGTGAAGTCTCCCTTGAAATGGCAGTTACTGGTCTGTTCCCCAAAAAAATAATAATAGTCTCTGAGATAGGCACAAGTGACATCAATCAGCCACTTTCTTTGGCTGTCAGGCTGTGTTTATACTATCATTAGTTACTCGGTATCCTGCAGTGTGTATCCCACCTGATAAAGGTGAGTGAGGCAGCATTAGACCAATGCCATACTATGGCAGAAATACGCTAAAAAAACACAGAAGCCCAGATATTCAAAAGAGTTGAGCCATGCACAATAGGGTTGCGCCTGTGCAAGTCCGAAATTGCGCTATTCTGCGATATTCAGCAGGAGGCAGTTGCGCACCTGAAATCATGCTGAGCAACAGCGCAATGATAATGAAGGCATGCGCAACCAAAGGGGGAGGAACCATGCATAAATGGTGCAGTGTGATATTCAATGACTTGCGCAATGCGCAACAGTGGAGCAAGCGGAAGTTGCGCCATAGCAGAAATGAGCCAAAATAAAAAGGAGCAAGGAAGAGGCACAAGAACGCTACAGGGAAGCCACATGAGGCAGAGGCAGACAGACAGGGCATGTGGCACAAACAGGGCAGGCCAGGGAAAGTGCCACAATGAACAGCCAGGCACAGGGAAGGTGTGGGGAGCCACACAGCACAGAGGCCAGCACAGGCAGTTGTACCTGGTGCAGGGGAGGTAGCAGCCAGGACAGTGGGGGGAATACAGTAACAGCTGCCAGGGGGGTGAACGCAAGCCAGGGACATGGCCAGTGCCACCTTCCACATGGAGGTCGTAATGAGGGGGGTGAGAAGGTGGGTGGCAGGGGGGCATGGCCGTGGAAGGGCCCGTCGGCAGTATGCCCCCAACAGGCAGTACCGAGCCTGCACCAGCTTTGAGCTGTACACAGATACTGAGATTGTGGGCTGGTACTGCCTGAACAGGGCAATTCTGAGGCGGCTCTGTGAGCTGTGCAGTGAAGTGATGCAGGCACCCACACGACGGAGCCATGGCTGTCAGTGGAGACCAAGGTAATGGCCTGCACGTGCTTGCTCGCCACGGGTACCTTCCAGAGACCAACTGGGGACACCACAGGCATAGCCCAGTCGACCACGTCACGCCACCTCACCCAATTCCTCAGCACACTGCTGCCACATGCTGAGGAGTACATCCATTTCCCCAGCACAGTGGCGGAGCACACAGCAAACATACAGGAGTTCCACAGGGTAGCACGTATGCCTCGCATGCTAGGGGCAATAGACTGCACCCATGTGGCCATCCGCACACCACCTGGCCCTGAGGGGGCCGCATACATAAATCGCAAGGGCTATGCCAGCATCAACTGCCAGGTGATGTGCGATGCCAGGGGGCGCATCATCAATGTCTCTGCCATGCACCCTTGGGGAGCACACTATTCTTTCATCTGGCACCAGTCGGCACTGTGCCACAGATTCGAGAGTGGGGACATCCCCACTGGACACCTACTGGGTGAGTATGCAAACCACATTGACAATCATAGGGCCTGGGGGGGCATGGCCAGAGGTGGCATGGGTAATGGCCTACATGGCCTGGGGCAGGGCGATGCTGATCACCAAACTAACCTCCACCCTCTACACACAGGTGACAGTGGATACCCACTCCGTTCCTGGCTGTTCACACCCTACCGGTGGCCCGCAACCCCATCGCAGTAACGCTACAATGAGGCACACGCCACCACACGTAATGTCATCGAGCGGGTGTTCGGGATGCTGAAGGCACATTTCCGTTGCCTGGACACCTCTGGCAGTGCCCTACAGTACAGCCCCTCAAAGGCCTGTCAGATATTCCTGGCCTTTTGCATCCTGCACAACATAGCCAACAAATGTGGGATAGCTGTACAGGTCATAGAGGGGGACAGCGATGGGGACACCGGTGACGATGGTGATGGGCAGCCCCTCCTTGGCTGACGGGACCCCCAACTGCTCTGGCTGGCACAGCTGCACTGGGACACCATCACGGAGGAGCACTTCAGCCAACCCAGGTAAGTCATGGGGCCATGCGCAACCACCAGTGGCCAAGGCACAACCCACAAACACGCAGGGACCCACATTGGGAGTGCATGCTGACAAGGGAAGTGGCAGGGCACAGAGACACACACACACAGCCAGGGATGGGTAATGATTAACATGCCACGCCGAAGGACACACACACACGCACACACACAACGAAACAAACATGCACAGAGGGCAGAAGGCACACCGACCCAGAACGCATACCCTAGCAACACACATGTCCACAGGCCACCACGCCCACTGCCTGTCCATGTGTGTGTGTCAGATGCTGATCACCATTGCACATTGGTGTACAGCGCAATGCAGGCATCATCATGCACACGCAACTGTGGACAGCAGCCGCGAGGGTGCGCAGGTGGACTGTGTGTCTGTGTGCAGGGCCAGGTACCCACCCGTGCACTACCCATTGGCACACACAATGCACACAGGGCAGCACCAGACAGTAGCCACGCTGGGAGACAGGTCAGTCCCGTGACACAGTGCCATGGCCACCACGGATGCTTGGGCGGCCCTGCCGAGACCTGACAGCACTGGCAGGCTGACCACTGGCCTCATGGGGTGGCACCGATGGTCCCCCAAGGGTTCCACTGTGTGAACACGACCATGCCCACGCAGGGGTCTGCAGCACACCGAACATGCCTGCACCAGGAGTGCTCAGTATTCCCACAGCTGAACATGGCGTCGATGGGGTGGGATTCGCATGATGCCTGGAACGGGGGGTGGATGGTGTACTGCGTGGTGTCCACAATGCATGGGCACCTGACTGTGTGCCCATTGTGGCCACGACAGCAATGAGCACCTGTGCATGCCTGTCAGTGGCAGCGGTCACATCCTCCTGCAAACGGTCCATCCGTGCCATGATCATTTTGGCATCCCTGCTGTGACGCTTCTCTGCCCACTCCAGAGACACATGCAGTGCATCCACGGATGTCGCAAGCCACATCTGCTGCTGGACCGATGTTCGCAGTAGGCAGGTGTGCTCGTCCAAGAGGTCATCAGCCTCCTCAGCATCCTGTCCCTCAGGGTATGCAAGGGCCTGATGTTCAGCACCCCTTGAGGGTGGGTGCAGTGCACCAGGACCGGGTCTGGACATGTCCACAGGCGGTGCACAGATGCCACCGCTGAACCCTGTACCCCCAAGCCCAGTGGGTGACTGCCAATGCTGCCCCTCTGGCTGCCGTACCCCAGGGCTCAGTGGTGACACCGCAGTGGCCGCAGCAGTCCCACTGTCCTGAACAGACACCAGTGCTGCCCCACTGGTGCTGACAGGCACAGCCTGGGACTGTGCTGACACGCAGGCCTCCACAGCGGCACCATCCACAGCCATGGGCGCGAACTGCCCTGCTGTGTGTCCATCCTGTGGCACACACGTGTCACTGCCCAAGACAGTCATGTCATCATCACTGGTGCCGGACTCTGCCCCGGCCACAGCCACAGCGTGCTGGCATCCGTGGACACCAGCACACTGGGACACAGGCAGGGCTTCCTCCACACATCTCAATGACATCAGTGTGGACAGCCAGGCAGCTCCACTGTCGTACTGATCCACAAATACCTGTGGAGGTGGATTGTCCCACCTCCGACTCCATCCAGCTGTCCGCAGTGGACAGGCCCACCACCACCAACCCATGCAGACGCTCAGGATCTGACAGGGAAAGCAAAGTCACGTTACTGCATGTGATCTACCCTGCCCCTCCCCAGACAGACCATGACTTACCATGCAGTGATGGGCAACCACCCGTCTGGAAGCCACCACCCGGAACACCCTCAATGGCACTTCGGTGCATGCTTCCAGCAAGACTGTGCTTCGCTGGGGTGAGCTGTACCACCTCTGGCTGTCCCCCACCTGTTGCAGCACATGCTGCCCTGATGGCAGCCACCTTCTCCTTTACCCTCCTCCTGTCTGTGCCCATCTTCTTCTTACACTCCTGCACAGCGCTGGTGGCTGCCATGCAGGTTCGCGGCACGTGCCACCTCCTTCCATGCAGCAGCACGGGCCTGTGGGGTGCCCTGCCGTCCACTGAGCAGTGGCTCCTGATCCATGTAGGCCTCGAAAAGGGCCTCAGTTTTGGCCTTTGTAAAATTCAGCCTCCTCCTCCTCCCACCACTGTTGTCCTCCTCTCCAACAACGTGCTCGGTCATTATGTAGCCTGTAAGAATGGCAGTTGTTACCTATGACTGTGCAGTCCCATGCATGTCCCTGAATCCACAGTCCACACTCCCAAACAGCATGCAACTCACCAATAAACTGCAGTAACCGACTATGGCCACTGCAGCACATTGTCGCACCTTTATAGCGCAATCCATGCAAATAAGGCGAGGAGCAACTTTAATTAGATGCAAATTGCAGTGCTGGCCATTGAATGGCTGATCGGATGATTTGCATATGACGGCTGAATATCATGCTGTTGCGCTTTGCTCAATTGTGTTAAACGTGCTGAGCCAATGGCGCAGTTCTGTGGCATGCGTAGTACACCTCACTGCGCATGCCCGGGTTGCTGATGCAGGCGTCTGCCATGCTGATGACATGCTGTGCGCAGTAGGCAATGCAGGGCATGGCCACCATTGTGCCAGTGGCGCTATAGCGATGGTCACTACATGGCGCTGTGGCACTGGGCCTTCATAGGTCCAGTGGCCCAACTGCCCTATAGTTCGCTGTGGCGCTGGCACACAGACAGCCAATCACCCTACACGCATTATAATCTGATGGCGCTGTGCCTGGCCTTGCGCCAGAGACCCTTGACCCTGTGCCCGACCTTTGCCCCATGGCACCATGCGTCAGGCATAGGTGCACCTCTATCGCACTGTTCGGTAACAGCACGATAGGTAATGGCAGCGCTGAACCGTGCAGCATCTGTACGTGGGGAGCCGTGCTGCAGAGCGCCATATTGCCTACTATAGCTGTTGGAATGGCGCATAGACAAGCTGCTCCATGGATGGCCATTGAGCTGGCCAATCTGGTGGCCATAGTTGAGCCACACCATGGGCCTCTCTTCGGGGAGGCCCCCCTGGACAGGGCAAGGACCCAGGTGTGGCAGGAGGTGGCCACTGCCCTGGATGAGGCAACAGGCCGGGGGCGTTTGGCTGAGCAGTGCAGGCACCACTATGGTGACCTGCGCAGGAGGGAACCGGAGCTACTGGCCCGACTGCAGTCACGTGCCAGGAGGGGCATGGTGCCACATCCAGGTAGGGGTTCTGTCAACACACTTTTATCGTCCATATGAGTCACAGTGTTGTATGTGTCCAGCACATAGGGGAGGGACTGTATGGGGTTGGCCGTGAGGTGTTCACAGGGTGTGGGGTGGGTGGGTCTGGCTGGGAGGGCACACACCTTGGGGCAGGGGGACTTTGCTTTGGGCATGTACTGATGTTCTCTCCTTTTTTCCCCACAGGCCCGGACGAAATATGCAGGGTGCGGGCAGAGTGGCGGAGGGGTGTTGAAACCACAGGCAGGCGGGCCGAGGACCAGCAAAGCCCACCTGACCGGCCCGATGAGGGTGAGTGCCAGACCTCCATGTTTAGTATTGCATGCTGTGTGACAGGGTGGGCAGCGGGGCATGGCCACCATTCATTGACATCACTGCCGTGCACGCCACTTGTTACAGTCAACACTGTCCAGTGGCAATGCATGTCTGGGTGTGCGTCACTGGTGGTCCATGCGTGCACCAGGTGCATGTCTGTGCCACTGCCTCTGCACCACATAGCTATGTCACTAAATGGCCACGGTGGTGCTGTGCGTGACTTGGCCGGTGGGTGTGTGCAGCGTTCCGCATGGCTGTATGCGCCTGGGTGGGCAGGTCCTGTGGACGTGATCACTACAAGTGGTCACACATCATCACAGTGGTATGTCCCATGGCTGTATGCCATGCACAGTGGGCGGGCTGTATGGGGTTGTGCATTCACACCTACTGACTGTGCTCCCTTGTCCTAGGTACGAGACATCTCAGGGAAATACGGGACACCATGAGGGAGCTCCTGAATCTGGCCCGCGAGTCGGTGGCGATACTAAGGAGGCTGGACGCGATGGGGGTGCTGCTGCCAGAGCCAGGAACGTCAGTCACTATAACAGTCCCTTGGTCCCTGACTTCCCCTACCCCTCTGGACCCACCCTCACACTCCTCCTATCCCATCCCATTTGTCCACCCCTTCCCCCTGCCCACCCCCACCTTGTTTGTGTCCCCCACCCCAAGCTTGTAAATAGTTATTCTTATTGTACATAGTTAAGTTTTATATTTTTACAATACATTTGAATTTTATATGAATACCGTGGTGGTCTCTGATTTGCAGCGGCTATAGGTGCTCAGCTGCAGTGGTGTGCATGGCATCAGGAGTGGTGCAGTCATTGGTATGTGTGTGTGTCCGTGTGGAAGTGACTATGGTGTGGGGGGTAGATATCAGTCAGTGTCTGTGGTGTGTGTGTTGTGCCCTGTGCACTGGATGACTGTGTGCAGTGGTCCATGGCGCGTGCTCTGTGTCCATGGCACACCCATCAGCCCGTCCATGGCCTGTGCAGCCTACACACATGCCTGTCTGTGACCTGCACGGTCCGCTGGCATGTCAGTGGTGGCATTCCCTGCAGGGCGGACACTGTACCCATCACTTTGCTGGGTTGCCCATGTCACTGGTGTGGTGCATGCCTGGCTCAGGTGGCACTGTGGGTGACACGGTCATTATCCCATCTCCATGCTGTGGCTTGTGTGTGTTGCAGGGGATGTGCCCCACTGTCTGTGGCTTGTGCTTCGGGTGACTACTGGTGGTGTATGGGTCCTCGGTGCCTGCGCAGGGTGGCTGGCACTCCAGTGCCATGGTGGACTGCAGGTTGTGTGTACACGGCTTACATGGGCCCACAATGGGGGCTTGGTTGCCCTTCCACTGTGTCCCTGTGTTGTTGTGCCCTTGGGTATGGGTGGGTGTCTGTCCATACCCTGTGTGGCATCCGGTGTGGTGCATGCTTCTACGCACCACTGTGGGTGTCTGTGCTGGCTGTTGTGACCAGTGGTGGGCCGGGGTGTGTCACTGGAATGCTGTGCAGGGCGCTGTACCACTGGTGGTGGTATCAAGGACACGACCATCCCATATGGGGTACCTCTTGTGCCAATGCATGGTCGGTCTCTCAGCAGTACCTCGGGGGACTGTGTGTGGTGGCACTGTGTCTGCCGTTGTTGCATTGCCGTGTGCTGCAACCTGCTGATGGGTGCTTGTGGTGGGGCTGGCTTGCATGGTTCTGTGGTGCACAGGGTTGCATTGAAACAGTGGAGGTGGTGGCATGCATGGTGTTTCCTGCAGTGGTGGTCACTGCTCATGGGGGGGTGTCTGGGGTCACGGTGCAGGGTGTGCTGTGCACTGGGGTGATGGTGTGGCACAGGGTGGTCTGCCCTCCTTGTGTGCCAGTCACAGCTTGCTGGTAGGTGTGATGGGCACCATGGCCAAGCTGTGGGTTGGTTGCTTGTCTCCATGGACCAGTGGTTATTCCAGCCCTCTCCCGGTTGTGCTGTGCTTGGGGTGGGAGGGGACAATGTCTGTTCTGCTGTGTGTTCCTGTGCCCATCTGTGGCATGGGTGATGGGCCCCTACCTCCCTGATTGTGCAGTTACATTGCTCTGCAGCTGGGGGGTTCTCTGGTTGCGTTATGGCACCTCTGGACTGCTCAGCTGAACATCCCTTATTGTGCTATAGAGCACCAGATCTGCTCAGCTTCCCCTCCCTAATTGCGCTGTGGCGGGTAGTGCGATATTCAGTCGTTTGCTGTAGGTGCATTTTGGCCTGCTCCTTTTTTGAATATCGCGTCTCTTGCGCATGGGCACAATAGACTTGCGCTTGCTCCTGCTATTGCACACTTTTTGGGCGCAGCTTGAATATCTGGGCCAGGAAGTCAGTTTGAACCACAGACTGACCCTGCAATGGTGCACATTGCTGACTGTGTAAATGGCTGTCATAAGCAATGTGGGCTGAGTGATGACAATATGGAGGAGACCACAATGCAACAAAAGTAGTGTTCACACTACCTACTGTACCCCATTCCCATTTGAGTTGCAGTGCAGGCTGCTCCATTCACACTGCAGCGATGCTGCTTCTGTTCACACATCAGCCCCTACATTGGTGCGACTGTCCTTTCGGCATTTCGGGCGAACTTCTTGGGGGGGAAGGGTCTGATGACAGTATGCTGCTGTATGTGGATAATCTGCTGCTATAATTTTTAATAAATATAATAGATCCATATACCTTCAGCTTCAAGAGTAGCACTCAGGGTTGCTTCACCCTTAATAATACACTATGCATGTTACAAAATGGTGAAAATGTTTGCTGGCATGTCAAAAAAAAGTAGAGCAACAGCACCTCGAGGCTGTCCCTGACTCTACCTGCATCCCGGAATGTATGTTGATGTATTAGATTTATTAAAACATTATAGCAGCAGGTGAACCGGGCAGACTGGGTGGGTCCAGCTGATCGGAGGTTTACCGTGGGGTGCTGCAGCCCTGCACTGTTGCAGGCGGAGCAGCATGTTCACACGCTTGCAAAAAAAATGCCTGCAGCAGTACACCATCCCACCAAAAGAGGGATCATGGGGGCCAGCCCAGTGGCATGGAGGACTGAGGCATCCATGCCTTACCTCCTGCCACGCCGGCAAGCTATGTTCACGGTGCGAGTGGGACATCGGGAGTCGGCTGGGAAGGGAGAGGATTGAGTGTCCGGAGGACAGCTCTCTTCTCCTGAGGAGGGGTAGGGATGGTGTCCGCTGCTTGTCTGGCCGCTAACAGTGGCTGGGGGCTGGTGCAATGGACCCACAGATGAAGGGGGTGGATGCGGGGCAGACGCCCAGCATGCCATGTACAGAAGCGTGCATGGCTCAGCCATTGGCGTCATTGCACGCCACCGCACTGCACTTGGGGAACGGGAAGAAAAGAGAGGAAAAATCCTGACTGGTGACATGCTGCCAGCCCCTCACAGACACCGCAGCTGGCCAGCTGGCACCTCGTGAAAGAGCCAGAGGTGAGTTCTGTGGATGCTGGGGTGATGGGGCTGGGGGGGGGGCGCCGGTCGGGAGGGTGAGAAAGACAGAAGGAAAAATAAATAAATGGGGATCACGGTTCACCACAGTGGAGCGAAGTACAACACTCCATTAGCCTTTTTACATGACCTGTTGTGCACTGGAGCAACTCATCTCCACCATTCGCAACAATACAGAACAGATCGTGTGAATGGGGCTGAAGTCGGTAGTGTAATCAGGCATTAATTCTGACCAAATCTAAAACCGTTGGAGAATTCAAGAATGCATGGGACAGACATAAGGCAATTTTTCTGTGGGGTAGGAAGAAATAGGCTGTTGGTTAACTAGGATCTGCAGCTTATCCTATAGGTAGGGAAATGGGCAGACTTGGTGAGCCAAGCGGTTTTTATCTGCCATTAAAGTATATGTTTCTATGTTTCTATGCTGGGTTCTACACTGTATCCACATTTTCATCTTGCCTGCTTCTACAGGAATTGTTGACTCTGAGAGCTGTTTGCAATCATTTATAGCAGTGTGTCTTATATATACCCACAATCCCTAGCGACTCTGAAGCATGAGTGCCACAAAGCAGGTGTATGGTATCTAACTCAGTGGCATCTGGGGGCAGGAGTTAAAAGATCCTAGAAGGATTGCAGAGTGGGTTCCTTACTTAGGGCATCACAGAACCCACCAGGCAGGGGTAATCCTAGATCTAGTGCTCACAAATGGGAAGCACGTACAAGACATAATGGTCAGGGAGCACCTGGGTAGTAGTGATCATTGCAGGGTGTGGTTCTGATTGGATATGGGCAGGGAAAACATCCCCACTAAGACCAAAATCCTGGGTTTTAGGAGGGTGGACCTCAGGAAGATGGCAAGGTGCTTAAGAGGCACCTGGTGGGCATCAGAGCAGATATGGGGTGGACCAAAAATTATCCATATGAACATACGAAGAAGCCAGCAGAAGACAATCATTTGGTCTACCAAGTCTGCTCATATTGCAGGGATCACAGCTTGAGCTAATGTCCCAGCACTTCCTCCCCACTCCTCCCATCCTCCCTACCCATGATCCTTATCTTCCCCCATGCCTATCCCAGCCTCTCTTAAAGCTGCCCACTGTATTCAATGAGATGACCTCTTCTGGCAGCGCATTCTTAGTGTCCACCACCCACTCTGTGAAGAAGTGCTTCCTGACCTCCCTCCTAAACCTCCCACTCTCCAGCTTAAGACTATGCCCCCTCATGTTATGGTTGCCACTCAGCTTAAAGAGACTTTCCTTATCAACCTTATTTATCCCTTTCAAGTACTTGAAGGTCCCAATCATGTCTCCTCTCTCTCTCTCTCCTGTCTTCCAGGGAGTACATGTTCAGTGCCCTCAACCTCTCCTCATATGCCTTACCCTGCTGACCCACTATCATCTTTGTAGCCCTCCTCTGGACCTTTTTCAGCAGGTTAATGTCCTTTTTGAGGTGTGGGCACCAGTACTGAACTCCATACTCTAGATGCGGGCTTACCAGTGACCTGTACAAGGGCAGCACAACCTCCTCTCTCCTACTACTGATCCCCCTAGATATGCATCCCAGCATATTGTTGCCTTTGTTGCTGCTTTCTTGCACTGCATGGAGTGCAGGTCACTAGTGATCATCACTCCCAGGTCCTTCTCCTCCTCTGATGCAGATATTCGGACTCCACTCAGGTAGTACTCTGTACTGGGATTATTGGCTCCATTATGCATAACTTTGCATTTCTTGGCATTGAAGCCAAGCTGACAGATCATGGACCACCTCACCAGCTTTTCCAGCTCTTCCTGTAGATCCTGTATCCCTCCAGCTGTGTCCACTTTCCTGCAGAGCTTGGTGTCATCCATGAATAGGCACATTTTGCCCTTAATACCATCCCCAATGTCATTGATGAAGACATTGAACAACACCGGCCCCAGCACTGAGCCCTGCGGGACCCCACTGGTTATCTCTCTGGTGCCAGATAACTCTCCCTCCACAACCACCTTCTAGGTTCTGTCCCTCTGCCAGTTTTCCACCCATCTGGCCATCTTTTCCCCAACCCCGAGATCCACCAACTTCCTGATCAACCTTTTGTGGGGCACACAGTCAAAAGCCTTGCTGAAATCAAAATAGAGACTGTCTACAGCTTGGCCCCTGTCTACTGTCTTAGTGACATAGTCAAAGAAGTCAATCAGATTTGTTTGACACGATCTCCCCTCCATGAACCCATGCTGCCTTGCATCCTGGAGACCATGCTCCTTGAGATAGTCCACCAAACTTTCCTTTAGTGTGGTCTTCATGAGCTTGCCCACAGTGGAGGTCAGACTGACTGGTCTGTAATTCCCTGGGTCATCCTTGGGACTACATTTGTGGAGGGGCACTACATGTGCTGTTCTCCAGTCCTGCGGTACCACGCCTGACTCTAGTGAACTATTAAATAGGTCTGCCAGTGGCCCTGCCAGCTCCTCAGCCAGTTTCTTTAGTATACTTGGATGTACTCTGTCCAGGTCTGGTGATTTGGCCACCTTCAATGCCAGCAGCCCCTCCCTCACTCTATAGAAACATAGAAACATAGAAGTTGATGGCAGATAAGGACCGCAAGGCCCATCCAGTCTGCCCATTTCTTTTTCTACCTTATAAATGTGCCATCGGCCTTTGCTCTGTCAGTGGCCTATCTATTCATAGTCATTTGTATTGCTCCCTTATGCCTATCCCATGCCTGTTTGAAGCCCTGCACTGTATTCATAGCCACCACTTCTTGTGGTAAGCCATTCCATGCATCCACCACCCTTTCTGTGAAAAGAATTTCACATTCCCTTAATCGGCCTCCTCTAATCTCATGCTGTGTCCTCTTGTCCTGCTATTTTTCTTATATTTAAACATATTAGACTCTTTCACCTTGTTTATGCCCTTAAGGTGTTTGAATGCCTCGATCATATCACCTCTCTCCCTCCTTTGCTCAAGGGTATACATATTGAGCTCCTTTAATCTGTCCTCATATGTCTTCTGATGCAGTCCCTGCACCATTTTGGTTGCCCTTCTCTGGACTGCCTCAATTTGGTTAATGTCCTTGTGAAGGTGTGGCCTCCAATACTGCACGCAGTACTCCAGATGGGGCCTAACCAGTGTCTTGTACAGAGGGATTATTACCTCCCTCTTACGACTTGTGATACCCCTACTAATACACCCTAACACCCCCCTAGCCTTACCTACTGCTTTAGAGGTCTGCTTGGATGATTTTAGGTCATCAGTGATGATGATGCCCAAGTCTCTTTCTTCCTTTGTGACTGCTAGCAACTCCCTCCCAGCCTATAGGTGGCTCCAGGGTTTCTTCCCTATGTGCATGATTTTGCACTTCTTTGCATTAAATCCAGTTGCCACTCTTCTGCCATTCTGCTAGTTTATCCAGATCTCTTCTCATTCTTGCCCACCCCATCTGGATCATCTACTGTGTTGCAGATCTTGGTGTCATCTGAAAACAGACAAGCCTTACCCTCTAGTCCATCTGCAAGGTCACTAATGAAGAGTTGAAGAGGACTGGCCCCAGGACTGATCCCTGAGGTACCCACTTGTGACTTGCATCTCTTCTGACTGTATACCATTTACCACCACTCTCTGTTTTCTGCCCGTCAACCAGTTTGCCACCCAGTTGACCAACTGACCCACCCCTAGCCTACCCAGCTTATTTATCAATCTTCTATGTGGAACAGTGTCCAAAGCTTTGCTGAAGTCAAGGTAGGCGACATCAACTGCTCCCCCTTGGTCCACCACTCTGGTTACCCAGTCAAAGAAATCTATGAGATTAGTTTGACAGGACCTTCCTTTTGTAAACCCATGCTGTCTTGGATCCTGTGCCCTATGGATTCCAGGTGTTGCACTATCCTTTCCTTAAGGAGTGCCTCCATAATCTTGCCCACTACTGAGGTAAGACTGACTGGTCTGTAGTTCCCTGCCTCCTCCCTGCTACCACTCTTGTGGAGCGGGATCACATGAGTCCTTCTCCAGTCTTCTGGGACCTCTCCTGTGCTCAGAGACTCACTAAACAATTCTGCTAATGGCTCTGCTAGTTCCTCCTTTAGCTCCTTAAGTACCCTGGGATGTATGCCATCAGGTTCCATTGCCTTATCCACCCTGAGCTTAGAAAGCTCTTGTAGGACCCTTTCTTTTGTGAAGGGAGTAGTGCTCACCTCCCTCCCCTGTGTCCATGATGCTGAGCTGTGAGCCCTGCCCTACCTTCTCTTCAGTAAATACTGAGCAAAAGTATCTATTTAGGATAGATGCCTTTACAGTGTCCTCCTCCTCACATGCTCCCTTTTCTCCATTAAGCTTAGCAATACCCCCTCTGGACTTTCTCCTTTCACTAATGTATCTATAGAAAGTCTTGTCACCTTCTTTTACTGTTCGTGCTAGTGTTTCCTCAGTTTGGGACTTTGCCTGCCTTACTGCCTTACCTGCTTCCCTTAGGGCAGTTTGGTATGCCTCCTATCTTCATCCGCTGTGTTCCCTTATATATTTCCTGAAGGCCAGCCTTTTGGCTCTGACCTTTCTGCTTGATTTGAGAACCAAAGAGGTTTCCTTTTCTTTTGTGCACTCCTTTTCTGTCTAACACAATGGGATGTTGCTCAAGCATTGCATCCTTAATGCTTGCCCACTTTGCCTGTACCCTCACCTGTGTTTCTTTTGCCAGGGCTAGCTTAACTCTGTTGGCCATCTTATCAAAGTCAGCTCCTCTGAAGTCCCATATTTTGCTTGGAATGGGATGATTTAGATGTAGTAGCCAAATTGAACCACACCATGTGATGGTCACTGGCCCCAGGTGACCTTCTACCTGGAGATCTGTGATCCCTTCTTTGTTAGTCAGTACTAGATCTAGGATAGCCCTGTCTCTTGTGGGTTGCTGTACCAGTTGTTTGAGGCCCTCCCTGCAGGGAATCCACTATGAGTCTAGTTCTGGCAGATGTTCCTGCTGGTATTGACCAATCTGTATCCGGTATGTTGAAGTCTCCCATTATCAGAACCTCCTTTAGCTGTCATGTTTTGTATATCTTCTAACAGTAATGTGTCTATGTCCTCCCTCTGGTCTGGGGCCTGTAGACAACCCAGTTCTTATGGCTGTCCCATTTCCTGTTTCTAGGGTGACCCACAGTTCTTCTGGCTCCTTATGTGTATTCTGAATTTCTGTAGCTTTGATATTTTCATTAACATACAGGGCCTCCTCCCCTTTTGCACCTCGGTTTCTTCTGAACAATACATAGCCAGGTACTGAAGTCTCCCAAGTGTGGTTACTGGTAAACCACGTCTCACTAATTGCTACTATGTCCAGTTTAGCCTCTGACATTATTGCCTGCAGGTCTGGGATCTTATTTCCCAGGCTGTGAGCATTTGTGTACATGATTTTCCATTGGCCAGATTTTGGTGTGTTAGTTGTTGGGTGAAGTTTGGCATTACCCCTTTGCGTCATATGGGGAGACAAACCTTTTTTCCTCCTTTATCACTACATCTGTGCCCCCCCATTCCTCCTTTCCCTCCTGAAGGCACTGGTCCATCCTTCTTCCTGGTGAAGATGGAACAGAAGTATTCATTTAGTATCTCTGCTTTTTCCCCATTATCCTCCACCCCTTTCTTAAGCCTAACAATCCCTTCCTTCTTGTCCCTTTCCTCACTTATATAGTGAAAGAAAGTCTCCCCCTTCTTAATTCCTTCAGTTATCTGCAGCTCCTTCTGTGCCTTTGCTCGTCAGACTTCCTTACTTGCCTCACTAGCCAACCTTTGGTAATTTTCCCTATCCACCTCTCTCTTGGTCTTCCTGAATTTTCTATAGGCTAACCTCTTTTCCCTTACTGCCTGGGCAACACCAGAACTGAACCAGCTGGGCGTTTGGCCCTTGTGTTCTTCCCCCTGAGTCTAACGCACTTATCTGTGGCAACCAGTATTCTTTTCTTAATGATGGACCACCTTTGGTCCACTCCCATATCTGCTCTGCTCTGATGCCCGCCAGATGGCTCCTTAGCACTTCGTCCATTTTCCTGAAGTCCACCCTCCTGCAATCCAAGATTTTGGTCTTAGTCGGGATGCTTTCCCCACCCATTTCCAGCTGGAACCACACTATGCAATGGTCACTTCCACCCAGTGGCTCCCTAACCATTATTTCCTGTACATGATCCCCATTTGTGAGCATTAGATCAAGAATTGCCTCAGCTCTTGTTGGTTCAGTGACGTCCATCATTAAGGACAGAATAATGGTTGCCACAGAGGATTATGTTAGGCTCAAGAGGAAGGAAACAAGGGTCAAAGCACCCAGCTGGTTCAATTCTGAGGTTGCCTGGGTGGTAAGTGACAAAAGGTCAGTCTATAGGAGATGGAGACGGACAAAAAAGGGGGCTGGATTGGGAAAATATCCTAAGGCTGGCCAGTGTGGCAAGCAAGGTAGCCAGAGGGCTAAAGCACAAAAAGAACTGCAGATAGCTGAGGGAATTAAGAAGGGGGAGAAGGCCTTCTTTCAGTATAGGAGCAAGAAAAGGGACAAGAAAGACGTGATTCTTAGGCTTTGGAGAGGAAATGAGTGGGTAGAGGAGATTAGGGGAAAGGTGTAGGTACTGAATGAATACTTCCGCTCAGTATTTACCAGGGAAAAGGATGGACTGGTGCCTACAGGGGGGAGAAGAGGAGCAGGGGGGAGGAGAGCATTGATGTGACAATAGAGAGAATGAGGGAGGTGCTGCTGGCATGAGGGCTGAACAAATCCTGTTCAGGCATCCTGTCCAGTACAGGTGACTGCCTCCTCCTGCAAACCGCAGGAACTGCTCTGAACCCAACGGCTATTCTGCGCTGATCCGCCTGCCTCTCGGCCTACAGCCACGCATCCTGTCCAGTACAGGTGACTGCCTCCTCCTGCAAGCGGCAGGAGCTGTTCTGAACCCAACGGCTGTTCTGTGCTGACCCACCTGTCTCTCGGCCTACAACCAGGTACAGATTTGGAAGAGCAGCCCACAGCTACCAACGGGATTCAACTTGGCGCTTTTTGCCTTTCAGGCCATTTGATTAGGCAAAACGCTATTCCCCCTCCTATTATTGGCTCTTGATGCTACCATTCCCGAGCTATCTCTTTTTTGATACAACTGCTTTTATTTATTTATTTTTTTTTTTACATGTCTTCAAATTATACTGCAAAGACACTAGAGGGCAACAACTTTTGGAGGTTGCATTCCTCTTCCCACTGCTGTCCCCCTAAGCACTTCTCGTCCTGGGTCCTTCTTCCCTAAAGCAAATTACTACACCCTAACAAACCATAGTCAGTTACCCTATCGCTGTGCCATAGAGACCACCACAATTATTGGTATTGGAGTGCCCCCCTTATACCGACACTGGGCCACTGCCCCGTTATTACCACTTGCTTGGCATCCACTGTCACGCGGATCACCCAAGCTCCTACTGATCACTCGTACTATCTTACTTCTTAGATTCCTAAACCCTCCCCTCAAGGGTCTTCTTCTCACACCTCCCACCCCTACGAACCACCACCGACTGCCACCCACACTGCCACTACCTCTCTTGCAACCCCCCCCACATACCTCCCTGCAGTCATGTGCCACCATCAACCTCCATGCCAGATCACATTCCTATCTTTTCCAGCAGTTATCACCTTGGCCATCCCTTGTACTACCCGCACTATAACTAGGTGGTAGCTATCCTTGACAATAAGGCAACGATTGTTTGCTCTCCTCAGAGTCTTTGCCATACTCCTACTAATTTCAGGAAATGTTCATCCTAACCTGGGCCCCATCTCGCCCAGCCCTAGCTTATTGCACCACGGACTTAGAATAGCTGCAATGAACATTTGCAGCTTAACTAAAAAGACAGCAGGTCTCCATTGCTGAATACTGCAACATCAGCCAGATGTGCTAGCACTGACAGAAACCTGGCTGTCCAAAAAAACACCTGACTCTTTGGTTGCCCTCCCTGGCTTCACCCTTCACAGAGGCAACAGAATGGGCAAACGTGGTGGGGTGTGTTCTGTGTACGTCCATGACTCCATGATATGCCAAGCCTTTCCAATACCTCCATTAGACCATGGTGCCCAAGCCTTATCATTAAAATTTACTCCAGATCCCCTGTAATTCTTACTGTTGCATGTATCCCCCCAAGAAACCAAGCTCATGCTATACAATCCCTTGCTAACTACATCTCTGCCCCCCCCCCCAAAAAAAAACAGAACACATCATAGTTGGAGACTTTAATGTGAACTGGCTTGCCAGTTCAGCTTCCCCACCAAGGACAACTTCGCTGCACTGGACCTGACCCAGCTGATAAGCCTACTACCACCAGGGTGAACTCCATTAATGGCTCTAGCACCCTGATTGACCTTCTCCTCACCAACCGTCCCCACAGAATCTCTGACCTGGTGGTCCTTCCAGACTCTCTAAGTGATCACTCACCCATCCTCTTTTCCTGGTTGAGTCTTCAGCAGAAACCCAAACCAAACTATATTGCCCGGCATCGTCTCCGACCTGGAGGCCTCACAAAACTAAGAAAATACTTAACTCAATGGGACTGGTCCCCCATCTCCAGGGCCCCTACTATAGATGAAGCCCTTGATTATTTCACCTGTTCTTTTAATAAAGCATGTGACATTTATGCCCCACTAGCAAAAGTGCAATCCAAGAAATGTAATGCCCCCTGGGTCACGCCTGCACTGCTCCAACAGCTAAAGCACATAGATTATCTCTGGTATAAAGCAGTTGCATCCGGCACGCAGGCGGACAGGCAGGCCTATAAAGCGGCTCGTAACAGATGCACTTGGGCCATTAAACAGGCCAAATCTGGCTACTACAAAATGACCCTTGCCTTCTCCTAGGGGAATGCTTGGTTGTTCTGGGACAATACCAAGGAACTCAATGGCAAATCCCGGCTCCACCCCCCCCCCCACTAACTGTCAACAATGTCCCTACCACCGACCCACTGACCATCGCCAACTGCCTCAACTCACCATTCTCTGACCTTAGTGCAGTACTCCCAAATAACTTCTCAACCCCACTCCTGCAACCCCGCCCCAAACACGCAGCATCCCCCTTCCATCTCAGGGTGATCTCTACGAATGAGGAAAGGCTTTTCTCATGAAAGAACTCAGTGGCTCTTGCTATTGCAAAGATTCTTTTGATATGAGAATCCTACATCTAGTATTATATACAGCTCTTTCCCCACTGACTGACCTCATTAACCGCTCCCTAAGTCTGGGGCAGTTCCCAGCAGCCTGGAAGACTGCCACAGTCACCCCAATACTGAAGAGTGGTGACAGCCTCTCCCCCAATAACTACTGTCCCATATCCATTCTCCCACCATTCTCAAAAGCCCTCAAAAAAATTATAGCCACCCAACTCACTGAGTACCTACTTGCTCATAACCTACTTTGCAGGGAGCAGCATGTCTTCAGATCTGGGCATAGTACAACTACGGCTCTCACTGAGTTCTCTAATTTTATTCATTCTGCCCTGGATAGAAAACACCTAGCTGTAGCTGTCTTCATCGACCTGTTAAAGGCCTTTGATACAGTCTTCCACCCCTTACTCTTAAGCAAACTCCGCCACATAGGTCTGTTCCCAAGGACCTGTCTCCTGGTTTACCAGTTACCTCACAGCTAGATCACAATGTGTCAAAATAAACAACACCCTCTCAACCACCCTGCCAGTCCATACTGGGTTTCCCCAGGTCTCCATCCTAGGCCCTCTATTATTCAGCATCTACCTAAACACCTTGCCCAATTCCTGCTCCGGTAACCTACTACTCTATGCGGATGACGCGGTTCTTTTTGCCTCACACCCAGATCCCACAGTATTGCAGTCCTTCCTCTAACACACATTTAACCAGATTGAAAACTGGTTCATAGACCAAAGGCTTGTGGTCAATGTAAAAAAAGACAAAGACTATGCTCTTTGCCCATCGACAGAATAAGGCCAAGAATGCGCAGGTAACAATCCTCTCCCACTCTCTCCTTCCTCTAGAACAGGTCCATACATATAAATACTTGGGCCTTACATTTGATTCCAGCCTCTTCTTCCATTCACACATTGACACTCTATCATCAGCCATAAATGTCCGTATAGGCCTATTGTATCGGCACAAGGATTGCCTACCTCCGGAAGCCCTTAATCTGGCTGTCACCTCCTCAGTCCTCTCCCTAGTCGATTATGGGCTCACTTTCTACTCGGCTGCTGACCACAAAGCCCTTAACAAAATCCACCTTGCCATAAACAAAGCATGCAGACTCCTCACTGGGGCAGACACACGTACCCATACCTGTACCCTATATGCCCGACAAATCTCTTTACCCTGGATGAAAGGCTATTTTATCAAACATGCCTCCTCACAAAGAAAATACACCTGGGGCTTACCCCCTTGGGGGTTTCAGCCTCTCTCCTATCCTCCCATGCCTCGGTGAACACCCGCACTGCCAACTGACAGGTGTGGTCCATCCTGAGGGTTAGAACCCCCTTAGCCCAAAGGTCATTCCCACACAGGGCCCCAGCCTGGTACAATGAACTCCCCTCTGACTTTTTCTCCATCTCCAAATTAGGACTTTTCAAATCAGCCCTCAAAGAGCACATTCTCGCTTCATGGCACTGCCAATGTACCAGCTAGTGCTGGGTCATCTATCTATCATCTTATGGGACCACCCCGCCACTGAGCTCCTACCGATAGGGCTACCAAACATTACCTATTAACAATGCCTCCTTTGGCTGCACTCACAAGATATCTGTCTAATTCTCTACTTCACTGTAAATAGCAAAACTGTTACTCCCTCCCTCTATCAGCTAACTTATTGTTCTCTTGAAAGCTGTAAAATACAGCTCTCTGTAACACGTTTAATGCAATGTATAGCTGATCTTGATTCTGCAATACTGTATAACTAAAAACACTGTAACCTTTAGCTGCCATTCTATGTCTTTATGTATTAAGTGTTTATGTTTGTTTTTCTGACGCAGAGCCTTTGTAAATAAGTCCCTGACTCAAAGGTTATAATCCTAAAGTCTGTTAAATAAAATAAATAAATAAATAAATAAATCACAAGTCCCAGATGGCATACACCCTAGGGTACTGAGGGAGCTGATAGGGGAGGTTGCAGGGCCACTGGTGGACCTGTTCAGTAGTTCACTGTAGTTGGACGAGGTACCACAGGATTGGAGAATGACATGTGGTGCCCCCTCCTTAAGAGCAGTTCTAAGGATGACCCAGGGAATTACAGACCAGTCTAACCTTAGTCATGTGCAAGCTCATGGAGACCATACTTTAGGAAAGGTTAGCATGGTATCTAGAGGTGAATGGTCTCCAAGATGCGAGGCAGCATGGGGTTATGGGAGGGAGACTGTGTCAAACAAACCTGATTGACTTCTTTCACTGGGTCACTTAGACTGCAGACAGGGGCCAGGTGGTGGACATCCTCCATCTGGACTTCAGCAAGGCCTTTGACTCTGTACCCCACAAGAGGTTGATCAGTAAACTGGCAGCTCTCAGGACTAGGAAGAAAATGACCACGCTGGTAGAAAGCTGGCTGAGGGACAGGATTCAGAGGGTGGTGGTGGGGGAGTTATCTGCCACCAGGGAAGTCACCAGTGGGGTCCTGCGAGGTTCAGTGATGGATCCAGTGTTTTTCAATGTCTTCATCAATTCCACTGGGGAGAGTATTAAGGGCCAAAATGTGCCTATTCGTGGATGACACCAAACTCTGTGAGGACGGACAGAGCTGAGGGGTTATAAGACCTGCAGGATTATCTGAAAAAGCTTGAAAGGTGGTCTAGGATTTGGCAGCTCAGCTTCAATGCAAAGAAATGCAAAGTCATGCACATTGCAACGAGGAATCCAAAGATGGAGTACTACTGGGGGGGCAGTAACAGCAACAGAGGAGGAGAAGGATCTCGGGGTGATGATCACTAGCAACTTGAGATACTCCACACAATACAAAACAGCAGCTGCAAGGACAAACAAGATGCTGGAATGCATTGTCAGAAGAATCAGCATTAGCTGAGAGGAGGCGATACTGCCCTTGTACAGGTTGCTGGTGAGGCCACACCTGGAGTGTGGAGTAAGGTATTGGTGCCCACACCTTAAGAAGGACATCAGACTGCTGGCAAAGGTCCAGAGAAGGGCAACAAAGATGATTGTGGGCCAGCAGAGTAAAGCATATGAGGAGAGGTTGGAGGCCCTGAATATGTACTTCCTGCAGGAGAGGAGGAGGAAGAGAGGGGACATCATAGAGATCTTCAAATACTTGAAAGGGATAAATAGGGTGGATAAGGAGGGTCTCTTTAAGCCAAGTGGCAAGAGAAACATGAGGAGATATAGTCTTAAGCTGCAGGGGGGTTAGGAGAGAGGTTCAGAGGCACTTCTTCATGGAAAGGGTGGTGGCTGGTTGGAATGCACTGATGGAAGAGGTGGTCTCGATGAAGAGTGTGGGCAGCTTCAAGAGAGGCTGGGATAGACATAACGGGAAAGTAAGGGTTATGGGAGGGGCAGATGGAAAGGATGGGAGGACTGGGGAGGGGGGAGCACGGTCAGTAGTGTAAGCTGGGGACCCTGCAAATAGAAGCAGACTAGATAGACCAAGTGGCCTTATTCTGCTGTTGTTTTTGTATGTTCATAGAGAACAAAGGGAAGATACTGACAAAAGGTTTTCACATACTGCATATGCCCCCAGGCCACAGTTCATCACCTTCAAGGACTTTGATCTACAATAACAACAGTTTACTGAACCTCAACAGTTCTCCATTTCCTCTGGATTTTGACCATTTCTTTTTCATTCTTTGACTCTTGGTCTCTTGGACAAGACATTATATTACATATCTGGACTTACGTTCCCTGCGGTGTCTCACCTATTATTGGGTTTGCTGGCACAGTGCTTGGTCACTGGCATATATACTGTATGCTCAGGGAGGTTCTGTGTTTCTGGTGCATGGTTGTTACCTCACCAGCCCCCCTCCCTCCTTTACACTGCTGTCCTTGATTCACAGCTGCAGAACACCTTGTCCAAAGATACAACTGTTAGTACTGTACCACTGGAGAGGAATATAAAATTGTGGAAGCACCTCTGGGGAACTAATGCTTAGGCCACAGTCCCTCCAGTCTAGGGGCAGCATTAGTGATGGCTCAGTGCTACAATTTAGACATCAAGTTCAGAAGAAAGCTTTAAATGAAGGGCTCTCACTCCATCCCTATCAGCTATAGGAGTTTCCCTGTGAAGGAGGCCCACCCCAGGGTGTAAGATGAGATGAGAAATGACTGCTGAAAGGCAAATACCTGACCTCAGGATCAGAAGCAGGCCTAACTGGATAGGAAGTTGAGCCCTTGAGGGGCATGGTGGGTATAATACCATGGGACAGATTCCTTGAGGTGCAGAGCCATATAGTAGTGAAGAAATTCACCCTTGAGGGGCAGATAAAGGGAACAGAAAATGGAGGAGACCAGGTGGACCTTGGCAGATGCCAGGCAAAGAGCTATCAGAGGTGCTGCTGACATGGTCTTCACAGCTAAGGGAACCCCAGAAGGTATAAAGGATCCACCCTATGGCACCTGAAGTCTTAAATGCTATAAATATTACACCATGAGGTGCCACTGAGTGGATCTGCATGGCTAAAGGTTTCTCCAGAGTGCAGGACATTCTCACCTGAAGGGAAGCTAGAGAAGAACCTCTCCTGAGTTAAGCATCCCACAGCTGAGATGTTGACTTCAAGAGAGCAGAATGAGATCATCCTCTTACAGGGCACAGGAGGCCTTGAAGACAGGAATATGGTTATGGCAGGAATGTGACCTAGTCCAGATATGTGGAGCATGAGGGAGCTCAGTGGGAGGCTGATGGTGAAGCCTGCTGGCTGCTGAAACTAAAGCAGGATCTGTATCAGCCAATGATGATGTCTAACGTCAGACTGGTAAGCATGGCACATAGCTATGTGCTGATCATAAAACTGATAATGGTGGACACACACTGACCAATCCCATATAGTAGCTGCTGATGAAGGCATGAATATATGGTAGTAAATTGTAACTGCAGCTGATTATAGTTGCTGCTGGTAGTGGATACCAGATATAATGCAGGCCTGGCAGATGGCATCTGTCGAACATGCGGCAGTCGACTTGTCATATGGCTGGAGACCTGTGATCAACAGCTCCAGGATGGACAATTAGATGAAGGCACTGAAAATGGAGCTGAGTGCACTAGTACAGTTAATTGAAGGCAATGCAGATATTGAAGTTTAAGGAAATGGGAGACTGCCTCACGAAATACTTTGAAGGGCGGAATAGCAGGGATTTGGATGTAAAATGGACTAGAATAAATGAGGGAATAACTATTTTATTTTTATTTATTTAGCTTTTGTTTACCGGGTAAGTACACTAGACAAGTAGTATGCCTATTTTCAGGAACGACCCGGGAGAGCACAAACATACAGTATACATACATGGCAACACTGGAGAAACAGCATGAGGGCAACAGCAAGCTGCTTAAAGATAATAAGCAAGGGTAAGGGGACAAAAAGGCCACTGTGGTTCCCAAAGAAGGTAACTAAGGCAGTAAAGGAGAATAAAACAGCTTTTGGGAAATATAAGAGACCCAAATGGAGGCAGACGGGGGTATATCTAGTGAAACAAAATGAGGCAGGAAGGGGGGGTAAGGGCAACAAAGGCTCAAACTGAGGAAAGAATTGCCCAGAAGGTTAAAAATGGGGATACGACTTCCTTCAGGTACGTGAGCAAAAAAAGGAAGGCAAGGGGTGGTATGGTGAAGATCAGGAGACCGGGAGGGAATATGCAGAGAAACACCAAGAAAAAGCAAAAATGTTAAATGAATACATCTGCTCGGTCTTCGCAGTGGAAGCGGGGAAACAGGTTGTCATGCATTAACAGATGCTTTGAGTGGGGGGGGGAGTTGATACAAGACTATTTATGGAATACAGAGTCACTGGGGCCTGGAAGCCCTTAAAGGGGACCGGAAAGCAGTAATAAAGGTAAATATATGTATTTCTATGTTCCACAAGCCAATAAATATATTAAAAACCAACATTATTATTATGTCATTATTTTTATTTATTTTTCTGTTTTACCTTGCTCATACTAATTTGCTATTCCCCAGCATTCCTTTTATGCTGGAGCTGATCTTGTGTGATGTGCCATCATTTGCGGACGTCTTCGTTTGTGCAGACTTTGCACAAGCATCTGTTTTCTGTTTTACTGACTGTCTCAGTATCAACTTAACGACAGAGATCGAAAGTGGATGAGAGAGCCTTTACCTTTGTTATGCTGCTTGCGAGCATGCACAAGAAACATGTTGTGGCAGCTTGCTGCAGAAGCAGGTTGTGGAGGTGTGGCACTGTTGTGGCCAGTGCCCCACTGCCCTTTGAGGCTTGGCCCGCTTTCCCCAATGGGGTGGCACACTGCTGCTGACACTAGTTCAGCCAGTGTGCCACCACCTTGAAACGTTTTAGCCGCTGCAATCGGGGCCACCTTGTCATTGCAGCGTCAGCCATTACGCTGCAATGAGGAGTGACCCGTCATTGCAGGCGGTACTGCATACCCTCGACCCAGTTTGCCGACGGGAGCCCAGTCCCTGTCGGTATAATGTCCCACCCCAAGTTTCTGGTTGTATACCGAGGGGTGCCCAATCCCTCGGCATCATGCCCCCTCTTCTTTGCCGACAGGTTGCCCAGTCCCGTCCAGCTTCAGTCCCCCTTCCCAGTTGAGATTTGACAATGGAGCCCACTCCCCTTCAGCATAATGTCTCCCCCCAAATTTTGTCTGCCGAGGGGAGTACCCAATCCCCTCGGCTCCCCAACTGGTATGTGCCGACAGGTGCCTCAATCCCTGCTGGCTACAGCCCCAACACCTCGGTGGCACGCTGGGAGCCCACCCCAGTGTGCCAAAGATCTGAAAAACAAAAACAGTGTCACGATGTCCCCACCCCCCAACACCTATAAAATAAGAAAACGGTCCCTCATGGAGTTCAGCGGCCCCTCCTCCAACCCATGCTCACCCTCTGCGCACCCCGCCTCCCTACTCTTCCCCTCACTCCATAGTTACCTCCGGAGCCCAGTGCGACGATCTTCAGTGGACCGGGAACACATCTGCACTCTTCAAAGCCGACCGCGAACTGAAGAAATGCCGGTAAGCTGTATAAAGGCATAAATAGGGTTTTTTCAACTTTGATGCATAGCTCGGGCATTTTGGGGAATTTTGGCACCAAATTTTCAACATGGGGTTCTTGGGACCCCTCCTCATGAATTCAGTCACTGTCATGACGTTATTCAGTCCTGAAAGGTGATTTCACGGTCACTGCACAGAATCACCTTTCGGGACCGATTGCGCAGTCTCCACACACGCTCGCAACTTCACGAGTTTGTAATATTTTCACGGTACATTTTCAACACTGGCATTTTTTCACACCTTCTTATGAACAGTACAGCTGTCATTTTTCACATCCTGGATGAAATGTGTTTTCGCACTTCCGGCACAGAATAGTCCGGTCGCTGTGGGAAATCAGTGTTCGGGACATATTAAGAAAATGACAGTGACACCGTTCATCAGCAGAGTTCCTAAAATGCCTATGTTGAAAATTTGGTGATGAAAGTCCATAAAATGACTGTGTTACAAGTGTGTGTTATGCAGTTTCCACGCACCCTTGTAACTTCGCAGATTTGTAATATTTTTCATGCCAGATTTTCAACACTGCCATTTTTTCACACCTCCTTATGAACAGTACAGCTGTCATTTTTCACATCCTGGCCGAAAAGTGTTTTCGCACTTCTGAGGCAGAATAGTGCGGTTGCTGTGGGAAATCAGTGTTCGGGACAGATTAAGAAAATAACAGTGACACTGTTCATAAGCAGAGGTCCTAAAATGCCTATGCTGAAAATCTGGTGACGAAAGTCCATAAAATGACTGTTACAAGTGTGCGTTGCACTGTTTCCACGCACCATTGTAACTTCTCAGATTTGTAATATTTTTCACGCCAGATTTTCAACACTGCCATTTTTTCACACCTCCTTATGAACAGTACAGCTGTCATTTTTCACATCCTGGCCAGAATATGTTTTTGCACTTCTGGCACAGAATAGCGCGGTTGCTGTGGGAAATCAGTGTTTGGGACAGATTAAAATCGAGCGAGTGAGAGAGGGGGAGTGAACGAGTTCAACTGAGCTCTGTTGGGACTGCTGCGGATTTCTTTGTGGGCAGAGAAAGACACCAACGCAGGCAAAAGGCCAGTACAAAAGGGCAGCCTGCAGCGCCGGGAGAAACAGAACAAGCGAGTGAGAGAGAGGGGGATTGAGCGAGCTCAATGGAGCTCTGTCAGGACTGCTGCGGATTTCTTTGTGGGTAGAAAAAGGCAACAACGCAGGCAAGAGTCCGTACTAAAGGGCAGCCTGCAGCGCCGGGAGAAACAGAACGAGCGAGTGAGGGTGGGTGAGTGAGCGAGGCCAATGGAGCTCTGTCGGGACTGCCGTGGATTTCTTTGTGGGCAGAAAAAAAGCGTCAATGCAGGCAGGGTCCCAGTACAAAAGGGCAGCCTGCAGCGCTGGAAGAAACAGAATGAGCAAGTGAGGGAAGGGGAGTGAGCAAGCTCAACGGAGCTGTCGGGACTGCTGCGGATTTCTTTGTGGGCGGCACAGGCAGGAGCCCAGTACAAAAGGGCAGCCTGCATCGCTGGGAGAAATGGAATGAGCAAGTGAGAGAGGGGGGAGTGAGCGAGCTCAATGGAGCTCTGTTGGCACTGCTGCAGATTTCTTTGTGGGCAGAAAAAGGCGCCAATGCAAGCAGGAGCCCAGTACAAAACGGCAGCCTGCAGGGTCGGGAGAAACAGAATGAGCGAGTGAGAGAGGGGGAGTGAGCGAGCTCAATGGGGCTCTGCTGGGATTTTGGAGTTGTCCACCCCCCTCCGCCCAGGGTCCTCTGTGGTCCTATATTACAGCAGGGTCTCTGGAGTGGAGATAAAGCAATGATTGGATACTTTTAGGATGGCTGTAATAATACAGATTTAGTTGTTCTGTTTATTTCTCTAACTGAGCTGAGTAATACTTGGAGTGCAATAGGATTTCTAACTGGGCTAAGTGAAACTATATGAAAGCTGAGAACAAAAAGTATGGTAGCTGAGGGGTGAAAAACAGACAAAGAGGCCTTAGGATTGCTACAGTAATACAGTATCTAATGGATGAGATTTGAGACTGAATTAACCCGGTCGGCAAGGGGGTAGTAGTGGACTAGTGGGGGGGGGACAGGAATTTGAGTAAATAGGGGCCTAACAGTTGTCGTAGGGTACAGAACCTGAGAGTAAGAGCCCGTAACATAAGATGGGGGCCATAATGGGGCAGATGCCACATGTCAATAATGAGGGCATCTTTGGAAGGGTGGTGGGCTGTACAGGGTGTGGGTCCGCCATGATCCTGGACTGGGCTTGGAGGATGGGGGTGTATGGTCTGTAGATGACTGGCTAGTTTGAGGGAGGAACTGTGGAGGTTAGGGAGGAGTCTAAGTGGCAGGGCAGATAGATGAGTATGGTAGGCATCCTGGCTGGGGGGAATAGGGGATGGCAAAGGGGGACTGAGGAAGAATAACTAGGGCATGAAACTGACCCCAGTATTAGAGGCACTAACAGAAAAGACAGGAGAAGGGAGGGGGTGCCTGAGTAGGGGGGCCCCCTGATGGGGGAGGAAGAGACCATGAAGAGTACCAGGGGAGAGAGCAGATGGCTGCGGGTAGGGAGGGACCAGGGGTGGCACTGAGGGGAACAAGCAGAAGGGGGGAAATGATAGGGGAAGAGATGTAGGAGGGGTGTCGACTAGGAATAGATTCAAACCTCTGCTATGGGACAGAGAGGGGGAGCAGGAACATACTGAAGAGGGGAGGACACGTGGGGCATGAGAGGGATGGCAACAGGTAGGGGAAGAGATAGCGAGGATGAAAGGGTAGAAGGGGGGCTAGTAAGGAGGAAGGGGGTGGTGACTGGAGGAGAGAAGGCTATGGGAAGGGGGAAGGATGGGAGGGGCATCACTATCGGGACAGAAGGGAATGGGGGCTCTAAATTGACAACAGCGGGGATAAGAGAGGGGTTGGAAATCAGCAGGGGGAGGAGGAGAGGTTGACATGGGAAACCCAGTAGGAAGTAGGCTGGGAAGGGGCTCAAGGGGAATAGGAGGAATAAGGCAGAGAAAATGGGTGAGGCAGAAGTAGGGGTACAGATACAGAAGTCACAGAAGGTGCAGCTGGAGGGGTAAGGGCAGGGAAGAATGAATACTGGGGTGGTGGAAGGGCATTAGAAGGGAAAGGGGGTAAGGGATGGGGGGTACTCATCCTGGGGGATTCTATACTGAAATGGGTGAGATGGGGCAGAAAGGGGGAACGGCACAGCTGTATTTGGGTTGAAGCTGTCCCCAGGTTGACTGCAGGAGGGGCATGGCAGACACTGCTCAAGTGTGCAGCGAGGGGGAAGAAGTAACCTCATTTACTGTTGCATGTGCGTACAAACGACTTGGCAGGGGACACTGTGGAAATAGTGAGAGGAGGCTCGAGTAGTTGGGCAGGCAGTGTGAGGGGGTGGGGAAGTTGGTAGCATTCTTGGAGGTACTGCCAGTACCATGTGCAAGCATGGGGAGGAAGGGTAGGCTTAAGGAGTTCAACAAGTGGCTGAGTGATTGGTGCCACACCAGACAGTATAGGGTTAGTGACTAACTGGGTAGGGCCTGGGGAAATAGTGACTTGTACGCTGGGGACAGGGCACACTGGAGCAGGAAGGGGAAGGGAGTATTAAAGGCAGCATTACTGCCGGCCCACTGGCACTGAGGGTTGAGGCGCTGGATGCCACACCTCGTGCCATACTGGTGACCGGGGTTCGAATGCGAGCCCAGGCCACCAGGGGTTGGCAGGGAAGGGATAGGATTGAGCATCCAGAGGACTCCTCTCCTATCCTGGGGCGGGATCCAGGGACCTACTGCTCTGTAGCAGCCCCTGGTGATGACCGGGGGCACTACTAGAGCGGTGTAGTAAAGGAAGCGCAGTGTGGCGGACGTTGGCATGCTGTGCTAAGCGTCATTGCTCACCTGCAGTCTGCAAAGGGGGGAAAAGTGGAAAATGGGCTATGGTAGGGCAGCATGAGCTTCCGACCCCTACTGACAGTTCTTAGGCATGGTACTTTCACTTCCAAATACCTAAACAGCACATATTAGCAAGCAACATTCGGCATTGACAAATGCTTGTTTTATACATTTTGGTTTCTGACATTCCCTTCCTCCACGGCCCCACCACGTTTAACATACTCCAGAGAGCATCAGTGAGTGAGAGCATGGATAGGAGAGAAAAAAGTCTGAACCCTTGTTTTTATTAATTACTTTGAAAATGGTCACCTTGAATCTGCCACCATGAAACTACAGTTACCCGAATCAGTCTGTAGCACTGATGGCAGTTATATGGAGCAAAGTAGCATGCTGGCAGTGAAAGAAAAAAACAGACTTTGTGTAGCAGGGGAAGTGATCATGAATCTGTTTTTAATGTGAAACTTTTATATCTCAGTAACAGAAACTACCTTGAATTTAAAACACATTGCTGTTACTGCCCATTCTATACTGAGTTTATCAAGTTTTATAATGGGATCGCTAAAGTCTGAGGTTCAATGTGGGGGAATAACTCCTCCCACATCCCAAATAAAGGGCAGCCTCCCATGGCAGTTCCCTGCTTAGCACATTGCAAAACCTTCACCCTTCACAAACGTTGGGCTCCTGCATGGCTTGTGGGCTTTGCCTCCTTCCCTTGCTCCTGCTTTCTCCTTCTGCCCCTCTTTACTTTGTTCATTTGCATCCCAGCCCCTTTGTTTGTTCCCCCCTCCTCACTGCTGTTTTGTCCCCCCCCCCGCATCTCCATTGTCTCCGTTGTTCTGTGGTGTTGTGCTTCCTTTCCCTCCAGCTCCCGTCCCCCTCTCTGCTGTGTTGTTGTTTTTGGTTTTCTCCCTTGTTACTGTTGTGTTTCTCCTGTACATCCCTCATTGTTGCTTTTTTTTTTTTTGGCCTTTTACCCACTCTGCCACTGCCCCTGTGCTTCTGGGGTCTTTGCCTTCCCAGTGCTAGGCTCCCGGCTCCCTTTAGCTTCCCTCTGTCTCGCCCCCTAACCCCTCTCCCTTGCCCTTGCACTGTTTGGCTTCTGTCTACCTTCCTCACTACTCGATTGTCTGGCTTCTGTAACTCATTGCCTTGCTGCCAGAGGTCTTGGAGCCATGGACTGGATCGGAGTGTAACCTGCTTGTACATTTGTTTCTGCCCTGTCTACCTCTCTTTCTGTCCGCCCACGGCCTTGCTCTCCTATGCCCATTTCTTTGACAGTGATTTAATTTCTATAATGTTGCCCCTTTTGTTGTTGTCTGCAAAGAGCTTGTGCTCTGGCAAATTAGGCAGCACATCATCGGTGTGTGATTTTGTGGATGTGCAATCCGCATGGCGTCTGTCCCCGACTTCGGATCTGTGATTCAGCTCTTCAAGTGCCTTGTTGCCTGTATGCCTTGGATAAATGTGGACATTGCTCAAATTCAGTACCATCCCCACTGATGCTGCTTCTTTATCTGTGCTGCTTCAGGTTTTCCATGTTTTCAGCTCCTTGGAGCTACCCAGCCGCTTCCCCTGTTCTACCACTGTCTCCTTCCTCCAGTTTTCCCACCTGGCAAGAACCAAAATGAAAAAAAAAAATTATTGCTGCCTTTACCTTTTATGGTTTAGGCTCCCCTTCCAGTTTCTCCAGCCCCCCTCCACCCCATCCTCCTCCTTGTCTTCCTGCCCCCTCCCCCCCGGTCCCTTGTTCTTGGCCCTCTCCATTGCTTTTCTGTGTTTTCTTTTGGGTGCTGGCATGCCGTCTCCATCTTTGTGCCCCTTCTACCGTATCAATCTTGCTCCACTTCTGACCCTATCCTGGGGCCTGCAATTCCTCAGTATTTCCCCACTCTGCCACCTATTGCATCTACCTTCCCTAACAGTTTATGTCCATCCCAGTGCAACTCATACCTTACCATTTATGAGTCCCAGCATTCATATACCCTGCCCAGCCTGTCATTCCTATGTTATCTTGTTCTCCCCTTGTACTTCTTAACCTTCCAGCTCGCCGAATCACCACAACGCTCATGCAGCCTCTCTCTATTCTGCATCTCTTGTAGTGGTTCCCGCAGTACAGCTTCAATTGGTACTCTTCCTCCTATATTTTAGTTTAGTTTGGAATTATTCTTATTTGTTACTAATGTGTTTTGTCTGCCCTTGTTCCCCATTATTTATTTATTTATTCTTTGTTAACCGGGTAAGGCCCACTAGGCACAACTGCCTGTTTTCAGGGGCGACCTGGGAGCTTTGGGCTGGTTAAGTGACTTGCTCAGAGTCACACAGTATGCAAGTGGAAGTTGGGGGAATCAAACCCAGGTCTGCTGGATGTGCCAAGCTCATTCACAGCTCGTTACTCTAACCTCTGGGCTATACCTATGGCTTGTCCTTTACTAGGACCTTGCCAGTACAGGAGCCTCTTTTGGTGGTTCCTACCCCTTCCAACATTACAGTGCTGTCTGGGCTCATGATGCTCAGCTTGCGGCTTCCCTGTTAGTCCCATGGCGGGACACTGTGGTGTCACGGTGGGGCATCATGGCTCCAATTAGCAGGCGCATGCTTTATGTTAGCTAGTGTATATGATTTTGCCCTGCTTTCTTCAAACATGGCGTTCAGTCATCCATGCATAAATCATTAACCTTGCAGCCTACCTGGCCTTTGAACCTTCATTGCATTCCATTACTGTGCTGTATGCTCCTCCCTGGATTGCCGTATCTCAGCCTTCATGGAATTTACAGCCTTCATCCACCTCCCATCCTCTAACTTCTTATTAACACCATTCCCTTCATCTTTCTTCTTTTGTTTGTCTACCTCTTACTACTCAGCTGTCAGCTGCCCTTTCCTTGCTCAGCCCATACCCGCAGTCCAACAGCCTCTTCCCTAACTCTGCCTACTGAGGCATAGCAGTACAGGCAGGCTTCCCCTGTCTACTGGGGATGGGGACCTGTTTCCTCTACCTTCAGTCTCAACCAGTTATACTCTTAGTCACCTTTCGACAGTCTCCATTCCTAACTCTGCCTGGTGTGGCATCGAGTGAAGGGTAGCTCGCCCCAGCTACCGGGGATGGGAGCATGTGTCTTCAATCTACTGTTTCAACCAACTGCGTTTAATACCTGATATCTGGTTGCCGCATTCCCTTCGGGTACGGGACCACTATACTCCATTTGTCTTCAATCTCCTACCTCACCCAACTACATCCTATACCTTCATGGACGTGACATAGTTGTCCCTGCATTTGGCCTCCTTCTGTTCTGGATTTGGACCCCACCAGTTTATTCAGTCTCCATCTCCACTTGGTCCATCGGACTCCTAGACTTCTTGCTGCTTGCCTTCCACCTCCTCCCATGCTCCTGTGCATTGTTGTTGTGGTTTTTCCTTCCGGCTCAACCTCCTCCAATCTCCAGACCTTCAGCTCCATGCTGCCATCTCTTCCCTCATTGCTACTCCAGATGATTACGTTTCCCTATTGCCTTCCTCTCGGAAATGTCTGCCCACATTCTCCCTTGCTTCCTGCTGGATATGTACCAATTGCTTATCTTCAGGGACGTGTGCCTGAGGCCTGCTCCAGTTTTCCCCTTACACTACCCTTGTCCCATCCAGAGGTCTTCCATCAGCGATTCCACTGCATTTTTCAATCAGCAATTCCAGTTCGCCATCTCCTTCGGAGGTGGGAACCCGTTACCCATCACTGTAGCACCTTGCTACCAGCAATTCCAGTTCACCATCTCCTTCAGAGGTTGGAACCTCCTACCCATCAGCACTGCAACTTTAACTGTCAGCAAGTCAAGTTCACCATCTCCTTCAGAGGTGGGAACTCATTCCCCATCACCGCTGCATCTTTGCTATCAGCAATTTATGTTCGCCATTTCCTTTGGACATGGGAACCTCATACCCCATCACTGCAGTGCCTTTTGCTATCAATAGTTTGTGTTCGCCATCTCCTTTGGAGGTGAGAACCTCATATCTCAACTTTGCAGCATCTTGCACCTGGATTTGCTTCTCAGTTTTACATGGATCTACCACCCAAGGCCCGTTTCAGCTTTCCTGCATTCTATTCCTGTATACTGTGGCGACTGCCCCCAGTCCTGTACCTTACCTGCACCTGCTGATGTCAGTACTGCTCTGCCTCTGCTGACTTCTATCAAGCTCCTTCCTCCAGTCAGCAGACTTCCACTTTGAATGTTCCCCTCAATCCTCGGACTGTTGCCTTCCTTCTCACCACCCTGGTGGTGAGGGGCACCTGCACATTTGCTGTATCTCTTTTTGGTGTTCTTACAACTATCGACGTCTGGCACCCCTGCCCATTCAGTTACTCCTACCCATTCATCTGCCCCATACTCCTACCTCAGCCAACATTACAGCTCCCATCTATCGCACTAAGGAGTACCTGTTCTTCTCACCTAAAGAACCCCTCTTCCCGTGACATCCCTCAAACAACAAGCCATATAGACTCTTAAGTCACTATACAAAATATTAGTAATTCCCGATAGTCTCTCCAGGATCCATTTCTTGAATGCCATTCGACTGGACTATAGAAAATCTTATCTCTCAACCAACTCTGCAGGATCTTTCCATACATATTCCATTTAATTCAAACAGCATGGGCGTCACTACCTCCTGAATTCTTCATAGGATCCAAGATTTAGTGGAGTCTCCTTCATGCCTATTGTCTTACCTGGAAACATGAACCTAATTCCCTCTTGGGATATACCAACTCTATAATAACCATAACCCTCAAGGATAACGGGAACTGCAGGATACCACATAGCAGTACTGGCATCGTCCATAATACCTTTTACTTATCATCTTCTCCCCAAAGCGCTGACTTAGTTTTACCATGTTTTCTCACTTGTATTCCCTGAATAGCCATTGGATGTTCCTAAGACCCTTCTCCAGCTACTATCCCAGAAAATGTATTGTTGGATCCCTGATGCATGGCTGCCTTGCTAAATGTACACTATTCAAGCCACTGTTCCCTGGCCCCTAGACATCACCATACTTCACAAAGTTATCTACATTTCTTCATCACATTACTCTAATCATGCCAGCTACCTATCCAGTGGTCCTTTCTAACTCATCTGTTGGGATTTATCCCCCATACTCCCTCCAGTGAATACCATCACCAAGAGCAGTCCTCCATTCAATTCATCATTCTGCTCATCCACAACCGACCTGGTTGTCTCCCTATCAAACATAGAAACATAGAACATGACAGCAGATAAGGACCAGTTGGCCCACCTAGTCTGCCCATTTCCCTACCTAATGGATAAGCTGCAGATCCTAGTTAACCAACAGCCTACTTCCTCCTACCCCCTATTAGAATTGCCTTATGTCTGTCCCATGCTTTCTTGAATTGTCCCACTGTTTTTGACTCCACCACCTCCTCAGGAAGGCTGTCCTGTGTATCCACTACCCCTCTTCATGAAAAAATACTTCCTCATATTACCTCTGAGCCGTCCTCTCTCTATCTTCAAATTGTGCCCCCTTGTTCTTGCACATCTCTTTTTCTGAAAGATGCAACCCTCTTGGACTTTGTTGATTCCCTTGAGGTACTTGAAAGTTTCTATCATGTCCTTCCTCTTCCTCCTCTCCTTGAGGGTATGCATATTAAGCTCCTTTAGTCTCTCTTCGTATGTCTTCTGGTGCTGACCCTGCACCATTTTAGTTGCCCTCCTATGGACAGCCTCCATCCTGTCTATGTCCTTGTGGTGATGGGGTCTCCAGAACTGCACGCAGTACTCCAGATGGGGATCTCACCAACTGTCTGTACAGAGGGATAACAACTTCCTGTTTTCTACTGGTGATGCCTCTCCCTATGCATCCCAGTATCCCTCCAGCCCTCCTTACTGCGTTGTCACATTGCTTGCCCACCTTTAGGTCATCTGATATGACTACCCCCAGGTCCCTTTCCATTTCTGTTGTTGTTAGTATCTCACCCCCCACTGTATACTCTTCCACTGGGTATTTGTTTCCCAGGTGCATTACTTTGCACTTCTTTGCGTTGAATCTAAGCTGCCATACATTTGACCATTCCTCCAACCTTGCCAAGTCCCTTCTCATCCTTTCCGCCCCACCTTCTGTGTCGACCCTGTTGCAGATCTTTGTGTCATCTGCAGAGAGACATACTTTTCCTTCCGGTCCCTCTGCAGTGTCACTTATAAAGACATTAAAGAGGACTGGTCCCAGTACTGAACCCTGTGGTACCCCCGCTAGTAACCCCCCTTTCTACAGAGTGGACTCCGTTTACTATTACCCTCTACGTCCTGTTGTCCAGCCAATTTTTTACCCAGGCTACCACTTTGGGACCCACTTCAAGGCTGGCTCACTTGTGTATTAATCTTTTGTGTGGGACTGTGTCAAATGCCTTGCTAAAGTCTGGGTAGGTCATGTCCACAGCCCCTCCCTGGTTTACTACTTTGGTCACCCAGTCAAGGAAATCTATTAGATTCATCTGACATGACCTTCCTGCTGTGAATCCATGCTGACTTGGGTCCAGTGCCCCACTGGCCTCTAGGAACTCAATAATTCTTTCCTTCAGAAGTGATTCCATCATTTTCTCTACCACTGAGGTCAAACTAACAGGTCTGTAGTTTCCTGCCTCTGTTTTGCTCCCAGTTTTGCGAAGGGGAATCACATCCTCCCTGCTCCAGTCCTCGGGTACCACCCCATCCTCCCATGATTTGTTATAAAGAGTAGTCAGTGGTGTCACTAATTCTACCCTTAGTTCTTTTAGAATTCTTGGGTGAATCCTTTCAGGCCCCATTGCTTTGTCCACCTTCAGTTTGAAGAGTTCTTTCAGAACCCTTTCATCTGTGAATGGTCTATTATCGACCTCCGTATCCAGAGTGCTTCTATTGATTTAGGTACCTCCCCCTCCTCTTCTTTTGTGAATACTGAGCAGAAGTATTCGTTCAGTATCCCTGCTTTTTCACTGTCACCCTCTGCCCACTCTCCCTTCCCTTTATTAAGCCTCATTATCCCTCCCTTGGTCTTTCTTCGCTCCCTAATGTACCTATAAAAGGTTTTATCCCCCTTCTTAACTGAGTTGGCTATCATTTCCTCAGTTTGTGCCTTTGCTATTCTGACTGCCTTCCCTGCCTCCTTCTACTCTAACTGGTACAGTTCTCTGTCCTGCTTCTTCTGTGTTTCCTTATACTTCCTGAATGCTACCTTTTTCTCCTTAACCTTCCCCACCACCTCTTTTGAAAACCATAGTGCTTTTTTCCTTCATTTTGGTTTGTTGATTTGCTTCACACAAAGGCTTGTTGCCTCTGTGATGGCTGTTTTAATGTTTCCACATTGTTACTCCACCCCTCCTTCTTACCCATTTTCTAGTGTTTTTCTGAGGCACTCTCCCATTTTCCCAAAGTCAGCCCTCCTAAAGTTCAATACTCCTGCTTTTGTATGGCGTGACTCTATGGCTGTGTTTATCGTGAACCACACTGTTTGGTGGTCACTTGTTCCCAGATGGCTACCCACTTCTGAATCCAAGATCCTTTCTCCATCCACGTTTGACAGTACCAGGTCTAAGATTTCTCCCTCCCAAGTGGGTTCCACCACTAGCTGTCTGAGGCATGCCCCCTGTAGAGCATCGAAAATAACCCTGCTCTTGGATGTGGCTGCAGCAAAGTTGCTCCAGTTAACAGCTGGCATCTTCAGGTCTCCCATCAACAGTATCTCCCCTTTTTCTGCCATTCTAAGAATACCTTCTATCGTGTCTTTGTCCACTGCCTACCCCTGAGATAGGGGTCTGTATACAACCCCCGTGCGGATTGTGGTGCCATTTCCTGTCTCCAGGGTGACCCACAGTGCTTCCTGTACTCCCTGTTTTTCCTTTAGTTCCATTGCTTTGATCCCTTCCCTTACATAGAGAGCTACTCCTCCTCCTCTTTTACCCTCCATGTCCCTCCTGTAGCTTGTATACCCTGTTATGTTGACATCCCAGTCATGGTTCTCTGTGTACCATGTTTCTGTGATTGCCATTATATCCAAGTGTCCCTCTTCCATCAAGGCCACTAGTTCAGGGAGTTTGTTACATAGACTGTGGGCATTGGTACTCATCACCCTCCATTTTTTGATGGCCTTGCTCCTTTTAGCCCCATCCCTGTCCTTACTGCCTTTGCCTTTTTTTGTATTTACCCCTGTCCTGCTCCCTATTGACTTCTCTGCCTTGGTGTTTACCTCGCTAACTTCTGTACTTTGTGGGGGGAGGCTGGGATTTCCCCTGCTCCTTTTCAGTGCCTCCCCCTTGGCTAATTTAAATGCTTGCCAATGAAGCAATTAAACCTATCACCTAGGATCCTGGTTCCCCTCCCAGACAGATGCAGTCTATCATGCCAGTATAGGTCTGCATCCCTCCAGGTGGACCCCTAGTCCCCAATGAAGCCAAAACCCTGAGCTCTGCACCAGTTTTTCAACCATTCATTGAATTCCATGGTGCGGAGTACCCTTGCCATTGACAGGCAGCACCTCTGAGAAGGTTACCATACGTGCCACTTGTCTAAGGCCCCTCCCCAGCTCTACAAACTCCTCTTGCACTGCTCTGATCCCATTCCCAGCCAGGTCATTTGTCCCTAGGTGGACAATAACATCCAGCTCCCTCCCTTGTGCAGCTGCTACTGCGATCCTGAGGATTCACTCCCTGTTCCTCCAAGCCATTGCGCCAGGCAGGCACCTTTACCTCCCTCTCCCTTTCCTCCCTCAGTTCTACCCCCTAATGACTGAGTTCCCCCACAAGGAGTTGTTTTCTCCCATGTGGGGTCATATGCCACCCTCATGTGTGTTTCCTTTGTGGAGGTTCCCAGCATCTTACTTGGTCTCCACTGCAGGTGCCTCCATAGAGGAACCACTCTCTGCCAGAACAGTGTATGAATTGTGGAGAGGTACAGCTGGAGGAATGTGCCTGTTCCACCACCCTCTCCATCCCTGAGCCCACCTTGGTCCAACTACTCCTCTTTCTTGGCAACCTCTGAGGTAGCAGCGGTGGCCCTGGTGGTCCCTGGGTGGGGGAGGAGGTTTCACAAATCCTAGCCAGGTCAGCCTGGAGACGGGCAATCTCCTTCCTCAGACCAGAGAGGTACCTGCAAATAGGGCAGCATTGCAGCCTCCAGAATGTCTCCTGGAAGACTGCCACCCCACAGCCATTGCACTGCACCACTCACATCATGTCTTATTTTGTGGCTTTGTATGCTTACTCTCTCCTCCCTCTGTTTATTTTTCCAGCTACTTTCCTACTGCCTATGTGCCCTTACAGCTGTCATCCTGTTCTGGGACATGAACTTCTTGTCTTCTTCGGTAGTCTCCTTCTTCCTTGCTCAGAGTCAGACCTCCAGCAGCTAGGGGGTGAGGGATAGCTACTCGTTTCCTTCAAGAATGATGAAACCTGTGTGCCTCAGTGATCTTTCCCTTCCTACTGCCAAACAGGAAGTTCATGTTGTGAGTTAAATCCAGTGCCTATAAAAGTAGAATTGGCTAAGGGTGGGAAGGTGACGGAGAGGGAAGGAGGGCAATTAGTAAGAAAAGTTCTAGTCTTTTAGTCTGCTGCTCCTTGCTCTGAAAGCAAGATTCTTTTCTGCCAAAAGCTAGCAGTAGGGAACTGTAATTGTAGAAACCTGGTTTTCTACTTGTAAGCCACACCCCCAATTAACTTCTCTCCTCACTGATTCAGTCCCCTTTCCCCAACACAATAAAACACACTGACTTTTTTTGTTTTGTTTTTACCCTAAATGAGACCCCCACTTCTAATAAAGTATCTGTTTGCTTAATCACAACAAGCACTGACTCCTGCTGAGATAGAAGTGTTCTATTAGTAAGAAAAGTTCTAGTCTTTTAGTCTGCTGCTCCTTGCTCTGAGAGCAAGATTCTTTTCTGCCAAAAGCTAGCAGTAGGGCACAGTTATGCTCCACAACAGTTCTATATCTGACTAAGCATGCAATGCACCTATTGCATTCTACGCTTGCTATCAACTTCCCTTTACCATATCAGTCAGTAGACACATTCAAAGACCTGTTATCGGGCCCCCCACAGCATGCAGACATTGATCCACCTAGCAGGCAAAAAGTCATAATAGTTGCTTCCTGCCATGGGCTATAGCAATACCTGTATCCACCATCTCGCACTAGCAGTCCTTCCTGAATACGAGCCCATGCAATCCTCATTATAGCAACAATACAGTAACCCCTCGCTATAACGAACCCCACTATAGTGAAATCTCAGGTATAACAAATGCCCCATCTGGCTCCTGATGCGTCTCAACTGTGGTCTGTGAGTCAGGTGGGCGAATGCCACTGTAGCATACACACTACGACATTTCTAGTACAGTGCTGTACTAAAAAGATTGTTTTTCCTTTTACTTTTAATGAAACATTTCTTCCCCCCCACTGCTCACCCACTCTCCTGTCATTCTTACTGCTTACTCTTTTTGGCTCTCTCAGTCTCTTGCTTGCTGGTTCATTGCTCGCTCTCTCGCTCAGCACTGGCCATAACAAAACACAGAAACTCCGCACTCGTTCACTGCTCACCGGCAGCCAGAAATAGCAACAGAATTGAATTAAATTAAATTAAATTAGAAATAGCATTGGGGCATACAGTAACTAGCACAGCCCCAGTTGCTCGGACTTTTGCTCCGCACTGGCCATAAACAAAACACAGAAACTCTGCACTTGTTCACTGCTCACCTGTGGCCAGAAATAGCAACAGAATTAAATTAAAAACAGCACTGGGGCATACAGTAACTAGCACAGCCCCAGTTGCTATGAGCTCAACTGCTAAACATGACCTCCAAAACCAGAAGAAGCTGATGTGTGGCCACGGTTTGTGAGTGGAGAGGCAAGGGGGTGGGCGGCATGTTAGCAAAGCACATCAAATGTCATAGCTGCAGTTTCTCATTTAAAACAACAGAAAAATAATTTAACTATTTAAACTACTTTACCCACAAGTCTGTCTTTAAGCATACTAAAGAATATTGTAGGGGGTGACAGATGTGCTGGCCGAAACTAGTGAATTATAGTGTCCTTCATTGAAACGAATGGGGAAACTATAACAAATGCAGGTTATGGCTCCCAAACCATTCATTATAGTGAGGGGTTACTATAACTTGCTTCAAACATCGAACTTATCGTACTGAACTTTCCAATTATTCCTATTCGTATCCAATTACCATCTTTACAGCATATGTCACCCTTCCTTCATTGGTCTGACATCTTTCAATTAGCCCCTCCTACCAGGTACCTAAAGCTTCTCTCCGAATCCTTGATCATCTCCATAGATGCCTACATAGCGAAACATTGCGAATTGCTGAACTTTAAGCCATGAGACCCTAATTTGGATGTCAAAGCCTCTACTACCCCGTCATCTAGCTTTTTCAATTCCTGCATTTCTTCTTAATCAGTACTGAGAACAAGCTCTTCTGAGAACCTTGCAAATATCTGAATTACCTGTCACTCTACGAAGGAAGGAAGCATTATATCTTGCCTTACCTTCTGCAAAGTTTGACAGATAACTTTAAGGATTTCATAACCCATCATACTTCCCACAGTTCGGAGTCTGGCAGCTCTTTTAATCAACTCATGCTCCTCATGCTCACACTGATTCTGTATTCCCATCGAATATCAACCAATAACACACACGAATCCTGAACTATGTTCAACCCTTATCCAGCTTGACTTAGTCCATACTCGGGATCTGGACATTTCTTCAGACTGGACCTGCCTCTTCAGCCTCAAGAATTGACCCTTCTGAATGCATCATTTAACAGACTCGGAAGATGGAACTTTATCACTATAAACATTATACTTGACACAAAAAATAGAATATGGTTCTAAGAATCTAGGATCATCTCCTCTTAGTTTGCCCTGAGGACTAGCGGGTCAGTAGCCATGGGTCCTCAGAGGTTTCCACCACCTGGGGGTTTTCCTCTCCTGCGTGCTACTGGTTATACTCTCCGTGAGCTGGAAGAGGTAATCTTTTTGGGCTTTCTATTCCCTACTCACTACCCGGCTTACCTACCAAGGGTGGGAATAGAGAAAGGCCAAAGTTCAAAACATTACAAATATACACAAGCATTACTCTATTCACCAAAATATTCAATAGGAGGACTAAAGTCCACGGTTCAATGTGGGGGGAATAGCTCCTCCCACATTCCAAATAAAGGGCAGCCTCCCACGGCAGTTCCCTGCTTAGCGTATTGCGAAACACCCATCATCCTCCCCTGCCTCCTCTGGCACTCTGCTCACCCTTGGTGCTGGGCCTTCTATTCCCTATTCACTACTCGGCTTACCTATCAAGGCTGGGAATAGAGAAAGGCCAAAGCTGAAAACATTACAGGTATACACAAGCACTACTCTATTCACCAAAACATTGAAGCATATTTAAATGAACTCCTGATAAAATGTATAAGTAATTAATGAGGAAGAGATATAAAAACCTGTGTCGTTCCCCCCCCCCCATGTGTCCCAAATAGGCATCTTATTCTGCATATTAGGTAAGGAAGATGTCGCCCTGCAATTTGTCAAAATAACCTGCCTGCCTTGACAAAGACTGACATTCTCTGTCTGGGGAACAAGGATATGGTAAGATGTTGTACTACTGACCGACACCCTCCGCGGAGCAAGGACATGCTGACAGACACTTTACAGGCACGCAGACCAGGGAATGAGTTTGTTTCTACATTCCAATGTCCCAGTCAGCTCAGTGTCAACTCAATGTCTTTTATTTTTATTTTTTATAGTAGAGTGAGATGCAGTGAGGCCACTTGAACACAGACATGCCAACACTGCAAGTGACCTCCAGGAACAAGGAAGTCTACATCTATAGGAACAAAAATGGTCTCAGTTGTGTATTTTTTTGAAGTAGTACTGTGACATCAGGGCCATGCAGATGGACATGCTGAATGAGGGTAGCAATGACATAACAGCCAAACATCTGACCAATATGTGACTGGGGAACAAAAAGTTGGCTCCATTAGATACACTTTTAGGTACAGTGTACTGTATTATCTAAAATCTGAACTAAAAGTGTCTCAGTTGTCTACTAAGGAGTATAGAGAAGTTGGGTGAGATATGGTGAGGGAGGGAGAGAGGGAAGCACCGGAGCAGGAGGACGTCAGTAAAAGAAGCAGTTGTGGTAAAACACTCAGCTCTTCATATCCAAGCATCTGACAGTTGCAGATGAGTGCTCTGTGTGTGGGCAACAGATTGCACAAATGAGCACATCAAAAGAAAACTAGCATGCTCAATTCTGTGAGCTGAAAACCAGAAAGCTTGCAGAATGGGCTCCAGACTCAGACATATTGACAAAATCAATGAAATCACTAATACCTGGGACCTGGATACCCTGGAGGGGTGGTCAAAGAGGTGGGGATTGAAATTTAGTGCCAGGAAATGTAAAGTACTTCATTTGGGGGTCAAACACCCGGGCCATGTTTACACCCTGGGGGGTCACACTGCAAGCCACATTGAGTGAGAAGGATCTAGGGGTGGTGGTAGATGTCAAAATGAATAACTCTGAAAATTGTAGAAGAGCTGCAGCCAAAGCAAACAGGATACTGGGCTGCATAGCCAAGGGAATTACATCCAGGAGGAGGGAAGGAGGTGATCTTCCTTCTATATAATGCCTTGGTCAGGCCGCAACTCGAGTACTGTGTACAGTTCTGGAGACCTCATCTGAAGAAGGATATAGCACTGCTGGAGAGAGTCCAGAGGAGATTGACCAGGATGATTCAGGGCATGGAGGGGAGGTCCTATGAGGAGAGACTGGAAGAGCTTGGACCGTACACACTGGAGGAGAGGAGGGACAGGGGAGATATGATAGGGGTCTTCAAGTATGTAAAAGGAATAACTGAGAGCAGAACCAAGGAGCTGTTTAGGCTATAGAAGGGGGGAACAACTAGGGGGCATGAGTGGAAGCTGGAGGGGGGAAATTACAGGGGACGTGTAGGAAGCATTATTTCACTGAGAGGGTGGTGGAGCCATGGAATGCGCTGCCTGGGTGGCTGATGGAGGAGAGCACAATGGAGGGCTTCAAGAAGGGGTGGGACAGGCACAAAGGGAAACTAAATTCAAAGATGCCCCTCTCGGGGGCTTGGGGGAGGGCGGGGAAGCGAGCACCCACTAGGTGACTGGCTACAAGCAGACATGACAGACCATTGGGCCTATTCTGCTGGCTTTTAGTATGTTAGTATAAAAAAATAGAATAAATGACACATTTTTGTTTTTTTGCTTGTAATCACGTATTTTATTAATAATAAAGACATTACACATTTTGAGGTTCAAACTTTAATTTTTATTTCCTGTCCTCTTTAAGGAAAACAAGGTGATTGGACAGGACAGGATTCACCCAAGGGTACTTAAGGAACTGAGCATGGTGCTAGCCACCATTCTGGCAAAACTATTTAGCACCTAACTAGAGCTGGTGGTGGTTTCAGAGGAATGGAGGAAGGCAGATGTGGTCCCTCTGCACAAGAGTGGCAACTAGGAGGTGGTCAGTAATTATAGACCGGCCCGTCTCACATCAGTGGTGGGAAAGTTAATGGAGTCCATGCTGCAAGACAGAGTGACAGAGTACCTGGAAACACATGGGCTGCAGGACCACCAGCAGCACAGCTTCGGGGGGGGGGCATGTCAAACAAATCTTACAGATTAGTTTGACTGGTTAACGAGGGAGGTAGATCAAGGGAGGGCAGTGGAAGTGGATCATCTAGACTTCATTAAAGAGTGACTACAGTCAAAATTTCTGGCATCAATAAATTCAGAATTTGGATCAGCATAGCCCCAATCAGCCTCATGCCAAAAATGAGATCACTAAGTTACTTTGTTTAAAAGTTACAAGTCATTTTACAGCCCTAAGTTCACTGCCTGTTCAAAAAACCCAGTTTCAGTGAAGAGCTGCTGCTGATGTCATCTCCAGAACTCAGAGTATAGGCTTCCCTGCCAGCAAGCTTATAGGACCTGTTTCTTCAAAGGTTGGAGTTCATATGCAATAGTTTTCACAAGTAAAACAGGCAGCAACATTCAAAAAACATTGCTATAAAAACTGTGTGTTTCAGGTTTTGTAAAAAAGTTGACAAATGTGTATTTTTTTAATTTGTTTATTTTGGTGCCTTTTATGTTGTGGTCCTTTTCTCCAGGGTTGCTGAATGCTGAATCATAGCACACTGCAGTGAGGTTTAGTTTCAGTTTATTTTTATGTTGATTGCGCGCAGCGCAAGAAACATCTTGCGGCAGCTTGTTCAGAAGCAGGCTGTGGAGGCACGGCACTGTTGTGGCCAGTGCCCCCACAGCCTGCAAAGGCTTGTCCCGCTTCTCCCAATGCCATTGCAGGCTGCTGGTGACACAAGTTTGGAATGTTTGCACCAACTTGTGACAAATCAGCCGCTGCAATCAGGGGCCGCCTCGTCATTGCAGCGTCAGCCATCCGCTGCAATGAGGGAGTGACCCGTCATTGCAGGGCGGGATCAAGCAAGCTTGATATTGTTTTTGAACATGGCGGCGGGTTGCCGCCGTGTTCACAAACAATATTACCACCTTCCATGTTTATCTGCCAATGGGGAAGCCCACTTCCCGTCGGCATAATGTCACCCCCCCTTTCATTGTCTGCCGATGGGGTGCCCAATCCCTGTCAAGAGAAAGGAATCCCCTCCCTTTTTGTTGTTTGCTGACAGGGGTGCCCAATCCCCATTGACAGAAAGGAATCCCCCCCCTTTTGCTGTTTGCTGATAGGGGTGCCCAATCCCCGTCAGCAGAAAGGAATTCCCCCCTTTTGTTGTTTTGCCGACGGGTGCCAAATCCCCGCCGGCTGAATGCCAAAGCAAGACTCCGGTTGTACGCTGGGAGCCCACCCAGCGTGCCCCATCTAAATAAAAAACATTCTCACAAGTTTTTTTTTTTTTTTTACTCCTGTAAAAAAGGAAACGGTCCCTCGTAGTCTCCCTGCCCCCACACCTGCAACCCGCACCCACCCACTGCACACCCTGCCTCCCCACACCCCCCTCTCACCCCATACTTACCTCCGGAGCTAGGCACAATGATCTTTGGTGGACCGGGAACACGTCTGTACTCTTCAAAGCCGACCACGGACTGAAGAAATGCCAGTAAGCTGTATAATGTAATAAATAGGGTTTTTTCAACTTTAGTACATATCTCGGGCATTTTGGGGAATTTTTTCATCAAATTTTTAACATGGGGTTTTTGGGACCCCTCCTCATAAATTCTTGAACTGTCATGATGTTAATCGGCCCCGGAAGGTGATTTCGCGGTCACTGCGTGGAATCATCTTTTGGGGCTGATTAACGTAACAACAGTGCCAGTGTTCATGAAGTGGGCTCTCAAGAAGCCTATGTTGCAAATTTGGTGGAAAAAATCCAAACAAGCATTTGTTAATGCCGAATGTTTGCTTGCTGGCATTGGCAGTGGTAGTGTAGAAGTTACAGAGCTGCGTAATAGGAATGGCAGTGAAGTATTGAACTGAAGCCAACCCCACCACCACCCTGCAGAGAGTGACAGGCATTGGGGTGTGCCTTTGGGTCAGTCAGGCATAACGGCCACGCCATTTCACCACAACCCACCCTGCAGACACTGACAAGTGTCACGGTGTTCCTTGGGGTCTTTGGCACCTATGCTCACCCCATTCCATTAGGAAATATGGTGAGATGGGTGCGATATAGGAAAATGGGGTGAACATTGGGGCCGAAGAGTCCAAGGTATACCTTGATGCCTCTCACTGGCTGCAGGGTGTGGAATGGTATGAGCATTACAGGCAAGAATCCCAAGTCACACCCCTGATGCCTGTCATTCTCTACAGGGTTGGGCGTTATGGTTGGAAACCCTAATACCTCAGGCATTCATTGGTATTTTCACTCCAAATGTTCAACATGGTTTTTTTGTGACCCCACCTCATGAACAGGGGGAATATCAGTTTGTTAGCGAAAGCTTCTTCTGCATAGCGACTTCGCATTTAGCACCACAGGTGCAAAAACATTCCGAACAGGATGTAAAAAATGACAGCTGTACTGTTCATGGGGAGGTGTAAAAAATGGCAATGTTGCAAATCTGCAGTAAAAATATTTAAAAAAATGGTGAAGTCACGAGCGTACATAGAAACTGTGCAACGCACACCCGTAATATAATTAGGTTGGGGATTTTTTTACAGCAGATTGTCAACTCAGGCATTTTGGTGCCTCCGATCATGAACAGTGTCACTGTGGTTTTCTTTATCTGTCCCGAACAATGATTTCCCACAGCGACCACGCATCTCTGCGCTGAAAGTGTGAAAACACACTTCGGCCATGTTGTGAAAAATGACAGCTGTACTGTAAATAAGGAAGTGTGGAAAAATGCCACTGGTGAAAATCTGGACTTAAAATATTACAAAGTCATGAACTTACGAGGGTGCGTGGAAACTGCGTAATGCTCACTCGTAACACAGTCATTTTATGGAGTTTTGTCACCAAATTTTCAACATAGCCATTTTAAGACCTCTGCTCATGAACAGTGTAACTGTGATTTTCTTAATCTGTCCCAAACATTGCTTTCGCACACCAACAGCACCATTGTGCGCTACATGTGCGAAAACACATTTTGGGCGGCATATGAAAAATGGCAGCTGTGCTGTTCATAAGGAAGTATAATAAAATGGCAATGTTGAAAATCTGGAGTGAAAATATTAAATTCGCAAACTTATGAGCATGCATAGGAACTGAGCAACGCATGCTCATAAAACAGTAATTTTTAAGTTTGCTTGCACGCATGTGCAAGAAACATAGTACCATCATCGGAGATTTCGGAGGTGTGTCACCTCGTTCTCCAATTCAGTCAGTGTGCTGGCAGGCGCGGCCCCTGTAAGCCAATGCATTTTGGAGCTGTCTATGACACGCTCCAAAATGCAGTGGCATACAGTTGAAAGGGGGAGCTACGCTTGAGTGAGCAATGATAAGATATCGCCTGCCCGCGCGCAGCTCCCCACACACCGCTGCGTGCACTCCCGCAGGCATGCGCGCCTCGACGCACTGTAGCAGCCGGGACGGGTGCCCAATCCCGTCGGCTGTGCTGCGTACTCGCCTCCCCCAAAGGCTTCGAAAATGCCACGCTGGGTGCCCACCCCAGCGTGGCAACTAATCATAGCCGACGGGGTGCCCAACCCGCCGGCTGCACTGTCCCCCATGTAGGAGTGCCACGCTGGGAGCCCACCCCAGCGTGGGCAATGTATTCCTAGGGCCGACGGGTGCCCAATCCCCGCCGCTGAACGGCCCCCATCGGCCTTGTGCCACGCTGGTAGCCCACCCCAGCGTGGCAATGTCCACGTCGTCTTCTTTTTGTACCTGTAAAGAAAAACGGTCCCACAGCGTAGTCCCCACCCTCCCACAACCTGCACCCACCCACTGCACACCCAGCCTCCCACACCCCCTCACCCCATACCTCCGCACCTCGCCGATGATCTTCGGTGGACGGGAACATGTCTGCACTCTTCAAAGGCGATCGAACTGAGGAAATGCGGCAAGCTGTAATGGGCTAGATAGGGGGTTCAACTTTGTTGCATATCTCAGGCATTTTTGAATTTTGCTGCAACATTTCCAACATGGGGTTTGGACCCCTTTCTCATGATTGATGTCAGCATGCATTATTCAGGCCGAGCGGTGATTTTGTGCAGTGACTGTGAAATCACCCTGGGCCCGATCACCCATGACAGTGACATCAATCATGAGAAGGGGTCTCAAAACCCCATGTTGCAAATTTGTGCCAAAATTCCCCAAATGACTGTTTTACAAGTGTAGTGCAGTGTCCTACAGACGCTCGTAAGTTCGCGAATTTTCAATATTTTCACTCCAGATTTTCAACATTGCCATTTCACCACACCTTCTTATGAGCAGTACAGCTGTCATTTTTCACATCTCACCCAAAATGTGTTTCCGCTCATGTAGCGCACAATGGCGCAGTCGGTGTGCGAAATCAATGTATGGGACAAATTAAGAAAATCACAGTGACACTGTTCATGAGCAGATGTCTTAAAATGGCTATGTTGAAAATTTGGTGAAAAAAGTCCTAAAATGACATTTTACGAGCGTGCATTGCGCAGTTCCTACGCACACTCGTAAGGTCGTGAATTTTCAATATTTTCACTCCAGATTTTCAACATTGCCATTTTACCACACCTTCTTATGAGTAGTATAGCTGCCATTTTTCTCATCTCACCCAAAACGTGTTTCCGCCCATGTAAGCACAATGGCGCAGTTGGTGTCTTGAGATCAATGTATGGGACAAATTAAGAAAATCACAGTGACACTGTTCATGAGGTGAGGTGTTAAAATGGCTATGTTGAATTGGTGAAAAATTCCACAAAATGACTGTTTTACTGAGCTGGTCGTACAGTTCCTACGCACGCCTCGTTAGTTCGCAAATTTTCAATATTTTCACCCAGATTTTCAACATTGCCATTGTACCCACACCTTCTTATGAGTAGTACAGCTATCATTTTCACATCTCACCCAAAACGTGTTTCGCCATATGAGCGCACAATGGCGCAGTGTCAGATAAATCAATGTACAGGACAAATTAAGAAAATCACAGTGACACTGTTCATGAGCAGAGGTGTTAAAATTGCTATGTTGAAAATCTGGTGAAAAAATTCCTAAAATGACTTTTACGAAGCGTATGCTGACAGTTCCTATGCATGCTCGTAAGTTTGCAAATTTAATATTTTCACCCAGATTTTCAACATGTCCATTTTATTAAACTTCCTTATTAACAGTACAGTCTACTTTTTTCATATGTCGCCCAAAATGTGTTTTCGCACATGTAGCGCACAATGGTGCTGTTGGTGTGCGAAAGCAATGTTTAGGACAGATTAAGAAAATCACAGTAACTGTTCATGAGCAGAGGTCTTAAAATGGCTATGTTGAAAATTTGGTGACAAAAGTCCATAAAATGACTGTGTTACGAGTGAGCATTGCGCAGTTTCCACGCACCCTCGTTAGTTTATGACTTTGTAATATTTTCAGTCCAGATTTCACCAGTGGCATTTTTCCACACTTCCTTATGAACAGTACAGCTGCCATTTTTCACAACATGGCCGGCGTGTGTTTTCACACTTTCAGTGCAGATGCGTGGTCGCTGTGGGAAATCATTGTTCGGCACAGATAAAGAAAATCACAGTGACACTGTTCATGATCGGAGGCACCAAAATGCCTGAGTTGACAATTTGCTGTAAGAAATCCCCAACCTAATTATATTATGGGTGTGCGTTGCACAGTTTCTATGTACGCTCGTGACTTCACCATTTTTTTAATATTTTTACTACACATTTGCAACATAGCCATTTTTTACACCTCCCCATGAAAGAGTACAGCTGTCATTTTTTATATCCTGTTCGGAATATTTTTGCACCTGTGGTGCTAAATGCCGTAGTCACTGTGCATAAGCAGCTTTCGGCTAACAAACTGATATTCCCCCTGTTCATGAGGTGGGTTCACAAAACAAACATGTTGAAAATTTGGAGTGAAAATACCAACGAATGCCTGAGGTATTAGGCTTTTCAACTATAACGCCCAACCCTATAGAGAATGACAGGAATCAGGGGTGTGACTTGGGATTCTTGCCTGTGATGCTCATACCATTCCACACCCTGCAGTCACTGAGAGACATCGAGGTATGCCTTGGACTCTTCGGCCCCAATGTTCACCCCATTCTCCTATATCGCACCCATCTCACCGTATTTCCTAATGGAATGGGGTGCGTATAAGGGCCAAAGACCCCAAGGAACACCGTGACACTTGTCAGTGTCTGCAGGGTGGGTGTGAAATGGCGTTGCCGTTATGCCTGGACGACCAAAGGCACACCCCAATGCCTGTCACCTCTGCAGGGTGGTGGTGGGGTTGGCTTCGGTTCAATACTTCACTGCCATTCCTATTACGCAGCTCTGTAACTTACACTACCACTGCCAATGCCAGCAAGAAAACATTCGGCATTGACAAATGCTTGTTGGGAATTTTTAGCCAAATTTTCAACATAGCCATTCTAAGACCTCTGCTCATGAACAGTGTCACTATGATTTTCTTAATTTGTCCCGTACATTGATTTCGCATACGGCTGTCGCTGTTGTGCGCTACATGAGCGAAAACATATTTTGGGTGAGATGTGAAAAATGACAGCTGTACTTCTCATAAGAAGGTGTGGTAAAATGGTATGCTGAAAATTTGGAGTGAAAATATTTAAATTACGAACTTACGGAAGCGTGAGGAACTGCGCAACGCACGCTCGAAAAAGTCCTTTTTAGGAATTTTTTCACCAAATTTTCAACACAGCCATTCTAAGACCTCTGCTCATGAACAGTGTCACTGTGATTTTCTTAATTTGTCCTGTACATTGATTTCGCATGCCGTCTGTGCCTTTGTGCTCTACATGGGTGGAAACACATTTTGGGTGAGATGTGAAAAATGACAGCTGTACTACTCATAAGAGGGTATGGTAAAATGGCAATGTTGAAAATCTGGAGTGAAAATATTGAAAATTCACGAACTTACGAGCGTGCGTAGGAACTGCGCAATGCATGCTCGTAAAAGTCATTTTTAGGAATTTTTTCACCACATTTTCAACATAGCCATTTTAAGACCTCTGCTCATGAACAGTGTCACTGTGGTTTTCTTAATTTGTCCCGTACATTGGTTTCGCGACACCGACTGCGCCATTGTGCGCTACATGGGCGAACACATTTTGGGTGAGATGTGGAAAATGACAGATGTACTACTCATAAGAAGGTGTGGTAAAATGGCAATGTTGAAAATCTGGAGTGAAAATATTGAAAATTTGTGAACTTATGAGCGTGCGTAGGAACTGTGCAACGCACGCTCGTAAAACAGTCGTTTTGGAATTTTCCACAAATTTTCAAAATAGTTTTGAGAGCCCACCTTATGAACACTGGCAGTGTCGTTTCATTAATCAGTCCCAAAAGGTGATTTTGCGCAGTGACCGCGCAGTGACTGCGAAATCATCCTTCGGGCCAGAATAACACCATGACAGTGACAGCATTCATGAGAAGGGGTCCCAAAAACCCCATGTTGAAAATTTGTGCAAAATTCCAAAATGCCTGAGATATGCAACAAAGTTGAAAACCCTATCTAGCCCATTATACAGCTTACCGGCATTTCCTCAGTTCACGGTCGGCTTTGAAGAGTGCAGACGTGTTCCCGTCCATCAAGATCGCGCTGAGTCCGGAGGTAAGTATGGGGTGAGGGGTGTGGGGATGCAGGGTGCGCAGTGGGTGGGTGCGGGTTGGGGGCAGGAAGACTGCGTGGGACCGTTTTGATTTACAAGTAAAAAAAAAAAAGACAACACGGACTTTTGCCATGCTTGGGTGGCCTCAGCGTGGCAGAAGGACGGCTGGGGGTAGTGGAGCTGACGGGGATTGGGCACCCCGTCGGCTATACTATCGATTATGCGGACGCTGGGTAGGCACCCAGCGTGGCATTGGAAGGCTTTGGGGAGCGCAGCACAGCCAATCGGATTGGGCACACCCGCCGGCTATACGTGTGCAAAGGGGAGGGCACTTGTGCATGCGTGCTTGCATATGTGTGTGTGTGTAGGGGAGCTGTGCACGAGCAGGCGATATCTTATCACTGCTCACTGAAGCGTAGCTCCCCCTTTCAACTGTATGCCACTGCATTTTGGAGCTTGTCATAGACAGCTCCAGCATGCATTGCCTTACAGGGGCTGCGCCTGCCAACACACTGACTGAATTGGAAGAGGGGGTGACACACCACCAAAATCTCGGATGATGGCACTATGATTCTTGCACATGCGTGCAAGCAAACATAAAAATGACAGCTGTACTGTTCATGGGGAGGTGTCAAAAATGGCAATGTTGCAAATCTGCAGTAAAAATATTTAAAAAAATGGTGAAGTCACGAGCGTACATAGAAACTGTGCAACACACACCCGTAATATAATTAGGTTGGGGATTTTTTTATAGCAGATTGTCAACTCAGGCATTTTGGTGCCTCTGATCATGAACAGTGTCACTGTGATTTTCTTTATCTGTCCCGAACAATGATTTCCCACAGCGACCATGCATCTCTGCGCTGAAAGTGTGAAAACACACTTCGGCCATGTTGTGAAAAATGACAGCTGCACTGTAAATAAGGAAGTGTGGAAAAATGCCACTGGTGAAAATCTGGACTTAAAATATTACAAAGTCATGAACTGACGAGGGTGCGTGGAAACTGCGCAATGCTCATTCGTAATACAGTCATTTTATTGAGTTTTGTCACCAAATTTTCAACATAGCCATTTTAAGACTTCTGCTCATGAACAGTGTAACTGTTATTTTCTTAATCTGTCCCAAACATTGCTTTTGCACACCAACAGCACCATTGTGCGCTACATGTGCGAAAACACATTTTGGGCAGCATATGAAAAATGTTAGCTGTACTGTTCATAAGGAAGTGTAATAAAATGGCAATGTTGAAAATCTGGTGAAAATATTAAATTCAAACTTACAAGCATGCATAGGAACTGCTAGCATACACTTTCGTAAAACAGTCATTTTAGGAATTTTTCACCAAATTTTCAACATAGCCATTTAAGACCTCTGCTCATGAACAGTGTCACTGTGATTTTCTTAATGTGTCCCAGACATTGATTTCAAGACATCGATCTGCGCCATTGTGCGCCACATGGGCGAAACACATTTTGGGCAAGATGTGAAAATGACAGCTGTGCTGCTCATAAGGAGGTGTGGTAAAATGGCAATGTTGAAAATCTGAGTGAAAATATTGAAAATTGCGAATTTGACGATGCGTAGGAACTAGCATACGCTCGTAAAACAGTCATTTTTAGAAATTTTTTCACCAAATTTTCAACATAGCCATTTTAAGACATCTGCTCATGGACATTGTCACTGTGGTTTTCTTAATTTGTCCCGTACATTGGTTTCGTACACCAACTGCGCCATTGCGTGCTACATGGGCGGAAACACATTTTGAGTGAGATGTGGAAAATGACATCTGTACTACTCATAAGAAGGTGTGGTAAAATGGTAATGTTGAAAATCTAGGGTGAAAATATTGAAAATTCGCGAACTTATGAGCGTGCGTAAGAACTGCGCAACGCACACTCGTAAAACAGTCGTTTTTTGGAATTTTTCCACCAAATTTTCAAAATAGGCTTCTTGAGAGCTCACCTTATGAACACTGGCAGTGTCATTTCATTAATTGGTCCCAAAAGGTGATTTCGCGCAGTGACCGTGCAGTGACTGCGAAACCACCCTTCTGGCCCGAATAACGCCATGACAGTGAATCATTCATGAGAAGGGGTCCTCAAAACCCCATGTTGAAAATCTGGTGCAAAAATTCCAAAAAATGCCTGAGATATGCAACAAAGTTGAAAAAACCCTATCTAACCCATTATACAGCTTTCCGGCATTTCCTCAGTTCACGGTCGGCTTTGAAGAGTGCAGACGTGTTCCCGGTCCACCGAAGATCGTCACGCCCGAGCTCCGGAGGTAAGTATGGGGTGGGGGTGGGGATGCAAGTGCGATGGGTGGAGCGGGTTGTGGGGGCAGGAAGACTGCGTGGAACCGTTTTTGCGCGTAAAAAAAAAAAAAAGCATGGACGCTTGCCACGCTGGGGTGGGCTCCTGCGGCAGAAGGACGGCTGGGGAGTGGAGCTGAGCGGGATTGGGCACCCCGTCGGCCTAGAGATGGTTGCCACGCTGGGGTGGGCTCAGGCGTGGCAGATTGTACTGCGGAGAGTGAAGCCGGACGGGGATTGGGTACCCCGTTGGTGATAACATGGGGAGACGGTGAAGCCGGCGGGGATTGGGCACCCCCGGCTATACCATCGACTTGCTACGCTGGGGTGGCACCCAGCGTGGCATTGGAAGGCTTTGGGGGGCGCACAGCCGACGGGGATTGGGCACCCCGCCGGCTATACGTAATGCGGGAGGGCAGCACCAGTATGCGTGCGCTTGTATGTGTGTGTGCGTGTAGGGGGAGCTGTGCATGAGCAGGCGATATCTTATCGCTGCTCACTGAAGCGTAGCTCCCCCTTTCAACTGTATGCCCCTGCATTTTGGAGCTTGTCATAGATAGCTCCAGCATGCATTGCCTTACAAGGGCCGCGCCTGCCAACACACTGACTGAATTGGAAGAGGGGGTGACACACCTCCGAAATCTCGGATGATGGCACTATGTTTCTTTCACATGCGTGCAAGCAAACAAAAATGACAGCTGTACTGTTCATGGGGAGGTGTAAAAAATGGCAATGTTGCAAATCTGCAGTAAAAATATTAAAAAAAATGGTGAAGTCACGAGCGTACATAGAAACTGTGCAACACACACCCGTAATATAATTAGGTTGGGGATTTTTTTATAGCAGATTGTCAACTCAGGCATTTTGGTGCCTCCGATCATGAACAGTGTCACTGTGATTTTCTTTATCTGACCTGAACAATGATTTCCCACAGAGACCACGCATCTCTGCGCTGAAAGTGTGAAAACACACTTCGGCCATGTTGTGAAAAATGACAGCTGTACTGTAAATAAGGAAGTGTGGAAAAGTGCCACTGGTGAAAATCTGGACTTAAATTATTACAAAGTCATGAACTTACGAGGGTGCGTGGAAACTGCGCAATGCTCACTCGTAACACAGTCATTTTATGGAGTTTTGTCACCAAATTTTCAACATTGCCATTTTAAGACCTCTGCTTATGAACAGTGTAACTGTGATTTTCTTAATCTGTCCCAAACATTGCTTTTGCACACCAACAGCACCATTGGTGCGCTACATGTATGAAAACACATTTTGGGCGGCATATGAAAAATGTTAGCTGTACTGTTCATGAGGAAGTGTAATAAAATGGCTATGTTGAATATCTGGAGTGAAAATATTAAATTCGCAAACTTACAAGCATGCATAGGAACTGCGCAACGCACGCTCGTAAAACAGTCATTTTTAGGAATTTTTTCACCAAATTTTCAACATAGCCATTTTAAGACCTCTGCTCATGAACAGTGTCACTGTGATTTTCTTAATGTGTCCCATACATTGATTTCGCACATCGACTGCGCCATTGTGCGCTACATGGGCGGAAACACATTTTGGGCAAGATGTGAAAAATGACAGCTGTACTGCTCATAAGGAGGTGTGGTAAAATGGCAGTGTTGAAAATCTGGAGTGAAAATATTGAAAATTCGCGAACTTATGAGCGTGCGTAGGAACTGCGCAACGTACGGTCGTAAAACAGTAATTTTTAGGCATTTTTTCACCAAATCTTCAACATAGCCATTTTAAGACCTCTGCTCATGAACATTGTCATGGTGATTTTCTTAATTCGTCCTGTACATTGATTTCGCACACCGACTGCGCCATTGTGCGCTACATGGGCGGAAACACGCTTTGGGTGAGATGTGAAAAATGACAGCTGTACTGCTCATAAGAAGGTGTGGTAAAATGGCAATGTTGAAAATCTGGAGTGAAAATATTGAAATTTGCGAACTTACGAGCGTGCGTAGGAACTGTACAACGCATGCTAGTAAAACAGTCATTTTTGAATTTTTCACCAAATTTTCAACATAGCCATTTTAAGACCTCTGCTCATGAACAGTGTCACTGTGGTTTTCTTAATTTGTCCCGTACATTGATTTCGCACACCGACTGCGCCATTGTGCGCTACATGGGTGGAAACAAGTTTTGGGTGAGATGTGAAAAATGACAGCATACTACTCATAGGAAGGTGTGGTAAAATGGCAATCTTGAAAATCTAGAGTGAAAATATTGAAAATTCTCAAACTTACGAGCGTGCATAGGAACTGTGCAACGCACGCTCTTAAAACAGTCGTTTTTTGGAATTTTTCCACCAAATTTTCAAAATAGGCTTCTTGAGAGCCCACCTTATGAACACTGGCAGTGTCAGTTTCATTAATCAGTTCCGAAAGGTGATTTCACGCAGTGACTGCGAAATCACCCTTCGGGCCCGAATAACGCCATGACAGTGACAGCATTCATGAGAAGGGGTCCCAAAAACCCCATGTTGAAAATTTGGTGCAAAAATTCCAAAAAATGCCTGAGATATGCAACAAAGTTGAAAAAACCCTATCTATCCCATTATACAGCTTACCGGCATTTCCTCAGTTCGCGGTCGGCTTTGAAGAGTGCAGACGTGTTCCCGGTCCACCGAAGATCGTCGCGCCGAGGTTCGGAGGTAAGTATGGGGTGAGGGGAGTGTGGGGAGGCAGGGTGCACAGTGGGTGGGGGCGGAGACCGCGTGGGACCGCTTTTAATTTACATTTTTGTTTTTTAAATTGACGGCGGACGCTACCACACTGGGTGGCTCCCAGCGTGGCACAAGGATGGCTGGGGGTCGTGGAGCCGACGGAGATTGGGCACTCATCGCCATAACATCTATTGCCACGCTGGGGTGGGCCCAGCGTGGCACCCAGTACTCGGGGTGAGAACAGTGGAGCCGACAGGGCTTGGGCACCCCGTCGGCTATTTCTATGAGTTGCCACGCTGGGGTGGGCACCCAGCGTGGCATGTGAAGGCTTTGGTGCAGCAACGCCGATGGGGGATTGGGCACCCTGTCGGCTATACGTGTGTGTCTGGGGAGGGGCAGCACGCAGTATGCGCTGCGCGGCCAGTGTGTGTGTGTGTGTGTGTGTGTAAGGGGAGCTGCGCATGAGCAGGCGATATCTTATCGCTGCTCACTGAAGCGTAGCTGCCCCTTTCAACTGTATGCCACTGCATTTTGGAGCTTGTCATAGACAGCTCCAGCATGCATTGGCGGACAGGGGCTGTGCCTGCCAACACACTGACTGAATTGGAAGAGGGGGTGACACACCTCCAAAAACTCGGATGATGGCACTATATTTCTTGCGTGCAAGCAAACATAAAAATGACTGTTTTATGAGCATGCGTTGCGCAGTTGCTACACACACTCGTAACTTTGTGAATTTGCAATATTTTAACACCAGATTTTCAGCATTGCTATTTTGTCACATCTCCTTGTGAACAGTACAGCTGTCATTGTTCACATCCTGCCGGGAAATGTGTTTTTGCACTTGTGGCGCAGAATAGCGCGGTCGCTGTTGGAAATCAGTATTCAGGACAGATTAAGAAAATGACAGTGACACTGTTCATGAGTAGAGGTCCTAAAATGGCTATGTTGAAAAGTTGGTAACGATACTCCATAAAATGACTGTCTTACGAACGTGCGTTGCGCAGCTGCACACACGCTCGAACCTTAACGAATTTATAATATTTTCATTCCAGATTTTCAACATTGCCATTTTCCCACACCTACTTACGAACAGTGCAGCTGTCATTTTTCCCATCCTGGCCGAAATATGGTTTCGCACTTCCGTCGCAGACTAGAGCGGTCGCTGTGGGGAAATCACTGTACGGGACAGATTAAGAAAATGACAGTGATACTGTTCATGAGCAGAGGTCCTAAAATGCCTATGTTGAAAATTTGGTGATGATAGCCCATCAAATGACTATGTTACAAGTGTGCATTGCACATTTTCCACACACCCTTGCAACTTCGCAGATTTGTAATATTGTCATGCCAGATTTTCAACAGTGGCATTTTTTCACACCTCCTTATGAGCGGTACAGCTGTCATTTTTCACATACTGACTGAAATGTGGTTTCACAGTTGCAGCACAGAATAACACGGTCACTGTGGGAAATCAATGTTCAGGACAGACTAAGAAAATGACAGTGGCACTGTTCATGAGCAGAGGTCCTAAAAGACCTATGTTGAAGATTTGGTGACGAAACTCCATAACATGGCTGTGTTACAAGTGTGCATTGAACTGTTTCCACGCACCCTTGTAACTTCACAAATTTGTAATATTTTCACACTACATTTTCAACAGTGGCAGTTTTTCACACCTCCTTATGAACAGTACAGCTGTCATTTTTCACATCCTGGCTAAAATATGTTTTTGCACTCCTACTGGAGAATAGCACGATCGCTGTGGGACATCAGTGTTTGGGACAGATTAAGATCGAACGAGTGAGAGGGGGGAGTGACCGAGCTCAACTGAGCTCTGTCGGGACTGCTGTGGATTTGTTTGTGGGCAGAAAACGCCCCAACGCAAGAGCCCAGTACAGAAGGGCAGCCTGCAGCACTGGGAGAAACAGAACGAGAGAGCTAGTGAGGGAGGGGGAGTGAACGAACTCACCAGAGCGCCGTCAGGACTGCTGCAGATTTCTTTGTGGGCAGAAAAAGGCGTCAAAGCAGGCAGGGGCCCAGTAGAAAAGGCCAGCCTGCAGCGGTGGGAGAAACAGTGCGAGTGAGTGAGACAGGGGGACTGAGTGAGCTCAACAGAGCTCTATCAGGACTGGTGCAGATTTCTTTGTGGGCAGAAAAAGGCGCCAATGTAGGCAGGAGCCCCACACAAAATGGTCGCTTGCAGCGCCAGGACAAACAGAATGAGCGTGTGACCAAGGGAGACTGAGTGACCTCAGCGGAGCTCTGTCGGGACAGCTGCGGATTTCTTTGTGGACAGACAAAGGTGCCAACGCAGCCAGGAGCCCCGTACACAAGCGCAGCCTGCAACGCCAAGATACACAGAACAAGTGAGTGACAGAGCAGTAGTGAGTGAGCTCAACAGAGCTGTATTGTGACTGCTGCAGATTTCTTTGTGGGCAGAAAATGCGGCAACGCAGGCAGGAGCCCAGAACAAAAGGCCAGCTTGCTGCGCCGGCAGAAACGGAATGAGTGAGTGAGTGAGAGAGGGGGAGTGAGTGAGTGAGCTCAATGGAGCTGTGTCGGGACTGCTTCATATTTCTTTCTGGCCAGAACAAGCCGCCAATGCAGGCAGGAGCCCAGTACAAAAGGGCAGCCTGCAGCGGCAGGAGACAAAGAATGAGCGAGTGAGGGAGGGGGAGTGAGTGAGCTCAACGGAGCTCTGTTGGGACTGCTGCAGATTTGTTTGTGGGCAGACAAAGGCAGCAATGCACGCAGGGACCCTGTACAAAAGGGCAGCCTGCAGTGGCGGGAAAACCAGAATGAGCGAGTGAGAGAGAGGGAGTGAGCAAGCTCAATGGAGCTCTATTGTAACTGCTGCAAATTTCTTTGTGGGCAGATGAAGGCGGCAACACAGGCAGGAGCCCAATAGAAAAGGGCAGCTTGCAGCACCGGCAGAAATGGGATGAGCGAGTGAGAGGGGAGAGTCAGCAGGCTCAACAGACCTGTGTCTGGACTACTGCAGATTTATTTGTGGGCAGAAAAAGCCACCAACAGAGGCAGGAGCCCAGTACAAAAGGGTAGCCTGCAGCGCCAGGAGAACCAGAATGAGTGAGTGAGAGAGGGGGAATGAGCCACCTCAACGGAGCTCTGTCAGGACAGCTGCGGATTTCTTACTAGGCAGAACAAGGTGCCAATGCAGGCAGGAGCACAGTACGAAAGAGCAGCTTGCAGCATGGGGAGACACAGACTGAGCGAGTGACAGAGGGGCAATGAGCGAGCTCAACACACCAGCGCAATCAACATTCAGCATTGACAAATGCTTGTTTATACTGGAAAGGCATGTGAGCAAAATTTCCCATTTTCATTGGTGAGGTTTGCAGACTGAATAATTTTATGATGTGGTGGAAGGCTGTGATCATTCAAACCTGTCATTCAATTGAGGTGATTTCTCAGGATGGCACTTTAAAACAATTATTCTACCTCCCTGTAAATGGGGGTTGGAGAGGTAATGCTGTTTTGAAACCTTACTATGAGTTTCTATGCAGTAGCCAACCCAGCCAACCTAGGGCCAGACATTCAAAACTTTGCCCGGCGGCAAAATTAGCACTGCACAGCGAGCAAACTTAGCCCAGAACCATTTGCATGCTATATTCAAATGAATAGCCCAGGGGCTAAATGAGTTGAATACAGTGTGCAGTTGAAGGCGTGCAAACAACCCTGAGAGTGCAGTGCAGCAATAGCCCAGCAAATAAGACAGCATTGAATATTGCAACCGAGAGCAGTGCAAACTGCAACAGCGGCCCAGTGCACTCAGAGGTGGAGTGAGTTAAGCTGAACAACGTGGGCAATGTGTGTGCTAGCAAAGCAGTGGAGCACAACAACAGCAACCAACAGTGCAGGCCAAATACTGCAGAACCATGTAATGTAACATTACAGTATTGCATGGGGCTAACACGTTTGCATGGCGCTGACATGTTTGCCCAGCGCAATCCCGTTTGCCTGGTGCTAAAGTTTGCATTATTCAAAACTGCAATGCAAATGAGCCTACTCAGGCAATCCTTAGGCAAACAGCCACATTAGCATCTCATTACAGCATGCGTTGCATGTGGATTGCCTGGTGATATAACATGGTGTACAGAGCTCCACCTGTAGGTCCGACTGGAATTACAGGTCGGTTGCCACATTCATTGTGTGCTCACAGAACACAGAACATTAGCTGCAGTCTTGGTTTGGACACAGATGCAAAGACTAATGTGGCCCAGGGGAGTAGCACTACAGGAACGAGTGGTCATGCTGCATGCCAGAGGCAAATCATTGTTCCTTCCACAGTGTTTATCAGATGGTACAGTACTATAGTAGGCGATCCTGTGAGGTACACAGAAATGCCTATGGTGTGTCAGGCAACAGCGACTGGTGCTATCCACACAGTAACATGCACAGCTGGAAGGTGTGCTCTGACAGTAGACACCACAGTCATACTGTCCTGTGACCCTCATGTGCTGCACCAGTGGCATGAGATCCCCACACTACCATACACATGGCTGTCTGTGTGCGGGCCCTGGGCGGGGGGCACACATACCATCATACTGGCACACTGCTGTCAGGAGCAGTCCTGGCAGTGGAACATGTGCACTGTGAGGATGGCCCCAGCCATGTGGCAGTACCTACTATGTGGTGCAGCCAGGCCACCTGTACACCCTCCACTCAACACCCTCCATTCCCCCAGTGCTGCATGTGCCTGCTAGACTTTGTTGGTGTACCCCAGTGGGGGAAATGGAGGTGTGTGCTGCATGAATGCATTGCCATGGTATTCACTGGGTGCTGGGGCATCCACTAATGCCTGTCAGGGTTAGGACCAGTGCCAGATGACGGCAACATGGGTGGTGCCGTCTGTGTGCAGCATATCTCTGCCATGTATTTGTTCTGTTCATTGTTTTTTATCACCTTGTTCACCAGGTAAGCACACTGAGCCAAGACCCAGTCCGGGAATGACCCAGAGACACTAACTGTATGGCTGAGGTACAACGGTGTACAATAAAGACATACAATGCACAACAACACACAATACACAGATATCACATTAGGTACACTTTACAATACATTACAATACCGTACAAGTAGTTTGTTGCTGCAAGTGGTGTTCTAGCTGAGTTGTAACATTTACATGAGTTTTCACTTCACAGCACTGTTGGGGCATTGCATTCCACAGTTTGTGTGCCTGTGCACATGGAGTGGCCCAGGGTGGCCATCCACCCACACTGCCTCCTCATTGGATGCATACAGCCTTGTTCCATGTTGCTGCTGTGTCCACACCTCCCATCCTGGGTTTGCCCAGAATTGAGACCACCTTTTCATGGGTGGTAATTTGTGCCGCACTACATGTTGCACTAACGCACGTTGCTCGGCGCTATACTCTTGAATATAATGTTGCGCCTGTATGCATTTCCCCACCCCTCACTTTGCACCGTGCTTACATTATTTCATAGCATTGGTGCTATCATGTTGTGCCAGCACTATTTGGCCTTTTGAATATCGCACTCCAGCGCAATTGCGGTGCAATCGATTTGCGCCAGGTGCAAAGTTTTGAATGTCTGGCCCCTAGTATTTTCTCCCTGACAGGCTGTTACTTAACCTACATTCAGACTCATCTATGTTGCATTCCGCATTAAAATGATAATTTTGTCGGCCCGGTGGCGCTGAGGGTTGAGGCGCTGGATGCCACACCTCAAGCTACGCCGGCGACCCAGCTTTGGGAATGAGCCCGGGACATCGGGGGTCAGCAGGGACGGGAAGTGATTGAGCATCCAGAGGACTTCTCACACTTCCCAGGGGTGGGAGGCACAGCTGACCACTGTTCTGGTGTCCCCTAACAGTAGCTGGAGGTCACAGCATCTGGCGGCCACAAGAAGAGAGTGAGCTGCGGCAGAAGTCCAGTGAGTGTATGCGGGTGCACGTACACTGTCTGCAGGATGTCACTGCACATCCAAGCTCAGGGGGAACAGAAAAAGGAAAATCCCCGACCTCTGGTAGGTGAAAGTGGGGACCAGGGACCACCCCCCACGCCCAACACCGAGTGCGCCGGCTACCATCGGTGCTCCTCCACTTCCCAGGGTGCCCATCCAGATTTACAGATAGGTTGCCGAAGGAGAGTGGTGGTCCCACCCTGGGGGGCTTAATGCCGGGGGAACGGGCACCAGGAAAGATGGAGTTAAGCTGTGCCAACCAACTGGTAGGACTGAGCCTTCAGACAGGGCGGGACAGAAGGTGAGTCAAGTGTCCCCACTGGAGAGAGTGTGGGGGTCAGTGTAAGGAGGGGAAAAATAAAGTCAACAAAAAAAAAAAATTAAAAAAATGATAATTTTACCAGGGCTAACACGTACACCACTAGCAGGAATTAACACATATTAGTCCCCTATTAAAGAGCACCTTTCATGACGGTCTAAAAAGTTACATCATGTAGTCATTATATGCAGTACTAGACCTGAAAGGGTGTGTGCATTTGCTATTTTTGGCCAAGGTTTACTCTGCCTTCAATAATTTGAATTTGTTTTTGAGTCCTGCTTTAGCCCTGCTGCATTTGCCTTTGCTGTTCAGCTGCTGGGCTGCTGACTCCCGATGGCATCACCCTAGGGCAGAGGAGTGACTCACACTGTGTAGTACAGTGCAGTCACAGCAATTTTGCAAGGAAAACTAGCAGTACTCAATGTACATAATCTGTTCCCCTTCCCCAGTACACCCAGTTAGCAATGCATTATGCCAAAATGCAAATGCCTTGTCAGTATGTTTTATTTGTAAAATTGACTTTCTTCTGCCTCAGTAACAAAGCATGGGGATTAAGAGAAGATAGAATTGCTGTCAGCATCTTTCCCAGTCCTTTTTACTTTCATGCAAATATTACCCCATTTTGTGAAAGACAGGACATGAAACTTACAAAAACAGGAGGCTGAGTTTGAACTGCTAGGAAAATACATCTCATAAAACAGAACAATACTTTGTTGAGAGATAGAAATTGAGATTTAGAGCACCTTCCCCAGTCCTTTTGACTTTCATGCATATATTACTCCTTATTGCACTGATTCTGGAATTGCATTTCAGCAAAAACTAACTGCAGAGGACAGTAATGAAATACAGTTCCAGAATCAATGCAAGAAGTGGTAATTTATGCATGAAAGTCAAAAGGACTGGGAAACGTGCTCTTTAAAACTGAAAAAGCAGACACTGACAAAGAACAGTGAAGTTATCAACATTATGCAATACTAGTAGCAATACAACTTGACAAACACAATAGAGTAGCACCCCAAATGGTATCAGCAGCCTGGGGGCATGCTTACTCAGCATTCAGCAACCCTGGAAAAATGGACCACATCAAAAAGGCATTAAAAATATTGAATTTGTTAACTTTGTTACAAAACCTGAAACACACATAGTTTCTATAAAAATGTTTTTTGAATGTTGCTGCCTCTTTTACTTTTAAAAATCTTTGCACGTGATTTTTAAACTTTGGAGAATCAGGTCATGTAAACTTGCTGACAGCGAAGACTAGACTGTGAGTTCTGGAGATGACATCATCAGCAACTCTTCACTGAAACTGGCTTTTTTGAACAGGTAGTGAAATCAGGGTTACAAAATAGCCCATAACTTTAAAATGAAATAACACAGAAACCTATTTTTACGTTCGCTTGCGCGCATGCACAAGGAACGTTTTGGGAGAGTAGCACACTTTGGAGGTGTACCTCTCCCTTGCAATCCAGTGCTCCGTTGAGTAGGCATGGCGGTCCTGCACCAATGGGTGCGGGAGCTCTGTATGACAGCGGTGGTCTTCTGCTTCAAAGAAAACCACCGCTGTCATACCGAGCACTGTGTCACGCCACCCCCCCTCGCATCACGCACTCCCCCCGCGTCACGCTGACCCTCCCAAAGCTTTGGTGCCACGCTGAGAGCCTACCCCAGCGTGTGGCGTTGTTGCTGGCGGGGTGCCCAATCCGTCGGTTCCGGCCCCAAGCCATCCTTCTGCCACGCTGGGGAGCCCACCCCAGTGTGGCAAGCGTCTGGTTTTGTTTGCCGTGAGGGGGTGCCCAATCCCCGTCTGCTCCTCACCCCCACTGCGTAGTTTGCCGGCGGGGTGCCCAATCCCCGTTGGCTCCTTGGTCCCCAGCCATCTTCTGCCGCTGGGAGCCCACCCCAGTGTGGCAAACATCCGTAGTCCTTTTTTTTAAGCTGTAAAGAAAAACGGTCCCACGTAGTCTCCCAGCCCTCCTCCCATAACCCGCACCCACCACTGCACTTTTAGCCTCCCACCCCTCTCACCCCATACTTACCTCCAGAGCTCGGCGCAATGATCTTGGGTGGACGGGAACACGTCTGCACTCTTCAAAGCCGACCGCAAACTGAGGAAATGCCGGTAAGCTGTATAATGGGCTAGATTGGGGGTTTCAACTTTAGTGCATATCTCAGGCATTTTTGGAATTTTGCACAAATTTTCAACATGGGGTTTTGGGACCCCTTCTCATGAATGATATCCACCTGTCATGGCGTTATTCAGGCCCGAAGGGTTATTTACATGATCATAAGTGATCACCCCTTCGGGCTGAAAAATACCTTGACAATGTGATGGAAGGGCCATCACTAATGATCATAAATTAATGTTAGTTCTAACGTGCGTTGCGCGGTTCTACACAGGCTCGTAAGTTCTGGAATTTTCAATATTTTCATTCCAGATTTTCAACATTGCCATTTTACCACACCTCCTTATGAGCAGTACAGCTGTCATTTTTCACATCCTGCCCAAAATGTGTTTCCACCCATGTAGCGCACAATGGCGCAGTTGGTGTGCGAAATCAATGTATGGGACGCAGTAAGAAAATCACGGTGACACTGTTCATTAGCAGAGGTCTTAAAATGGCTATGTTGAAAATTTGATGAAAAATTCCTAAAATGACTGTTTGACTGCGTGCATTATGCAGTTCTCTGCACGCTCATACGTTAGAATTTTCAATATTTGCACTCCAGATTTTCAACATTGCCATTTACCACCTCCTCATGAGCAGTACAGCTGTCATTTTCACATCATGCCCAAAACATGTTTCCGCCCATGTGGTAGCACAATGGCGCGAATCCGTGTCATAGAACTCAATGTATGGGACACATTAAGAAAATCACAGTGACACTGTTCATGAGCAGAGGTCTTTAAAATGGCTGTGTTGAAAATTTGGTGACAAAATTCCTAAACATGACTGTTTTACGAGTGTTTATTGCACAGTTCCTATGCACGCTCGTAAGTTTGCGAATTTTCAATATTTTCACTCCAGATTTTCAACATTGCCATTTTACCACACCTCCTTATGAGCAGTGCAGCTGTCATTTTTCACATCTTACCCAAAACGTGTTTCCGCCCATGTAGTGCACAATGGCGCAGTCAGTGTGCAAAATCAATGTATAGCACACAGTAAGACAATCACAGTGACACTGTTCATTAGCAGAGGTTTTAAAATGCCAATGTTGACAATTTGGTGAAAAAATTCCTAACAATGACTGTTTCTAGGCGTGCATTGCACAGTTCCCACCTGCGCTCATAGGTTTGCGAATTTTCAATATTTTCACTCCAGATTTTCAACATTGCCATTTATCACACCTCCTTATGAGCAGTACAGCTGTCATTTTCACATCCTGCCCAAAACATGTTTCCACCCATGTAGTGCACAGGGCGCAGTCGTGTGCAAAATCAATGTATGGCACACAGTAAGACAATCACAGTGACACTGTTCATTAGCAGAGGTTTTAAAATGCCAATGTTGACAATTTGGTGAAAAAATTCCTAACAATGACTGTTTTATGAGCGTGCATTGCACAGTTCCCATGCACGCTCATAGGTCTGCGAATTTTCAATATTTCCACTCCAGATTTTCAACATTGCCATTTTACCACACTTCCTTATGAGCAGTACAGCTGTCATTTTTCACATCCTGCCCATAACGTGTTTCCGCCTATGTAGCGCACAGTGGGGGTAACAAAAAGGTCATGCTGAAAATTTATTGTGCAAATACCAGCAATCGCACAGGGCATTAGGGTAAAGCACCATACATGCCAAACACCACTGCAAATACCTGCAAGCGAATGTTTGGCATTGACAAATAAATGCTTGTTTTGGTATGGGATTTATTGGGGATATGCTTATTCTAATTCTGCAATGTAGCACTTTTGGCTGGAGTCCCTCATTAAAGCCTTTGACACTGTTCCCCATGGGAGGCTGATAAGGAAATTTAGTAACATGGGGGTAGGGGAGAAGGTGGTGTGCTGGGCATCAAACTGGTTGAAAGATAGGAGGCAGATGGTGGTGGTAAATGGTAGGGCTGGGCATCAAGTTGGGTCAAACATTTGGGCCATTCAGGTTTGGCAGTGACTGGAAAAAAAACACCTGAATCTGGTTTCACTGTCAAAACCCGAAAATGCCCTGATCCAAACTGCTAAGCCTGCCATGCCTTCTAGTGCTGCATCCAGCAGCAGAAACAGAATCAGACACACAGTGTATCAGTGGGGGTGGGGGGGGGACTCTGGGACTCGTAGACTGGGGGAGGTGACTCACTTGAGTCATACGCTGTCACTTTGGAGAGGAGGAGCCAAAATATGTATCTGAAAGCTACTGGAGTGCTGGTGTTGTATATGTTGTGTCTCTCTCTGTCCCTCCAGTCTGTTCTCCTCCTCCTCCTCTGCTCATGTGCTTTGCCCTCTTCTCGCTCCCAGTCCTCCTCCTCTCCTGATCAAGCACAGGCAAGTGCGAGACAATCATGTGGCTGCAATAGTGGCAGGCCAATCAGGGGCTCCGTCTCCAAGCTCACGCTGACCCTGTTGCTGGAAGGTCTGCAATGATTAGACAGAATAACATTAAGGGGCTTTATGAACCCCTAAGGCTTAGCAATTTTGGGTCAGGGCATTTTCGAGTTTTGGCAGTGAGCCAGATTTTTTTTCCAGTTATTGCCAAACCCAAACAGCCTAAATGTTTGACCCAAGTCGATGGCCAGCACTACCATTTACCACCGCCGTCTGCCTCTTATCTCTCAACCAGTTTGATGCCCATCAAATAAACTCCTTCAGCGTGGAATGCCCTCCAAAAATGAGTCAAGCTACCTACCTTTTATATCCCTCTTACTTCCATTCTCTCCTTAGACAATATTGCACTGATAAATGTGATTGTTTCTAACAAACTATTCAATGGTGGCATTGTGTGGTGCTCCCACTGTAGTTACCAATCTTCTAGGGCTGCAAGCTAATCCTCTGCCAGTTAAGCTTACATTGCTCTGCTCTACTCAATCTGTATTACGCAGATGTTCAGTCTAAAAGCTTGTTTTCGTCTTATATGACCTAATTGTTATATTCTGCCTTAGTTTCATTTTTATGTTTGCTTACACGCATGTGCAAGAAACATAGTGCCACCATACGAGTCGTGGTGTGCCTCCCCACTTCCAGTGCCCTGCTGCCTTTTGCAGGTGTCCACACTCACGCCAATGAATGTAAGACTGTCTGTGACAGCCCTTCAGATCTGATGGCGTACAGTTGAAAGGAAAAAAGCGCTGCAATCAGCGGTGGTAGCGATGTGAGCAATTTGCATGTACTACCATGTTGACGGTATGCAAGAAATCGCGTCGGCTCTACACTGAATCGCTGTCATAGACAGCTCCGTCCCCATAACAAGTAGCGCTGAACTCCACCCCAGCATGCTCATGTCCCCACACACACACACTGTATCGCCAATGGGGTACCCAATCCCTGTCAGCTCCACTCCCCAACAGGTTCAGGTGCCCTCTGGGAGCCCAACCAGTGTGGCAACAGTTCCATAAACTGACGGGGGTGCCCAATCCCCGTCGACTCCACTGTATCCCCCTCCAACAGACTTCCAGGTGCCACGCTGGGAGCCCACCCCAGCGTGGCAACAGTCCGTATGGTCAACGCGGGTGCCCAATCCCCTGTCGGCTCCACTGCTCCCCCCTAACAGCCTTCCAGCTGCCACGCTGGGAGCCCACCCCAGCATTGCAAAAGTCCTGCATCATCTTTAAAAAAAAATGCCCTGTAAGAAAAAAGCGGTCCCTCGCTGACTGTCTTGACCCCCCACCGCACCACCCTCTGCGCACCCTGCCTCCCCACACCCCACCTCACCCCATACTTACCTCCGGAGGCCGGCGTGACGATCTTCACTTGACTGGGAACATGTTTGCACTCTTCAAAGCCAACCACGAACTGAGGAAATGTCAGTAAGCTGTATAAGTGGCACTGTTCATGAGCAGAGATCTTAAAATGGCTATGTTGAAAATTTGGTGAAAAAATTCCTAAAAATGACTGTTTTACGAGCGTGCGTTGCGCAGTTCCTACACATGCTCGTAAGTTCGCAAATTTTTAATATTTTCACTCCAGATTTTCAACATTGCCATTTTACCACACCTCCTTATGAGCAGTACAGCTGTCATTTTTCACATCTCACCAAAAATGTGTTTCCGCGCATGTAGCGCACAGTGGCGCAGTCGGTGTTCAAAATCAATGTTCAGGACAGATTAAGAAAATCACAGTGACACTGTTCATGAGCAGAGGTCTTCAAGTGGCTATGTTAAAAATTTGTCCATAAAATGACTGTGTTACTAGCGAGCATTGCGCAGTTTCCACGCACCCTCATAAGTTCATGAATTTGTAATATTTTCAGTCCAGATTTTCACCACTGGCATTTTTCCACACTTCCTTATGAACAGTACAGCTGTCATTTTTCACACCATGGCCAAAATGTGTTTTCGCACTTTCAGCGCAGAAATGCGTGATTGCTGTGGGAAATCACAGTTCGGGACAGATTAAGAAAATGACAGTGACACTGTTCATGAGCAGAGGTCCCAAAATGCCTGTGTTGACAATCTGCTGTAAAAAATTCCCAAACTCACGTGTGATGTTGCGCGGTTTCTACACATGTGACTTCACCAGTTTTTAATATTTTCACTGCAGATTTTCAACATTGCCATTTTACCGCCCCATGAACAGTACAGATGTCATTTTCATATCCTGTTCAAAATGTGTTTTCGCACCTGTGGTGTCAAATGGCATAGTCGCTATGCAAAATCAGTTTTCGGCTAATGAACTGATATTGCCACTGTTCACAAGGTATTACTTGGTATTACTTGGTAGTATAAGACAAAGTAGGCCATACGGCCCTTTTAATTGTCTCCCACTCCTAGTGGAGTCATATTACATAGTGTCACCCAACTGATTTAAAATCATATATTTATCTAATCTGTTCTTAAACTGATCAAAACAGGGTGCCATAACAATATTCGCAGGTAATTGGTTCAATATTTTAGATGACCTTATAGAAAAAAAGTTTTATCTTTTGACAGTCTTAGCCCTAGAAACATATAATTGTTTCTTATGAGATCTCAAGTCCCTTATTGCTGAGTCTTTAAAGCAAAAGCCACATGTCTTCATCAAATCTGGATTTTGCAAGATTTTATAAGTCAAAAGTAAATCCCCTCTTTTCCTACGTGACTCCAAAGAAAACAACCCAAGTTCCTTCAGTCTAATCCTATGGTCTATGTGCTTGTACCCAATTAAGGATTTAGTTAATTTCCTTTGAGTTTTTTCTAATAATAAGATCTCTTTTTTCAGATAAGGGCTCCATAAAGGAGAGCCATAATCGAAATGTGGTATTATATATGTTTTCATAAGACACTCCTTATCCCTAGAAATAAAAGTTTTCCTAAAGGTGGGGGTCACAAAAAACCCATGTTGAAAATTTGGAGTGAAAACACCAATGAACGCCTGAGGCGTTAGGGTTTCCGACCATAACTCCCCACCCTGTAGAGACTGACAGGCATCAAGGGTGTGACTTGGGATTGTCGCCTGTAATGCTCATACCATTCCACCCCTACCCACACCCTGCAGCCAGTGAGAGGCATCGAGGTGTGCCTTGGACTCTTTGGCCCCAAAGTTCACCCCATTCTCCTATACTGCACCCATCTCACCGTAGTTCCTAATGGAATGGGGTGAACATAAGGGCCAAAGACCCCAAGGCACACCATTACACTTGTTGGTGTCTGCAGCGTAGGATGTGGTGAAATGGCGTGGCCGTTATGCCTGACGACCCAAAGGCACACCCCAATGCCTGTCAGTATCTGCTGGGTGGTGGTGGGGTTGGCTTCAGTTCAGTACTTCACTGCCATTCCCATTATGCAGCTCTGTAACTCCTACACTACCACTGCCAATGTCAGCAAGCAAACATTCAGCATTAACAATTGCTTGTTCCTTTTCTGTATGTATTCCTGCACTATTCTGATGACCATTGCATCTCTATACTGTATTCTCAAACCATATGTAGTACTGTTTTTTTTTTTTTTGCTGTCCTACCCAGGACCTTCTGGAAAATGAACATTGCTCACTGGAGCTTCTCCTGGAAAAGCAAATAAAAATAAAATAAATAAACCCCTCACATAACACAGCAGAGTCAGAGGCAAGCAACATGGTGGCAGACTGCATTTGTCTCAGTGTAACATCGCATTCCAGCGAGGAGTCAGACTGATCAGAATTAAATTTAAAAACATTTTTTTTTTCTCTCAAGGCAGGCAAGAGGGCTTAGCAGCAGAGAAAATCTAAAAATAATTAAATCCATCTTGGAGACAGCATACAAATAAGCAATAGAACAGTGTGGCGGGGAAGTGCTAAAGCAGGCAGGAGTTGCTTGGCGGTAGAGAAGGGAGGAGGCTGTCAGCCTGACAGGGCCAGAGGCTAACAACAAAAAAAAAAAAACTCTCTTGTTGGGGGATTCACCCAGTTAAAAAAATTAAAGTTGTTCAAGGCCTGGTGATGGCGTGTTTGTGTGGCAGACCGGTGGATGGGAGGCTTGCCCTGCGTCACTAGCTGTTGGAGGTGTAGGGTGTTACACTACTGGTAAGGCTCTGATCCTCCAGAGGCAATATATTTTATTATTTTTAAATAAAAAAGATATTTTTGTTGGCTAAGTCCTCTCCCTTAAAAAATATAAGTGAAAATTCCTTTTTCGTGTCAAAATATTTGTGAGCCTGGCCATTATAGTGCCATTAGAAAATGGGCTTGAAAAATAAGGCATGCTTATTGGCTGAAAGCCATCCTCAGCATGCATTTATTTTTCAATATAGCCCTCTAAAAGACAAGTACCAATCTGAGGTGCCCCATTACTTACTGTATCATTGGGTACCCCGGATTTTCAAATGGAGCAGCCGCCATGTTTTTATCTCGCTAACGGACAACCAAGCGAGGCAGGCCCCTATCCAAGAAAAGCCACATCCCACACACCGTGTAGCCAGCTCATCTGAAGGCCACTATTAGTTTAACTGAAGGTTTTTTTTTTAAACAAACAAACAAAAAAACTTTATTTTCTGTGCCCCCGATACCGTCCGGTTTAGCTCCACTGAACAGCAACCTTTAGTCCGTAGTCTCCCTGTAAGTCTGAACTCTAAGATACAGTGTCTCTCTTCCTGCTCACCACATGCAGAAAAAAAAAAGTGCCTGCATTTTTTTTGTTGCCGACGGTTCTCTGCACCTCTCCTAATGCATAACACCCAACATTTTTTCCACCTTAAAAAGATAGACCCCCACCTCTCCCGACTTCTGCCTCCATGGCTGCTCTCACTACTGCGACTAGCCAGCTACATGAATGCATCTTCGGGACCAATTCCATAAAACCCCATCTCCACTGTTGTCTTCAGTACAGCTACTTAATAGCCTCCCTGTACTGTGTCTCCCTATGGATTTCACACAAGGTGCGCACCATCCTTAGTGAAGTGGCATACACTCCAGCACATTAAATCACACATCTCACACGGTAATGTGAAAAAGTTTCTTTTTCAAGTTTGAAGTGCTAGCCAGCAGGTGTGGTTAAGTAACATTGTCCCTCACTAACCAGACTTCTTTTACTGTGTTGGTATTTTTTATTTTATTTTTTTTACAAAAATTGATCACAGTTTATTTCCCCGGTTAGACAGCGGTCTGACAAACCACTCAACTTCTGTTTGCCTCTTATGCAGATAATTTCCCCAGTCATGCTCCTGCTTCCATCTCACAGTGTTCCAAATGTAAAGAAAAATAAATTACAGGGGAGCTGGAGGTAGATAGCAGTCTCACAACCCCCCCCCCCAAAAAAAAGAAGTCTGCTGTAGGGCACTAACTGCATACGACCAGACTTTTTTTTTAAACTACGGGATCTGCAGTAGGACAAAAGCGTAAAATGCTAATGAAGGCGGAGGAGCTATTTAATTACAAAACTTAATCTAAAATTTTTTTATTAACAATTATTTATCAAACCTACTTTTTTTTTTTACAGTGCCCATTTTCTAAGTGCAATAATACCCTCCAGGGTAGGCTTTATTGAGAAATACCAGACCTTCTAGGGGCTATAAGGCCTTTTGCCTGTGGTGTCGGGTCTTATTACACCCTGGGTGGTCGGTATTTCCCAATACTTTGCCTTCATCGAGGTATTATTGCTTACCTCTTCATTGTCTCATGCAGGGGTGATGGCACCTGTGCTCTAACTGGTTTGTTGAACTACGCTCACTGTCCCCACTGTAGTGCAGCAGAACCACTTTCTCACTGTCCCAGGCAGGTGTGACAGAGTGATACCTAGGGGATCAAGACTGGGTGGGACGGAACAGTGGAGGAGGATGGTGTTGCCCCTGGGTATGCTCTGGTGTCCTCCGTAGCCAGTCACAATATGCATTTGCCTCACATTCTGTCAGTCTCATCAGCACTGCAGCAGCCCCGCTCACTCTCAGTTTTCTGATTACTGACCATTTTCATTTTCGCAAACTCTCTTGCCTTTGTTACAAATTGATTATTAATCACTGCACCAACATCAGCACCACCATTAGGGTTACCACCTGTCCCAATTTTCACAGGACAGTCCTGATTTGGGCAGTTCTGTCCTGCAAAAAAACATGAAAAATGCTACATGTCCTGACATTTTAGTAGAAAAAAATATTTTCTGACTTTCCTCTAAATGTTCCAAAAAACTATAACACCTTAACTAAAATACTTTAAAATGCTAAGAAACGCTAGAAAGAACTGAAAATCTACCACACTTCATCTTAATTCTGATTATTTAGAGAAAATAAGTCTGTTGCATTGGTGGAGGTTACATATTGTCCTGCGAAAAATCATATTTCAGTAAGAAACGTCCCACTTTGGGCTTCTTAAAAGGTGATAACCCTAACCACCATGGGGAGAACTGCTAACTAGGTGAGCAGGTTTGGGTGGGATGGAACAGTGTTGAAGGAAGGTGTTTTAGGTTTTCTGCCTGATTCTTAGCCTCTTTGTATGGTGCCCTACCCCACTCATTCTGAAGGTTCGACATATGTATACTGTTCCTTGCTTAGCATGCACTTCAACAGTATATTTTAATAATGCATTAGAAGCCATTAAAATCCAGAGTGTTTTAACATTCAAAAACCTTCCTTTATTTGGGGCCAAATCAGGCCATTTCAGGTTTTGCCCAGCCTGGCTTGAAATTGGCCTGTTGAGACAGATTTGCCAACTCACATGGCCCTAGTAAATGGCAATCATTTGGAGGATGGGAAGTGAGCAGTGGAGTACCACAGAGATTGGACTAGGACCTGTCTTCTTCAGCATCTTCATACTGTAAGTGATATTAAGGAGGAACTGGAAGGGAAGGTGCGTCTCTTTGTGAATGACACAAAAATCTACAATAGGGTGGACTTACAGGAGGGGGTTGAGAGAATGCAAAGAGATCTGGGAAAACTATAGGAGCTGTCTAGGGAGTGGCAGCTGGGTTTCAATGCCAAAAAAGTGCAAAGTCAAGCACCTAGGGTGGGGAACTCTGGGGGCTGTGTATAAGATAGGGTAGATACTTTACATTTACCAAGCAAGAAAGGGATCTTGTGGTCATCATATCTGATGACCACAAGGTGGCAGGGCAGCAAGACCAGCAGAATGCTCAGGTGCATAGGGAGGGGGATTTCTAGCAGGATACGGGAGGTAGTGTGCCCCTGTATCGCTCACTTGTGAGACCCCACCTGGAGTACTGTGTCCAGTTTTGGAGGCCGCACACTGACAGGGTGGAAGTGGTCAAGAGGAGGACTACTAAAATGGCATAGGGGTTGCACGAGAAACCATATGAGAAGAGACTTCAGGAGCTCAACATGTACTTCCAAGAGAAGAGGAGAGAAGAGTGAGACCTACAAGTAGAACAAGGTGCAGGAGGGGAGTCTGTAAAATAGGAGGAGGAGGAGGAGCACCCAGAACAGGGGAATGCCATGAAGCTGGGGGGTTAAGAGGAATATAAGGAAATACTTCTTCATAGACTGTGTGGTGGACACCTAGAACAGCCTGCAAGAGGAAGTGGAGGGGCAAAGACATTGGGGAGCTTCAAGCATGCATGGGATAGGCACATGGGCATAATAAGTAGAGGTAAGGAGGGAGGGAGGGACACCCGCTGTGACCAAATAGGATCCGGGGTGTAGTGTTAGGCAGGGCAAATGGGGCAGACTAGATGGGCCTACTGGTTCTTTTCTGGCACTACATTCTGTGTTTCTATGATGTCACAACACAGGCAAGCAGTAGCTATCCTGACTGAAAGGATGTGTGCCCAAGATACAAAACTGAAGGTAAACCAGGACTGAATGGCCATCCACAGATAAAGGGTAACATTCATAATGGACTGTGGTACAGAAATATAATCAATACAATGCAGAATGTAGCAGCAAAGCACATAGCTAGACTAGGAATGAAGAAAAACAAGAAGTGGAGAAAGAAATCCCAGTGCACTGAAATGATTGGGCAACGTGGCAGACAACCATGGGGACAAGGAAACATACTCGTGAAATAGTCACAAGGCAAATAAATACTGGGGAGGGGTGAGAAAACTACAGGAACTGTAGGAGGGCAAGGGAGAGGAGCCCATGACAAACCCAGACTACACTGGTAAATAAATACCAGGGAGCCATTCCGGCACATGGGGAGGCTGCACAGGGAAAACAAGCAAACAAGAGCCAAATTACCCAGAAATGCAGACAAGAAGTGGCAAAATGGAATGCAGACAGGCAGGGAAGAAACATGGAGCAGAGAGGAAGCATGAGTGGAAACCAACCTGAAAAAAGAGGAGGAGCTGGGCATCTGAAGCAATCACATGCATGATTGCAGGTTTTACATCAGTTTCATCAATTATGGAAGCAAATGCTTGGAAAATAGGGGCTGATTTATCAGGTACTCTTGTTTTGTTGTTTTGCTGGTAGTTGTGTTAGGCTCGACAGACAAATGGGAAGTTTTCTTCTAGAAGATGAAGTGACTCGGTGAAGAAAAGAATATTTTTCTCAAATCCGGAAAATCCGAGTCAGTTTTTAAAGGAAGATCCACTATCCCCAGGTTTCTATACCTGCTAGCATTTTCAAGGACTTCAATTCAATGATTAAAAGCTAGGATCATTCTTATAGTTGTTTGTGATACAGTCTCAGGGTGCAACATTTTTATTTCAGTTCCTCAACCTCTTTTTATTTATTTGTCATTTTTGACCAGGGAAAAAGCTATGATAGCTTGTTTCCAGGTGTGTCCTGGGGTGGGTTGCATGGATCTGTTTATGAGTCTGGGTTTGTTTTGCTTGCATACTTCCAGCTTTTGCTCAACTTTTTTATTTGATTCAGTAAGTTCTGTCTATAGCAAATCAATGTGTTTGGTGAACGCATCCATTTTTTTTCCAAAATATCAAATAGCCCTCCCATTATAGAGCTGAGCTCCTTAACATTTCCAATACCAGTTTTACTTTTTATGTTTGCGTGTGCGCATGTGCAAGAAACATTATGTGGCAGCTTAGGAGAGAAGCGGGTTGTGGAGGTGCGGCACTGTGGCAGCCAATGGAGGCACTGCATTTGGGGGCTTGGCACTGGTGGACCAGTGGAGGCACAGTGTGCTGATGACACTGGTCTCCAAAAGTGCCACCATGTACAAACATTTTCGCCACTGCAGTGAGGGGCCACCTCGTCACTGCAGCTTCAGCCATTCCGCTGCAATGAGGGAGTGACCTGTCATTGCAGGGTGGTACCTTCCCAAGTCTAACAATAAAGTGAACATGGTGGCGGATTGCCGCCGCCTCTTGGCCCCATGAAAGCTGAATGGGGGTGGCCAATCCCCCTATCGGCAGCCCCCGACCCAGTTAATTTGCCGGCAGAGCCCACTCCCCGTCAGCATGATGTAACCCTCTCCCCATTCGTGTCAGGGATGCTCAGTCCCCTCGGCATCATCGCCCCTCAAAAAACTGTTTGCCGACAGGGCCCCAATCCCATTGGCTTCAGCCCCTCCTGCCAAGTTTAATTTGCCAAGGGAGACTCACTCCCCATCGGCATATGTCCCAAAAAGTTGCTTTCTGCCGGGGGTGCCCAATCCCCTCGACCCTGTGCCCCCTTGGTATGTGCCGAGGATGATGCCCAACTCCGCCGGGTACAGTCCCAAAAGAAACAGTCTGCGGGCACGCTGGAGCACATTCCCAGCATGCCAGATGCCCCTTTGAAACCAGAAAACCATCCCATGATGTTTTTTTTTTTTAACCTGCAAACCAGAAAATGGTCCTTCGTCGAGTCTGGTGGCCCCTCCCCCAACCCGTGCCCACCCTCTGTGCACCCTGCTTCCCCACACTCCCCTCACCCCATACTTACCTCCGGAGCACAGCACGATGATCTTTGGTGGACCGGGAACACATCTGCACTCTTCAAAGCCGACCACGAACTGAAGAAATGCCGGTAAGCTGAATAATGGCACAAATAGGGGTTTTTCAACTTTGGTGCATATCTCAGGCATTTTTGGCAGTTTTGCCACCAGATTTTCAACATGGGGTTATTGGGACCCCTCCTCATGAATTCAGGCACTGTTATGGCGTTATTCGGTCACGAAAGGTGATTTCACGGTCACTGCACAGAATCACCTTTCGGGACTGATTAACAAAACAACAGTGTCAATGTTCATGAGGGGGGCTCTCAAAAAGTCTATGTTGCAAATTTGGTAGAAAAAATACCAGAAATTATTGTTTTACAAGCGTGCGTAGCGCAGTTGCTACACACGCTCGTAACTTCACGAATTTGCAATATTTTCACTCCAGATTTTCAAAATTGGCATTTTTTCACACCTTCTTATGAACAGTACAGCTGTCATTTTTCACACCCTGACCAAACTGTGGTTTCACACTACCGGCGCAGAATAGCGTGGTTGCTGTGGGAAATCAGTGTTCTGGACACATTAAGAAAATCACAGTGACACTGTTCATGAGCAGAGGTCCTAAAATGCCTATGTTGAAAATTTGGTGACGAAAAGTCCATAAAATGACTGTGTTCTGAGCATGCATTGCGCAGTTTCCACGCATGCTTGTAACTTCGCAAATTTGTAATATTTTCACTCCAGATTTTCAACATTGCCACTTTTACACACCTCCTTATGAACAGTACAGTTGTCATTTTTCACATCCTGGCTGAAATGTGTTTTTGCACTTCCGGCGCAGAATAGCGCGGTCGCTGTGAGAAGTCAGTGTTCGGGACAGATTAAAAAAAATTACAGTGACACTGCCCATGAACAGAGGTGCTGAAATGCCTATGTTGAAAATGTAGTGACAAAAGTCCATGAAATGACTGTTACGAGTGTATGTTGCGCAGTTTCTATGCACCCTTGTAATTACGTGTATTTGTAATATTTCACTCCAGATTTTCAACATTGGCATTTTTTCACACCTCCTTATGAACAGTACAGCTGTCATTTTTCATATCCTGCCTGAAATATGCATATACACATCTGGCGCAGAATAGCATGATAGCTCTGGAAAATCAATGTTCGGGACAGATTAGAAAAATCATAGTGACGCTGTTCATGAGCAGAGGTCACAAATGCCTATGTTGAAAATTTGATGAAAAAATTCCACTAAATGACTGTGTTACACACATGCGTTGCGCAGTTTCCACATAAGCCCGGAAGTTCGAGTATTTTTAATATTTTCACTACAGATTTTCAACATTGCCATCTCTTCACTGGTCCCTATGAGTGGTACACCTGTCATTCTTCACATCCTGCCCTATTTGTGTTTTCGTACATCTGGCGCAGAATGGTATGCTCACTGTGGGAACTCAAAGTTTGGGACACATTAACAAAATCACAGTGCCACTGTTCATGAGAAGAGGTCCCAAATGCTTTCATGAGGTGGGGGTCACAAAAAGGCCATGTTGAAAATTTGTAGTGTAAACACCAACAAACGCCCGGGGCATTAGGGTGTCTAACCATAACGTCCCACCCTGTACAGACTGACAGGCATCAGGGGTGTGCCTTTGGATTGCCGACTGTAATGCTCATTCCATTCCACCCCCACCCCACCACCCTGCAGCTAATGACAGGCATCGAGGTGTGCCTTGAACTCTTTGGCCCCACAGTTCACCTTGTTCTCCTATACTGCACCCATTTCAGCGTATGTCCTTATGGAATGGGGTAACTGTACAGCCGAACACCCCAAGGCACACCTCAACACGTGTTGGTGTCTGCAGGATAGGGTGAAGTGAAATGACATGAATGTTATGGCCGATGACCCAAATGCACACCCCAATGCCTGTCTGTCTCTGCAGGGTGGAGGTGAGGTTGGTGTGAGTTCAATACTTCACTGCCATTCCTATTTTGCATCTCTCTAACTCCTGCATTTCCAATGCTAATACCAGTAAGCAAACATTCGGCATTGACAAATGCTTGTTAGTATTTGTTGTCCGCTCTGGAGATTTATTGGATACAGATTTGGGGGTTGAATTCTCCATCAGGGTAGGGGGCCTGATTGGAGGTTCAGCTGGTCCAAAAACTGTTAGCATAGTGGTCTCTGAGTTGATTTGTTTTGGTACTTCTGATTCTAAACTCCCATGGGCCACACTGCTAAAGCACTAGCTATTGTCTGAACACTGGCTTCCATAGTCTTTCCTGGGTTTGATTTAGCAACAAGCAGAAGCTTCTCTGTCACACTCTTCTTCTTCTGAAGTGTACTACTGTCAGAAGAAGACAAAGAAGTCTATTCATTATGTTTATTTGGTTTAGCTGGGGGAACAGACCTCTTCATAGTTGGTAGATGTGAAAAGTTAAAAGGATAAGACTGGAGCTCAGCATGAATGTGGCATCTACAAGGCAGTCAGACAGTAGTCCTAATTATACAAGGACAAGAAAGAATACTGGTTTCTGATTGGTTAGTGGGCCATCACAGTAGAGATGTTATCCTGGCATAACATCCCTGCTGATTTTTTTGCATTGCACTTGCACTTGTTACTCCCCATCTCTTGCATCTTCTCTTAAGAAACAAAAATATTTTTACACACAAAAGCATTCTTTAAAATTATTTTTTTAGTCTGTATAAAACAACAAGCCATTGTGTAATAGGAATAATGCCCTCCAGGGTGGGTGTTATGCTGGGATAACATCCCTTCTCAGGTGTTGGACGCCCTCGGCCGGTGGCCTCGGGCCCAACCACCTGAGGCAGGATGTTATCCCAACATAACACCCACCCTGTTGGTCATTATTCCTTCAATAATACATTCTCAGGGGTAAAGTAAGTTACTAGCTGAGTTCCACAGCAATCTGTTTTAGGCTCCACCCTCTTCAACATGTGCATCAGCAACATAAGTGAAGGGGTACATGGCAAAGTGTGCCTCCTTGTGGATGACACCAAACTCTGTAGAAGAGTAAATAGAGCAAAGGGTATAAACAGCATGGAAGAAGATGTAGAGAGGTCGGAAACATGATCAAGCATATGGTAATTGAAATTCAATGCCAAGAAATGCAAGGTCAGACATATTGGTAACATGAGTCCACAAACAGAATATCGCATCAATGGCATGACGGTAGAGCAGAGAAAGGACGAAAGGGACCCTGGGATAATCCTCAGTGACAACATGAAGGCCACCTCCTGATGCAACGAGGCATATAGGAAAGTCAATAGAACGTAATTTGAGGAACTTTACCAGCTGCAGGAAGAGGTTATTGTGCCACTTTACGTGTCTCTGGTGAGGCCATGTATCAAGTACAGTGCTCAGTTCTGGAGCACACACCTAAAAAGGACAGGGATAAACGAATGACAATTCAGTAGAGGAACAATGAAACGATTTAGGGGCAAAAGGGAAAATTATATGAGGAAATATTGGTAAGCCTAATTATGTACTCAGATGCAAGAAGGTAGGGGGGGATATCCATTATTTATCTCAAAAGTGTTACCAGGAAAGACATACTGAGCTGGTAACAGCTTGTTTCCAGCTGCATTCCCGGGGCGGGGGGGGTGGAATGGGGCAGTCAAATACTATAAGGTGCATAGTAAAAATACAAAATCAGTACCAGCAGAAGTACATAACATCCAAGTGCCCAAAGCTGATGTGTAAAAGCAGATAACATTGTCCTTGAACTGGGCAAAGAGCAACCCCAGCTGGGGTGGACTCCAATATGATATGATAGATTTACTTGCTTTCTTGGATTTCCTTGGAATGTAAAGACAGAAGAAGACACTGTGGTCTATACGGATGTAGCCCCTCCCCCCACCAATTTGAGGCTTACCTTTTCTCCCAGGGCTCCAGCAAAGCCCAGTGCCCGGCAGATGTCCTGCAGAGATAGTAAATCCATGGTTATTTGGTAATCCTATTAATCTGCGTGACAGTGCCATGATGTGTCTCCACGCCTGTCCCTTTAAGGCCACAGCCAGTGTGTATACAGTAAATGGTCTGGGCTGGGTCCACGTGCTTCAAAGCTCGTGACCGGCCAGGCACCATCCTAATTTGCTCTGCTTTGTGGTCAATAGCAAAGCAGAGGGAGCTCTAGCAATTACTGTAGATATTTACTTCTAATTTGTTGTTATATTTAAGTTAGAGTGCACGTTTTAAACTACCTTTATTGCAGCTTATGCATCCAAATGGGAGCCACCATGTTTGGTCTGGGACTTCCAGGAATTTGGACCAATTGGGACACAGGGGACCTCGAGGGGTCCTTAGGTCAATTGCCTTGTGGGAAAAGCAGTAGTTCTTGTAGTTTTCAGCTTGGCACCTAAAGGAATCAATGGGAAAACAGGATTGCGAGTGACAGCTCCCTCTGACCAATTAGATTGCTGGAAAAATGGACTAGTCCGAAAACCCTTTTTAAACTGTGTGCAGTTAACCCCAAGACTCCGGGGAGTGCAGCTCAAGCTCTTGGACCGAGAGGAGCTTCTGTGGAGCATTTGGACCAAGACTCTGTGTCAGAGCTGTTCAAGTCTGTGGGGTTCTGGCCCAAGACAGGCCTTGTTTCCTCAGGTGGGTGTCTGTGGTCCCGAGTTTGGGAATTTGTGTTCAAAGACTGCCGTCTGCAGACTGAGAGGTTTGCACAGCATATCGGCTATAATAGCAAACCTGCCTAAAACCAAGCTGAGAGGTAGAGAAGTGAATGCTGTTTCTGTTGAATGTGCTGAATGCTTATCGTGGGTCAAGGCCTACTGTACAGGGACTCCTGATTGCCAGAAAGGATCCTACCCTTACCAGTGACTGAACTGTCTGCCAGCTGGAGGGATCACCAGCAAATAAACTGAACTTTGCCAGAAGTGTTTATCCAGTCTTGGGCTCATGCCAAACCTGGCCCAAGCCTTCTATTCTTGCACCAGTTACTGTTTTCTCAATGAGAGACCAGCTTGGGGATCCTGCCACTGTGCTGCAAGGAATCAGGTTGCAGCCACCTGGAGGGAAAGGCCATGCAGTAGAGGTGAGTCGTGTAGGCCCAGCTTCCCCATGCTCTTCAATACTTTGCAACAGGTCTCCATTTCGCCAGGCTATCCTCTACCAACTGGTGTTGTGAGTAAATTCAGGATAGCTCCCTTCAACAGTTCTTTAAATCATTTTGTGATTCCATCTGATTTTGTCAGTGTGTTACAGGGTTACAGTGGATTGGGTCAACCGGCCGAGGATACAAATAGCCAAGGGTTATGTTATTGCATATTGAACTGCCTTTTCTTTCCATCAAGGGCCCCAACAACAGCTGCAACCCCGGGCAATGTTCAGGCTAGCCACCAACAGTCTGGGTGCCCAGCAGCTGCAAGACTGTACAGTGGGACTAAATGCATGCATGCAAAGTGCCCTGGTTTAAATCCAGTATAATAATCATTCATCTAGATCTGCCTCTTTCCTTGTTCAAATCCCCCTTAATAAATCGATTGGATTGTTTCACTGTTACATTGCCTCATGAATATCTTATTGTCTGGGTGAAGGTTAATGTGTCGAGGGAAACATATTTAAAAGTGCATGCCAGTTTGAAAACTGTTTTACAGGGGGTTCCAGGGTGCATGTCAAAGACCAGACCCTGGTGGTAAGTGCAAGGGGTGTGTGTGCATATTGTTAATGTTTATTGCCACCTGTGTGTTAACTGCTGTGAAAGGCTGTTTCCCGTTACCAGGTATGTGGCCACTAGGCAGGCTTGTGGGTGGTTATAGCTTCCCAGAGGTCTATATCAGGTTAGGTAATTACCCCCACATATATTACTCTGGGTGGAGGCACCAAAATATTGTGGTTACTGAGGGCAGGGAAACCCTGGTAACTATTAAGTTTGAACCCAGGTCCCCTCAACCTGTTGTCCGAAGTACAGGAAGGGGTAGTAACCCTAGATATAGCGCCACCTAGGGGTTATACTGAGCTGTCCCACCAAACTTTTCAAGTTTTTGCTGGAATTGATAGGACAGACTATTCTAAACATTTCCAGGTGAATATCAATTCAACTATGGGGTGCCTAATTTTAAATTGGTGTGGGGCACATTCAAAAGGACATGAGGAAGTACTTCTTCACGGAAAGGGTAGTGGGAAAGTGGAATAGTTTGCCCATGATACTGGTCAAAGCAGATACTATTGCTGGGTTCAGCTGGATGGCATGGTTTCAATGGGCTAGTCAAAGAGAGAGAAATGGAAGAGGTGGATGGGAGAATGGCAGTTCAAGGGCAGATTCCAGGGGCAGACTGGATAGACTTCCCGTCTTTACCTGCCCTTACCTATCTTGGTCTGCTTGTCTCTGTTTGCCTGTGTAAGCATTGGCAATAGATTTTAGTTAACTGTTTGTCTGCAGTTAAATGGTACTCCTCCTATGCGACACACCCACTGAGGTGCCCAGTAACAGGTATACCCTGATCGGCCCCCTATCTATACTGGAGGGCCCTGTACTGACCATTAGATCCATGTCTGGTTACACAGTAAAAGAGCAACCACTGATATCCTGCGTTAGACTATAAAACAGTAATCATTGCTATCCTGATAAAAATGCAATGATCATGTGTATCCTGACAATAAAAACAGTAGTCCCAGATATCCTGACCATAATGCAGTGATCACTTATATCCTGACAATAAAACTGTGACCATAGATGTCTTGACAATAATGCAATTATCACTTATATCCTGACACTAAAGCAGTGATCACTGATATCCTGAGAATAAAACAGAGATCCCTGATATCCGTTGAGATTTTTAATTCTAATAGTATATTTTAGCAAGCATAATACAGTTCTCCCTTTGTCTTATTCCTAATAGTGTAATGCACCCCTATTTTTTTGAGTAATTAGTGTTATAGGTCCTAAATGGAATTTATAATTCCCAAGGCAGGAACATTTCTTTTTAGTCTGAGTTATTTATTCTCATTCAATCCTGCTCAGTCCAGTACAGAATGCTGTTTTAGCAGCAACAGTGACTGCATGTTACTTTTTCACTTTTCTCCTCACCGTTCCCCCTCCCACGGCCTAAAGTGAACGTACATCAGACTACACATCATGTGTATTTTTTCTTTCTGTATATATGCAGGCATTCAAGTGTAATGCACAGCGTGTAAACCTTTCTGATTTGTCTTGCTGCTTCCCTGTCTAGTCTTTTTTTAACCTCAGCTGTATCTTTCCTCCTCCCCCACCCCCCACGAGGGATGACTGAAGCCCAGCCTGCAGTCAGTGTACAATGATGCATTTGCAGCAGTGAGAGCAATGACGTTCCCTCCCCCCTCCTAACACACACTCACACACACACACATCTAATCCACACCCCAACCCCACTCCTCTCCCCTCCCTTCCCAGCAGCTGAAGCCAATCCTAAGTATGGTGGAGAAGAGAGACAAGGAAAAACCCTGAGCGCAGACAAGCAGATGCAGCATCCCTGCCTATACCAGACAGGACTCCCTATGAATGGGCCTCCGGCGTTCGAGACGGACTATGGGTCAAGTCCTTGGGTTCGCCCACTGCAGTATGTTTTAATTCTGTCTCTCTCTCTCTTTTTCTCTCTCCTTCTCTCTCTCTCTTTCTCTCAGTAAAGAACTCCTGATGCTACATTTAAAGATGCATTGTCCCTTTCACAGAACAGGTTCAGGCCCTCTCTCATATGTACAGTACAATACCAAACAGGAGGACTGATCATTGTGCCATCTAGACTGAAGAGGGGAAATTTTACAACACGCTGTGACTCCCCAGGTGAAATTTGCAGCATAGCTCCCTCCAGACTGGATAGTAAAATGAGCACACTTCCTGTATGAATGCTGTTTATCCTGATTTGTAACATTTATGTATAATGTGTGCATGTGGGTATATTGCATTTTGTTAATGATGCTGTTTCTTGAAACAATTCTAGTTTAAAAACTGCTTTGGGGGCTATTTAACAAAAAAGGTATTGTATATGGTTAGAGACTGTTGCCATTACCCCATAGATCTGTACCTGTGTAGACACGAATACTGAACTCAGCAAGACATAGGTAAAAAACTGCTATCTGGTGGACTGTCTTTGATTATGTTCCTTGTAGCCATGCTGTTTCCATCTTACAGTGAGGTGCATAATACAGAGAGTTGTGTGTTACAGTGAGCTGACTGCTATAAGTTGTGTGATACAACAAGGTGTATATAGTAGCTGTGTGTGTTACAGTGAGATGTATGTTAGAGATGTCATAGAGAGATGGATATTGTAGAAAGGTGTGGGTTACATCAAAGTGAATGCTGTGCAGAGATACATGTTACAGCAAGATATATATTATAGATGTGTATGTTGCATTAATGTGCGTACAGTAGAGAGGTTGTTACAATAAGGTGCATATTGTAGAAAGGTGAAATACAGCAAGGTTTACATTGTAGAAGTGTGTTACAGTGAGGTGTATAACAGAGATATGTGCTACAGTGTGGTGTCTATTGCAGAGAGGTGTATTACAGTGAAATGCCTATGGTAGAGAGGCGAGTTGCATTGGGTGTATATTGTAGAGATGTGTGTAACAGGAAGTTGTATATTGGATCAGTGTGTTGCAGCGAGGTGCCTATGGTAGAGAAATAAGTTACAATAGGTATATATTGTAGAGGTGTGTGTTACAGGAAGATGTGTATTGCAGAGAGGTGTGCTACAGCAAGGTGTGTATTATAGAGGTGTGTGTTACAGCAAGTTATACACAGTACTATAATGTATGGTAGAATGTTGATATAGGTAGAAATCTACCTTTTTATAACAACGTTTTACCATCGATATGATGTCATGATGTTATCACATCGATGGGATAACAACCGGGAACAGTCTGGGCATGCGCGCAAATGGATTGGACAGCCTAGAAACGGCCGCAGCGGTGAGGGCAGAGCAGCGGTAACATAAAAAAAAACTGCCGTAAGGAACTGCTTTCTTTTGTATAAAACCTAAATTGTACCATACACTATAAAATATAATGTATGGTACATCGATGGGTAACCGTTTTGTTAACTCATCTCGAAATAGCCATGGCGACCTAAACCTCACGAGCTTCGCTCTCGAGGTTTAAGTAGTCACCCTGGCAGCCTCTCCATGGTTAACAAACCAGTTAACCATCAATGACCATACATTATCCTCTATGTAGAGGGTTGTGTCACAGTGAGGTGTACATTGTAGAGAGGGGGTTACAGCAAGGTGTATAAGATGTGTGTTACAACAATATGAATATTGCCGAGATGTGTGCTACAGCAAGGTGTGTATTACAAAGATGATTGTCATAGTGAGATGTATACTGTAGGGAGGTGTGGGTTACAGCAAGCTGAATGTTGTCCAGAGATGTGGGTTACAGCACACGTACTGTATACTGTGGATGTGTGTGTTACAACAAATAGTATACCATAGAGAGATGTGTTATAGTGAGGTGTATATTGTGGAAAAGTGAGTTACACCAAGGTATATATTGTAAATGCGGGGTTACAGTGAAGTGTATGTTATAGAGGCGTGTTTCAACAAGGTGTATATTATAAAGATTACTGTATATGTTACAGCAAGGTGTTTCTTGTTAAGATGTGTGTTATAGCACAGTGGATATTGTAGAGATGTTACAGCAAGGTTTATGTTGTAGAGGTGTTCATTACAGCTAGATGTATATTATCCAGATGTGTGTTACAGCCAAGTGTAATTTGTAGAGGTGTGTGTTATGGCAAGGTATATTCTGTAGAGAGGTATGTTACAGTGAGGTGTATATTGCAGAGAGGTGAGTAACGTCAAAGGATATTATAGATACAGTAGGTGAATATAGTATAGTAGAGGTGTGTGTCACAGTGACATATATATAATATTGAAGAGAGGGTCATGGTTGGAGTGGGATGGGCCCACTGTAATCTCTGAATCAGGGGCACCACAATCAAGCATACTCACTAGACTATAAGACCTACTTCTGCTGGCTATTTCTTATGTTTGTATATTCACAGGTGTGTAGTGTAGAGATGTGTGTTACAGCACAGTATATTGTAGAGGTGTGTATTACAGCAAGAAGTATATTGCAAAGGATTATGTTATAGCAAGGTGTGTATTTTAGAGGTGTGTGTAACAGTGAGGTGTATATAGGACAGGTGTGTTACAGTGAGGTGTGTATAGCAGAGAGGTGACTTACAGTAGTGTATATTGTATATATGGGAGGAACAGGAAGGTGTACAGGGGTGTGTTACATTAAGGTGTATATTGTAAAGATGTTTGTAACAGCAAGGTGGATATTTCAAAAGGGTGTGTTACAGCGAGGTATATATTGTAGAAGTGTGTCTTAAAAGAAGGTGTATACTGCAGAAAGGTGTGTTACAGCAAGATGTGTATTGCAGAGGTGTGTGTTAGAAGGTGTATACAGTAGAGAGGTATGTTACAGTGAAGTGTATATTGTAGAGAGGTGAGTAACAGCAAGGTGTGTTACAGATAGGTGTGTTTTGTAGAGGTGTGTGTTACAGCAAAGTGTATATTGTAGAGCTGTGTGTCACAGCAAGGTGTATACAGTACTGTAGAGCTGTGTGTCACAGTGACCTATATATTGTAGAAAGGTGTGTTACAACAAAGTGTATATTGTAGAGATGTGTGCCACAGCAAGGAGTATATAGTATTGTAGAGCTGTGTCACAGCAAGGTGCATACAGTATTGTAGAGCTGTGTGTCACAGTGACCTAGATATTGTAGAAAGGTGTGTTACAACAAAGTATGTATTGTACAGATGTGTGTCACAGCAAGGTGTATACAGTATTGTAGAGCTGTGTGTCACAGTTACCCATATATTGTAGAAAGGTGTGTTACAGCAAAGTGTATATTGTACAGATGTGTGTTACAGCAAGGTGTATACAGTATTTTAGCAGTTAGTGTCACAGTGAGGTATATATTGTAGAGAGGTGTTTTACAACAAGGTATATTGTAGAGGTATATGTTACAGCAGGAAGTACATTGTAGAGGATTGCGTTACAGCAAGGTGTATATTGCAGAGGTGTGTATAATAGTGAGGTGTATAATAGACAGGTGTGTTACTGTGATGTGCCTGTGGTAGAGTGGTGAGTTACAGTAGTTACACTATGGAAGTGTGTGCAACATGAAGGAGTATATTATAGAAAGGTGTGTTACATTAAGGTGTATGTTGTAGAGATGTGTTAACAGCAAGGTGTACATTGTAAAGGTATATGTTACAGCGGGGTGCATATTGTAGAAGTGTGTCATAAGACGAGGTGTATACTGTAGACAGGTGTGTTACAGTAAGATGTGTATTGTAGAGGTGTATGTTATAAGGTGTGTACAGTAGAGGGGTATGTTACAGTGAGGTGTATGTTGTAGAGACGGGTGTTACAGCAAGACATATATTGCTAATACATAGAAACATAGACTTTGACGGCAGATAAGGACCGCTAGGCCCATCTAGTCTGCCCATTTCCCTACCTACAGGATAGGCCGCAGATCCTAGTTAACCAACAGCCTATATCTTCCTGCCCCCACAGAATTGCCTTATGTCTGTCCCATGCATTCTTGAATTCTCCACAGTTTTAGACCCCACAACTTCCTCAGGAAGGCTGTTCCATGCATCCACTACCCTCTCTGTGAAATAATACTTCCTCACATTGCCCCTGAACTGCCCTCCTTCTATCTTTAAATTGTGTCCCTTGTTCTTGCAAGTCTCTTTCTGAAAGATGCTACCCTCTTGGACTTTGTTGATTCCCTTGAGGTACTGAAAGTTTCTATCATGTCCCCCTCTCCCTTCTTTCCTCAAGGGTATACATATTAAGCTCCTTTAGTCTGTCCTCATCTGGCTTCTCTTGCAGACCCTGCACCATTTAGTTGCCCTCCTCTGGACTGCCTCTATCCTGTCTATGTCCTTGCGGAGATGGGGTCTCCAGAACTGGACACAGTATTCAGATAGGGGTCTCACCAACTGTCTGTACAGACGGATAACAACTTCCTGTTTTCTGCTGCTGATGCCTCTCCCTATATATCCCAGTATACCCCTGGCCCTCCTACTGCCTTCTCACATTGCTTACTAACCTTAAGGTCATCTGATATGATTGCCCCAGGTCCCTTTCCTGTTTTGTTGTTGTTACTACCTCCCACCCATTGTGTATTCTTCCCTGGGTTCTTGTTTCCCAGGTGCATTATTTTGCACTTTTGCATTGAATCCTAGCTGCCATCGTCTGACCATTCCTCCAACCTTGCCAAGTCCCTTTCATCCTTTCCGCCTCCTTGTGTATTGAGCCCTGTTGCAGATCTTTGTGTCATCTGCAAAAGGCATACTTTTTCCTCAGTCCCTCTGCAATGTCACTGATGAAGACATTAAAAGGACTGGACCAATACTGAACCCTGCAGTACCCCACTAGTAACCACCCTTTCTTCAGAGTGGACTCCATTTACAATTACCTTCTGTGTTCCTATTGTCCAGCCAATGTTTTACCAGGCTACCACCCTGGGACCCACTCCCAGGCTGGTTAATTTGACTAATAATCTTTTGTGGGACTGTGTCAAATGCCTTGCTAAAGTCTTGATGAGCCATGTCACAACCCCTCCTGGTCTACTACTTTGGTCACCCAGTCAAAGAAATCTAATAGATTCGTCTGACATGACCTTCCCGCTGTGAACCCGTGCTGCCTTGGATCCTGTGCTCCACTGACCTCTAGGTACTCAACTATTCTTTCCTTCAGAAGTGACTCCATCACTTTCCCTACCACAGAGGTCAGACTGACTGGTCTGTAGTTTCCTGCCTCTGTCTTGGTCCCACTTTTGTGAAGGGGAATCACATCCCGCCTTCCTCCAGTCCTCGGGTACCACACCATCCTCCATAAGGTGTGTGTTACAGAAAGGTGTGTTGTGTAGAGCTGTGTTGCAGCAAGGTGTATATTACAGAGGTGTGTTACAGCAAAGTGCATATCATGTGTGTATTTATGGCAAGGTGTACAGTACAGTATCCCGAGACATAGGCGATCACGATTGGGCGCCTACAAAAACGGCGACTCAATCATGATGCATGTCTTCTGAGCTACTCACCAGGGAGGGCGACCGGATGGGAGGGTTCGTGCATATAGCGTCAGGATGTTGCTACATATATATGTGCGCGGGGGGAGTGAGCACGCTCAGCGAGAGAAGGGAGGGCTTGTGAGGGGTGGTGTCGCAGTGAGATGTCGAACTGGCCCAGTGGCGTGGTGGGTGGGTTCAGGCTAGGGTTCCAATGGTGCTGGGTTCGGGTCTGTGCACAGGTATGTTTTGTTGCGCCCGGCCTGAATTTAACTTTTTTTCAGTTTTGCACCCCCTCCCGACATACACCCCCTGGAGTTGAGAATCCTTAGTGGGAGGGGGGTATGGGGGTGTGCAGGTGGCACAACCCCTCACATAAAACAGTAAACTCTAAGTCCCTGGCACCGTTTTGCTGTGTGCCAGGGGGTACATCACCGAAATTTATTTTCATTGATTTACAGTCTCCCTAACAGCGATCGCCTTTCAGTGGTCGCCTTTATCACATAGAACCATACAATGCAGAGGTGGGTGTTACAGCAAAGTATATATTGTAGAAGTGTGCCTTAAAGCAAGGTGTATGGGCATGCTTGTCCTGCAGGGCCCCAAAGGTATTGAGAAACTGGGTGGCAGCAGTAGAGGGATCAGGGGCACTAAACACCCCTGACCAATCAGTGAGCCTCAGATCCTCCTGAAATGCCACCAGATCAAACCTGGAGAAGTTTCTGATGTGAATAATTTTGTGGGGAATTTCCAAACACAGAAAACCGGGGTGTGATCTGAGATGGAGTCGGATAGAGTTCCGGCAGAGCTAATCCTCTCAGGACGATTAGACAGAATCCAGTGCAGTAGAGAGTTTGAGGTACCATTAGCCGACCATCTAGTTGGCTCCTGGATAAGTTGTGTCAGGGCTAGATTTGCAAGTAGAGGCTTGAACTGCTTTGTGTTGCCTCCGGCCCAGTTCAGGTTCACATCTCCTAGGATTAGGAGTTCATTGTCACCAACACTGGGACTGACAGTATCGAGGAGGTAGGTAAGGCCAGGAAGACCACCCTTGGGGGGACTGTATATACATATAACATGTAGCTTCTTGGTGTTCCCAAGTAGCAGTATAACATGGAGCAGCTCACATGGGGACGGAGAGGACTGCTGATGCATCACCAGAGTCACTTTAAGATGACTCCTGAAGTATATTAGAATGCCTCCACCCCACTTGTTTCACGGCCGATCTTGTCTTATGAGCTCTACAAAGATTTCTGCTTTTGACACATCCCAAAAGGAATAAGTGGCACCCTCATGTTTGATTTCGAGAGTCGCGGGATAAATCATGAAACGTTCAATTTGGACCTCTCTCAATTGAGCCTGATGGGATTCACCCAAGAATTCTAAAAGAACTAAGGGTAAAACTAGTGACATCGCTGACTACTCTCTTTAACAAATCATGGGAGGATGGGGTGGTACCCAAGGACTGGAGGAGGGCAGATGTAATTCCTCTTCACAAAAGTGGGAGCAGGACAGAGGCAGAAACTACAGACCAGTTAGTTTGACCTCAGTGGTAAGGAAAATGATGGAATCACTTCTGAAGGAAAGAAATTGTTGAGTACCTAGAGGCCATTGGGGCACAGGACCGAGGCAACATGGATTCACGATGGGAAGGTCGTGTCAGACAGATCTAATAGATTTCTTTGACTGGGTGACAAAAGTAGTAGATCAGGGAGGGCTGTGGACATGGCCTATCTAGATTTTAGCAAGGCATTTGATATAGTCCCCACAAAGATTAATACAAGATAGCCAGCCTTGAATGGGTCCCAAGGTGGTAGCCTGGATAAAAATTGGCTAGACAACAGGACACAAAGGGTAGTAGTAAATGGAGTACACAGTGAAGAAAGGAGGGTTACTAGTGGGTACCGCAGGGTTTAGTACTGGGACGGTCCTTTTAATGTCCTTATAAGTGACATTGCAGAGGAACTGGAAGGAAAAGTATGTCTCTTTGCAGATGACACAAAGATCTGCAACAGGGTTAATACACAAGATGGAGTGGAAAGGATGAGAAGGGACTTGGCAAGGTTGGAGGAATGGTCAAATGTGGCAGCTCAGATTTAATGCAAAGAAGTGCAAGATAATGCACATGGGAAACAAAACCCAGGGAAGCGTACACAATGGGGGTGAGATACTGACAACAGTAAAAATAGAAAGGGACCTGGGGTAATTATATCAGATGACCTAAGGTGGGCAAGCAATGTGAGAAGGCAGTAAGGAAGGCTGGAGGGATACTGGGATGCATAGGAAGAGGCATTAATAGTAGAAAACTGGAAGTTGTTATCCCTCTGTACAGACAGTTGGTGAGACCCCATCTGGAGTACTGTATGCAGTTCTGGAGACCCCATCTCCACAAAGACATAGACAGAGTGGAGGCTGTCCAGAGGAGGGCAACCAAAATGGTGCAGGGTCAGCACCAGAAGACATACAAAGAAAGACTAAAGGAGCTTAATATGTATACTCTTGAGGAAAGAAGGGAGAGAGAGGACATGATAGAAACTTTCAAGTACCTCATGGGAATTAACAAAGTCAAGAGGGTAGCATCTTCCAGAAAGAGATGTGCAAGAACAAGGGGGCACAATTTGAAGATAGAGGGGGGACGGCTCAGGGGTAATGTGAGGAAGTATTTTCTCACTGAGAGGGTTGTGGATGCATGGAACAGCCTCCCTGAGGAGGTCGTGGAGTCAAGAACAGTGGGGGACTTCAAGAATGCATGGGACAGGCATAAGGCAGTCCTAGGGGTGGGTAAGAGGAAGTAAGCTGTTGATTAACTAGGATCTGCAGCTTATCTGTTAGGTAGGAAAATGGGCAGACTAGGTGGGCCAAGCGGTCCTTATCTGCCGTCAAATTCTATGTTTCTATGTTTCTATATTGTAGAGAGCTGTGTTGCTGCAAGTTGTATAGTTCACTTTTTTCTTAATTCAGTATACTTTATTGACTCTTTTTATAAAAGACACACACAGGACAATACACTACAGAACACATTCCAATCACAGTACAATACACAATCTCACAGTTTACCACCCTCCCCCACACCTAGGCAGTGATTGTCCAACTGACAGAGTCCAGTTCTGTAGGTATAGTCCAGTGTTCATGTGCCTTTGAGCAGCCATGGGTAGATAGCACCGTTGTACTCGCACAGTTCCCCATACATTGTATATTATTACATGAGCAACAGCAAGGTATGGAATGTTTCCCATCTATTACAGTATGCTTTGTAATGATGATTCAGACTGACAATGGTTTTCTCAGCATTCGTGCAAACAGTATTTTCCTATGCCAATCCGCACGAGTTGGCACTCTCCTCACCTAACCAGTGCTTCAGTATTACCAGTTTTGCTACTGCTGCTGTAAGAGCTATGTGCCCTTTTCTGGGCCCAAGTACCTTACCAGAATATATGCTCAATAAACTTCTGGCGAGAAGGCATCCTGAAGCTCCAATAGGGGATCTAAGTACTCCCATATGTCTGCCCGGAATGGTTTATTCTGTCTCGTCACCAAAGCATGTGGTAAGGAGTTCTATCTTCGGTGCCACACCTGGTGCAGAGCCTTGTGTCATGTTTACCCACTTTAAACAATTTGTTTGGTGTGTACAAGATATTCTGCAAGATTTTAAACTGTTGAAATCGTGGTGTAACCCCCCTGCAAATGGGGGTTCCCAAAAGACTTCCAGGAGCTTGCTTGAATGCTCCAAGCCTGAATGGTGTTTGGCATTTAAGCCATTTATCAGTGAGTGTTTTTAGAGTCTCTGGTACTGTCTCTTTAAGAGCTGTCTGCTTGCAGACATAATTAGTTTGTATGGGGGGACTGTGTGCTTCTCTGAGTACCACTGAGCTGCTGCCAATTCACTTCATTTTGCAGTCACTAGGAGTGCAAAGGGAACCTATCTGAAAGATGTAACTGTTTGCCAGAAATTATTTAGGATAATAATGAAATTACAGTTTGTCTAACCTGCTTTCTTTGCAGTCAGAACTGTGTCTGCTAGTTCCCATTCTAGTTTTGAACTGCTGAACTGGACCAATCAGTGTGGGGTAAGCTAGCTCTAAAATGGTGCCTTGAGCCGAATCAGAACTTGGACTCATAATCTGAGCCAGCCACAAGAGGATTGTATGGGCAGTGACTCTGGGAGATGTAGTTTAGACTTCAGTGCCTTTTTGGACCAACAGCAGCAGTCTATTGTGAGTGACAGCCAATCCAGTCAAGAACTGGGAGGAACTCAAAGGAAGTGCCCGGTTTTGTCGGTTGGAGTTTCAGTTGAGCTTTGGCAGTGAAGAAGGAAGGAGCCCTGTGCTTTTCAGTGTGCAGTTTAGTCAAAAAAGCGTGTGTAAGGCCCAGAGTTCGGTCTGCAGCTTGTGTAACAACTTATTGAGACTGAATCCGTCCTGTGAAAAGAATCAAAGGATCTCTGAAGAGTACAAACCAGGTTCACCCTGTAGAAGACTGGAGGAATTGCTGAAAATTGCACTCGGTCTGTCAGGAACTGAATCTGCTGTGTGTTCTCCCGGGTATTGTGCAGTAATTGCGATCGGGATACAGATGCAGCCTGCCTGGTATAGTGCTTTCTTTTATATGGATGTGTGAAGAGGTTTGTGTACCTCAAGTGAGCCCTGCTGACATTGAAGGACCCTATCTTATTTGGAGGTCGTGAGTACTAATTCAGGGTCGCTCCCTGTTGAATTGCCACATTAAATCCAAATGGAATTACTGTACTGCTGACTGTTTAATTCTCCTTTTCTCTGTGTGAAAGGGCCCCTACCAGCTGCCACGGTTTGGACTAGCCACTAGGGCTTGGGTACCAGGGACAGTAACTGATAGGGATAGGCCTGTGCACAGAGCCATAGGTAGATTATTAGAGTGATAAGCTAATTAACCTGATTTCCCCCTGTCCTTGTTATATCCCCCTAAATAAACCAGAGCTGCTTGTTTCAGCAAAGTTATACTGCCTGAGGTATTTGTCTATGTTAAAGTACTGTACTGTGATTGTTGCACTGTATCTCATTTCACAGGAGGTCCCAGTGCCGGAACCAGACCTGGGGGTAAGTGTATACTGTAAAGGTAATTCTGATATATTGTGTGGGCAACTAGTGGGAAGAAAGGGGGGTTGCAGTGTCCCAGAGGGCTGTGACCAAGTTAGTTTAACTATTGCAAACCCTGACCTCTGGGTGGAGGCACCCGCCATTGGATCCAGGCCCCTCAACCTGTTAGTGGCAAATCAGGCAGGGGTAGTAGCCCCTGGGATAGCGCCATCTAGGGGTTACATCTTGGAGGCTCACCGCTGGGATTGTGTGTCCTCTAGTGGCCATATTCTGAACCACTGTTAAGAAAAAATGGGTACCCGACAGAAGTGGCTGTGCACGGCTGGTGGAGTGGTGTACTGGGAGAGATCGACCCCAAATGCTATGCTTATCCTGGACATCCCCTGGGTATCAATACGGACACTGTGCAGGAGTACTTTCCAAGGTGGAAGGTTTACAAAACCCTGTGGTGGTGGGTCGGCATGCTAATCTGCTCACCCACACTTTCCTGGCCCTAGTAGAGTTTAAGGATCCCATAGATAGCTCCAAAGTGCCACAGACCATTACCCCAGAGGAGCCCTCACTGCTTGGAGAGTGATAACTAAGGACAGTAAAGACCGGGGGAATCAGCCCCACCACTATCTGAAACTTTTGAGGAGAATTTGCTGAATGGTTGCTGGGAGAGGGAAAACTGTGGAGGACTCAGAAGAAACTATTCTTGCCACCTGAGCGTGTTCCTCCCCAACACCCTCTCCTGCTCCAGTGCCGTAATGGTGGCTGAACCAATGCAGACTCCTATTTCTGCACCTGCCATTAGTCACGACTCTTACCGAAGGTTGAGGATCTTCTCTGGCACCTCCCCACCCCCAAGGGAGGATGACTGGGAGACCTGATAGACTATGTTGCCCCCAAGTGCTAGAATGGCAATGCTCGGAAGGCGGCGAAAGAGGGTTAGTGAGAGCCTCCGAGGTCCTGCCCTGGCTACCATCCATGCTAAACGGCCAGTAACCCTGAGCGACTGCACAGGCCTATCTTGAGGCCTTGGAGAATGTGTATGGGAGCCCAGATTCTGATGAGGACCTATGGTGGAGAGTAAGAAATGCACAACAGTACCAAGGGAGTTGTTGTCTGTGTATGTCTCTCGGCTGGAAAATTGTTGCAAGAATGCCTCAGAAAGGGTAGTTTGCCAGCGATTGAACTGGACCAAACCAGACTGGACAGAATCCTTAAGTCTGCCCCCTTCTCAGAACTGCTGTTGCTTCAGTTACGCCTGGCAAATCGACTGGAATCCCCACCCTCCTATGATGAGTTAATGAGAGAAATTCGAGGAGTTGAGAAAAGGCGACCTCGGGAGGTACCTGCACCAACAGCTGTGGCTACGACCCGAGTGACTGAGGCTGAACCATCAAGTGAAGTTCAGGGGCAGAGGTTGACAGTCAATGAGTGCTCTGACAAGGAAAAGATATGCCACAATGGAGCGAACTGTTGAGAGAGAGATCCGGAATTCAAAACAGTCCCTTTATGAAGGCCACGCCTGCAAGTACGGGCTCTGACCTATATCCGACTGCATCTCTAGGGGTGGGGTACCCACCCATGTATCTCCTGCTGATAACAGCTCCAAACTCAATTCCTTGACCATGGAAGTGGAGAAACTGACGAGATGTCTCCAAATGCTTATCACACTGCAGACAGAGATGGCACCCAGGTTTCCAGTTAGTAATACCCCGCCCTGGCTCCCAGTGTGGCGCTCGGCCAGCTCAAACTCCAGAAAGTATGTTTTGCTATAATTGTGGGAAAGATGGGCACATGAAAAGGAATGCCAGTCCCAAAAGACACTGAGAAAGTTGCATATAGGCTACAAGGAGAGCTCGGAGAAGAAATCAGTGGTTAAGAGGTGCACGACATGATCCCAGTGAGGCACCAAAAATGCTAATTCACGTCCTTTTGTGGCAAGGTCAGTTGCCCAGGCCCCACTACCGCCTCTCCAGACTGGTCCAGAATAGTGGGTCCTCCATGGAGACCACTGTAAAGGTGAATGGAGTGTCTACAAGAGCTGTATTAGACAGTGGCTCCCAAGTGACAATTATGTTCCAGGATTGGTATCAGAAGCATTTGTCAGGCGTACCCTTACAACCATTAGAAGGACTGCATGTATGGGGTTAAGTGAGAAGGCCTACCCCTATTCCAGGTATATCGAATTTGGCTGTCTTTCCCCACCTCCGTGGCTGGAGTGGCGAACAAGTAGAGACCCTAGCCTTAGTGTGTCCCCCACTGGACTGTATGATGGTGTCCCTTTGTTGATTGGAACAAATGCTCATATGTTAGGAAGGCTGGCACAGTTGTGTTATGAAAAACAGGGGTCAAAGACTAGTAGAGCTTTAAGAGTTCGGCTTTAATTAAGAAGGCCTATAAGGCACAGAGATGCTGAAAAACAGAACCAGAGGAACCGGTCGGAATTGTATGGAAGAAGGATCCTGATTCTCTGATCCTGGCGCAAATGCCCAGTGTACCTTACAGGGAGAGGTCCGTATCAGAAAGGATGTTAAGAATAAAATATTAATGTTGGATGCACCAGGCGATGGAAAATTGCCAGAGGGACTGCTGGTCAAGCCTAGTATTTTGCCCGCTAGAGGCCATGCTTATGCCAGAAGGGTAATGGTCCAAGTTCATAATGTGTCTGAAAGAGACATTCGAGTAAACAGAGGTTGCATCCTGGCTAATGTGCATTGTGCAGACACTGCAGTGCTACCCAGCAGCAAGAGTTCAAGGAAGAATGACAGAGTAACGCCTGACTTGTTTGATTTTGGCGACTCCCGCTGCCAGCTGAATGGAAAGTGAGGATCAGTGAGAAGCTTGCCCAGAGAGACCAGGTGTTTTCTTTAAAGGAATGGGATGTAGGATGCGTGCAAGGAGCTGAGCACAATATCCGGCTGCATGACGAAGACCATTTCGTGAGAGGTCTAACACCTGGCACCTGCTGACATAGATGATGTGAGCGGCATCTGCAAGAGATGTTAGCTGCTGGTGTAATACAAGAATCCAGAAGCCCTTATGCTTCCCCATTGTGGTAGTGAGGAAAAAGAATGGAACAGTAAGGATGTGTGGATTATCGCACCTTAAACCGTGGACTATCCCTGATCAGTACACAATGCCCGCATTCAGGATGCTTTGGACTGCCTAAACGGGAGCAAGTGGTTCTCTGTGCTGGATCTCCGCAGTGGGTACTACCAGATCCCGATGGCCCCAGAGGACCGTGGAGAAGACGGCCTTTATCTGTCCGCTTGGCTTCTATGAATTCATGAGGATGCCTCAAGGGATTTCAGGTGCCCCAGCCACTTTTCAACGATTGATGGAGGCGTGCAGTGGGGACATGAACTTACTAGAGTGCCTGGTATACCTAGATGATGTTATTGTGTTTGGCAGCTCACTGGAGGAACATGAGAGCAGATTATTTAAGGTATTGGACCGACTGGAGGACTTTGGCCTTAAACTGTCCATTGATAAGTGTCAATTCTTTCAAACATCAGTAAAGTATGTGGGACACATAGTATCCACCGAGGGAATAGAGACCGACCCAAGTAAAGTTGAGGCCTTGACCACCTGGCACAGCCCAAAAATCTAAAAGAACTGCAAAGATTCCTGGGATTCTGTGGTTATTATCGGTGCTTCATCAAGGACTATTCAAGAGTGATCCGCCTTACTTAACCTTACTCAAGGGTATCCCCAACCCACAAAAATACCAAAAGTCAGTCCTCAAGACTGAAAGAGTGTATTTTCATCTGAGTGAAGTATTTGGGGCCTGCTGGACTCCTGATTGTGAGACTGCTTTTCATGAGATCATATATCAACTTACCCATGCTCCAGTGCTGGCCTATGCCGATCCAAGAAAACCTTCGTCCTGCACACTGATGCTAGCTTGCAAGGGTTGGGGCTGTGTTGTACCAAGAAGCACGAGAATGGCCTGAGACCAGTGGCCTTTGCCAGTAGAAGCCTGACCCCATCCGAAAAGAACTATCCTGTACATAAGTTAGAGTTCCTAGCTTTGAAGTGGGCTATTGTTGACCAATTCCATGAGTACTTGTATGGGGCTAAAATACTAGTAAAACTGACAATAATCCTTTGACCTATGTGCAGACCTCAGCTAAGTTGGATGCCACTGGCCATAGGTGGCTTTCTGCATTATCTACATATGACTATGCTCTCGAATACCGAGCAGGTCTGAACCACATAGATGCTGATGCTCTCTCCGGAGGCCTGTTCCCCAGAATGATTGGGTCCGATTGGCAGAACCTGACATTCGGGCACTCTGCCGAAGTTTGACAGGGAGGAACAAATGTCCACGCAGACGCAGTGGACTGCATGGTGGATTGCTTGGGAGCCTCTGAGAATGCATACCTGCTGCTTATTGCCACTTTTCTGCAATAGACATTGGTGCACTGCCTCAGCCGGACAATGACAGTATTTGGGGGCTCAATCCGCGATCCCATGATCAAAGCAGCTTTAGAAGCCCTCTATGCAGGAAAAGATGTGTCCAAATTACGCTCCACTGATTTGAGAACTGCACTGTTATACAAAGAAGGTCCTAAGTTGAAACTGATCAATAAACTGTTATACAGAGAAACAGTAGACAGAGGGGACAAGTAGACAAACAACAACTAGTGCTGCCCTGCCTTCGAGACTCAGTACTGAGGTCCTTGCACAACCACATGGGGCACCTTGGTATAGACAGAACACTTGACTTGGTGAGATCCAGATTCTATTGGCCTAAGATGGGGCTGATGTGGAGCAACACATTCGAACTTGTAGTAGCTGCTTACAGAGGAAAGCTTTGCCCCAGAGGGCTGCCCCCTTGTTAACATCACCACCAGTGCACCCATGGAGCTGGTCTGTATTGATTTTCTGAGTTTGGAGTCAGATCAAAGAAATATCAGTAATGTGCTGGTGGTCACTGACCATTTCACGAGATATGCCCAAGCTTTCCCCACCAAAGACAGAAAGCATCCACTGTGGCCAAAGTACTTGTAGAAAACTTTTTGTTCACTATGGGCTCCACAAAGAATCCATTCTGATCAAGGAGAGACTTTGAGAGTCGTCTGATCAAAGAGATGCTTTCTCTGTGGGAGCAAAGTCCAGAACCACTCCTTACCACCCCAGGGGGACCCACAGCCTGAACAAGCTCAACCCCAGACTTTGCTAGATATGCTAGGCACCCTGCACCCAAAGGACAAGCCTAGATGGAGCCAACAAATTAGCACCCTGGTACATGCTTATAACTGCACCAAAAGTGATGCCACTGGATTCTCCCCTACCGCTGATGTTTGGAAGAGAAGCTCGACTACCAGTAGATGTGTGTTTGGGGTCTCTCCTGATGGAGTTCAAGCTGACAACTATTTACAGTATGTGCAAAGTTAAAGGCCCAGCTAACTCATGCGTACCAACTGGCTCAAACCATGGCTGCCAAAAGAAATCTGGCCAACAAAGAAAGGTATGATAAAAGGTGAAAGCACAGGAACTCCAGGAGGGAGATCGGTATTGCTAAGAAATCTGGGACTGCATGGCAAGCACAAGATTGCTGACAGATGGCACCATCTCCCTCACATTGTAGTGGGCAAACTAGATGATCTGCCAGTGTACAAAGTAAGGCCTGAGAATAATTCAAAAGATGTAAAAACAATGCATAGAAATCATTTACTGCCCATTGGACAAATCTTAATTGAGTCTGAGCCCCTAGAAGATGTCCCTCTGGACCAGTGACTAGAGCTGCTGCTAAGAAAGATCAAGAAAGTCTGCACCTACAGAAGCAAAGTTAAAGTGTTCCCTCCACAAGTCCCAGTTGAGCATGACTGTCAGTCCATATCGGAAGAAAGTGAGAGTGACTTTGAATACTATCCTTCTTACGAACTGAGTCAATTGTTTGGGCAATCCCCTAGTCAATACTGGAGATGAAGCTGGGCCTTCTGGACTGTCTAAGCCCCAGCTTCATCCCTGGAGCCAATGCTCCCAGAAAGTGAAGTGCAAAGCATCAGATCCAGATGAAATGGAATCATTGTGCATGGTTGAACTGTTTGAGCTTTCAGGGAGGAAAATGATAGATGGGGGGCAGACTGGTGATACACCCGAACAAGAAGAGTATTTTGAGTGCCCTGACAGTCCACTGCCAGTGTCCAAGCTCTCCATGCAAGCCAAATGTTGTGGACTCAGAAACTGTAACTCCTGGAGCTGAAAGTGCCCCAAGTTCTAGCCTCTCTACCCCATGGAGACTCCCCTGACAAGTGAGGACAATGCTGAAAATGAGGCTCAGAGTGCAGAGACTATAACAGTTCCCCTAGAAAGACTGGTCGAGCTGTAAAGCCTGTGGTGCACCTCAGTTATGATTCACTTGGGAGGCCTGTGGACTTGCCTCTCAATGTTGTCCATAAAGGAGTGTATGTGTCCCGAGGCTCATTGCCCAAACTGAGCAACAGTGCTAACTCAAGTTACTTGTGTTGCCCTCTAAGTATGGTGCCCTTGCCCATCCAGCCTCAAGGTAACTGATAGGAAGGGCCCCTCTCTTCAGGTTTCATGTACAAGAGGTAATAACTTGAGTTATGGTACAATGTGTATGTAATACTGTGTAAAGTGACGTACTGCAATGTTTCAGAAATGTGTTCTTGGTAAAATGATATATTGACTGATGATTACATATGGAGCCTAATGCAAATGTATATAGTTACAGTTAAAACTTATGGGTACTTGCTTGGGACGTCAAGCTTTCCCAGGCCAGGAAGGGTGTAACCCCCCTGCAAATGGGGGTTCCCAAAAGACTTCCAGGAGCTTGCTTGAATGCTCCAAGCCTGAATGGTGTTTGGCATTTAAGCCATTTATCAGTGAGTGTTTTTAGAGCCTCTTGTACTGTCTCTTTAAGAGCTGTCTGCTTGCAGACATAATTAGTTTGTATGGGGGGACTGTGTGCTTCTCTGAGTACCACTCGAGCTGCTGCCAATTCACTTCATTTTGCAGTCACTAGAGTGCAAAGGGAACCTATCTGAAAGATATAACTGTTTGCCAGAAATTATTTAGAGTAATAATGAAATTACAGTTTGTCTAACCTGCTTTCTTTGCAGTCAGAACTGTGTCTGCTAGTTCCCCATTCTAGTTTTGAACTGCTGAACTGGACCAATCAGTGTGGGGTAAGCTAGCTCTAAAATGGTGCCTTGGACGAATCAGAACTTGGACTCATAATCTGAGCCAGCCACAAGAGGATTGTATGGGCAGTGACTCTGGGAGATGTAGTTTAGACTTCAGTGCCTTTTTGGACCAACAGCAGCAGTCTATTGTGAGTGACAGCCAATCCAGTCAAGAACTGGGAGGAACTCAAAGGAAGTGCCCGGTTTTGTCGGTTGGAGTTTCAGTTGAGCTTTGGCAGTGAAGAAGGAAGGAGCCCTGTGCTTTTTCAGTGTGCAGTTTTAGTCAAAAAACGTGTGTAAGGCCCAGAGTTCCGGTCTGCAGCTTGTGTAACAGCTTGTTAGGACTGAATCCGTCCTGTGAAAAGAATCAAAGGATCTCTGAAGAGTAGAAACCAGGCTCACCCTGTAGAAGACTGGAGGAATTGCTGAAAATTGCACTCGGTCTGTCAGGAACTGAATCTGCTGTGTGTTCTCCCGGGTATTGTGCAGTAATTGCGATCGGGATACAGATGCAGCCTGCCTGGTATAGTGCTTTCTTTTATATGGATGTGTGAAGAGGTTTGTGTACCTCAAGTGAGCCCTGCTGACATTGAAGGACCCTATCTTATTTGGAGGTCGTGAGTACTAATTCAGGGTGCTCCTGTTGAATTGCCACATTAAATCCAAATGGAATTACTGTACTGCTGACTGTTTAATTCTCCTTTTCTCTGTGTGAAAGGGCCCTACCAGCTGCCACGGTTTGGACTAGCCACTAGGGCTTGGGTACCAGGGACAGTAACTGATAGGGATAGGCCTGTGCACAGAGCCATGAGTAGATTATTAGAGTGATAAGCTAATTAACCTGATTTCCCCTGTCCTTGTTATATCCCCTAAATAAATCAGAGCTGCTTGTTTCAGCAAAGTTATACTGCCTGAGGTATTTGTCTATGTTAAAGTACTGTACTGTGATTGTTGCACTGTATCTCATTTCACAGGAGGTCCCAGTGCCGGAACCAGACCTGGGGGTAAGTGTATATTGTGAAGGTAATTCTGATATATTGTGTGGGCAACTAGTGGGAAGAAAGGGGGGTTGCAGTGTCCCAGAGGGCTGTGACCAAGTTAGTTTAACTATTGCAAACCCTGACCTCTGGGTGGAGGCACCCACCATTGGATCCAGGCCCCTCAACCTGTTAGTGGCAAATCAGACAGGGGTAGTAGCCCCTGGGATAGCGCCATCTAGGGGTTACAGTAGTCTGCCCTGTTTCAGGTATTTGTAAATATCAAGTCACACTCTTTTTCCAGTCAGACTCCCCCATATTCAGCTCCCATGTATCCAACAAGTAAGGGCAAATACCTGTTAACCTAGTGGAATCTGTTTCCTGATATGTAGCATATAGTTGGGGAATAATGTGGGGTAACTGTGCTGCTACTACTAACCCATCAATTATTAGACCACCTTCTTTTGACCGCAGGAGGGGTTCAGGGAGTTGAGCCACAGAACGTATGAGTTACACAAACTTAAAAACAGCTTGAGTTGTGTGTGGAACTGCTTTTCCCGGGCACAAAATGGAATTATGGATTCTCCCAGGGTGGGATGACTGTTAGTTGGAATTTTTATGTTGCCTAAAAGTGTTAGTCTAACATCCTGATGCCAATTTTCACATTGGGATTGTTGAACACTGACTCTGATAGATCTGTATTTACCCTTAGCTGCATAATTCTACACATTTGGTGGTGGGGTTTACAGACTAAAGTATTGGGGAAGTCTTAAGCTGTTCTGGGATCTTGGCAGGGGACGAGAACAGAAAGGATCGAGGCTGGCACCCCACCCCTTTACTAAGTTCTTCCTCTGTAAGCAGCCCCTGTGGTTTGTACTCTCCCTCCTTCGGTTGGTCTGAAGCAGTGCCCCATTTCAGATACTTGCTACCATGCAGTGTGAAGTAATATAGCAGGAAGTTAGGCAATCTCAAACCTCCCAATCCTTTGGGACCTGTTAATTTTCTTGTATGCCCACCTAACTCCCTTGCCTTATCACAGAAATTTGGTAATAGCCACATGCAGCTGTCTAAACCAACTACGGGGGAAGGGGAATGCTAAGAATTCCGAAGGGGTATAGCAGTCAAGGTAGAATGTTCATCTTGACTATACTAATTCTGCTGCACAGGGTGAGGAAAAGGGTGATCCATCTTTGTAGATCTTGTAGGATCTTTTTAAGTCGTGGGTCTAGATTCCGCCTTTTAATGTCTGAGCATCCCTTAGGTATCTGAATTCCCAAATAGGTGAGATGCTTGGCCTGCCATTGTAAACCCTTATATATAATGTCCTTGTTTACCGACCAGTTTGCTAAGTGGGAAAACACTGGTTTTGGTCACGTTCAACTTGTAAGCTGAGAATTTACTAAACTGGTCCATGATTGCCTGTACTTCAGCAACTGATACATGGAGGAGAATACCATCTGTGTAAACTGAAAGCTTAAATTCCTGGCTTCCGGTTTGAGTGCCTTTGATCTTGTCATTGTGTTGAATCCATAGCGCTAGCAGGGGGCAACCCTGTCTAGAGCCCTGGTGAGGTTTATAGAAGTAAACAGTACACCATTACAATATACCTTAGCAGATGACATTTTATATAACACTTGTATCCATTTCACAAAGGCAGGCAGTATATTATATTTCTTCAGGATGGAAAAGAGGTATTTCCAAACAACTGGATCAAGTGCCTTTTCTGTGTCCAGGGAGATCAGCACTGCAGGGGAGTCAGCCCCCTTGGATGCAGAAATAAAGTGTTGGAGTTTCTGAGGTGGTTGGTGGAAACTCTACCGGCCATGAACTCCACCTGTTCAGGACATATTCGGGTGCTCCATACTCTACTCAGGCTGGCTACCAAGACCTTTGCCAGTATTTTAAGGTCGACACTGATTAAGGAGATCGGCCTGTAGCTACTCTCTTTCATGTCATCATTACCAAGCTTTGGGATAAGTGAAATTCTGGCCTCAGTGAGGGAGGAGTCATTGAGGCCATCCTCATATACTGTAGCTGATTGAATAGGTTAGTAAGAATAGGGATTAGCTCTGTAATAAAGTGCTTATAAAAATTTGCAGAAAACCTATCTGTGCCTGGGGCTTTGTCCAGACTCATTTCTTTTATGGCTGCTCTAACTCCCTGCTCTCTAATCTGCTCCTGCAATCTGCCTGCGGGGCCTCCATTAGCTGAGGGAGTTGCAGAGGGCCCAGAAACTGCTGTATGCCATTATCTTCTTTTCCACTGCCCTGTTCATCCATGTAGAAGGTCTGATTATGCTGCTTAAAAATGTCTGCCATTCCTCTGGCATCTGTTGTGAGTACCTCCTCCCCCCCCCCCGCCTTAATACTGCTGATTACCATTTTGGCTTCTTGCTACTGCAGTGATACGGCCAGCAGGCGTCCTGCCTTTTCACCCTGATCCATAGACCTCTGTTTGGCCTTAAATGTTGACTTTTCAGCTTTCTCATTAATACATTTGCATATCTGGCTCTTGGACTATATAACTGGAGCCAGGCCACTTCTGAAGTAACTGGTTTTAGGGTTTACTCTATGTGTCTTATCTTAGTAAAAAGGTCTGAGGTTTGTTTTTCTTTCTCTTTTTATGTTGATTGCACGCATGCGCAAGAAACATGTTGCGTCAGCTTTCTCCACAAGTAGGTTGTGCAGGCGTGGCACTGTTGTGCCCAATGCCCCCACAGCCTGCAAAGGCTTGTCCCCCATTCCCCAATGCCATGGCACACTGCTGCTGACACTAGTTCAGCCAGCGTGCCACAACTTTCTCAAAAATCAGCCGCTGCAATCAGGGGCCGCCTCATCATTGCAGCATCAGCCATCCGCTGCAATGAGGGAGTGACCCGTTATTGCAGGAGGGGATGTGAAACCCCTGATATTGTTTGTAGAACATGGCAGCGGGTTGCCGCCATGTTTACAAACAATATAACCCCTCCCCACTATGTTTACTTGCAGATGGGGAGCCCACCCGTCAGCATTCTGCCAACCCCTGTATTTGTTCCTGCCGACAGGTGCCCAATCCCGTCGGCTGGACGTCCCCCGTGTTGTTCTTGCCGACGGGGTGCCCAATCCCCGTGGGCATAATGATACTCCCCCATTTTGTTGCTGCCGATGGGGTGCCCAATCCCCATCTGCATAATGATAAACCCCCCTTCCATTTCTATAGCCGAGGGGGTGCCCATTCCCCCTCGGCTCCTGCAGCTCCCCTCTCCCTTTCCTTGTATGCTGGACGGGGTGCCCATCCCCTGTTGGCTAACGCACCCAATCACTACCACAGGTGGCACGCTGGGAGCTCACCCCAGTGTGTCAAAGCACCTGTTAAAGAGGAAAACTGTCCCCCGATGTCTTGGAGCTCTCTCAGGCCCCCCTCCCACAACCCGTACCCACCCATTGCACGCTCTGCCTCCCCACACCCCACCCATACTTACCTCAGGTCAGTGACAGTCTTCTGTGGACGGGAACAAATCTGCACTCTTCAAAGCTGACCGCGAACTGAGGAAATGCTGGTAAGCTGTACAATGTAATAAATAGGGCTTTTTCAACTTTAGTGCATATCTCGGGCATTTTTGGGACTTTTTTCACCAAATTTTCAACAAGGGGTTTTTGGGACCCCTCCTCATGAATTCTTGAACTGTTATTGCGTTAATCAGCTCCCAAAGGTGGTTTCGTGGTCACTGTGTGGAATCACCCTTTGGGGCCGATTAACAAAATGACAGTGCCAGTGTTCATGAGGTGGGCTCTCAAAAAGCCTATGTTGCAAATTTGGTGGGAAAATCAAAAATTACTGTTTAACGAGTGCAAGTTGCGCAGTTGCTATGTACGCCCGTAACTTCACGAATTTACAATATTTTCACGGCAGATTTTCAACATTGGCATTTTCTCACACCTTCTTGTGAGCAGTATAGCTGTCATTGTTCACATCCTGGCCGAAATATGTTTTCACAGTTCCGGCGCAGAATAGCGTGCTCGATGTGGGAAATCAGTGTTTGGGACAGATTAAGAAAATGATAGAGACACTGTTTATGAGCAGAGGTCCTAAAATGCCTATGTTGAAAATTTGGTAATGATACTCCATAAAATGACTGTGTTACAAGTGTGTGTTGCGCAGTTGGCATGCACGTTCGTAACTTCCCAAATTTATAATATTTTCACTCCAGATTTTCAGCATTGCCATTTTCCCAGACCTGCTTATGAACAGTGTAGCTGTCATTTTTCCCATGCTGGCCAAAATGTGTTTTTGCACTTCCGGCGCAGAATGGAATGGTCGCTGTGGGAAATCACTGTCTGGGACAGATTAAGAAAATGACAATGATACTGTTCATGAGCAGAGGTCCTAAAATGCTTATGTTGAAAATTTGGTGGTGATAGCCCATCAATTGACTGTGTTACAAATAAAGTCGCGCACTTTCCGCACCCTTAGCAACCGCGGATTTGTAATATTAGTCACACCGATTTTCAACAATGCCATTTTTCCACACCTCCTTATAAGCAGTACAGCTGTCATTTTTCACATCCTGACCGAAATGTGTTTTCACAGTTCCGGCACAGAATAACATGGTCACTGTGGGAAGTCAGTGTTCGGGACAGATTAAAAAAATGACAGTGGCACTGTTCATGAGCAGAGGTCCTAAAATCTCTATGTTGAAAATTTGGTGATGAAACTATATAACATGACTGTGTTACGAGCAGGCGTTGAACTGTTTCCACGCACCCTTGTAACTTTGCAAATTTGTAATACTGTGACGCCACATTTTCAACAGTGGCATTTTTTCACAACTCCTTATGAACACTACAGCTGTCATTTTTCACATCCTGGCTAAAATATGTTTTTGCACTCCTGCCGGACAATAGCAAGGTCACTCTGAAATCAATGTTTGGGACAGATTAAGATTGACTGAGTGGGGGTGACCAAGCTCAACTGAGCTCTGTCGCGAATGCTGTGGATTTGTCTGTGGGCAGACAAAAGCCCCAACACAGGAGCCCACTACAAAAGGGCAGCCTGCAGCACTGGGAGAAACAGAACGAGAGAGCGAGTGAGGGAGGGGAAGTGAGCAAACTCACTGAAGCGTTGTCAGGACTGCTGCAGATTTCTTTGTGGGCAGAAAAAGGCGTCAATACAGGCAGGGGCCCAGTACAAAAGGCCAGCCTGCAGTGGTGGGAGAAACAGTACGAGCAAGTGAGACAAGGGGACTTAGTGAGCTCAGCGGAGTTCTATTAGGACAGATGGGATTTCTTTGTGGGCAGAAAAAGGCGCCAATGCAGGCAGGAGCATCGTAGAAAAGGGCATCTTGCAGCGCCTGGACAAACAGAATGAGCGATGAGAGAGGGAGACTGAGCGATCTCAACAGAGCTCTGTCAGGACAGCTGCTGATTTCTTTGTGGCCAAAGGTGCCAACACAGCCAGGAGCCCCATACAAAAGTGCAGTCTATGGTGCCAAGAGAAACAGAACGAGCGAGTGACAGAGTGGTACTGAGCGAGCTCAGCGGAGCTCTAGTGTGACTGCTGCAGATTTCTTTGTGGGCAGAAAATGCAGCAACACAGGCAGGAGCCCTGTACAAAAGGCTAGCTTGCAGCGCCAGCAGAAACGGAATGTGAGAGTGACAGAGGGGGAGTGAGCGAGCTCAGTGGAGCTGTATCGGGACTGCTTCAGATTTATTTCTGGCCAGAAAAAGCCGCCAATGCAGGCAGAAGCCCAGTACAAAAGGGCAGCCTGCAGCGCTAGGAGACACAGAACAAGCAAGTGAGGGAGGGGGAGTCAGTGAGCTCAACAGGGCTCTGTTGGGACTGCTGCAGATTTGTTTTTGGGCAGAAAAAGGCAGCAATGCATGCAGGGACCCAGTACAAATGGGCAGCCTGCAGTGGCAGGAAAACCAGAATGAGCGAGTGAGTGAGCTCAACAGAGCTACATAGATACATAGATACATAGACAGTGTCGGCAGATAAGGGCCTATGGCCCACCCAGTCTGCCCATTTGAGCTTGTAAGTTCAGTTTGTTTTCCTAGAAGTCTGTTGCCCCTTACCCCTGACCTCCAGAATTCCTGTATGTCTATCCCATGCATTCTTAAATCCCGTGATTGTTTCAGCCCCCACCACTTCCTCTGGCAGGGTGTTCCACTTGTTCACCACTCGTTCTGTGAAGAAATTCTTTCTCATGTTTCCTCTGAATCGTCCTCCCTCCAACTTCACCCCATGCCCTCTAGTCCTGGAACATCTTTTTCGCTTAAAAATAGTGTTTTCCTGCACCCTGTTCCTCCCTGTAAGATACTTGTATGTCTCTATCATATCCCCTCTCTCCCTCCTCTCCTCCTGTATTGTAACTGCTACAAATTTCTTTATGGGCATAAGAAGGCAGCAATGCAGGCGGGAGCCCAGTAGAAAAGGGCAGCCTGCAGCACCGGCAGAACAGAATGAGCGAGTGAGAGAAGGGCAGTGAGCGAGCTCAACGCAGCTTTGTCGGGACTGCTGCAGATTTCTCTGTTGGCAGAAAAAGGTGCCAACAGAGGCAGGAGCCCAGTACAAAAGGGCAATCTGCAGCACCGGGAGAACCAGACTGAGTGAGACAGGGGGGGTGAATGACCTCAATGGAGCTCTGTCAGGACAGCTGTAGATTTCTTTGTGGGTAGAAAAAGCCACCAACACAGGCAGGAGCCCAGTACAAAAGGGCAGCCTGCAGCGCCAGGAGAAACAGAATGAGCGAGTGAGAGAGGGGGAGTGAGCCACATCAATGGAGCTCTGTCGGGACAGCTGCGGATTTCTTCCTCAGCAGAGCAAGGTGCCAATGCAGGCAGCAGCCCAGTACAAAAGAACCGCCTGCAGCACCGGGACAAACAGACTGAGCCAGTGACAGGGCCACTGGGTGAGCTCAACAGACCAATGCAATCAACATTCGGCATTGACAAATGCTTGTTTCCTAATAGTAGCCAATCTGATAATTTCTCCTCCCAGATAACTTTATATCTGCCCCTTGTAATGACCCCACATTCTCCTGGAAAAATCATTGTATATGTATTTTACGTTTGCCTGAAAATGTTTTCTGTTTTAGAAATTGAGTATTAAATTTCCAGGCTCTCTCTGATTCTGCACCTTGCACTAAAGCTAGGTCAGACTCAGCTGGTGCATGATCTGACAGCGTTAGGGCTTCCATCTCACAGAGCTGGGTACTCAGCAGTGACTCCTGGCTAAATAAGAAATATTCAGTGTGTGAGAAAGAATCATGAGGTTTAGAGTAAAAAGAGTATTCCTTAGTAGTGGGATGAAGCGTTCACCAGGGATCTGTCAAACCCAGATTCTCCATAAATTCACTTAATGCCCTTTGTCCGGGAGACAGTCCTTTTCTGTGCACCCCCAACGTGCCTAAGTCTAGTTGATGAACCATGTTCCATTCCTCCCTGCCCCCCCCCCCCAAATAAAAGTGGAAGTCTGGTAAAGGAGGTTAGTAAGGTGGTGACCTCAGTACAAAGCTGTGGAGAATCTGTATGTGGACCCTACATAGAGCCAGTGAGAACCTCTTTCTGTCTCAACATACCATGCAGTAAAATGTACCTGTCCTCAGCATCAATATTTCCTGGAGAAGCTGGAAGGGGACCTGCCTAACTATTAGAACAATCATACCCTTCTTTGTGCTGTCACCCACCCCATAGACCTGACCATACCCACTCCCATGTAAAACTTAATATCTTTTCACGCTTCAGGTGTGTTTCCTGTAAATATGCAATATTTATTTTCAGTTTTCTAAGTATCAACACACAGTGCCATTTTGGTTGACACCCCCCCCCCCCTTTTAATGTTCCATGTTGTAAAGTGATGGGCATTATACATGGGACCCCTGGAAATAATCACTATGGCTAGTCTGGAATAATACATCTGCTGGAGATGTTCTCATTAGACCACTGAAGCCTGAGCTGCAAACCCTTCCCCCAACACTGAACATATGCCCAAACTGCATGAGAAAACACTGAAACAGAAAACAGTAATTTCACCATCGTTCCTTGGTCCTAACAACCTCTCTCCTTTGCCTGACATCCTGTGACTGACCAGTCCCAGATAGACAGCAGTTTCTCCACTGAGTAAAAATTGAGGAGGACAGTTTAGACAATCCAACTCTTTAAACTGTAAGGTTGTATGAACTGTGGTGTGGGAAGTCTGCTCTGCCAGCTTGGACAGACCAACCCTCCAGGCTCAGTGACTGTAACCTCACTGCCTGGGTGAGGTTCCTTCTAACTATAATCCCTTGCCTGTTGGGCACTGAATTCTGTACTTCCCTCAGCAATGGGTTACTTCGTCTTCACTGGCCTAGCTGGGTGCCTGTGCACACCTGTCACTCTGAAATCACCATGTGGCTGATTGAGCCTCACAAAGGAGACATAACTACCAAAAGTGTACTACTTAGACACATTTTAAGCAGGTGGTTAAAACAGTAATTAACAATTAAACAGTGGCCTGTTTCCAGTCAATGCATAAAAAAGATCACTGGATTTGTGTGGACAGAGAGCCAAAACTTTCTGGAAGCAGTCAGTGCAGTGTTGAAATCCAGTCTAATCAGGCAAGGGACACTGCCTGCTGAGATGGTACTTGAAACTGTTCATTGTCCCCTGGCAGCCTGCCCATGTCTCCAAGGTGCTTCCATGTACTTCTAGGTTCAAAAATGATAGGAAGAGCCAGTGAGTGCATGATGGGGAAAGAAGTGCCCTCCAGAAAAACCAATAATATGTCAGAACTGCTATATGTTTGATATCAGCCTCCTGAGTCAAATTCCATTGGGAAGCTGTTGGGCAATAAGACACCTTTGCTCCAAGCCTAAGTATAGTATTTTTTTCAGAACGAAGAAAGGCTCTCTAAATGTGATGTGCTCATTCCCTTTCTCAGCCATCTTTTGTACTCTCAGGTAACTCTCCAGTCTAATGCACATCTTAATTCAGAGTTGAAACACATTCACCCCAGCATCTCAGGTGGCACCAGCATCTATCTCTACTGGTAACAGGCAATGACAAAACAAGGAAAAATGTTCAACTGTCCAACAGATGAAATAGGGACATTTTCCCTATTGTTTTGGACTACGGTCATCGCGCTATGTCAGTCTGTGCCAAGTCAGCTCCAGGCATTTCATCGGCCAGTCCACCACTGCAAATTGCTGAAAATTAGTCTGGGAAATGGTTAGGCAGCTTCTGGTTTGCTTGTTCTGCTGAAGCAATTTGTTTTTGTCCCTAGTTCGTATTGACCACAAGCTTGGCTGGGTATAGAACTTTGAAACAGATTTGAGCTGCGTAAAGCTTGGCTTTTATTTTGCAATAGGCAGCTTGATTTAGATTAAAATGGGGCTCAGGTTTTGAAGACGGAAGAGTTTATGACCTTCCCACTGAATTTCCTTAAGTTTGCAGACATTTGACAATATATGGACTTTGTCTAAATAACTGAGCAGCTTAAACATTATGGGCCTAGGTATCTCCCCCTCGGAGGGGACAGTCGCAAGGTGTGGTGGGCTCTCTCAGTCATGTAAGTTAGCCCATGTGGAGAAGGGCCTGCAATCTTTTGTATCAGCTTCTATAGAAACTGCGGTATGTCTGGTCACGCTGAGCCCTCCAAGAGATCCACCAGCACCAAGTTATTACTGCTGTGACCCTCTTGGTCCTCAAGTCACTCTTCCAGATGAGAGACCTTGTATCACAAGGCTACCATTTCTGGTTCCAATCATTCTTGATGGTCCTCCACAGAGCTCACCCAAACTTCTATGTTCCTCAGTCTCCTAGTCAATTCATCAATCACTGGCCTGATCGTTTGGACATCACTGGTCAGCTCCAGGATGGCTTTTTTAATGTTGTCGAATTTGCTGAAAAACTTTTCCAGAGTCAGGGATTCCAAAGCTTGTGTCTCTGGTGAGATCAGGGACTTGTCTGGCTTACGCTGCTTGTGCCATTTTTGTTGTGCGTGCAGTACAGGCATTGTGGCAAAAGTTTCTCCCCTCTCACCTTCAAACTCCATCCCCAAAGCCATTTCAACCCTGTCTGATGCAGTTGAGTTGTACAGAGAGGTATTGTTGGTTGAAGAGGCTATAAATTGTGGATTGCATAGATTTTAATAAGATTTATGTCTGTAACTCAGTGCTGTCACCCGATGCTACTTGGTCAAGCGCATCACATGACTCCCAAGTTCTATATTTTCTAAGTTGAATGTTACAGCAAGGTGTGTAGTGTAGAAATGTGTGTTATTGCAAGGTGTATCTTGTAAAGATGTGTACTACAGCAAGATGTGTTTTGTAGAGATATGTGTTACAATATGTATGCTGTAATGCTATCTTAGAGCAAAGTGGATATTGTAGATATGTATGTTTATTGCTAGATGTATAACATAAAGATCTGGGTAACAACAAGGTGTATGTTGTAGAGATGTGTGTTGCAGTGAGCATTATACTGTAGAGGTGTATGTAACAGTGAGGTGTTTGGCATCAAACTGATTGTTACAGCAAGGTATATATTTTAGACAAATGTGTTACAACGAGGTATATATTGTACAGAGGTGTGTTACAGTGAGGCGTGTATAGCAGAGGTGTGTGCCACAGTGAGTTGTACACTGTTGTAGAAAGAGTTGTATATTGTAGAGAGGTGTGTTACAGCAAGGTGTATATTGAAGAATTTTTTCTTACGACAAGGTGTACAGTATACTGTGGAAGTGTGTGTTACGGCAAGGTGTTTATTGCAGAGGTGTGTTTATTCTGCAGCAAGATGTATTGTGTGGAGATGTGTACTACAGAAAGGTGTATATTGTAGAGATGTGTTTTGCAGTGAGGTGTTTATTGTAGAGGTGTTTTTATTCTGCAGCAAGGTGTATAATGTGGAGATGTGCACTACAGCAAGGTGTGTATTGTGGAAATGTGTGTTACAGCAAGGTGTTTATTGTAGAGGTGTGTGTTGGAACAAAGTATTTATTGCAGAATTGTTTCTTACAACAAGATGTGCACTGTGGAAGTATATGTTACATAAAGGATAATGCCTGAGTAACAGTGGTTAACCAAAATGTAATCACCTCAAGCAGTTGCCTGGACAACCAAGTAAACCTCGAGAGTGCAGCTCGAGAGGTTTACAGTTGTCATGGCAACTGCAAGAGGTGATTACATCCGTGGTTGACCACCGTTACTCAGGCATTGTATATTATAGTGTATGGAAAAACTAGCCACTGTGGGGGAAAAAAACATGTTTTTTTTCAATGTGCGTTTGTTCTGCTCTGCTATGAATGCCTCCTGGTTTGAATGTTGAGCAACTGAAGTGCTGAAATTAGCCATTGCAATCTGTACTGCAGTGGGTCTGTAACTGTCTGAATGGAATGTGTGTGTTTTGAATGAAAATCCAAGCAGCAGATCACCTTTCAATTTTGACAGGTGGTGACATTCTATACTGTAATTCCATCATTATGGCATAATTAAGCAAGGTTTACAGCATACTGATGTCATAACGATGGGATTATCAGGTTATAAACTGACTGAAAACAGGGGTTAATAGACACTGTCCATACATTATAGCAAGGTGTTTATTGTAGAGGTGTGTTTATTCTGCAGCAAGATGTATAATATAGAGATGTGCATTACAGCAAGGTGTATATTGTGAGCCAGCCTGTTAGCAGAGCTGTAGAGCTACGGCTCATGGTGCCAGCGAGTCTTGGTCATTGAGGATGACTGGAGAGAAGGGGTATTGAGTGCCTCAGAGGACACTCTCCTCCACTGGGGGAAGGGTCAGCAGTACTCCATAGCACTACCACCACCTGTTTGACCACAAATGGCAGTGCAGATGGCAAGGCCTGAAGTTAGATGGGGAGGTCGGTGCTGGCAGCATGCACACATTCTGTGTTCATTGTTGCATGCATGGACTGCCACTCGAGCAGGATCTGTTGAGATGGGAGCAACACAAGTGCATAATTACCCCTCCACAGGTGCAGCATGATCATCCAAGGCACTCATAATCCCTGCACCTACTCATCCAGGATGGCCTCTCTGACCGCATCTCGGTTTCCACCGTGGGATCCTTTGGTACCTGACCCGAGGTGGCTCACTCTTGGGGCCAAGCCATGGAGTCCTTGTAGTAAATGGGGATCTATAAAGTAAGAGATGTGGATAACAGCAAGGTGTATATCATAGAGATGTATTACAGAAGGGTATATATTGTAAAGATGGCAATTACTGACTAATCATTTAAAGCTATACACAAGGATATACACAGCTTTATATATTTTCTGTTGACCATATAAACACAATGCATGCATGTTTGAACTATCATCTGTAACATTATAGAATACATGGTTATAGTTACCATAAGGCACAGGACAAACTTTTACCAAGCATTTCTTGTAGGTTCTAAGACAACTTCCTCATGTTTCTCTTTGGCCCCAGGTAGCACTCAAATAAACATATATACATCATGAAGTACAATCTTATTTGTATGCATTACTACACTGCATGTACATGCATATTAAGGTAGTGAGGCCCATTTTTATGTTTGCTTGCACGCATGTGCAAGAAACATAGTGCCTTCATCGGAGATTTCGGAGGTGTGTCACCTCCTCCTCCAATTCAGTCAATGGGCTGGCAGGCGCGGCCCCTGTAAGCCAATGCATTTTGGAGCTGTCTATGACACGTCCAAAATGCAATGTTCTCAGTTGAAAGGGAGCTCGCTTGAGTGAGTACCGATAAGATATCGGCTGCCGCAGCGCAGCCCCCCCCACGCGCAACAGACAGACGCACTACTGTAGCCGACGGGTGCCCAATCCTCGCCGGCTGAGCCAGGCCCCCACCCCCCCAGTTGTAGGTGCCACGCTGGGACCCACTCCAGCATGGCAAGCACTGTAGTCCTTGGCGACGGGGTGCCCAATCCCCGTCGGCTGAACACCCCAAGTCCTTGTGCCATGCTAGGCCCACCCCAGCATGGCAAAGCGATCCTGACGTCTTTTTTTTTTTAAGCCTGTAAAATAAAACTGTCCGGTCGTCTCCCAACCCCCTCACAACCCGCACCACCGCACCTTGCCTCCCACACCCCCCACCCCATACTTACCTCTAGACTCCGGCACGACGATCTGGTGGACGGGGCGCGTCTACACTCTTCAAAGCCGACGCGAACTGAGGAAATGCCGGTAAGCTGTATAATGGGTTACATAGGGTGGTTTCAACTTTATTGCATATCTCGGGCATTTTGGGAATTTTTGCACCATTTTCAACATGAGGTTTTGGGACCCTTCTCATGAATTATGTTACTGTCATGGAGTTATTCGGGCCCCAAGGGTGATTTCATGCAGTGACCCGAATCACCCTTGGACTGATACTGCTGTTACAGTATTTATCGATCATGAAAGTCTAAACCATAATGGTGGTATCGTCATCAAAAATGACTGTTCTGGTGCGTTGTGCAGTTCCCTCACGCGGGCTCGTAAGTTGAAATTTCAATATTTTCCTCCAGATTTTCAACATTGCCATTTTACCACCTTCTTTTGAGTAGTACAGCTGTCATTTTTCATCTCACCCAAAATGTGTTTCCGCCCATGTAGCGCAGAATGGCGTAGTCGATTGATGTGAAATCAATGTCTGCGGGACAAATTAAGAAAATCACAGTGACACTGTTCATGAGCAGAGGTCTTAAAATGGCTATGTTGAAAATTTGGTGAAAAATTCCTAAAATGACTGTTTTACGAGTGTGCGCGGTTCCTCGCGCGCTCGTAAAGGTCACTAATTTTCAATATTTTCACTCCAGATTTCCAACATTGCCATTTTATCACACCTTCTTATGAGTAGTACAGCTGCCATTTTCATATGTCACCCAAAGCGTGTTTCTGCCCATGTAGCACACAATGGCGAGTCGGTTGTCTGAGATCCAGTATGCGGGACAAATTAAGAAAATCACAGTGACACTGTTCATGAGCTCAGGTGTTAAAATGGCTATGTTGAAAATTTGGTGAAAAAATTCCAAAAAATGACTGTTTCTGACGTGCGTTATTACAGTTCAGCACACTTTCGTGAAGTTCGCGATTTTCAATATTTTCACTCCAGATTTTTGAACATTGCCATTTTACCACACCTTCTTATGAGCAGTATAGCTGTCATTTTTCACATCTTGCCCAAAATGTGTTTCCACCCATGTAGTGCACAATGGTGCAGTATGTGCAAAATCAATGTATGGGACACATTAAGAAAATCACAGTGACACTGTTCATGAGCAGAGGTCTTAAAATGGCTATGTTGAAAATTTGGTGAAAAAATTCCTAAAAATGACTGGTTTTTCGAGCGTGCGTTGAGCATTTCCTATGCATGCTCGTAAGTTTGCAAATTTAATATTTTCACTCCAGATTTTCAACATTGCCATTTTATTACACTTCCTTATGAACAGTACAGCTGCCATTTTCATATATAAGCCCAAATGTGTTTTCGCACATGTAGCGCACAATGGTGCTGTTGGTGTGCGAAAGCAATGTTTAGGACAGATTAAGAAAATCACAGTTACACTGTTCATGAGCAGAGGTCTTAAAATGGCTATGTTGAAAATTTGGTGACAAAAGTCCATAAAATGACTGTGTTACGAGTGAGCAATGCGCAGTTTCCACGCACCCTCGTAAGTTCATGACTTTGTAATATTTTCAGTCCAGATTTTTACCAGTGGCATTTTTCACACTTCCTTATGAACAGTACAGCTGTCATTTTTCACAACATGGCTGAAGTGTGTTTTCACACTTTCAGCACTGAGATGCATGGTCGCTGTGGAAAATCATTGTTGCTGAATAAAGAAAATCACAGTGACACTGTTCATGATCGGAGGCACCAAAATGCCTGAGTTGACAATCTGCTGTAAAATATCCCCAACCTAATTATATTACAGGTGTCGTTGCACAGTTTCTATATCGCTCATGACTTCACGATTTTTTAAATATTTTTACTGCAGATTTGCAACATTGCCATTTTACACCTCCCATGAACAGTACAGCTGTCATTTTACATCCTGTTCGGAATGTTTTGCACCTGTGGTGCTAAATGCCGTACTAAGCTGTGCATAAGCAGCTTTAGCTAACAAACTGATATTCCCCTGTTCATGAGGTGGGGTCACAAAAAATACATGTTGAAAATTTGGGTGAAAATACCAACGAATGCCTGAGGTATTAGGGTTTCCAACCATAACGCCCAACCCTGTAGAGAATGACAGGCATCAGGGGTGTGACTTGAGGATTCTTGCCTGTAATGCTGATACCATTCCACACCCTGCAGCCAGTGTGAGAGGCATCGAGGGTACGTTGGACTCTTCAGCCCCAAAGTTCACCCCATTCTCCTATATCGCACCCATCTCACCGCATTTCCTAATGAAATGGGGTGCGCATAAGAACCAAAGACCCCAAGGAACACCGTGACACTTGTCTGTGTCTGCAGGGTGGGGTGTGGTGAAATGGCGAGGCCGTTATGCCTGACGACCCAAATGCACACCCCAATGCCTGTCACTCTCTGCAGGGTGGTGGTGGGGTTGGCTTCAGTTCAGTACTTCACTGCCATTCCTATTACGCAGCTCTGTAACTTCTACATTACCACTGCCAATGCCAGCAAGCAAACATTCGGCATTGACAAATGCTTGTTTTGTTTTAGGTTAGCTCTTGTGCAAAGTTGACAAAAGGGAGTTTCATTTATATCAGCATTGTAAGCAGCATGGGACAAACTGAGATGCAGGTTTAGCTTGGAGAGTTTTGTAGAGATATGTGTTGCAACATGGTGTAAATTGTAGTAGGTGTATGTTATAACAAGGTGTATACTGTAGAGAGCTGTTTTACTTCAAGGTGTATATTGTAGAGGTGCGAGTTGCGATGAGGTATATATTTATTGTAAAGTTGTGTGTTACAGCAGGGTGTATAATGTAAAGGTGTGTGTTACAGTGAGCTGCATATTGTAGAGGTATGTTACAGTAAGATGTGTGTTACAGCAAGGTGTATATTGTAAAGGTGTGTGTTACAGTGAGGTGTATGTTATAAAGATTTGTTACAACAAGGTCTAAATTGTAGAGGTGTGTTTGCAGTGATGCGTATATTGTGCAGGTGTGTGTTACAGTGAGGTTTATGTTGTAGAGCGATGAGTTACAGTAATGTGTACATTGTATAAGTGTGTGTTACAGGAAAGTGTATATAATACAGGTGTTTGTTACAGCACGGTGTATATTGTAGAGTTGTGTGTTACAGGGAAATGAATACTGTAAGAGGTGTGTTAGATAGCAAGGTGTGTATTGTAGAGAGGTGTGTTACAACAGGGTGTATACTGCAGAGGGTATAAATTACAGCACAAATCCCAATAGAAACTTCCAGTTGTATAATTTATTGAGGCATAAATGTGCAAACAAAGAAAGCTCCAGAGCTTTGGGGTGCCCTACCCCCTTCTTAGAAACATAGAAATTGTTAGCAGATAAAGACCGCTAGGCCCATACGCCCTATACATGTATGCATCCACTCACCCTAAGTGGTCAATGGCTTTTCATCACTTCCTTCCTGCCCAAGCTTTTCCTGTGCTTGTCCTAGGCATGTTTAAACCCCTCCACTGTACTTGCCCCTACCACCTCTTGTGGCAGACTATTCCAAGCTTTGACCACCCTCTCCATGTAGAAAAACATCCTCACGCTATCTCTTAATACCCCCCCCCCCAATTTCACATCGTGCCCCCCTTGTTCTGGTATCTTTTCTACACTGGAAAAGATCTCCCAACTGCACCCTGTTTATGCCCTTGAGGTACTTAAAAGTTTCTATCATGTTGCCCCTTATTCTTCTCTCCTCCAGTGAGTACATATTGAGGTCTCTTAGTCTCTCCTCATATGTTTTGTGGTGCAAACCATGCACCATCTTTGTCACCCTTCTCTGGATAGCCTCCGCCATGTTTATGTCCTTATGCATGTGTGGTCTCCAGTACTGCACACAGTACTCCAGGTGAGACCTTACTAGTGTTTTATACAATGGCATCACCACTTCCTGCCTCCTACTAGTAATATCTCTGTCTATGCACCCTAGCATGCCACTGGCCCTCCCTGCAGCCTTTGCGCACTACTTTGATACCTTCAGGTCATCAGATATGATAACCCCTAGCTCCCTTTCCTCTTTGGTGATGGTCAGCACCCCCCCCATCCTGTAGGTCTCCCCGGGGTTCCCCCTACCCAGGTGCATTATCTTGCACTTTTTTGCACTGAACCTCAGTTGCCACACTTCTGACCATCTTTCAAGCTTCTCCAGGTCCCTCTTCATTATCTGCACCCCTTCTGGAGTATCCACCCTGTTGCAGATCTTGGTGTCATCTGCAAATAGGCAGACCTTTCCTTCCAGCCCCTCTGCAATGTCACTAATGAAGACATTGAACAGAACTGGCCCCGGTACTGATCCTTGTGGCACTCTGATGGTCACCCCTCTCTCCCCAGATTGGATCCCATTTACCACTACCCTCTGCCTTCTGTCTGTCAGCCAGTTTCTAACCTACTGTATTGCCTTATGCCCCATGCCCAGAATACTCATCTTGTTAACCAGCCTTCTGTGTGGGACAGTATCGAAGGCTTTGCTGAAACCCAGGTAGGCGATGTCTATGGCCCCTCCCTGATTCACTTCCCTAGTCACTCAATCAAAAAAATATATCAAATTTGTTTGACAAGACCTTCTTGATGTGAATCCATGCTGCCTCAGATCCTGGGCACCAGTGGATTCCAGGTGTGCCACTATCCTTTCTTTCAGCAGTGTCTCCAAGATCTTCCCCACCACTGAGGTGAGGCTGACTGGCCTGTAATTCCCTGCTTCCACCCTACTGCCACTTTTGAGCAGTGGGACTACATGCGCCCTCCTCCAGTCCTCTGGAACCATGCCTGTGTTGAGTGACTCTGTGAACAGGGTGGCCAGAGATGCTGCTAGTTCCCTGCACAGCTCCCTTAATATCCTCGGGTGTATGTCATCAGGCAGGGATGTAGCCAGGGATTTTAAACTTGTACTCAAAACTGATGCACTGTTGCCACCCCCTTTACGTAAACATAAACCAAAATATGCGCTACCACGTCACACCAACAATAGCTCCCCCCTCCGTTTGCCATGTCTGAGTTCAAGTAATCAGTTTCCTCCTGTAATCCTCCTTCCTCTGTGTTTCTGCCTGCCTGGTAAGTTGTTCTTGTCTGTGTTATTTGGCTGGTGGCATCAGTGCCCCATACGAACAACAAAGGCAAAAGGTCACAATGTGCTTGCTCTCCTCTTTTTGTTGCTCCTGCCCAATTTGTTGCCAATGCCTGATTTTTTTTTTTTTTTACTCTACTCTGCTGAGTACAGTGTGTATGCCTGCCAACACCCCTGTCATCAGGTCCCTCGGCTTTATCCATCTTCAGCTTTGTGAGTTCCTCCAGAACTCTCACCACTGTGAATGGACTGGTGTCCATTTCTCCCCCCCCCCGATTGCCTCTGCTCCCCAACTGTGGTCCTTGACCCTCAGTGAACACTGAGCAGAAGTATTTGTTCAGTATTTCTGTTTTGTCCAGATCCCCCTCCTTACACTCTCCCTCCTCCCCTTTGAGCCTCATAATCCCCCCCTGGTTTTTCTTCTATCGCTGATGTACCTACAGAATGTCTTGTCCCCTTTTTTCAGAGACCGTGCTAAACCCTCCTATGTCTGTGCCTTGGCTTTCTGAACAGCCTTCCATATCTCTCCGAGACATTCAAGGTACATCCCCTGTCCTCCTCCCTTTGGGTCCCCTTATACTTCCTGAAACTTGCTCTTTTAGCCCTTACTTTGTCTCCCACCACTTAAGAAAACCATAGTGGTTTCATTCTTCTTTTCCCTTTGGCCACTATCCTAATGCATTGGTTAGTTACCTCCAGAATGGCTCCTTATAGTCTTCCCCACTGTTCCTCCACTCCCTCCATTACCTCTACTTTCTCCAGGGCTGCTTTTAAACATCTACCCATGTAATTGAAATCCACCCTCCTGAAATCTGATACTTTTGCCCTTGTGTGGCTTTATTGAGTCTCTGTCAAACCACACCATGTGGTGGTCACTGGATCCCAGCTGCCCTTCCAGCTGGATTCTTTTGACTCTGTTCCCATTGGTCCATACCAGGTCTAGACTCGTTTTGTCCCTGGTTGGCTCATGCACCAGCTGTCTGAGTCCAGCTCCCTGCAGGGATTCCAGGATGGCCTTGCTTCTGGCTGAAGCAGCTGCATGGGTGCTCCAATCCACGTCCAGCATATTGAAATCTCCCATCAACAGGATTTAGCCTTTAGCTGCCATATCATGAATTTCCTCCACTAGTACCATGTCCACTTCCTCCCTCTGTGCCAGAGGTCTGTAGATCACCCCTGTACAGTGGTGCCAGAATGGTTTGAAAAGTGATAGGGCCAAGGATGTAAGGGGTAAAGTCTCCCCTATTAAATACATTAACATAATTGCAAAAACTGATAGGGCCACTTATGAAAGTGGTAGGGCCGTGGCCCTAGTGGCCCCCCCTGTTCCGGCACCTGTGCCCCTGTACATATTGCTCTGCCATTTCCTGGTTCAAGGATAACCCACATTGCCACCACCTCCCCCTACCTTCCCTGTACTTCTGTAGCCTTTATGCCTTCTCTGACGTACAGGGCCACCCCCTCCTCCCTTTTTACATTCCCTGTCCATTCTGAACAGTGTATAGCCTGGTACATTGACGTCCCAGCTGTAAGTAGCAGAATACCATGTCTCTGTTATTGCTGCTATGTCAAGGTCTGCATCCGTCATCAAGACTTCCAGGTCTGGAACCTTATTTCCCAGACTGCAGGCATTTGTGAACATGACCTTCCATGTTTTACTCCCTGCCTTCCTTCTGTTCCTGTTTTCTCCACTTTGCCTCTTCCCCCCACCCTGGTATTCATGCTCATGTGCTCTTGCCCTCCCTTTATCTCCCCTTATAAAAGTTTCCCCTGCCTGCCCCTCACTGCTCGCTTGCGTTGTTCCTGTTGTCAATTTGTACTTTTGCATGTTCTAGCGGGGAGGTGTTCCTGAGCCACCTGGCTCTCCCCCTTGGCCAGCTGAAATGCTCTCTGCTGAAGCATTCCAACTTCTCACTAAGGATGGAGGTCCCCTTTCCAGACAGATACAGGCCATCCTCCTGATACAAGCTTGCATCTGCTCAGGTTGGGCCTCACTCTTCTATGAAGCCAAATCCTTCCCTTCCACACCAATCCTTCATCCAGGAATTGAAGGTTTGGATGTGGAGTGTCCTGGCCTCCCTCATGCCGTGGACAGGTAGCACCTCTGAGAATGACACAGAATGTGCTACCCATTCCAGGTTCTCTCCTAGTTTACTGAAATCCTCCTGGACTCTGGCTAACTCTACCCTTCTCCTTGCCAAGTCATTGGTCCCCAGGTGGACAATGACATCCAGCTCCAACCTCCTGGCTATCGCCCTAGCGATCCTATGGATTCGCTTCCCATCCCTCCATGCAGTGCTTCCTGGGAGGCACTTGACCTCCCTCTCCCCCCCTGTTAGTTGTTCCTAATTTCACACCACATACAATAGAGTCCCTCACTAGGAGAAGCTTCCTCCTCCTCTGGGGTCCCTTGCCCCCCCCCCTTCCCTGGGACTCCGGATTGGAGGTCCAGACCATCTTCCCTGGTCCCAGCTGTGGGTGCCTGCTGGGGCAGTCCTGTTCCTCCAAAGCAGCGTAGGAGTTATTAAGCTAGACTGGTTGGGGGATGTGTCTCTGACACCTTCCCTAAAGAAAAGGGTAGGGCACCGCGAAACACTGGAGCTTTCTTTGTTTACACTCTTGTGCCTCAAAAAAGTATACAAGTTTCTATTGGCATTTATGCCATAATTTATTGATCTTTGTTTCATTTCTAGACATTTATAGCAGCATTACCTTACCTGGTAGTACACTGACTTTGTTTCTATATTGCAGTGGGGCTTGTTATAGCAAGGTGTATATTGTACAGATGTGTGTTGCTGCAAGGAGTATATTGTAGAAGAGTGTATTACTGCAAAGCATATTTTGTAGTGGTGTGTGTTTATAACAAGGCGTATAATGTAGAGATCTATATTACAGTAAGATATATCTTGTATAAAAGTGTGTTTCAGCAAGTGTACTGTATATTGCAAAAGGTGCATGTTACAGCAAAGTGGATATTGTAGAGATGTGCGTTACTGCAAGGTGTATATTGGTGAGGTACTTGTTACAGCAAGATGTAAGTGGAAGTGTGTGTTGCAGTGAGGTATATATTGTAGAGGTGTGTTGCAGCAAGGTGTATATTGCAGAGATGTGTGCCACAGTGAGTTGCATATTATAAAAGTTTGTTACAGCAACATGTTTATTGTAGAGGTGTGTTACAGCAAGGTGTATAATACTGCATTGTAGAGATGTGTATTACAGTGAGGTGTATATTGTAGAGCTGTGTGTTACAGCATACTGTAGAGGTGTCTGCTACAGGCAGGTATATATTGCAGAAGTGTGTAATAAAGTTTATATAGTATATGGTTAGGGCTTATTGTGTACTGAATTCATCCAGTTCAAAAGTTGTTGTGTACATTCTAAAGGTGTTGTTGTGCACTTTCTATAACTAGTGCACCAGACGTTCCCTGTCACGCTGACTGCCACTGCATTTCTTCTCCTGCTTTCTTTTTCATTCACTTGCTCCCCTCCAGTCACACACACAATGTTAAGATGCCACACAAACACCATGTAGATGGGTGACCATACATAACCCGCCCTGTGTTTCCATCTCAGGGTTGAGACAATGACATGGACCTCTTGAGTTTCCCTCTCAAGGTCCAGTGGAAACACAGGCTTTTTGTGTATGGTCACCCATACATTATTCCTTATATTGAAGGGAAGGGAAGGGAACATTGTTTAACTAGGAGTAGCACACTAAACCGAAGCTTGTTTCCAGATGCGACCTGGGAGCACAAGGAAGTTAAGTGACTTGCTCAGGATCACACAGTATGCACCTAGGCGGCTGTGGGCCTCAAACTCAGGTCTCCAGATCTGCAGCTCAGAGTCTTAACTCACTGCCCTATACTGCCTCCTACAGATACGAAGAGGTATGTTACAGCAAGTTGTATACTGTAGAGACGTGGATTTGTGTTTCAACATGGTGTACATTGTAGAAGTGTCTGTTATGTAAGCAATAAGATACAACAAAGTGTAGGTATGTATGTAATAAACACATGCCCAGTTGTGTTGTCTGGCATAAGGTATTTACTCCGTCTTCAGCACCTGGAAGTTCAGTCATCACATAACTACCTGGAGTCTGACATGTCTTATTGCGCTTATAAAATGGGGAAACTGATAAATCTTAAAACAAAAATGCCAACTTTTCTATTTAAAAACTGGTATTTCCATTTTCTAAAAGTACAGTAACTAGTAAAAGTAGTCCATCCCCACCAGTCTAACATTTGTCTTTCCACACATCCAGTAGATGGAATGTTTGTTTATCACTGAATGCAGGAATTCAAACTTCTGCAGAATTCTGCTGGCTGAATAGTCACCTTTCCCCACATAAACACAACAGGAGGCGTCAGGGATTCAGTTTTATCTTGGTATGGTTAAGCAGCAATGATCTCCCTGGTAGGCTGAAAAAGGGTTTTTTGATGGTCAGGAAAGAAGCACAAAACACTAAAGCTGTGATTAGTACTTCATTTTTATGTTTGCTTGCATGCATGTGCAAGAAACATAGTGCCATCATCTGAGTTTTTGGAGGTGTGGCACCCTGTCTTCCAATTCAGTCAGTGTGTTTGCAGGCGCGGCCACAGTTCACCAGTGAACGCTGCAGCTGTCTATGACAGCAGTTGAAAATGCAGTGCCGTACAGTTCAAAGGGAGAGCTCCGCTTCAGTGAGCAGCGATAAGAGACTGCTGATTAGCATATTGCCGGCAATCCTGCGTCATACGTCTCTGCTTTCTCTTCCTGTAATGTACGCCACGCTGGGAGCCCACACCAGCGTGGCAACAATCCTCATTGCCGACCGGCATGCCCAATCCCCTGTTGGCTCCATGCCCCCCTCAAAAAAGCTTTCCAGGTGCCCAGCGTGGCAAAAATTGTTATGGCCGATGGGGTGCCCAATTCCCCTCGGCTCCACAACCCCCAAAAGCTTTCCAGTGCTGCAGCATGGCAAAATTTTAATGGCCGACGGGGTGCCCAATCCCCATCACTCCAGGCCCCCAAACAGCCTTCCAGCTGCTGGGAGCCCACCCCAGCGTGGCAAGCGTCCGCATCGTCTTCCTAAAAAAACAACAACCTGTAAAAAAAAGTTCCTCGGTGGTCTCCTGCCCACCGCGCCCACCCTCTCGAACTCTGCCTCCCCACCCCCACCTCACTCCATATTTACCTCCGGAGTCTGGCGCGACGATCTTCGGTGGACCGGGAACACGTCTGCACTCTTCAAAGCCGACTGCGAACTGAGGAAATGCCAGTAAGCTGTCTAATGTAATAAATAGGGTTTTTTCAACTTTGATGCATATCTCAGGCATGTTTTCGAATTTTGGCACCAAATTTTCAAGATGGGGTTTTTGGGACCCCTCCTCATGAATTCTTGAACTGTCATGGTGTTAATCGGGCCCGAAGGGTGATTTCGCGGTCACTGCGCAAAATCACCTTTCGGGACCGATTAACAAAACAACAGTGCCAGTGTTCATAAGGTGGGCTCTCAAAAGCCTATGTTGCAAATTTGTGAAATAATTCCAAAAATGACTGTTTTATAGACAGTGCTTGCGCAGTTCCTACGCGACGCTTGTAAGTTCGCACAAATTTTAATATTTGCACTCGGATTTTCAACATTGCCATTTTACCACAGCTCCTTATGAGCAGTACAGCTGTCAGTTTTCACATCTCGCCCAAAATGTTTTTCCGCGCATGTAGCGCACAATGGCGCATTCAGTGTGAGAAATCAATGTATGGGACACATTAGGAAAATCACAGTGACACTGTTCATAAGCAGAGGTCTTAAAATGGCTATGTTGAAAATTTGGTGACAAAAGTCCATAAAATGACTGTGTTACAAGTGAGCATTGTGCAGTTTCCATGCACCCTCATAAGTTCATGAATTTGTAATATTTTCAGTCCAGATTTTCACCAGTGGCATTTTTCCACACTTCCTTATGAACAGTACAGCTGTCCTTTTTCACAACATGGCCGAAATGTGTTTTCACACTTTCAGCACAGAAATGTGTGGTCGCTGTGGGAAATCATTGTTCGGAACAGATAAAGAAAATCACAGTGACACTGTTCACGATCGGAGGTCCCAAAATGCCTGTGTTGACAATCTGCTGTAAAAAATTCCCAAATTAATTACATTACAGGTGTGCATTGCACAGTTTCTACGTACGCTCGTGACTTCACCAGTTTTTTTTTTTTTTATATTTTCACTGCAGATTTTCAACATTGCCATTTTACACCTCCCCATAAACAGTACAGCTGTCATTTTTCACATCCTGTTCGGAATGTGTTTTTGCACCTGTGGTGCCAAATGCCATAGTCACTGTGCAAAAGCAGCTTTCAGCTAACAAACTGATATTGCCACTGTTCATGAGGTGGGGGTCACAAAAAACCATGTTGAAAATTTGGAGTGAAAATACCCACGAATGCCTGAGGCGTTAGAGTTTCCGACCATAACGCCCCACCTTGTAGAGAATGACTGGCATCAGGGCTGTGACTTGGGATTGTCGCCTCCAATGCTCATACCATTCCACCCCCACCCTCACCCTGCAGCCAGTGAGAGGCATCGAGGTGTGCCTTGGACTCTTCGGCCCCAAAGTTCACTGCATTCTCCTATACTACAGCCATCTCACTGTATTTCCTGAGGGAAAGGGGTGCGCATAAGGGCCAAAGACCCCAAGGCACACCGTGACACTTGTCGGTGTCTGCAGGGTAAGGTGTGGTGAAATGGCGTGGCTGTTATGCCTGATGACCCAAAGGCACACCCCAATGCCTGTCACTATCTGCAGGGTGGTGATGCGGTTGGCTTCAGTTCAATACTTCACTGTCATTCCTATTATGCAGCTCTGTAACTCCTACACTACCAATGCCAATGCCAGCAAGCAAGCATTTGGCATTAACAAATGCTTTTTATAATATGTGTATGTGTGTGAAAAGGGAATTATAACATGAAAGAACATTTAACTTCTATATATATATATATATTTTTTTTTTTTTTTGAGGGACCTTCATTTTTAGGGCCTAGCTGACTTTTTTAGTGAGAGTAAAGGTGGCAACCATGTATGACTTATGACACCCATATAACCTCCACGTGTAAGGCCGTCAATGCCAAACTGGGTTTAGCCTACAAAACGAGCCATATTCTAACCTCTTCTGCAAGGTTGGCCATTGCTAGAGGAATCCTACTCCCATCACTCTCATATGGATCCATAATCTATGCTAACGCGTCTAAGGCTTCTCTTCAAAGGTGGGACACAACTTATAACAATATATGCCGATCCGCCTCTGCATCCTCCAGGTTAAGACATCACTGCCTACTGTATTCAGACCTAAATTGGCCCTCCCCTATTGTCCACCAGCTGCTCTTTCTTGGGAACCTTCTGGACAGTATACTGCGGTCCAGCATGCCTACCTACCTTGCCTCCATGCTGACCCCTCAGCCCATCTCCTGCGGCCTCCGATCTACTGACCTTTCCTTGCTTAGCATTCCCAGATGTAGAACTACTAAAGGGAAATCAGGTTTCTCTCACGTAGCTCCCAGTTATTGGAACTCGCTGCCCCTAGATGTACACCTGGCCCCTAGTCATGCTACATTTAAGAAGAGGCACCGCTCCCTCTTTGCCGTATGTGCCCGATGCACCTGCTTCATCCCACCGTAGATCGTGGCTCCCTCTGCTATTGCTGCCTCGCAGTTTCACTCCTGTCTTCTGTGGTGTGAGCTGGCACCCTGCTCCTTCTGCTTCCCCCACTAATTCTATCCTACCCCCTTTTTCCCATCCCTTTCCCTCTCTCCTCCTCTCTCTCGCTGTGCTATACTTCTGCATTACCTATCTCCCTACCTCCTGCCAAAATTGATGTTCAGCCAGCTGGTTGTATGATATTATTATACTATAATGATACTGTTTTGGCATTTCTGCACTTTAAATGTGATATTACTATAACTGTTATTTACGGGCACTAACCTTCTATTTGTATAATACACCTTATGTGCCCTGGTACCACTATTGTCTTACTCTTGTTCACTTCTGATATGTGATGCGTTGTACATTTCTTAACACTGTATGCCTTGTACCTTTGTCTCTCTATGTTGTGACCTCCCGGCTCATGCCTGAAAATAGTCACTTTTGTGTCTAGTGAACCTACCCGGTTATCAAAAAATAAATAAAATAAAACCATGTTTGTAATGACCATCAGGAATGTTTTTCAAAAAAGTGTACTGTGTCCTTATTATCAGTGCTGCAAACTTATTGCTATGAGTAGTGTGTGCGAAAACTTCAAAAGAAGGAGCTGATCGCTGTTCGGTCACAGAACAAATATGTGTAGAATGCAGCCAATTCTGCACATGCACAGTAGCACCATTGCTTCTGCACATGTGCGGAAACCACACACTCCCCGGGAAAGCCGACATTGGGGTGCCCAATCCCCATGTCGGCATGTATCCCCCTCCCCCCAACTTTGTGGCATACTGGGAGCCCACCAGTTGTCATATTTTTCCGACACCGGGACACCCACTTCTGTTGTCGGATGCCCTCAACACCCAAGCTCAGTTTCTTTGCCGATGCGGGTGCTCAATCCCTGTCAGCATCAGGCCCCTCAAACTCATGTGGCACGCTGGGAGCCCACCCCAGTGTGTCCCCACCCCCAAGCTCAATTTCTTTGCAGACAGGGGTGCCCAATCCCAGTCGGCATTAGGCCCCGCCCCCCAAAACTCATGGCACACTGGGAGCTCACCTAAGTGTGCCAAAAGTAATTTTTTATCTGTAAGTAAAGAAAATGGTCCCCTGGATCTTTAATTTTTTTTTTATTTAACCTGTAAAAAGAAAACAGTCCTTTGTTGTTTAGTCTGTCACCTCCCCCATCCCGACCCTCCCTCTGCGCACCCACCTACCTGCACCCCCTCAACCCATACTGACCTCCGGAGGTTGGGAGCAGTGATCTTCTGTGGACCAGGATGCATCTGCACTCTTCAAAAGCCGACCGCAAACGGAAGAAAATCACGGTAAGCCCTATAACGGTAGTCAATGGGGGGAAGGGGGTTCAATTTAGGTTAATATCTCAGCCATTTTTAGGACTTTTGTCCCCAAATTTTCAACATGGGGTTCTTGGGATCCCACCTCATGAATACTGGCACTGTTATATCGTTTCTTGGTCCAGAAAGTTGATTTTGCAGTCTCTGCGTGGAATCACCTTTTGGGACCAATTAATGAAACGACAGTGCCACATTTAGTGAGGAGAGGTCCCTAAAAGCCCATGTTGCAAATCTGGTGAACAAATTCAAAAAAAATGACTGTTACGTATGTGCGTTGCTCAGTTTTTACGCATTTTCATAACTTTGGCAATTTTTAATATTTTCACTCCAGATTTTCAACATTGCCATTTGTTTACACCTCCTTATGAATAATATAGTTGTCATTTTTCACATGCTGCCCAAAAGGTGTATTCACACCTGTGGTGCAGAATGGCGCGGTCGCTGTGGGAAATCCACTTTCAGGACAGATAAACAAAATCACAGTGCCACTATTCATGAGGAGAGGTCCAAAAATGTCCATGTTGAAAATTTGGTGAAAAAATCCCCAAAAATGATTGCATTACAGGTGTGCGTTGCACAGTTTCTACACACACTTGTAACTCCGCCAGTTTTTCATATTTTTACTCCAGATTTTCAACAGTGCCATTTTTTCCACACCACCTCAAGAACAGTACAGCTGTCATTCTTCACTTCCTGCCCAAAATGTGTTTTCGCACCTGTGGCACCAAATGGCACAGTCGCTGTGCAAAATCACTTTTCGGGATTGAGTAGCAAAATTATAGTGCCACTGTTCATGACGTGGGGTCACAAAAAGCCCATGTTGAAAATTTGTTGCATCAGGGATTGTGACTTGGGATTGTCAGCCGTAATGCTCATGTCATTCCACCCCCACCCTGCAAGCAGTGACAGGCATCAACGTGTGCCTTAGGGTCTTTGGCCCCAATGTTCACCCCATTCTCCTATACTACATCCATCTCAGCGTATTTCCTTATGGAATGGGGTGAGCAAAAGGCCCAAAGACCCAAGGCACACCGCGACACCTGTCGGTGTCTGCAGGGTGGGGGGTGGAGTTGGCATCAGTTCAGTACTTCACTGCCATTCCTATTATGCATCTTTCTAACTCCTGTACTACCAATGCCAATGCCAGCAAGCAAACATTCGGCATTGACAAATGCTTGTTATACTTTCCAGTGACGATTTTGTCAAAGAAATGCAGTTGCTTACCTAAGAAGGTCCTTGTTAGTTAAGTGACTGCCTTTGTTTGACAAAATCGTCACTGGAAAGTATAAAAAAAAAGCTTTTACAAATTGCTGCAATTAAACTCTATGGAGCGCCTCCTCGTGCTGTTTTTTAAGTAACACAGTGAACTTTCGGCATTGACAAATGCTTGTTTAATAAGTTGTAGTAGTCTGACATTGCATAGCTGCTGACCAGTCAGGACAGAGTAATTTCCCTACCCATTTTATAAAAGGAGGTGCAAGGTACATACCGTAAAGGTGTGTGGAACAGAAAGTTGCATATTGCAGCAGATCTGTCTGTAATGACAAGGTGTATATTGTATTAATGTGTTGTTACAGCAAGGAGTACTTTATACTGTACAGATGTGCATTTCAGCAAGGTGTATGATGTAAACGTGTGTGTGTTACAGTGAGGTGCATGTTGTAGAGATCTGTGTGACAACAAGGTGTATATTGTGGAGATGTGTGTTACAAAGTAGTGTATAATGTAAAGGTGTGCGTTCTAGTCAGGTGTTTATTGTAGATTTGTGTGACAACAAGGTGTATCTTGTAGAGATGTGTTACAGTGAGGTGTATATTGTAAAGGTCTGTGTTACAGTTAAGTGTATATTATAGAGGCTTGTGTGACAACTAGGTGCAAATTAAAGAGATGCGTGTTACAGCTAGAAGTACTGTATATTGTAAGGATGTGTGTAACACTCCTGCAACTGGGGGTTCCCTAAAAGTCTTCCTTCGGCTTGCCTAAATGCTCACTGCCAGGTTGGTGTTCTGCATTTTAACAGTTTAAATGTTATTGCAAGAGAGTGCCTGTATAGCCTCCATGTACTGTCTCTTCAAGAGCTGCCTAGATTGCAGTTATGATTAATCTGGGAGGGGGCTGAGTGTTTCTATGCTCGAGTCCTGCCCGGGCTGCCAGATAATCACTCCATTCTGCCATCGCTATTAGCGCAGAGGGAGCTCTGTTAGAAGATGTAACTGTTTGCTGATTATCTATTAGAATGGTAAAGATATTGTAGTTGGTCTAACCTGCCTTCTTTGCAGCATGGATAGTTCTGTTTATCACCACCATCTTGGTCCTGGACTGCTGAAATGGGCCAATCAGTACCTTTGTGGACTCTAAAATGGAGCCTGTCCCCAGGGGGTCTTGAGGGAGCAAAATTCTGTAGGAATTGTAGTTTTGGAACTTTGGCGCTCAAATGAACCTGGAGGGGGAGCCCTTGTTGTGACTGACAGACAGATCAGCCAGCCGAACCTTTTGGATCCTGGGGAAAGTCCCAAGCTGTCTGCAGCAGAGAGAAGAAGTGAGCTGGAGCTGGAAGAGTGAGCAGCTCCAGCTCGAGGAACTGCTGCCCCGCGGAGTAGCTTGGGGACTTGGCGGGAAGGCTGAGACTGGCCTGCCTTATTTCGGACTGTCTCCCCGAACCATTTCGTTGTGCCCTGATTAATGGGCATGACGAGCAGCTTCAGTCAGATCTGAGTTGGGAAGTGAAGTAGTAACAGCTCAAGATAGTCGAGCAGCCATCCTGCGTAAATTCGCGGTGGAAGAACTGTGAAAGGGCTGAGTTTGGGCCTGCCTGCTGTCCCTGAGAGGGAAAGTGAAGTTTATTTGGACTGAATCCAAATTGTGAGAGAGAGAGATAAGCCACAGAACTGTGGCCAGGCTGTCAACCTGAAGAAGACTGAAGATTTGCTGAATGCGATCGGCCTGTCAGGACTTCCAGCCACCTCTGAACTCCCGGATTGTGCAGAGACCCTGTAATTGCGACCAGAGAGCCATTTGCCTGGTAGAGTGGAATTTCTTTACATGTAAATGTGCAGTGTGCTGTTAGTGGGTTGTGATTTGGTTCCCCACTGTGTGCTGCTTGCTGGAGGCTGCATCGAGCTCCAACGGACTAAATCCGTTTTCATCTCCATTTGGCCTGGGCCTTGCCACACTGGCCCAGCCAGACTACCCGCTACATAGAGAAAGTCATCGACGAGAGACCTGCCTGGGGATCAGCCCCCTGTTCAACGCTTTGAACAGGAATGACACCTTGGTGATTCATGTGGGCCTCTCCTAGCACTCCAGCTCAACAATCTGCAGTCTTGATTTCATCCTGCCTGTGTTCTGTATTGGGTATCATGAGTAAACATCAGGGTAGCACCCTGCAACAACAGCTAAATCTAAAGTGTTGTCATCTGATTGCCTTGTTGTCTTTTCTTTCACGAACTGAGCCCTCCGGCTCCAGATTACAACTAGTGTGTGTTGTGCATGTTGCTTTCTGCCATCACAGGGCCCCAACCTGCTGTGAAGCTGGCCTACCCCAAGCAATGTTCCTGGCTAGCCCACCATTTTCCTACCTGGGTACCCAGAGTGTGTGACTGTGTAGGGACTCGGAAGTGCATGCATAAATGTCTGATTGATTTAGCCTTTAAGCCAATCAACCTGATTTCGACCCTTCCTTGTTCAAGTCCCCTGAATAAATCATATCTAACTTTTTGCCTTTAACCTGTCTGTGGTTCCAGTTTGTATTGAAAGCACTGTACTGCTGTTGTTTGCTGTGTATGACCTTGTTTTACAGGGGGTCTCCAGGGTCGAATGGGGGGGGACCAGCCCTGGTGGTAAATGCAAACAGTGTTGGTACTTGCATGGTGAATAAGGGGCATTGCAAACGTGATTACTGTATATTGTTCTGGCCACTAGAAGGGACAAAGTGGGGGTTACAGTGTCCCGAAGGGCTGTGCCCAGGTTAGCTTGACCACTAACAACCCTGACCTCGGGGGTGGAGGCACCCGTTTCAGAACCCAGGCCCCTTAACCTGCTACTAGCCAAGCAGGCAGGGGTAGTAGCCCTTGGGATAGCGCTATCTAGTGGTTACATGTGTGTTATAGTGCGGTGTATATTGCAGGGATCTACGATGCTGGTTCGGCAACTATTTTGTCAACCAACATCACAGTGACGGATTTATGTTGACCGCAAGTTGCGGTTGACATAAATCCGAATGGAGACCCGGTTCTGTTTCTATTGGGTGGGATTTGCCCCCCTAAATTTATAGATTATCAACTCCGAGTCAGAGTTGATTTGGGAAGGGGTGCAGGACCGGAGGACAGAGTGCTGAGGTCTTGGGCGGACTATTACAGCTAACTGTCGATATTGTCGGCATTGACATGTTCATTGTAATAGTGTCACCGTACAGAGGGCATACCATATTGCAGAGATGGTGTTACACTGAGGTGTATGTTATAGAGATGAGTGTAACATTCAGGTGTATATTGTAGAGAGATGTACCGGTATTACAGTAAGGTGTACATTATAGAGCAGTACATTATAGCAAGATGTATATTGTACAAATGTGTATGTTGCAGCAAGGTGTATATTGTAGAGATATGTGCTACAGTAAGGTGTATATTATAAAGGTTGTGCTACGGTGAGGTGTGTAGAAATGTGTGTTACAGCAAGGTGTATGTTATAAAGATGTGTATTGCAATAAGGTGTATATTGTAGAGAGGCATACTGCAGCAATCTGTGTTATGTTTCTAAGGTGCGTATTGTAAAGATGTGTTGCAGTGATGTGTATATTGTAGAAAGGTGTGCTACAGTGAGGTGTATATTGTAGAAAGGTGTGCTACAGTGAGGTGTATATTGTAGGAAGGTGTGCTACAGTGAGGTGTATATTGTAGAAAGGTGTGCTACAGTGAGGTGTATATTGCAGAAATATGTGTTACAACAACGTGTAATTATTTATTTTAAATTTGTTAGGCTCATTTCCAGGTGCAACCGAGGGATGGGAAATATGTGGGAGGATAAACTTTGCCACAAATCCATACAACTCCATGCGTATGTTGTACAGAGGTGTGTGTTACAGCAAGATGCGTTGTATGGAGAGGTGTGTTACTGTAAATTGCACATAAAGAGATGTCTGTGTTATAGTGACTGAGGTCTATTTTTATTCAGAATTTTTATGAGGGTCTCAGCCATCAGGACCCAGAATTTCAGAAAGGCAGACTTTGTGAAGATGAGAGGTCTGGTGGCAGAAAATCTAGAGCCGTTGCAAAAGCTAGTAATATGGAGCATACGTATGTGGGGTTTAAGGTGCTGGAGGCAGCTGCCTAGGTCTGCATTCCTGTAAGCAGCAAGGGGAAAGGGACAAGAAGTGCAATTACAGTTCAACAGGGACCCGAAGCAACCTATTCTTCACGGAAAGAAGCTCTACAAGTGTCAGAGATAGGCTGCCTCCGTGCAAGAGAGGATATAGCGCAGCACTAAGAGTGCCGGTAAATATTTGCTAGGTGATTGCCCTGTTTTATTTATGTTTTGCACTGTAATTCGTTGTAACTTTGTGCATATAGTAATCAGAGGGCACCATTGTAAATGAGCATTACTCGATGGTCACTAAACAAATCAAATCAAAATCAGACTAGGGGACTGCAAAATCTAGAATTATGCAAGCCAAAGAGGGGCTGCAAAACAGGATAGCAGTAGGAGCTGCAGATAATACCAAATCTTTCCCAGTACGTAATGGAAAAAGGAAAGCGAGGTGGGTAATAACAAGGGAAGGGGTGGAGGAGAAGGAACCTGTTTGTGAGCGAGGGATGATGGCTGAGATGCTGGATGAATACCTGCTTCAGTGTTCACCAAAGGGCTCCAAGGAGGGGAGGTGTCATTAAATGGGTCCTTAGCATCAAGAGTGACCATGATGGAACTTATTTGCACCCCCATAGTTGACTTTCTGGCAAAGATCAAGCCAGATAAATGCCAATTAGCAGATGGGTTACATCACAGGATTGTAGTGAAGCTAAAAGAAAAATTGCTGGTGCCTCCTGCGGCAATCTTTCATGAGTCTGTCTGTTCATGTGTGTTGTTGGAGGACTGCAGAGTGACCACTGTTGTTCCTATCTTCAAGAAGGGAGCAAGACTGAACCCGGGCAGCTATGGGCTGGTCAGTCTGACATCAGTGCCAGATAAGATCCTGGAATCCATTATCAAAGACAAAACAATTTATCATTTGATTTAGGCCAGGGTTCTTACCCCCCCACTTTTTTTTTTTTTGTTGTTGTTGGTACTTTTTCTTCCTGGCCACCAGTCTGCTTACCTCTGTACATATCCAGGCATCCCCTGAGGTTTTTCCGGCCACCGTCCCAAGGACCCCCGGCTCCATATTTGGGCCTGTGGCATACCCCTGCAGCTTGCCCCCCATGGTGGGGAGGTGGAGAGAGCCCCTCGCACTCTCACACCAGGACCGGATCCAGTAGAGCAGCACACCCTCGGTGCCGAGCGAGTCCCTCATGGAGATGGTCATCATGCCGCCGCGACTGGTGCCCATATTTCCTTTTTCTCCCCATGATGTCTGTGGCATGCAATGACACCAAGGGACAGGAGCATGTACGCTACCGCACGCGCCCCTTCCCGGCATCTGCCACAGCACGTCCCCCCAAGTCTGCCGATGACCTCCTGTCACCCCCAGCCATTGCTAGAGGCCACTAGGACACTGAGGCAACCCTCCCCCCTCCCCAGAGAAGGAGAGCTGTCCCACGGATGCTCAGTCCTTCTCCTCCCCTGCCAACCCAGGCTTATTCCTAAACCCAGGTCGCTGGCAAGGTGCAAGGTGTGGCATCCAGTGTCTCAACCCTCAGCACCATCAGGCTGGCCTCTTACCCCCCCTTTCAGCATGGTTTTATGAGGGGCAGATTATGCCAAACCAACCTGAGCACGTTCTTTGAGCGGGTTACAGAAAGGAGGACAGGGTTAGGGCCTTGGACATAATGCATCTGGACTTTGACACTGTGGCATATTGTAAGCTTCTAGTCAAACTACACCAGTGTGGTATACACAATTCATATACAAGGTGAATAGTTGGTCTGGCCCGGTGGCGCTGAGGGCTGAGGCGCTGGACGTCTTACCTCGCTCCACGCCGGCGACCCGTGTTTGGGAGGGAGCATGGGTCATCGGGGGTTGGCAGGGGTGGAGAAGGACAGAGCGCCCAGTGGCTGCTCTCCTTCTCTGGGGGGGGGGAGGGATCTGCAAGCTCCCGCCACAATACCACCACCTAGGGGAGCTTGGGTGGAAGGTGCGGTTAAGGGAGTAGCAGGAATGAACATCTGATGCCAGCAGAGACTGGAGCAAGAGGCACGTCTCAGCGCATCTCCTGGCTCCTTGTACCTCACTGCACGCTGGCGTCTAGAGGGTGGGGAGAAAACCGAGAAAAAGGAGGTCGCACAGTGGCGCCAGTAGACGGGTCTCAGGGACGGCACTCGGAGGCTCCTGTAAGTCCAGAGCAAGGCGCACACTCTGATCATGGTCAGGGGGGAGATCTGGGGCTCCTCCACCCCACCAGGGGGGGTAATCCGGGCATCTAGATTCTGTAGAGTGGGGCTCCCATCTGCGAGGACGATCCGGTGAAGGTTCTGGGGCAGGTCCACATTGAGATCCTGAAGAATGGGGTCACTGTGCGATAGGAGGATAAACACAGAGGGGGGAAAAAAGTGAATAGATAAGTAGCTTAGGGACAAGGAAGTAGAAGGTTTAGGTTGATCGCACTACTCTGAGTGAAGAGATGTACACGGCACTGTCTCTCAGGGATTGGTGCTAGGCCGCTGCTTTCAACATTTTCAGCAATGATCTGGAAGCTGGAGTCTCCATCAAACAGCTTAAGTTTACTGATGCCACTAACCTGTTTTCCCAATGGCTAGGGATAAACTCTGGTAGGATTTTAAAGGCTTATCTAACCCAGCAGACTGGTTCACCTATGGGCAACTATGGGAAGCAATGTAAAAGGGGTCACCCTCCTTACCCAAAATTATTTCTGATGGGAACTCTAAGTGCTTTTGAGGTCATATTAAGGATCTGTTAGGCTACCCATTAAAGAGTACTGATAATAATTTGCTAAACAGTGGGGTCCATTGCAACAATCCTGTAACAATTGTCAATGCCTTCAGTGTCCACATTCTGGATCACTCTGTCCCCCAGTTAATAGCTGTGAGCCTCCTCTCTATCCCCCTCAACTATCAGCCCCCTTCCAATAAAAGTCAGTGTCCCTTGGTGAAGTCATAGATACATAGATGTTGTCGGCAGATAAAGGCCTTGTGGTCCATCCAGTCTGCCCTATCCCACTTTCTAATGCTTAAGGTACTCTAGATGCTTTGACAAGTTCCCCCCCCTTTTGCCCTAGCTTGATAATTCCCATGTGCCTATCTCACTCATTCTTGAATCCCAGAACCATGGCCGCCCCTACCACTTCCTGGGGGAGACTGTTCCATCTCTCCACCACCCTTTCAGTGAAGAAGAACTTCCTCAAGTTCCCCCTAAGTTTTCCCCCTTTTAGACTGATCCTGTGCTCACTTGTTCTGCTATTTCCCTTCATGTGAAAGATGCTCCCCTCTGGTACCCTGTTGATCCCCTTCAGATACTTGAAGGTCTCTATCATGTCCCCCCTCTCTCTCTCCTTTCCCCCAGGGAGTACATATTGAGAGCTCTGAGTTTCTCCTCATACGACTTATTCTGCATCCCGGACATCATTTTTGTCACCATCCTCTGTACTGTCTCCATCCTGTTTATGTCTTTCTGAAGATGGGGCCTCCAGAACTGAACACAGTACTCCAGATGAGGCCTTACTAGGGAGTTGTTCAATAGTGCCAGCACTTCCCTCCGTCTACCTGTTATACCCCTCCCAATGCACCCTAGTATTCTGTTAGTCTTTCCAACTGCTTTGTCACACTGTTTAGCCACTTTGAGGTTGTCTTCTATAACTACCTCTACTTCCCTTTCCTCTGTGGTGGTCTCCAGCGTTACCCCATCTAGTTTATACTCGACCCTAGGATTCCCCCAGGTGTATAATCCTGCACTTTTTGCATTGAAACCCAACTGCCATTCCTTGGGCCAGTTTTCTAGCCTCTTCAGAACTCTCCTCATTTTTGTTTCCTTGCACTTGCGCAAGAAACACCTTGGGACAGTACCGCATTTGAGAGGTATATCAGGGACAAGTCCAATGCAGAGCATTGTTCAGTTGGTGCAACCCTGACACACCAATGACCACTGAAGCCGAGTGTGATGGCTGTCGGGATTTCACAGCAGGGAGCCAGCCTACACTTGAGAGAAATTAATCGCACCAATGAGAGAGGGCTTCATTCCCCTCGTTTGCATAGCCGGTGTAGCAACTCTGCAGACCCTCTCACTCCTTCCCACTACTGCAGTCCACCTCGCAAGCAACCTCCATTCTCCCACTGGCTGGCATGTAAGCATTAATCTGCCTCCCATTGCTGCAGTCCTCCATGCACCCTCCATTCCCCCACCGGATGGCATCTTTTATTAAACCCTCCCACTGCTGCTGTCCTCCCCGCTCCCATCCCAGCCCCAGGCATCTAACCAAACTCTCTCGCTCCCTCCCACTGTGTGCTGTCCACCCCGCACTCTCCATTCCCCGTTCCTGTGCTGACATTGGGGCGCCCAATCCCCATGTTGGCATCATGTACCCCCCAACCCATGACACACTGAGAGCCCACCCCAGTGTGCCCAATTTTTTTTTGTACTTGTAAATAAAGAAAACCATCCCCCAACATATTTTGTTAAACTGTAAAAAAGAAAACGGTCCCTAGTCATCTTCTCAGTCCCCCTCCCATCCCCACCCTCCCCACTGAGCACCACCTCACCCCACCTCCCCCACTTACCCCATACTTGCCTCAGGGAGGTCAGCGCTGTCATCTTCTGAGGACCAGAACACGTCTGCACTCTTCAAAGCCGACCAGCAAACTGAAGAATCAAAGGTAAGCGCTGTATAATGGCAGTCAATGGGGTTTTGAACTTGGGTTGATATCTCAACTATTTTTAAGAATTTTGGCCCCACTTTTTCAACATAGGGTTCTTGGGATCCCACCTCATGAACACTGTCACTGTCATTTCATTACATGGTCCCGAAAGGTGACCTTGCGGTTGCTGTGCAGAATCACCTTTCGGGACCGAATAATGAAATGACAGTGCCACCCAAAAAGCCCATGTTGCAAAGTTGGTTAAAAAATTCTGAAATAATGACTGCATTACGAGTGTGTGTTGCGCAGTTTCTATGCACGCTCCTAACTTCGCAAATTTATTTAATATTTTCACTCCAGATTTTCAACATTGCCATTTTTTCACACCTCCTTATGAACAGTACAGCTGTCATTTTTCACATCCTGCCTGAAATGTGTTTTCGCACTTGTGGCGCAGAATGGTGTGGTTACACTGCAAAATCACCTTTTGGGATAAGTGAATGAAATGACAGCAGCACTCTTCAAGAGGTGAGGTCCCAAAAAGGACATGTTGAAAACTTGGTGAAACAGCTCCAAAAAATGGCCGAGTTACACTCGGTCGTTCAAAATTTTCTATGCACGCATGTAACTTTAGTCAGTTTCAGTATTATCACCCTAAATTTTCAGTATAGCCTTCTTATCACACCACCTCATGACCAGTACAGCTGTCATTTTTCACATCCTGCCCATAATGTGTTTTCACACCTGTGGCGTGGAATACCATTTTCACATGGATTTGAAAATTTTCACCTACAGTGTTCATGTGGTGGGGTGATAAGAAGACTATGTTCAACATTAAAGGTCAAAATATGAAAAAATGACAAAGTTATGGCCACTTGTTGCAATTCGGTACTGCAGAAATCTTAAATATTTGCACCCCACTTTTTTTTAAATTATTTGTACTCCTGCTCCACGGTCCTCTCTATCTGGAGGGAACCCCAGCCCTGCCCCCTGCCCCTGACGTCCACCAGCCAATGCTGACCAGCTACCCCCAGGACTTACCCCACCAGTGGGGTTGGCAGGAGGGGCCACTCCCACCAAGACCAGATCCAGTACAGTGGTCAGTGCCATGACTATTTGGGGGCGGGACCTGCGAGCTTCCCCCGTCATCCACCGTGAGCTTTTTCCTCCTGGTTTCTCCTCTTCAGAGGCGGTGTGTGCAAGGACACTGGTGATGGTGCTGCACACGCTCCCATGTGTGCACCCCGTCAGGTGTGTGCCCTGCCTCTGACCTAATATCTGCAGCGTCGGTGTGCCAGCTCCCAGCCGCCACTAGGAGCCAGGCATGCACTGACAACTGGTCACCCCTCTCCCCGGAAAAGAAGAGCTGTCCCTGGGAAGCTCGATCCTTCTCCTCCCCTAATGACCCCCAGTGGCCTGTGCTTGCTCACGAACATGGGTCACCAGCATGGCATGAGGTGTGGCGTCCAGAGCCTCATCCCTCAGCACCACTGGGCAGCGATGCACCCCACAGTTTCAACATGGCCTTCTTATTACCTAAGCTTCTGTATTCAAATGCTGTCCTAAATATGTCAGCTTGTCAAAACATAGTTCAGGCAGGCTTTTCCTCCCACTAGAAGTTCAACTAACACAATACAGACCTGCCACATAAACCATGCAAGGAAACATTTGGCATTGACAAATGCTTGTTTCAATACCTTCCTGTGTATCTACCCTGTTACATAGCTTTGTATAGTCCACGAACAGGCTAACCCTCCCTTCTAGACTCTGCAATATCGCTTATGAAGACATTGAAGAGCACTGGTCCCAGCACTGATCCCTGGGGTACGCCACTTGTTACCTGTCCCTCATGTGAGCTAACCCCATTTACTGCCACTCTGTGTTCTGTTACTCAACCAGTTTCTAACCCACGTGACTACCTCTGTCCCACCTCCAGATTTGCCAGCTTGTGGATTATTCCTGGCTGAGGCTGTCACCGTGATGCTCCAGTCCACATCCGGCAAGCTGAAGTCACCCATCAGCAGCAATTCACCCTTTGTTGCCATGTTCTCTATAGTTCCAGCAGTTCTCAGTCTATATCCTCTGTCTGCCCTGGGAGCCTGTATATCACTCCCATTCTAAGTATTGTTCCCCTTCCCACCTCCGGAGTTACCCACAGTGCCTCTGCTTTCCCCCCCTTGTTTTGTGAGACTTTCAATTTCATCCCTTCCCTGACATGCAATGCCACCCCGCCCCCTTTTTGCCTTCCTTGTCCCACCTGTGCAGCGTGTACTTTGGAACGGCTAGCTCCCAGGCATGGTTGCTACTGCACCATGGCTCTGTGACTGCAATGATATCCAGGTCTTCAGAGGCCATTAATGCCACAAGTTACGGGATTTTGTTACCCAGGCTGTGGGCATTGGTGCACATAGCCTTCCAATCACAGCCTCTCCCCTCTGCTGTAACCCCAGTACCATCCCCCCTTTTCTGTGTCTGCCCCTCATGTACTTTACCTGAGGTCTCTCCTTTTTTACCTATGGCCACTTCTTGCTCATGGCCGTGCCTGTTTCCTTTAGTCTGATGTCGGGGGGGGGGTTCCTTCCACTCACTGATCCCTTTACCTTCGTAGCTTTCTGCTGCGTCCTCATTCAGGTATTCTTCTCTGTGCTGGAGACCTCCCAGTTTAAACCCTCCAAGTCCTCAAACTACTAGAGTCCCTCCTAATTGGTGGCAGCACAGGCCCTGATGGGGCTCTGTTAAGACTTATGCGACAGGGCCCGCCTATCCTAGCCTCTCCCATCTTGTATATTTTTAACTTATCCCTTGCCTCTGGAATATTCCCTAATGACTGGACATTGCTAAAATCCCTCTGATTTTCTAAAAGGGTGACCCCAAGCCAGTAAATAATTACAGCCTAGTTGCACTTATCTCAGTTCTAAGCAAGCTGCTTGAAAGGGTTGTTGCTTCCTAGCTGACGGAATTCTTTCAGAACCATAATGGTTTTTAACCTAATCAGCATGGGTTTCACAAGGAACACAGTACCACCTCTGTGCTATTTCGGCTAATAGATCATATCAAGCTATCTACGGCCAATGGCTGTCTCACTGGAATCATCTTCATTGACCTCTCAAAAGTCTTTGACTAAGTCAACCACCCTCTGCTCCACTCCAAGTTCATCTCATCTGGCCTCTCCCACTATACTGCCTCCTGATTTCAGAACTATGTTACATGTAGACAGCAGTATATTAACTTCCATAATGCTGTCTCTTCCCTAGCCCCCATCAAACTCAGTGTCCCACAAAGCTCCATACTCTGACCCCTTCTCTAGCTTCATCAGCGACCTTCCCTCTACCCTGTGCCACTGCTCCTCAGTCATGTACGCTAATGACAGTGTGCTGTACTTCAGCCCTGCCTCCATTACCCAAGTCAATACTCAGTTACAGCAGGTCTTTTTCTAGGTCCAGGCATGACGCATTAATATTAAGTTCATTCTCAACTGCTCAAAGACCCAAGCCATGTTATTTGAGTCTCAGGCTAGACTCAAATCCTGTACTGAATCCCTTGCAGTATTCAATGCCTGGACAGATGCCATCTCTCAACGGTGGCTCATTTTAAATATCTAGGTATTACTCTAGATCCTGTCCTTGACTAAATCTTTCTGGCCTGCAAAGTGGTCAACTCCAGGAATAGGCTTGTGTACTGTGCCAGATATTCCCTCATATCCATGGCTAGGCCTGCTACCACCTCCCTTTTCTCCAAAATGGCCAATTGTTTTTTTCTCATGCCCCCCAGCTGCCCTTCACAAGTAGGAGGTGATCTACAATAATATCTCTCATGTCTTATGGTCAGACTCTCAAGTAACCCACCACTGCTCCCTGTATGTCTCTCTAGATTGGCTCTCTCCCACTGATTCCCAGTCTTATTCCCTAGTGTGCTTTGTTGACAAACTGTTAAGATCCTCATCTCCTGCCACTCCCATAACCCTCTCCTATGCATCTCACCAATCCTACTTGCTCAGATCTTCTGAGGCATCACTCCTGCACATTTCCAAGTGTTCCTCCAAGATGGGTGAAATAGGTATTTTCCCTCTTAACCTCAAAGTTCTAGAATTCCCTTCCACTAGGCATCTGCAGCCTTCCTTCACATGAGCTGTTCAAAAGAGCTTTCCAGAGTCACTTAAAGGGATCGTCCACTTGTTCTTGCTCAGGCTAGCATCCTGACATCCCTACTACACTTTGTACTAGGATTTGTCTCTGTAATCTGCCTCATGTTAAGGTAGTTAACCTGTAGCTGCTGCTAGCAGGCACATCAAGGGAGGACATGGCCTTCTCCCCCCAGCAGGGGGAATGGGGTGCTTAACTGGGGCACTTGACAGCGCACAGGGGAGAGGGAGCTTGCAGTTAGCTGGGGAATTGCAGGTCAGGGGGACGGGCGAGGGCAAGGGGCAGGGATAAAGGATGGTCCTGATCAGTGCCAGGAGCATGGCAAACAAGATGCCTGAGCTTCAGGCGATGTTAACTGATGTGGATGTGGCCGCAGTCATTGAAACCAGAGCCACTTCTTGGCACGATTAGGACCTAAACCTGATGGGGTACACTGTGTTCAGGAAGGACAGGGTTATGGGCAGAGGAGGAGGGGTGGCAGTCATTATTAGGAACGGCATTGATATATGCAGGGTAGAGGGGGCATAGGGAAATGTAGAGGCATTATGGGTTACCTTGCAGGCACCTGGGAGTAAGAAGGTAAATCTGGGGGTGGGTTATAGGCTGCCTATGCAGGCTGAGGAACTCGAGGGCCTGGGGGTGAATCTAAGGGATCATTGTGGTCAGGGGGAAGGTAGAACTGTGGTGCTGGGTGACATTAACATGCCAGGGGTTGATTGGGGCACTATGCACCTTCATCGACTAGGGAGCAGCGCTTGCTGGACGTCTTCCAGGATGCATTCCTATCCCAACTGGTGTCTGAGCTGACGAGGGAGGGTCACATCCTGGATGTGGTCCTGTCGGATTACGATCTGATTAGGAACCTAGTTGTCAGGGAGTGATCATGTCTCGGTTTGGTTTTCCCTGGACCTGGGGGAAGGGATCATCGCACTAAAATGGTGGTGGTTGATTTTAGGTGAGTGGACTTTACGGGTATGGAGGGGATCCTCAAGGGGCATTTGGAGGGGATCAGACCAGACATGCACACAGACAGCAGGTGGGAAATTATTAAAAAGAGGGCTCCTGGAAGCTACCAAGGCCTGCACAAAGGGTCAACACAAGTTTGGTAGGGCCAGAAAACCGAGCTGGTGGACCACGAAGGTCCAGGAGGTGATGAGGGAGAAAAGAGCTGCTTATAGAAGATATAAGCACTCGCAAAGGGATGCAGACAGGGGGAGTATGATAGGATATCCAAAAAGGTAACCAGGGTGGTGAGATCGGCCAAGGCGAGGATGGAGCACAGGTTGGCACAGGGGATCAGAAATGGGGAAAAAGGACTCTTTAGGTATATCAGGAAAAGGAGGAAAGTGAAGGGGCAGATTAGCAGACTGGAGAGGGGGTGAGCCAAGGAGGCCAGGGAGCAGGTGGAGGTACCTAATGAATACTTTGCCTCTGTCTTCACAAGAGACGATGGAGGGACAACACCATATGGTGGACAAGGAATGAAGAAGGGGGAAGCTCTCTGATGTTGAAATTCCTTTTGGTAGGGTGAGGGAGGCTCTTAAGTTCCTGAGAATGGATAAGGCACCAGGTCCGGATGGCCTTCATCCCAGGGTGCTGAAGGAGATGGGAAATGTCCTTGCTGCACCTTTGGTGGCCCTTTTTAACTCCTCCCTTCAAATGGGTTGGGTGCTTCAGGATTGGAGGATGGCACATGTCATGCCTATACACAAAAGTGGCTCATGTGAGGAGCCAGATAACTACAGGCCTGTCAATCTGATGTCGTGGTAGGCAAGATGATGGAGGCCATCTTGAAAGAGAGGCTAGAGGTGTTTCTGGAGGCATGGGGCCACTGGATGACCAAAAACATGGCGTTTTCAGGGCAGATAATTTCAGACTAACCTTGTGGGGTTCTGTGACTGGGTTGCAACGCTGCCGGACCAGGTAAGGCCAGTGGATGTCCTCTTTCTAGACTTCAGCAAGGTGTTTGACTCGGTGCCACACCCAAGGATGCTGGACAAGCTGGGGGTATGGGTATGGGGGAAAGGATGGTAAGGTGGATAGAGAACTGGCTAACTGGGTGGTTTCAGAGGGTGGTGGTCTGGGGGGATGGTATCATCTCCTAGGAGGGTCATTAGCGGCGTCCCACAGGGGTCAGTGTTGGGCCCACTCCTGTCTAATGCTTACGTCTCGGGCATCAGGGACGGTGTCAGGAGTGACTTGAGCCTCTTTGCTGATGACTCGAAGGTGGGGGCTGTGGTGGATGGGGAGGAGCAGGGTAGAAGATCCTTGCAGGGGGACCCGTAGACTCTGGAGTGGTGGTCACGCACTTGGTTTCTGTTTCTATGTCTACTCAGTTCCCCTCTGCTGAACACTCCTTATTCCCGCCAGACGATCAGTAGGTGGTCATTTGCCTATTCTGCTCCCACCACTTAGAATGCACTCCCCTTCTCTGCCCTCTCTCTTTCCTCTCATGCTATGTTCAAGTGCTCCATCTCCATGTACCTACTTCAGCCTAAGCCCTGTGCCTGCTTTGCCTAATCGACAAAACACCCAGCCTTATCGAGGGAATCTGATTTTGGTAGTCTTTTGCTTGCTACCTTCATTTATTTTCTTAGCAATACAGGCACCTTCCATGGTCAGTTATGATATGCGTGTTCAAGTGTTGGTTCTCCATCTACTGTACAAACTGAGTTTTGTGCTTTGACCAACTCTGTATGGATTATTTATTGCACTGTCTGCTGTGGTCTCGATGCACTAATGTAAATATGCTGTATATACTTCTCACACCTACCTCATACCATAATGTATATATGCTATATGTATATATTTCTTCTCACTTACTTTGTATAGTTTTTGGCATATGTTCTTATTGCTTGTACCCTAGATCCGAGTCGTCCCTGAAAAAGGGATTGCATCATTTCAGTGGGCTTATCCGGTTACCAAAATTCAAATAAATAAATTTCTAGTAGGTAGGGAAAAAGGGCAGATTGGATGGGCCTATCGGTCCTTATCTGCTGTCAAATTCTATTTTTCTATGTTTCTACAGAAACTGAGGTTTAATGCCAAGAAATGCAGTGTTCGCCACTTGGCAATTAGGAACCCTAATCATGAGTACTTTATGGGTGGGGAGAAATTGCAGGTTTGGGGGAGGGGGAGGCCTTGGGGTGGTCATTGACACCAAAATTAAGAACTCTAAGCAGTGTAGGGGGGCTGCGGCTAAAGCAAATAAAATGCTCAGGTGCATTGCCAGGGGGATAACCTTGAGGAGACGGGAGGTGCTTTTCCCTCTGTACAACTGCCTGGTTGGACTGCACCTGGAGTACTGCATGTAGTTGTGGTGCCTGCACTTGAAAAAGGACATTGCACTTCTGGAGAGGGTCCAGAGGAGAGCAACAAGGATGATACAGGGTATGGGGAAAAGATCCTATGAGGAGAGACTTGAGGAGCTGAACTTGTACTCCCTGGAGGAAAGGAGGGACAGAGGGGATATGATTGAGGTCTTTAAATATCTAAAGGGAGTGAACAGGGTCAGCCTAAATAGGGTGTTCCAGATGAGGGAGGAGGGGACCACGAGGGCGCATTCCATGAGGCTGGTTGGTGGGAGGCTTAGGGGGGAAACTAGGAGATGACACTTTACAGAGAGGGTGCTAGACCCATGGAATGCACTGCCTGTGGAGCTGGTGGCTGCTGATACAGTGGAGGGATTCAAGAGGGGTTGGGGAAGGTAAAACTGAGAAATGCCAGATCTGGAGGTGTAACTCTGATGGGGGATGGGATCAGGGGATTTATGGGGGAGGCAGGGAGGGCAGCAATGGTGTCCTGACCGGGTGCTGATCTTAGAGCAGACTCCATAGACCTTTAGGCCTACTCTGCTGGCATAGAAACATAGAATTTGACGGCAGATAAGGACCGCTTGGCCCACCCAGTCTGCCCATTCCCCTTCCTAATGGATAAGCTGCAGATCCTAGTTAACCAGCAGCCTACTTCTTCCTACCCCCACCCCCTAGAATTGCCTTATGACTGTTCTATGCATGCTTGAATTCCACCACTGTTTTTGACTCCACAACCTCCTCTGGAAGGCCATTCCATACATCCACAACCCTCTCTGTGAAAAAATACTTCCTTAAATTACCTCTGAGTCGCCCCCCATCTTCAAATTGTGCCCCCTTGTTCTTGCACACCTCTTTTTTGAAAGATGCTACCCTCTTGGACTTTGTTGATTCCCTTGAGGTACTTGAAAGTTTCTATCATGTCCCCCCCTCCCTCCTTTCCTCGAGGCTATACATATTAAGCTCCTTAAGTCTCTCTTCATATGTCTTCTGGTGCAGACCCTGCACCATTTTAGTTGCCCTCTTCTGGACAGCTTCCATCCTGTCTATGTCTTTCTTGGAGATTGGGTCTCCAGAACTGCGCCAGTACTCAGATGTGGTCTTACCAGCTGTCTGTACAGAGGGATAATAACTTCCTGTTTTCTACTGGTGATGCCTCTCCCTATGCATCCCAGTATCCCCCCAGCCCTCCTTGCTGCCCTCTCACATTGCTTGCCCACCTTTAGGTCATCTGATATGACTACCCCCAGGTCCCTTTCCATTTTTGTTGTTGTTAGTGTCTCACCCACCATTGTGTACTCTTCCCCTGGGTTTTTGGTTCCCAGGTGCACTACCTTGCACTTCTTAGCATTGAATCTAAGCTGCCATACATTTGACCATTCCTCTAACCTTGCCAAGTCCCTTCTCATCCTTTCCACCCCACCTTGTGCATCAACTCTGTTGCAGATCTTTGTGTCATCTGCAAAGAGACATACTTTTCCTTCCAGTCCCTCTGCAATGTCACTTATAAAGACATTGAAGAGGACCGGTCCTAATACTGAACCCTGCGGTACCCCACTAGTAACTCCCCTTTCTTCAGAGTGGACTCCATTTACTATTACCCTCTGTGTCCTATTCTCCAGCCAATTCTTTACCCAGGCTGTCATCTTGGGACCCACTCCCAGGCTGGCTAACTTGTATATTAATTTTTTGTGTGGGACTGTGTCAAATGCCTTGCTAAAGTCTAGGTAGGCCATGTCCATAGCCCTCCCTGATCTACTACTTTGGTCACCCAGTCAAAGAAATCTATCAGATTTGTCTGACATGACCTTCCAGCTGTGAATCCATGCTGCCTTGGGTCCTGTGCTCCTCTGGCCTCTAGATACTCGACAATTCTTTCCTTCAAGTGATTCCATCATTTCCCTATCACTGAGGTTAAACTAACAGGTCTGTAGTTTCCTGCTTCTGCCTTGCTCCCACTTTTGTGAAGGGGAATCACATCTGCCCTCCTCCAGTCCTCGGGTACCACCCCATTCTCCCATGATTTGTTAAAGAGGGTAGTCAGTGGTGTCACTAGTTCTACGCTTAGTTCTTTTAGAATTCTGGGATGAATCCCATCAGGCCCCATTGCTTTGTCCACCTTCAGTTTTAAGAGTTCTTTCAGAACCCTTTCTTCTGTAAATGGGCTGGTATCAACTTCTGTATCCAGAGTGTTTCTACTGTTTGTTTAGGTACCTCCCTCTTCCTTTGTAAATACTGAGCAAAAATATTTGTTTAGTATCTCTGCCTTTTCACAGTCACCCTCTGCCCACCCTCCCTCCCCTTTATTAAGCCTCACTATCCCTTCATTGGTCTTCCTTCGCTCCCTGATGTACCTATAAATGGTTTTATCCCCCTTCTTAACTGAGTTAGCTATCTTGTCCTCGGTCTGGGCCTTTGCTGTTCTGACTGCCTTCCCAGCTTCCTTTTGCTTTAACTGATACAGTTCTCTGTCCTGCTCCTTCTGTGATTCCTTGTACTTCCTGAATGCTTTCTTTTTCTCTTGAACCTTCACTGCCACTTCCTTTGAGAACCATAGTGGTTTTTTATATCGTTTCATTTTGTTTATTTGCTTCACACAAAGGCTTGTTACCTCTGTGATGGCAGTTTTTATTATTCCCCATTGTTCTTCCACCCCTCTTTCCTGCCCATTTGCTAGTGCATTCCTTAGGCACTCACCATTTTAGCAAAGTCAGCCTCCTAAAGTCCAGTACTTTTGGCTTTGTATGGCTTGACTCTATTGCTGTGTTTATTGTGAACCATACTGTTTGATGGTCGCTAGTTCCCAGATGGCTACCCACTTCTACATCTGTGATCCTCTTCATCTCCATTTGAGAGAACCAGGTCTAAGATTGCTCCTTCTCAAGTGGGCTCCAATACTAGTTGTCAAGGCATGCCCCTGTAGGGCATCTAGAATAACCCCACTCTTCAAGTGGCTGCTGCAACTGCACTCCTGTTAACATCTGGCATATTCAGATCACCCATCAGCAATAGCTCCCCTTTTTCTGCCATTCTAAGTATACTTTCTGTCATTTCCTCCCCCTGAGAAGAGGGTCTGTATACAACTCCTGTGCGGATTGTGGTGCCATTGCCGGTCTCCAAATTTACCCACAGTGCTTCTTCTCCTCCCTGTTTACCCTTTTGTTCTGTTGCTTTGATTCCTTCCCTTATGTAAAGAGCAACTCCTCCTCCTCTTTACCCTCCCTGTCCCTCCTGTAGATAGTGTATCCTGGTATGTTTCGTCCCAGTCATGGTTTTATGTGTACCATGTTTCTGTGACTGCCACGATATCCAGATGTTCCTCCTCCATCAAGGCCACTAATTCAGGAAGCTTGTTACTCAGACTACAGGCACTGGTACTCATTGCTCTCCATTTTTTGATGGCTTTACCTTCTGTTGCAGCATCCCCACTAACCTTTCTACCTCGGTCTTTTCTCATTTAGTACCCTGTTTTGTGAAGGAGGCTGGGATTTTCCCTGCTGCTTATCAGTGCCTCCCCCCTTGACTAGTTTAAAAGCTTGCCAATGAAGCATTTAAACCGATTGCTCAAAAGACTTGTTCCCTTCCTGGACAGATGCAGACCATCCTGCCAGTATAGGCTGGTGTCCCTCCAGGTGGAACCCCAGTCCCCAATGAAGCCAAACCCCTGTGCTCCACACCATTGTTTCAACCATTCATTAAACTGCATGGTGCAAAGTACCCTCGCCTCACTCATGCCATTGACAGGCAGCACCTCTGAGAAGGATACTGTGTGTGCTACTTGTCTTAGGCCCCTCCCCAATTCTACAAAGTCCTTCTGCACTTCTCTAATCTCATGATGAGCCAAGTCATTTGTCCCTAGGTGGACAATGACATCCAGCTCAGACTCCCGTGCAGCTGTTCTCGTGATCCTGAGGATGTGCTTCCTGTCCCTCCAAGCCATGGCACCAGGCAGGCACCTAACTTCAGTTTTCCCTGCTCCCCCCAGTTCTATCCCCCTAATAATTGAGTCCCCCACCAGGAGCTGCTTCCTTTCCTTGTGGTGTCCTCTGCCTCCTTCCTGTGGGCCTCCCTTGTGACAGTTGTCCTCAGCCTCATTAGTCTCCTCTGCGGGTGCATCCATAGGGGAGCTATGCTCCCCCAGAATGGTGTATGGATTGTGGAGTGGAACAACTGACTGGGTGTGCCTCTGTTCCACCATCCTCACCCTCCCTGAGCCCACTGTGGTCCAACTGCTGTGCTTTCTTCGCAACCTCTGAGGTAGTGGTGGTGGCTCTGGTGCTCCCTGGATGGGGGAGGTTCCCTTCCTACCATCCAATGTGGCCTGGGGGAAGGTTCCCTTACTACTGTCCAGTGTGGCCTGAAGACGGGCAACTTCCTCCCTCAGGGCAGAGAGTTGTCTGCAAATAGGGCAGCATCTCAGCCTCCAGAAAGACTCCCGGAAGACTGCTGCCCCACAGCCATTACATTGCATTACTCCCCACATGTTTATCTACTTTTTTGTGTGTGTGTGTGTGATTGGTTTGTTATATAGAAATATATATATTATACAATGTGTATGCTTATATTGTCAGTGCAGTGTGCTAGAGAGGATATGACAGTGATATGCACCTTGCACTCTTGAGGAAATGATGTCAGAACCCCAGGTATAAAGGAACTATTTCCAGGGGTGGGTGGGGTGAGAGGTGGGAAGCGGTTGGGCCTAAACTGTGCCCTCACAAAACAATCAGCTAAAAGCTCTGACCCACTGCTGCGATAAGTGCCTTTCTGTCAGCAAGATGCCCTACACAACAATTTGACAGAGAAAATACCCTGCTAATCAAACAGAGAAAAATCCAGACATCCAAGTCAGACACAGGTAAACCTCCCCAGCCCTAAAACAGCCTGGTGGTTTGTGCTCTGAAAGCAGTCAGCCCCAAAATAAGTCAGCTGTGCTTTAAACTCTTCCTGCACTTAAAATCTTAAGAATTGTAACAAAAGTAAAGCTAGATCCACCTCCTCTGTTGCTTGAAAGACTGTCTTTTCCTGATAATTCTAAGTTCCTTTTTTCACCTTTCAGTTAGAAGTAGCCTCCACCTGCAGAATATCTGCTACAAACCAAAGACAATTGTAAGGTTCACCTCCCTCTGTTGTGAGCACAACTCGCTTTCTTGCAAATCCTATGTTCAGTATTGCAGCTTCCAGCCAGAGGTAGTTTCACTTGATGAATATTAGCAGTTCGTGTTTTCACCAAACTTCCATGTCCAGATGGGTAAACTCTTATGTATCTTAATACAATGGAGCCTTCTTATTTGCGACATAGCAGAGGGGCTGGAAGGGAAAGTATGCCTGTTTCGTGGATGACACAAAAATCTGCAACAGAGTAGACACACTGGGAGAGGGGGGATGAAGGAAGATCTGAAAAAGCTATAAAGACTGGTCAAGAGTTTAGCAACTGAGCTTCAATGCCAAAAAGTGCAAAGTTATGCACATAGGACACAGAAATCCAAGGGCAACATATCATTTGGGAAGGGGGAGTTAGCAACCCCAAGACAGGAAAGGGATCTGAGGGTCATCCTATCTAATGACCTGAAGGTAGTAAAGCAGTGTAACAAAGCAGTAGGAAAGGCTAGTAGAATGCTGGGGTGCATAGGGAGGGGCATCACCAGCAGGAAGAGGGAGGTAGTGATACCCCTGTATAGATCAATGGTGAGGCCCCACCTGGAATACTGTATCCAGTTCTGGAGGCCCCATCTCAGGAAAGACATAGACTGGGTGGAGGCAGTACAGATAAGGGCAACCAAAATGGTGCATGGCCTGCCCCAGAAGCCCTTCAAGTAAAGACTCAAGAAGTTAAATATGTACTCTCTAGAGGAAAGGCGGGAAAGGAGAGACATGGTAGAAACATTCAAATACCTCAAAGTTATCAATAAGATACAGGAAGGTGGCATTTTGCACAGAAAGAGATGCTCAAGGTCAAGGGGGCATGGTATGAAGCTGGAAGGGGGGAGACTTAGAGGAGATGTGAGGAAATACTTCTTTACCAGAATGGTGATGGACATCTGGAACAGCCTCTCAGCAGAAGTGGTGGGTACCAAAATGGTAACAGGTTTCAAACATGGGAGGGACATGATTTCAGTCTTCCACACACTGAATGGTACAGTATTGACAAGGTGGTGAAACAGATGAAAATATTGGATTTTTTGTGCTGCCGCAGGACACAGCAACATACCCGGATGCTCAAAGGTGGAAAATTTAGGGGTAACATTAGGAGGCACTCCTCCCAGAAGGTGGTGACCCAATGAAACAGTCCATGACAGGCATGTTGAAGTCCCCCAGTTGCAGCACCTCCCTCGCCTTACTCCAACAGCTCAGGTATGCCACTCCCTGTGGCTTCAGTCCATTTGGACACCAGCAGCAAGCAGCAGCACACCATTGGCTGTTACACCATGGACAGGCACAGCCATTGGATCTCTGCCCTAGCAGCTTTATCTGCTCTTGCATAGCCCTCTGTTTATCCATTACTGGAAAATGTTTGCCCGACCCCCGTTCCCCCAGCCCCAACCTTCTTTAAATACTCTTTCTACCCTCTGGGACCACCCTCCAAAGTGCAACAATGAACCTCTCACTCTCTTAAAGGGACAGTCATTTATTGATGCTGACATGTATAAAGTCTGGCTTGCAGCAAGTAACTTATTCTGGCACCCTTATTTACTGGCTTTGTTACTCCTTCTCCCCCTGGCTGGAATTACTGATAGTATACCTACTGAGCCCCCCCCCCCCTTAGCGACATGCCACTGCTAAGTAGCACAATCACTCCGAATTATGGAACTATGGAGCACCAGGCTACTCTTTCCATTATCCCCTGGAGGTATGTTCTCCATGATGGAATGAACCAGTCACCACCCATTACACCGGAGGTCGCCTTGGCCCTGATATGCTCATTTCCCACTAATAAGCACTCACGAAATCACAGTCTTATTAGGCGCAGACAGTCTTGGGTCATTAGAACATGGTGGAAACAGTACTTTTCCAGGATAATCATTATCCTGTTACTGATACCCTGGAATTTCCACCCACCCCTGGCCCTAATGGTACTGGGAACTCCTCACCCTATGGATGCCTATAAATTGCATCAATTAATATTGGGAGTCTTCTTCCCAAATTTCCTCAATTCTGGGCCTGAATTGCATTTCACAAACCTGACATCATCTTGCTCACCGAAACATGGCTGTCACAAAAAATACCTGATTCCTCTATCTCACTTGATGGCTACACCACATTCTGGCTAGATAGGCAGGCCAAGCGTGGGGGTGGGTGCCTGGTCTATCTGTGCAACAAAAGAAGTGGTCAAATTATGCCCAATAATTTTAACACTAAAGAAGCCCAATTTCTCTCTATCAAACTGTCGATTGGCTGACAAGGTAAGACAGTGCTACTGACTACTGTCTACATACCCCCTGGTAAATAAGGCCTAGGGCTTGACCTATTCTTTAACCACCATAGCAAGTTCAACCAAGACGGGGAGCAGGTCATCCTAGGGGACTTTAACACAAACTGGCTGGCACAGGATACAGTTACTACAAGGGACAAAATCCATGGCCTATATCTTACTCAGATGGTCACGCAGGCAACCAGGTGGAATTACCGCACTGGTACCAGCACACTCATTGATTGACATCTTGCTGCCAACCCTGAGCATATCAAAAGCGTTTCCGTCCTGCCTGACACCTTAAGTGATCATTTACCAGTAGTCTGCTCATGGACAAACAAGGGCTCAAAAGACCTCCCTCCCCCAGCTCACCAAAAAACACTACCTCAGAAAGGGGCACATGGGTAATTTAAAAAACTATCTGAAAAGTGCAGACTGGTCCCCCCTTAGATGACTGTAGCGATGATAATAAAGCTCTTGACTACCTTGTTACTGCCTTCAACAATGCATGTGACCTACTTGCCCCCTTCAGAATTGTCAAAATAAAAGAGCCATAAACCCCTGGCTCTCTGGCCCACTCATTGCTCAGATGAAACAGCGTGACAACCTCTGGCACATTGCAAGAGAGACAGGTAGGCAAGCTGACATTATTGCTTATAAAGTGGCCAGGAATAAGTGCACTAGGCAAGTAAGAAATGATAAGGCTTCTTACTATAAAAAACAACTTGAGAGAAACTGGGGCAATGGCAGGGAGTTTTGGAAAAACATTAAGTCCCTCACCGGCAAAGAATCCAGAGCGCCACCAGATCTCATAATAACCACAACTGGCCCAATACAGCAACCTATTGACCTGGCAAATGCCTTTAATAATGCCTTCTCTGATCTCAGCTCCATACTCCCCACTGAATTTCTCAAGACCTCACCAACAACGGATCCCTACAACCCCAACCCTCCCACCACCCTTAAACCAGGACAACCTCTGTTCTACTTCAGGCACATTACAAGGTCACAGACCATTAAACATGTCAAAAGGAATCTAGGCAAAACCAGGATCGGTAATGACTCACTGGATATGAAGTTACTAGCTCTCACTTTGGAAGAACTAGCCTCTCCACTAACCAAACTATTTAAAATTTCCCTGTGTATTGGAATAGTCCCTGACAGGTGGAAGACCGCCCTGGTCACCCCTGTGTTCAAGAATGGGGACAGAACTAATCTGGGAAACTATCACCCCATCTCAATACTACCCCCCTCTCAAAATCACTAGAGAGAATTGTTTCTGACCAACTCACTGAATATCTAAACAAGTACAATATACTCTGCCCGAAGCAGCACGGGTTTCATCAAAGACACAGCACCATCACAGCACTAATCGACTATACCGCCCACGTGTAAAAAGCTCTTGATTCTGGAAAAACGGTGGGGTCTATATTTATAGACCTCACCAAAGCCTTAGACACCATTAACGATCAGATCCTGCTCAAACACCTGAGGACGCTTGGACTGTCAGTAGATACCATCTCCTGGCTTAACAGCTACCTTTCTCACAGAGTACAGTGTGTGAGGATAGGAGGGGTAAACTCTGACTCCAGAAAGAGAACCCTGGGGGTTCCCCAAGGTTCAATCTTAGGACCACTTCTCTTCAGTCTCTTCATAAATTCCCTCCCCAATGCTTGTCCTGCAACAATGTTGCTCTATGCAGACAGTGCAATTATCTCAGTGCCTGGTAATCATGCATCAGATGTTTCAAAAAATCTACAGCAGAGGGGGCATGGCCTGCTGTGCTGAAGATGGCTGCTTGATTCTTCATCTCCCTGGATTCACCAAATATCATCATCCATCCTACAGATTCCAGACTTCCTACCTTCACCAACATCTGAGATCTTACTATGTGTACATCGTCAGAACAGCTCTGGTGCAGTATTTTTATTGCCTCATAATTACTGAGCAGGAGTTATCTACAGCTTTTCAATTTCTCTATTAAGGCCTACAATAATAATGGCGGACCAATCTCACATAACAGTTCTCCTAATAGAGTGGAGGCAATGTTCCAGCAACTAATAAGTGAAATCAATGTATTAAAAATTGCATCTCAACAAAATATCAATAATATGCAGGCACTTGATCAAAAATCAGCTACTGATGTTAAAGCATCTCAAAATGAAGATTCCATTAACACATTACAGGCTACCATCAGGGAGCAGGACAGAGTTATTAGGAACCTTCAGGACAAAATAGATGATATTGAAAATAGAAACAGATGTAACATCCTTAGATTTCTCGGATTTCCTGAAGGTGTTGAACTAGGAGATACCAGTTCTCTTCTAACTCATGTACTTCCTTCTTTGCTTAAATTACCAGCCGGCCAAGACCTAACCATCGAGAGATCTCACAGCACCTTAAATCCGAGGCCTGGACCTGACCAGAAACCCAGGCCCATCATTGCCAGATTTCTAAACCACGCACATACTGAACTGATTTTTCAAAAAGCGAGGCAATTAGGTGCACTTACTTGGCAAGAAAACAGAATTCTAGTTTTCAGAGACTATTCTAAAGAATTATCTAACAAACGAAAAGCTTACAACCCCATTAAAACGATCCTTCATCAGCATGGAATTAAGTTTGCACTGCATTACCCAGCAACAATGCGTCTTTTTATGAATGATTCTACCAGAGATTTCGGTACCCCAGAATCTCTCTCTGAATTTCTGACTTGGACACAGCCCGCACTTACATTGCCTTGCGATACTAATGCAGCTTGTTCCTGCTCCAGCTCAAGCACTTCACAATTACAATGTCTTGCCCTTCCTGCTGAAACTGTCCTTCAGGTCCCTGAGAAATCTGCAGCCATCATATCTGCCACTGTAGCTCCTGCCAGAAGCTCCCGCACGCTTACAAGAAAAAAAAGCATCAGATTCTTCTCTAAATAATAATACCTGCTGTTTAAATAGTATTTCCACCTCTCCAGCTTCCCATGTGGAACGTCACATCAGTTTTTCTACTCCTCTTACCTTGTCTAACAAATTCTCCCCACCCCAAGATGATCTGCTCCAAGAAGATCTGCACTCATCTACGGAGGATCTGAGACAGACTGTATCCGACATGTTTACTCAAGACCCGAAGAAGCTCCCAATGGGTAATGACTCTCCCGATTCTTCCTGGGCTGATCTTGTGTCCAGCTCTCCCTTTAAATCATCTGGACCACCCAAAAAGAAAAGGAGAAGAAAATCGAAGAGCAAGGCTACCTGAGGCTTTTCCCACTAAAAAAAAAAAAAAATTTGTAATAAATACTATGGCCCATAATTAGATGTGGTATAGCAGTTTCTCACCAGAATCCCTCCTCTTCACACCACCTCACTTGATTCCTTCGGTACATTTACCGCAAAGCGCAGTCTCTATCGCATCCAACAGGTTTGGAGCACTTAAATGCAGTAAATCGCTATCGCTGCTTGAGAAGCCTGTATCTGTCTGTGGGAGGTGAGCCAATTGACACTGGAGGTATTTAATCCATGCAGGAGTTACTCTCAATGTATTCAATGGAAAAAAAAAATAAGAGAAAGAATAAATATTACAATGTTTGTAAGATCTCTTCTAATTAATCCTTGTGTGGTGCCAGACATTAGTATATATAATTGCTATTTACATTCTAATTTTTCATAAGCTTTAGCGCCACCATGTGGTCAGGCGCATACATACATATATTCTGTATTTCATATCAGTGTGCCCTTAACCCCTACTATTATAGCATTTTCCCACATAAATCCTATCATTTGGAATATGGAGGATGATTAGGCAGATACTCTAAAATCATTTACTTATTTAATATTTATTTTGCATCACTTCTGGCATGTAGTGCGTCAGGTACATTCCCATTATATCTCACAGATTTTGCACCAAAGTTTGCTTCCAATTGTATTTCTATACATTGAGTTTTTCCGCCTTTTCACATTATTCTTCATCCCATTTTCTTCCAAATCATTGGAACTTATAAAAATGATTCCACAATACAGTGATGCACTATGAACCTATAGTATATACTGCATCCCTTAACCTAGCTTATGTGGATTAATACACGCCGGGCATCCTTTTATCTGGCTCACACTGTTCCAGCATTATCTGCCATCATGTTGGTATACTTTATTTAATATTGGACTTATTGCTAGGTCCAAGCTAATTCATTATGTTTGGAATTTAACACTATTACATAATTATCCTTTTTATTTGGTAGAATGATGTTTGGTTTTTCCAGGGTAATGCTTTAATTACCTCAGCACAAGTCTCAATTACACTTCTTTAATATACTGTTATATAAAGTTTAGTATCTTAAGATTATAGGGTAAACCGTATCTTGAGATTCACTAATTACTCTACAGTCTAGTAGTGTAGAGTGGGAGTCCTAATATATTTACTGACTCTTATTGCTCTGCATTTCATAAAGTTTCAAATTAATATTCTTGTTACTGAGTTTATACTAACGTTTGTTGGTTCTAATGTTTAATTACTTGATATTCCTATCTCTATACTCTCCTCTGCGAGACAAAATGAATACAAATACTCAATCATCTCGAACCCATACAAGTTAAGGGCCCTGCATACATTTGTTTATTATATATATTTACCTTTTGAATCTGTGACATCCTCCAAATTAATGGTATTGAGTCCCTCATTCCTATTTGTAACTAATTACCTTATATCCTAGTACCATTGAGTGATCTAATCTTACATTCATGGAATGTCAAGGAACTCAACTCGCCTTATAGCGTAAGCAAGTACTTACCTATCTTAAAAGCATAAAACACATATTGCTTTCTTACAAGAAACTAAACTTTTATCAGAGGATGTAACAGACTTAAAAGGACTAGGTCGGTCAAGTATATGCGTCATCTTCTCCATCAAAAACATGGGTTGCTATCTTAATACATAAATCTCTTGATTGGCCCCCATAAAAATCATTAGAGACCGGATGGTAGGTGGATTATAACCTATTAAACACCACAGCAGGTCGCTTATGTTTGTGAATGTATATACACCCAACTTTGATTCACCCATTTCTTCATAATCTATCCCAACAAATTATGATTAATAATAAAAATAATTCACCTATTCTTATTGGTGGTGACTTTAACTTAGCACTACAAGCATATTAGACAGAAGTAACTCATCACATGATGCCCACCCCGTAGTATTAATGCTCTATCAATTTATGAAGGATTTAGGTCTCTCTGACATTTGGAACTACATCCCAGACAAACGAGATTACACCTTTTAGTCCTCTTTACATAAATCATATAGTAGGATTGATTATTGATTCTCTTCTCCCCTCATTACTGAAAAAATTATTGATACATCGATTCTCCCTATTGTTATATCTGATCATTCCCCTATCAGTTTGCATTTACTCTGGGGTCCACCTTCTTCTAGATTCCCATCTTGGCGTTTAGACCCACTTTTACTCAGAGACCCTGAATTCACTCCTTGGATTAAAACCCAGATTCAAGATTTTCTTTCTATTAACGATACTCCAGATATGTCTCAAGGTACTATCTGGGAAGCATTAAAAGCCACTATTAGAGGTAAAATTATTAGTTATGCAGCACATGGAAAGAAATTAAGAGAACAATTAGCTAATTTAGAAAATCCTTAAAGAAAAAGACGCAATACTATAAATTAAATAAACCCAATCATAATTCACAGCTTCATCTGGAAATTCTGCAATTAAAATTAAAATTAACGAGTTGATATCCAGGAAAGCTGAGCTTGCCATTTTTAGGATTAAACACGGTTATTGGAAACAAGGGGATAAATGCGGAAAGTTGCTCTCTTACCAGCTAAAAACTCAACAGATGCAGAGACATATAGCAGGTCTAAAAGATCCATCAGGTCAGACACACACAGACAACCTTTCAATCAACTGTATTATGCAATCCTTTTACCATCAACTATACTCGTAACCTAATACTACAAACCCTAACCTAATACAACATTTTCTGGAAAAATTGAATCTACCCCACCTATCCCCTCAGGACAAAGCTATGCTTGATAAACCAATCACTTTACAGGAAATCCAAACTGCTTTATCATCATTAAAAAATGGTAAAGCACCTGGCAGTGATGGGGTCCCTATTGATTTTTATAAAACCCTATCTGACACTCTTTGTCCTGTATTAATCAATGTATTCCAAGAAGCAACCTTAGTAAAGAAACTCCCATGCACAATGACCGAAGCCATTATAACAGTCTTACCAAAAAAAGACAAAGACCCTTTTCTTCCTTCAAACTATAGACCAATCTCACTTCTTAATACTGATGGAAAAATCTTTGCCAAATTATTAACTCTCTGCTTAGAATCTTTAATGACTAAACTCATCCATACTTCTCAATCAGGATTTATCAAAAATAGAAATAGTTCTGATCATCTTCGCTCATTACTCAATGTAATTGACAAAGCAAAAACTCTTAAAACCCCTGCAGCTGCAATAGCCATTGACTTTGAGAAAGCATTTGACTCTCTCAATTGGGAATATCTATATCAGGTGCTATCTCATTTTGGCTTTACAAATAATTTTTGTGCTTGGATTCAATTATTGTATACCTCCCCTTCAGCTCGAGTTCTCACAAACTCTATTTTGTCCCCCTCCTTTTACTTAGCAAGAGGCACCAGACAAGGATGCCCCTTATCACCTTCATTGTTTATACTTGCCATGGAACCTCTTTCTGCGTCCCTACGTCAATCCGGTACAATTAAAGGCATTACTATTGGTAACTCTCACTATACTTCACTCTCATATGCAGAAGATCTCCTTATTTTACTTGAAAACCTCGAAAGTTCCGGGCAACCTTTAGTTAAACTACTGAGTGACTTCACTTCCCACTCCGGACTAGCTCTAAACCTTAAATCTGAAATGCTACCATTGAATACCCTTTGTAGTCCCCTCATGAACAACTCATTAGGCTTTCGTTGGGCCCCCCAAGGTATATCTTATCTTGGCATTCGGATCACCCCGACATTGAATAAATTATGGGATGCTAATCTTTCCCCTCTGTTAACCAGTATCCAAACAACACTTTATAGATGGAAGCTGCTTAAACTTTCTTTTAATGGTATAATTTCTGCCATTAAAATGTCTATAACTCCTAAAATATTATACCTATTTTCCAATATCCCTTTGATACTTCCCACTAGTTTTCTTACCAAAATAGACAAAATTATCGGCAGCTTCATTTGGGAAGGCAAAATACCTAGATTTATTCGTAATAAACTTAGATCCCATTGGTCAAAAGGTGGCTTTGGCCTTCCTTGGTTCCAAGCCTACTTATGGGCTTTCCATACATCTCAAACAATTAAATGGTTTAACAAACCCAACATCCAGTCTCCTTTATGGGTCAATATGGAAACATCCTTATGTCCTGGTAATGTGGTGACTTCTTTCCTTTATAACACCCTTACCTCTTCTTTAAAGTCTCACCCTACCATAGCTGCTTCTATATTCTATTGGAAAATCATTCACAAGCATATTAAATCTAACCCCAAACCCTTAGCTTACACCCCCATCTGGGGTAACCACCATATATCTCTTGATAATCACCCCATTTTTTGTCGTACCTGGAAAAATAAGGGTATTCTCTTTTTGCAGGATATACTTGAACCCAAGTCATTAAAGTTAAAATCTTACACCGACCTACGAGGCATATGAAATCTTCCCCATCAGGATTTTTGGAAATATCTACAGCTTTGTACCGCATGCAACTCTTACCTCACACCCTTCTCTATCAATTCTCTGTATGATAAGCACATCTCTAAATGGATAAAAACAACATCCAATTTAAATAGCACTGTTTACAAAGATATTTGTGATATCCTTCCTGACTACTCTATCAATGCTAAAAACAGATGGAGTACTTTGCTACAATATAATATCACCAATGCACAATGGTCCAGATGTTGGCTCTCCTGTCACAAATCTTTTAATGATAAATGCAGTTCCCTCATTCAAACCAAGATCCTTCATTTGTGGTACAGAACTCCTGTTGTATTACAAAAAATGGGTTTATTGAACAATAACAATTGCTGGCACTGCAATTCCCCCAGTGGGGATTTATTGCATATCTTATGGCACTGTCCCCTCATACAAAAGATTTGGCACTGTACTCACAGATTTGCAATGAAAGTGGTAGGTCAACCTTTTACACTGGACCCTAAACATTGCATTCTTGGTATTTTAATCACCATTCTTATAAAATTTCATATTCCAGAGCAGATGGTTAAATATACTCTTCCTTCAAGTTAAACGCACAATCCTCATGCATTGGAGATCCAACATAATCCCTACCCTTCCGGTATCATTAACCAACTATTGCAATATGCCTCTCTGCAACGTGATGACATATATCTTGTCTGACCAACTCATGTTATATAACAATTGTTGGCAGGGCTTTTAAATTTTTGGAATCAACTAAATCTTCCAACACCAATGTATGGACTTAATATATATAGTTTTCACCTTTTACTGATACGTCATTGTAGTCTAGCTTTTTTCCCTTTTTTATAGTTTCCCTCTCTCTCTTCTTAACTTTCTTATATATCTTTTCTTTCCTATACTCTGTTCTCAATCGTTCTTTACTACTCCACAATCCTTTTACGAATGTACTTTTTTCCCTTTTGCAGCATCATATATAATTATGTAACATTTTAATATAAACTGTATCTAATCATACTATCCGCTTTAAGTTCACTACAAATGTCAAGTATCTGCTAATTACATGACCTATATTGTTTACTATATTTTAAACCAAAAGCTCCTTGTATTATTGTAGCAATGTTCTTATTATATGCTGCCTCAATTTCTTTAAAAAAAAATCCTCACATGGTACTGTACTGTAAGAGGTTTGTCTGTATATCTTATGAAAAATTAATAAAAAAAAAGTTTAACTGTAAAAAAAAAAAAAAAATCTACGGCATAGTTTTGCAATGCTTGAGACCTGGTTCTCCCAAAACCGACTCTTACTAAATTAAAAAAAAAAAAAAAATTATGCACCTCACAATGCCATACACAAAAAGGAATGCTGAACCCCTGTCTGTCCTTAGCCAAAAAAGAGATACCATTGAACAGGTTTGTACCTTTAAATATCTCGGAATTCACCTTGACAACACCCTCTCCTTCTTATACCATATAGACTACATTGTCAAATCTGCTAATATTAAATTTGGCATCCTTTATAGGCACAGGCAAGCCATGACCCCTGAGGCTCTTAGCCTAGTCTCTCATAGCTCTATACTGTCTATTGTAGACTATGGACTAGTCATTTACAGTGCTGCTACAGATACAGCTCTAAAACACATAAAACTACCAACCAACAAGGCTTGCCGCCTGGTCCTTGGGGCCAGACACCTTACTCATACTTGCACTCTCTACTCTACTACTGGCTGGCTCCCTTTACAAGTCAAGTCAAGTTCTATTGGCAGGAAGTACTCCATTGAACAGACTCTGTTCAGGACCTCCTTGCAAATGACAGTCTTATATACAGATCAGAGCTAGGTAACAATACAATATACAGGATAAAAACAAGCAAACAATAAATTTACATGAACAGAGTGCAATAATATACAAGGTAATATACAAATTATGAATACAATAATACCTGGAGTGACACAGGGCAATGAGGTTAGGACACGGTGAGAACATTTAGAACATATTGCAGTAATTCACGGTACCAGCAGAGAATTTTGAGGGGAAAGAGGGGAAGGGTGGTTGAAGTGGAGGTAAGGGGGGGTGACACTAGGAATGTAGGTGAGGGCAGGAGCGTTAGGGAGGGAGGGGGTGTAGAAGAGTAGGAAAGGTTGCCAGAGTGTGGTATACCAAATGGGTGCAAAGAGCGGGTGAGAACTCGGGATGGGGCAAGGAAGTGGAAACATAAGGAAGAGAGGGAAAGAGGAGGGATATGGGTATGATGGAGGAAGTTGTAGGTAGAACAACAATAGAAGAGGTGGGATGTAAGAGGGAGCCTGATAAGAGATTGAGGCTTATCCACAGGTACAGAATTCCTTGAGTCTGTTGGAAACCAGGTTCCTGAAGCTGTTTAGAGGGATCAGGGTCTTAATTTTAAGACAGATTTGTGCTTTATCCCAGACAGCCAGGAGAGCACAGCTTATAGCCATATCACCGAAGCAGGAGCGGGTGTTTGGAATGCGTAACATAATGTAAGAGCTCCTACATAGAGGATAAGCACATGCCATACACTGAAAGAGGTTTGATATATAAGAAGGGAGTTTCAGCTTTGTAGAGCCAAATGAGAGAGTGTAGCAGCCTTCTTATACTCGGAGAGGGCCAGCCCAAGGCAATATAAAGATCACAATGGTGTGTCCGGTGAGGGGCATTACAGATGAATCGTAGCACACAGTGATAGAACGTGTCTAGCTGGTATAACAGGTAGTCTGAGCGACAGCCATACAAGATATCTGCGTAGTCTAGGATCTGTTAAGCCAGGAGATGGTATCTACTGACAGTCCAAGGGTCCTCAGGTGTTTGAGCAGGATCTGGTGATTAACGGTGTCGAAGGCTTTGCCTAATTGGTAAAAAAGCCCTCCTAGGTCTCACCCCTGAATCTCCTGCTGCCTTGTTCCAGCACAACCTCTCCTCAAAAGTCACTAGGAGAACGGCTAAGGCAGCGCTCCATGTCCCTTTCAAAAGAACCTCCCTTGCATGATGATCATTCTCCTACCGTGGGTCCACATGGTTTAACAAACTCCCCACTACCACATTGGAGCATAAGAAAATTGGCCCCTTTAAGAAAGACTTGCAAATCCTCCTGGCCCCAAAGTAACCAATGTGATTGCAATTCCTAAATGCAGGCTACTACCATCACCTTGAGAGCCCTACCCCCCCTCCTTTCCCTTCCTATTCCCCTTCTCCCCTCTCTCCTCTCTCTCGCCTCCTTCCTGACAAAGCCCCCTGGCAGCTGTCTCCAAACATCTGCTCTTTGCAACAGTCCCCTCCCCCTCACCCCACGTTCCTACTTTGAGACAAAGCCCTCTCAGGCTACCTCCTTGTTACCTTGCATTTCGCATCAGATTGATTTCTTAGATGCCAATCTCTGTATTTTAGTGTATCTTGTTTTAGAATGTCCTTAATACACTCCTGAATTCATGTAACCATTATAGTCACTGTAACTGCCTAGTTGTGTTTTACTTAATCTGCTTTGTAACTAATTGTCTTCTTGGTTTGTTCAGCAATCTACTTATGTAATTTTTTATGTTTGCTTGTATGTATATGCAAGAAACATGTTGTGGCAGCTTGCTGGAGTATCGGGTTGTGGAGATGCGGCAGTGTCGTGGCCAATGCCGGCAGTGCTTTTTGGGGCTGGTCTCTGTGGCACCAATGGGGGAGCATGCTGTCGATGACAGCAGTATTGCAGTGTGTCACCAACTTGAAAGAAATTCAATGCTGCAATCAGGGAGCGCCCCGTCATTAAACAATCAGCTGTTTTTGCTGCTGGGGTGGTCCCTGATTCCAGTGGCAAAGCACGGCTTGCCTTGTCTGGTATCCCATTTCAATAAACATGGCGGCTGTCACCATTTACCTCTCACAGTCCCCATGGAAGCCAAAGGGGGTACCCAATGCCCCTGTCGGCATGCCCTCTCCCCAGTTCATTTGCCGACGGGGGAGCCCAATCCCCGTCGGCATAATGTCCATGTAATAGTTTTGTATGCCGAGGGGGTGCCCAATCCCCCTTGGCATCATGCGCCCCCCAAACACAGACCCGTTTTCTGTGCTGATGGGGGCCCGATCCCGAAGGGCTTCAATCCCTCCCAAAAAAAATAAAGGTGGCACACTGGGAGCCCACCCCAGTGTACCAAAAACAAACCTGTAAAGGAAAAACCTTCCGGAATGTTTCTTTTATTTTTAACCTGTAAAAGAAAAAACTGTCCCTTGTTGTCTCCGGTGCCCCCTACCCCAACCCGCACCCACTCTCTGCACACCTGACCTCCCCACACCCCCACCCCATACTTACTTCTGGAGCCTGGCACAATGATCTTCGGTGGAGCAGGAACACGTCTCCACTCTTCAAAGCCGACCGTGAACTGAAGAAATGCCGGTAAGCTGTATAATGGAATGAATAGGATTTTTTCAACTTAGGTGGCTATCTCGGCCATTTTTGCAAATTTTGGCACCAAATTTTCAACATGGGGTTTTTGAGATCCCACCTCATGAATTTAGTCACTTTCATCTGGTTATTTGGTTCCGAAAGGTGATTTTGCGGTCACCTTTTAGGACCGATTAATGAAATAACAGTGTCACTGTTCATGAGGTGGGCTTCCAAAAAGCCTATGTTACAAATTTGGTGAAACAGTTCCAAACAAGCATTTGTCAATGCCGAATGTTGTCTCGCTGGCATTGGCATTGGTAGTGCAGGAGTTAGAGATGCATAATAGGAATGGCAGTGAAGTACTGAAGTGACGCCAACCCCATCCCCACCCTGCAGAGACCGACAGGCATTGGGTTGTACCTTTGGGTCATCAGCTATAATGCTCATGCCATTTTACCTCACCCTACCCTGTAGACACTGACAAGTGTTGTGTGCTCTGGGGTCTTGGGGCATTATCCTTACCCCATTCCATAAGGAAACACGCTGAGGTGGGTGCAGTATTGGAGAATGGGGTGAACTTTGTGGCCGAACAGTGCCAGGCACACCATGATGCCTGACATTGGCTGTGGGGGGGGGGTGGGAGTGAAATGGCATGAGCATTACAGTTGATGATCTCAAATCACACCCCTGACGCCTGTCAGTCTGTACAGGGTGGGGTGCTACAGTTGGAAACCTTAACACTGTAGGCGTGTGTTGGTATTTTCACTGCAAAATTTTCAACATGGGCTTTTTGTGAGTCCACCTCATGAAGAGCAGCACTGTCAGTTTGTTAGCTGAAAGGTGGTTTTGCACAGCGGCTATGCCATTTGGCGACACACGGGTGAAAACACATTTTGGGCAGTATGTGGAAAATGACAACTGTATTGTTCATGAGGACATGTAAAAAAATGGCAACGTTGAAAATCTAGCTTGAAAATATGAAAAATTGGTTAAGTCATGAGCATGCATAGAAACTGTGCAACACACATCCATAACCCAATTATTTTTGGGATTTTTTTAGCCACATTTTTAACATAGGCATTTTGGTACCTCCTCTCATGAACAGTGGCACTGTTATTTTGTTAATTTGTCCCAAACATTGATTTCTCACAGTAACCATGCCATTGTGCGGCACAGGTCCGAAAACACATTTAGGGCAGGATGTGAAAAATGACAGCTGTACTGTTCGTAAGGAAGCGTGAAAAAATGCCGGTGTTGAAAATCTTGCATGAAAATCTTGCAAATTTGCGAAGTTACAAGGGTACATGTAAACTATGCAACGCGCACTTGTAACATAGTCATTTTATGGAATTTCATCACCAAATTTTCAATGTAGGCATTTTAGGACCTCTGCTCATGAACAGTGTCACCGTCATGTCCTCAAACTGTCCCAAAAACTGATTTTGCACAGCGACTGCGCTATTCTGCGCCTGATGTGCGAAAACACATTTCGGGTAGGATATGTAAAATGACAGCTGTGCTGTTCATAAGGAGGTGTGGAAAAATGGCAATTTTGAAAATGTGGAGTGAAAATATTACAAATTCACGAAGTTACGAGCATGCGTGGAAACTGCGCAATGCACGCTCGTAAAACAGTCTTTTTTTTTATTTTTTCCACCAAATTTGCAACACAGGCTTTTTGAGAGCCCCCTTCATGAACAGTCACACTGTTGTTTCGTTAATCATTCCCCAAAGGTGATTCCACGTAGTGACCGCAAAATCACCTTTCGGGACCGAATGACAAAATGACAGTGCCTGAATTCATGAGGAGGGGTCCCAAAAACCCCATGTTGAAAATTTGGTGCCACAATTCCCAAAAATGGCTCAGACATGCCCCAAAGTGAAAAAACCTATTTATGCCATTATACAGCTTACTGGCATTTCTTCAGTTTGTGGTCAGCTTTGAAGAGTGCAGGCGTGTTCTCGGTCCACCGCAGAGCATCACCGGACTCCAGAAGTAGGGGTGGGTGAGGGGGTGGAGATGCAGGGTCGCAGAGGGTGGGCGTGGGTTGCGGGAGGGGCAGGGAGACATGAGGGACCGTTTCTTTTACAGGAGTTAAAAAAAGAAAAAAAACATCATGGGACCGCTTTCCTTTTCAGGTGATTTGCCATGCTGGGGTTGGTTCCCAGCCTGCCATCTCAGTGTTTTGGGGAGATGCTTTGCTGACGAGATTGGGCACCCCATCTGCACATACTGAAGGGAGGGGGACAAGAGCTGAGGGGGATTAGACAACCCTTGACGCCTAGCCAAAGCGGGGGGACATTATGCCGACACCATTGGCAACATAAAGGGAAAGGGATCGAAGCCAATGGGGATTGGGCCCCCTGTCCAGCAAAGACGCTGGGAGGCGCGCATGATGCTGAGGGATTGGACACCCCTCGTATACACCTGTAAATGGGTGGGTCTTTATGCCGACGGGGCTGGGCTCCCCCGTCGGCATTGTAACAGGCGGCAGCAGCAACAGTCACTGCCGCCATGTTACCTGCACGTAGGGAGGCGTGTTGTGGACCACTGCATGAGAGCTTTGCTCTCATTGCAGCGGACCTTTTCTTAGATCTGGAGGCCACATGATGTCAGCGCCTGCTGCTGGCTTATTGGTAAATGAGGGACACACCTACTGATGCGTGCCCGGCATTCGCCCACAGTGGCCGTGCCTCCAAATCTGCTACTAGCACAAGATGTTGGCTGTGCAAGTCTGAAGACCAACGTAAAATGGCTATTCTGAAATGCGTTGTGCAGTTTCCACACCTTTCGTAACTTCATGAATTTGTAATACTTTCATTCCAGATTTTCAACGCTACATTTTTCACACCTCCTTATGAACAGTACAAGCTGTCATTTTCACATCCTGGCCATAATGTGTTTTCGCACATCTGGCGCTACAACAGCAAGCTCGCTGTGGAAAATCAGTATTCAGGACAGAGTAAGAAAATCACAGTGACACTGTTCATAAGTGGAGGTCCCAAAATGCCCGTGTTGAAAATTTGGTGACAAAAGTCCATAAAATGACTACGTTACAAGCGTGCATTGTACAGTTTACACGCACACTCGTAACTTCAAGAATTTGTGATATTTTCACTCAAGATTTTCAACATTGTCATTTTTGCACACCTCCTTATGAACAGTACAGCTGAAATTTTCACATCCTGCCCGAAATGTGTTTTCTCATATTTGGCACACAATGGCACAGTCGCTGTGGGAAATCAATGTTCGGGACAGATTAAGAAAATCATAGTGACACTGTTCATGAGCAGAGGTCACAAAATGCCTATGTTGAAAATTTGGTGAAATAATTCCACGAAATGACTGTGTTATGAGTGTGCATTGTGCAGTTTCCACGTACGCTCGTAAGTTCGAGCACTTTTAATATTTTCACTCCAGATTTTCAACATTGCCATCTCTTCACACCTCCCTATGAATGGTACAGCTGTTATTTTTTACATCCTACCCGAACTGTGTTTTCGCACATCTGATGCAGAATGGCACAGTCATTGTGGGAAATCAACGTTTGGGACAGATTCACAAAATCACAGTGCCACTGTTCATGAGCAAATGAGGTGGGGTCACAAAAAGGCCATGTTGAAAATGTGTAGTTTAAATACCAACAAACGCCCGGGGCATTAGGGTTTCTAACCATAACGTCCCATCCTATACAGGCTGACAGGTGTCAGGGGTGTGCCTTTGGATTGCCAGCTGTAATGCTCATGCCATTCCACCCCCACCCCCACCCTGAAGCCAATGATAAGCATCAGGGTGTGCCTTGGACTCTTCGGTCCCAGAGTTCACCCCATTCTCCTATACTGCACCCATTTCAGCGTATGTCCTTATGGAATGGGGTAACTGTAAAGTCAAACACCCCAAGGCACACCTCAACACTTGTCGGTGTCTGCAGGATAGGGTGAGGTGACATGGCGTGAACGTTATGGGTGATGACCCAAAGGCACACCCCAATGCCTGTCCATCTCTGCAAGGTGGAGGTGGGGTTGGCTTGAGTTCAATACTTCACTGCCACTCCTATTCTGCATCTGTCTAACTCCTGCACTTCCAATGTTAATATCAGCAAGCAAACATTCGGCATTGACAAATGCTTGTTTGTCTTGCATCCATTTGGCATGGAACCTTTGTAAAAGAGCCATCCTAGCTCAAAGGTAGTAATCTGCAACTGAAATAAATAAATAAACTGTCCTTTTACTCTCATCCCCAGCTCCCTCATCACTTTCTCTTTTTGGGATGGTGGCCTATATATCACCGCTATCCTGATGTTTCTCCCCTTCTGCTACTACCTGCACCAATATTGTCTTTGTGTAGTCACCTTTCCCCATACCCTTGATCTCTGTAGACTTTATACTCTACCTTACATATAATGACACTTCTCTCCCATCCTTCCATAGTAAAATAGAAACATAGAATTTGTCAGCAGATAAGGACTGCTTGGCCCATTTAGACTACCCCTCTTTTTCCTGCCTCTTCTGCCATGGCAGACTCTGCCTGGTCTCCGGCCACCTCCTTCCCCCCACTTTTAATACCAGTTTTCCTTTATACCTATCCCATGCATGCTTGAAGCCCACCACTGTTTTCACCCTCCACAACCCCTGCTGAAAGACTGTTCCAGGCATCCACTACCCTCTCAGTGAAAAAATACTTCCTCACATCCCTCCTAAACATCCCCCCTCCAGCTTCATTGTATGCCCCCTACTTCTTGTACACCTTCTTTTCTGAAAATGTTGCATTCCTGCACCTTATTTACCTTGTGAGGTATCATGCCCATCCCCCTTTCAGGGTGTGCATCTTTAAATCCTCCAGTCTTTCCTCATAGGACATTTGGGTGCAGCCTCTGCACCATTTTTGTTACCCTTCTTTGAATGGCCTGTACCCTGTCTACCTCCTTTCTAAGGTGTGGTCTCCAGAGAGTCACATGATGCACTGTAGCTAGTGCCAGCTCGGGTGCTCAGCTCTGTATGACCAAGACAAGACAATTAACTTTTTTAACGTCTGACTCCAGGTTCTCTCCATTTTTCTGCAACAACAAGATTTAGTAAGATTTTCACCACTACATTTGGCACTTTTGGACACCCGATCAGCTATGGCTTGGGATTCTGCAGCTCTGAAACACACTCTACCACCCCTGCCAGAGCAGGAACAAGGGCACAAGCATTCTTGCCAGGGTACCTCGCCACCCACCTCAAGCAACATATCAGCGGAAACCTAAATGGTTTCTTAAGGAACTGTCCCCATGAAGAAGACCATCATAGGTGTGCCCAGTGGATGAACTGACCAGGAGAGTCAGAGATGCATAAGCATGTGTCAGCTGAATCAAGGACTGGTGAGACCACATGGACCCTGAGCCATTCCACTTGCATTGGAAGCCAGCCAAAATGGAAGAAAGAGTAGAAGATCATGTAGGCAGAAGGCACTGCAACAACCTGGTGATCATTGGTCTCCCAGTAAAAGCAGAGGGCAGTGATACAACTCAGTTCATCCAGAAGTTTTGCACCAAAATTGCTGGCCCATCGCCAAATGGTCCAATGTGGGTGTTCGAGCAGTCTCACAGAGCCCTGCTCCCAAGGGGAACATCTGAGGCCCATAATCTTTAAACTACTTAATGTAACCCCTAGGTGGTGCTATTCCAAGGGCTACTACCCCTGCCTGTTTGACTACAGACAGGATGAAGGGCCTAGGTCCTATGGTGGGTGCCTCCACCCAGAGGTCAGGGTTTGTAGTGCTTAGACTAACTTGGTCACAGCCCTCTGGGACAATGAGACCCCCTTTTATCCCCTCTAGTGGCTCACACAGTACACCGGAGTTACAGCTCCAATACCCCACGTTTGCACACTGTTCACTCATATAGATACCACTTACCCTTGAGACTGATTCAGCAGCACGTCTCTGAGGACCCCCTGTAAAGTAAGGTTAATCAACATACACAGCAAAACACAATACTGTTTCCAAAAGTACCACCACCACAGACAGTATATAGTACAACAACAACAAATCTGATTTATTTAAGGGACAGTAACACGGGAGGGGGAAGTCAGGTTAATTAGTAGCATTAAATCACAGTACTGTGCACACATACAGGGTCTGAAAAGTCACACTCTGGGTACTCAGGTTGGGGGGGCTAGCCAGGTCCGTTGCCCCGGGTTGGCCGGCAGGTGCAGATGGATAGGGCCCTGTAGAAGAAAATATATGCACAACACCCAAATGTAATCCGGAGCCGGAGGGCTCAGTCCATGAAACCGTGAAACAACAAGAATTAGATGACACACTTGTGATTGAAAAACAAGCTGCAGGGAAATACCCTGATTTGTACTCACAACACCCAAGCTGAGGATCGGATGGAGAATGTCCCTCTGGATTGCCAGAAGATCAGGGCATGAGGACAAGGTCCTTGTGACTGGACCCCACTGCAGTTGATAGCAAACGGATGTAGTCCGAATTAAGCTGGGGTTTACTTCCAGCTTCAGCACACAATTCACTGTATTGGGGATTTGAAATAGTGATTCCCCACGAGCACTACGCACATTTATATGTGTAACCCCTCGGTGGCGCTATCCCAAGGGCTACTACCCCTGCCTGCTTAACTACTAACAGGTTGAGGGGCCCAGGTCCAATGGCGGCTGCCTCCACCCAGAGGTCAGGGTTTGCAGTAGTTAAACTAACTTGGTCACAGCCCTCTGGGACACTGTAACCCCCCTTTCTTCCCACTAGTGGCCCATACAATGCATTTGGAATATCTTCACAATGTACACTTACCCCCAGGATTGGCTCTGTCGACTGGACTCTGGGGACCCCCTGTAAAACAAGATGATACAGTGCAAAAACCACAGTACAATACTTTAACATAAACGAATACCTCAGTCAGTGTAACTTTGCTGAAAACCAACAGATCTGATTTATTTAAGGAGCTGTAACAAGGAAGGGGGAAATCAGGTTAATTAGGTTAAACACATTAATAATCACAGTACTGTGCGCATATTCAGAGTCCCAAATTGTCACTTTCACTGGGTACCCAGGATTTTGGGGGTGCTAGCCAGGATCGGTGCAGCTGGATGGGGCCCTGTGATGGAAAAAACACTTGCACAATACCCAATTGTAATCCGGAGCCGGAGGGCTTAGTTCGTGAAGAAATGAAAAAAAGCAACAATTAGATGACACACTTGCGATTTGATAAACAGATGGCAGGGAGCTACCCTGCTTTGTGCTCACAAACTCAAGGCTGGGAACTGGATGGAAGGCTGATTGTCCTGAATTGCCAGGAGGAGCAGACCATGTGGACAAGGTCCTTGTGACTGGACCCCACTGCAGTTTAGAGCAAATGGATGTAGTCTGGATTAAGCTGGGGTTTACTTCCAGCTTCATGCACTCAATTCACTGTAAAGGGGATTTGAAACGTGAATCCCCACAAGCACTACACACATTTATATGTAAAAGGAAAGTACTATACCAGGCAGGCTGCTTCTTGATCCCAATCGCAATTACTGCACAATACCCGGGAGAACACACAGCAGATTCAGTTCCTGACAGACCGAGCACGATTCAGCAATTTCTCCAGTCTTCTACAGGGTGAGCCTGGTTTCTACTCTTCAGATCTCGATTCTCTTCACAGGTCGGATTCAGTCCGAACAGGCACTTGTACAAGCTGCAGACCAAACTTAGGGCCTTACATGCACTGACTGTGTGGAACTATACAGCGCAGAAGCTCACAGCTTCTTGTCTCTTCACTGCCCCAAACTGATCTGATCTTTCCAGTAGACAGAACCGGGCATTTCCTTTGAGTTCCTTCCAGTTCAGTTGGCTGGTTTGGCTGTCACTCACAGTAAACTCCCCCTGTTGGTGGAAAACAGGCGCCGAAGTCCAAACTACAATTCCCAGAAGCATTGGCCATACAGTACATAGGTGGCTGGCTCCACAGTGAGAGTCCAAGTTCTGATTTGCCAGCAGCAGGCTCCATTTCAAAGGTCCCCCCACACTGATTGGTCCAGTTCAACAGTTCAAAACCAGAATGGGGGACTAGGCAAACACAGTTCTGACTGCAAAGAAAAGCAGGTTAGACAAACTGTATTTTCGTTATTACTCTAAATGATTTCTGGCAGTTACAACTTTGAAAAGTGCTCACTCTGCCCACTTAGTGATGGCAGAAACGGAACAATTTGGCAGCAGCTCGAGTGGGACTCAAACAGGGAAACACACAGACCGCCATCCAAATTAATTATGTCTGCAGGCAGACAGCTCTTAAAGATACTGTACCAGAGGCTCTAAAAGCACTCACAGATAAATGGCTTAGACGCCGAACACCATCCAGGCTTGGAGCATTCAAGCAAGCTCCTGGAAGACTTTTGGGAACCCCCATGTGCAGGGGGGTTACACCCTTTCCGGCCTAGAAAAAGCTTGGCGTCCGCATAAGGCAACTACCCCCATAAGTTTCAATTGCAACCATTTACATTTGCATCAGGATCACATTAGGCTCATACATGTAATCATCAGTCAATATATCACTTTACCAGAAACACATTTCTGAAATTTTGCAGTACATCACTCTTTACATAGTATTACACACACACATTGTACCATAACTCAGGTTATTACCTCTTGTACATGAAACCTGAAGAGAGGGGGCCCTTCCCTATCAGTTACCTTGGGGTTGGATGGGGCAGGGGCACCATACCTAGAGGGCAACACAAGTAACTTGGAGTTAGCACTGATGTTCAGTTTGGGCAATGAGCTCGGGGACACATACACTCCTTTATGGACAACATTGAGAGGCAAGTCCACAGGCCTCCCAGGGGAATCATAACTGAGGTGCACCACAGGCTTTACAGCTCGACCAGTCTTTCTAGGGGGAACTGTTACAGTCTCTGCACTCTGAGCCTCATTTTCAGTATTGTCCTCACTTGTCAGGGGAGTCTCCATTGGGGTAGAGAGGCTAGAACTTGGGGCACTTTCAGCTCCAGGAGTTACAGTCTCTGAGTCCACAACACTTGGCTCACATGGAGAGCTTTCTGACACTGACAGTGAATTATCAGGGCACTCAACACACTCTTCTTGTTCTGGTATGTCACCAGTCTGTTCCAGTCCATCATTTTCCTCCCCTGAAAGCTCAAATAATTCAACCATACATAATGATTCCATATCATCTGACTTGATGCTTTGCACTTCACTTTCTGGGAGCATTGACTCCAGGGGCAAAGCTGGGGGCTTAGACAGTCCAGAAGGCCCAGCTTCATCTCCAGTATCGACTAGGGGATTACGCCAAAACAACTGACTCAGTTCGTAAGAAGGGTAGTATTCAAAGTCACACTCACTTTCCTCTGATATGGACTGACAGTCATGCTCAACTGGGACTTGTGAAAGGGAACGCTTTAACTCAGCTTCTATAGGTGCAGACTTTCTTGATTTTTCCTTAGCAGCAGCTCTAGTCACTGGTCCAGAGGGGGCATTTTCTGGGGGCTCAGACTCAATCAAGATTTGTCCAATGGGCAGTAAATGATTTCTATGCATTGTTTTAACATCTTTTGAATTATTCTCAGACCTTACTTTATATACAGGCAGATCATCTAGATTGCCCACTACAATGTGAGGGAGATGGTGCCACCGGTCAGCAATCTTATGTTTGCCATGCAGTCCCAGATTTCTTAGCAATACCCGATCTCCCTCCTGGAGTTCCTGTGCTTTCACCTTTTTATCATACCTTTCTTTGTTTTGGCCAGATTTCTTTTGGCAGCCATGGTTTGAGTCAGATGGTACGCATGATTTAGCTGGGCCTTTAACTTTTGCACATACTGTAAATAGTTGTCAGCTCGAACCCCGTCAGGAGAGACCCCAAAACACACATCTACCGGCAATCGAGGTTCTCTTCCAAACATCAGGCGGTAGGGGAAGAACCCAGTGGCATCACTTTTGGTGCAGTTGTAGGCATGTACCAGACGCTAATTTGTTGGCTCCATCTAGGCTTGTCCTTTGGGTGGAGGGTGCCTAGCATATCTAGCAAAGTGTGGTTGAAACGTTCAGGCTGTGGGTCCCCCTTGGGGTGGTAAGGGGTGGTTCTGGACTTTCGCACTCCCCACAGAGAAAGTATCTCTTTGATCAGACGACTCTCAAAGTCTCTCCCTTGATCAGAATGGATTCTTTGTGGAGCCTCATAGTGAACAAAAAAGGTTTCTACAAGTACTTTTGCCACAGTGGATGCCTTTTGATCCTTGGTGGGAAAAGCTTGGGCATATCTTGTAAAATGGTCTGTGACCACCAGCACATTACTAATATTTCTTTGATCTGACTCCAAACTCAGAAAATCAATACAGACCAGCTCCATGGGTGCACTGGTGGTGATGTTAACAAGGGGGAAGCCCTCTGGGGCAAAGCTTTCCTCTGTAAGCAGCGACTACAAGTTCGAATGTGTTGCTCCACATCAGCCCCCATCTTAGGCCAATAGAATCTGGATCTCACCAAGTCAAGTGTTCTGTCTATACCAAGGTGCCCCATGTGGTTGTGTAAGGACCTCAGTACTGAGTCTCGAAAGGCAGTGGGCAGCACTAGTTGTTGTTTGTCTACTTGTCCCCCTCTGTCTACTGTTTCTCTGTATAACAGTCTATTGATCAGTTTCAACTTAGGACCTTCTTTGTATAACAATGCAGTTTTCAAATCAGTGGAACATAATTTGGACACATCTTTCCCTGCATAGAGGGCTTCTAAAGCTGATTTGATCATGGGGTCGTGGGATTGAGCCTGCTGAATACTGTCATTGTCCAGCTGAGGCAGTGCACCAAAGTCTATTACAGAAAAGTGGCAATAAGCAGCAGGTATGCAATTCTCAGAGGGTCCCAAACAATCCACCATATAGTCCACTGCATCCATGGACATTTGTTCCTCCCTGTCAAACTTCTGGCAGAGTGCTTGAATAACAGGTTCTGACAGTCTGACCCAGTCATTCTGGTGAACAGGCCTCCAGGAGAGAGCATCAGCATCTATGTGGTTCAGGGCCTGCTCTGTATTCAACAGCATAGTCGTATGTAGATAATGCAGAAAGCCACCTATGGCCAGTGGCATCCAACTTAGCTGAAGTCTGCACATAGGTCAAAGGATTATTATCAGTTTTTACTAGTATCTTAGCCCCGTACAAGTACTCGTGGAATTGGTCAACAATAGCCCACTTCAAAGCTAGGAACTCTAACTTATGTACAGGCTAGTTCTTTTCGGATGGGGTCAGGTTTCTACTGGCAAAGGCCACTAGTCTCAGGCCATTCTCATGCTCTTGGTACAACACAGTCCCCAAACCTTGTAAGCTAGCATCAGTGTGCAAGACATAAGGTTTTGTTGGATCAGCATAGGCCAACACTGGAGCGTGGGTAAGTTGATATATGATCTCATGAAAAGCAGTCTCATAATCAGGAGTCCAGCAGGCCCCAAATACTTCACTTGGACGAAAATACACTCTTTCAGTCTCGAGGGACGCTGACTTTTTGTTGTTGGTTGGGGGATACCCTTGAGTAAGGTCAAGTAAAGGATGGATCACTCTTGAATAGTCCTTGATGAAATCCCGATAATAACCACAGAATCGCAGGAATCTTTGCAGTTCTTTTAGATTTTTGGGCCGTGGCCAGGTGGTCAAGGCCTTGACTTTACTTGGATTGATCTCTATTCCCTTGGTGGATACTATGTGTCCCACATATTTTACTGATGTTTGAAAGAATTGACACTTATCAATGGACAGTTTAAGGCCAAAGTCTTCCAGTCGGTCTAACACCTTGAATAATCTGCTCTCATGTTCCTCCAGTGAGCTGCCAAACACAATAACATCATCTAGGTATACCAGACACTCTAGTAAGTTCATGTCCCCCACTGCACGCGCCATCAATCGTTGAAAAGTGGCTGGGGCACCTGAAATCCCTTGAGGCATCCTCATGAATTCATAGAAGCCAAGCGGACAGATAAAGGCTGTCTTCTCATGGTCCTCTGGGGCCATCGGAATCTGGTAGTACCCACTGCGGAGATCCAGCACAGAGAACCACTTGCTCCCTTTTAGGCAGTCCAAAGAATCCTGAATGCGGGGCATTGTGTACTGATCAGGGATAGTCCCCCGGTTTAAAGTGCGATAATCCACGCACATCCTTACTGTCCCATTCTTTTTTCTCACTACCACAATGGGGGAAGCATAGGGGCTTCTGGATTCTTGTATTACACCAGCAGCTAGCATCTCTTGCAGATGCCGTCTCACATCATCTATATCAGCAGGTGCCAGGCGTCGAGACCTCTCACGAAATGGCCTTTCATCATGCAGCCGGATATGGTGCTCAGCTCCTTGCATGCATCCTACATCCCATTTCTTTAAAGAAAACACCTGGTCTCTCTGGGCAAGCTTCTCACTGATCCTCACTTTTCATTCAGCTGGCAACGGAAGTCACCAAAATCAAACAAGTCAGGGTGTTACTATGTCATTCTTCCCGAACTCTTGCTACTGGGTAGCACTGCAGTGTCACACAATGCACATTAGCCAGGGTGCAACCTCTATTTACTCGAATCTCTCTGTCAGACACATTATGAACTTGAATCATTACCCTTCTGGCATAAGCATGGGCTCTAGCAGGCAAAATACTAGGCTTGACCAGCAGTCCCTCAGGCAATTTTCCATCGCCTGGTGCAACCAACATTAATATTTTATTCTTGACATCCTTTCTGATATGGACCTCTCCCTGTAAGGTACACTGAGCATTTGGCGCCAGGATCAGAGACTCAGGATCCTTTTTCCAGACAACTCCAACCGGTTTCTCTGGTTCCACTTTGTCAGCATCTCTCTGTGCCTCATAGGCCTTCTTGATCAAGGCCGGAATTCTTAAAGCTCTACTAATCCTTGACCCCTGTTTTTCATGACACAACTGTGCCAGCCATCCAAGCATTAGTGTGCATTAGTCCCAATTAGTAAAGGAACCCCATCATACAGTCCAGTAGGGGGACACACTAAGGCCAGGGTCTCTACTTGCTCTGCCACCCCAGCCACGGAGGTGGGAAAAGACAGCCAAACTCAGATATATCCCAAGTAGAGGTAGGCCTTCTCACTTCACCCCCAGACATGCAGCCCCTCCAACGGTTGTAAGGGTACATCAGACAAATGCTTCTGATACCAGTCTTGGAACATAATTGTCACTTTGGAGCCACTGTCTAATACAGCTCTTGTAGACACTCCATTCACCTTTACAGTGGTCTCCATGGAGGGACCCACTATCCTGGACCAGTCTGGAGAGGTGGTAGCGGGGACCTGGGCAAAAGACCTTGCCACAAAGGGACGTAAGCTAACATTTTTGGGACCTTCAATGTGGTCATTCCATGCACCTCTTAAACACTGTTTTGTGCTCCAAAGCTCTCCTTGTAGCCGGCTCACCACTCTCTCCAAGTCTTTCTGAGACCAACATTCCCTCTTCATGTGCCCATCCTTCCCACAATTATGGCAAAATATGTCAGCTGAAGTTTGGGGTGACTGAAGCATCACATTGGGGGCTGCGACATTGATACTGTGAATAGAAAACCTTGGTGCCACCTCAGCCAGTGGTGGGGTGGACATTTGGAGACATCTCTTCAGTTCCCTCACTTCCATGGTCAAGACATCAAGTTTCAAACTGTTGTCAACATGAGGTGCCTGGGTGGACACCCCCACCCCCATAGCAGAAGCAGTCGGGCAAGTGTCAGTGCCCGTACTCGTAGGAGCGGCCTTCATGATGAGACTGTCTGTTGCTTTCCTAATCTTCCTCAGCAGTTCATCCCATGGTGGCACACCCTTTTCCTTCTCAGAACACTCTTTAACGCCAACCCTTGCCCCAGAACTTCACTTGATGGGTCACCCTCAGTCATTCGGGTCATAGCAGCAGCTATTGGTGCAAGTCCCTCCTGGGGTCGCCTTTTCTCAACTCCTCGAATTTCTCTCATTAGCTCATCATAGGAGGGTGGGGATTCCAGTCGATTGGCCAGGCGTAATTGAAGCAACAGCAGTTCTGAGAAGGGGACAGACTTAAGGATCCTGTCCAGCCTGGTTCGGTCCAATTCAATTGCTGGCAAACTACCCTTTCTAGGGCATTCTTGCAACAATTTTTTCCAGCTGAGATACATACACAGACAACAACTCCCCTTGATACTGTTGTGCATTTCTTACTCTCCACCACAGGTCCTCATCGGAATCTGGGCTCCCATACACATTCTCCAAGGCCTCAAGATAGTCCTGTGCAGTCGCTTCAGGGTTACTGGCCCGTTTGGCATGGATGGTAGCCAGAGCAGGACCTCGGAGGCTCTCACTTACCCTCTTTCACGTTTCTGCTTCTGAGCGTTGCCATTCTAGCACTTGAGGGGCAACATAGTCTATCCAGGTCTTCCAGTCATCCTCCCCTTGTGGGGTGGGGAGGGTGCCGGAGAAAATTTTCAACCTGCGGTAAGAGTCGTGATTATTGGCAGGTACAGACATAGGGGCAATAACGGGTGCTGGAGGGGGAGAGGGTGTTGGTGGAGGAACGTTCTCAGGTGGCAATAATAGTTTTCTTTTAAATCCTCCACAGTTTTCCTTCCTCCAGCAACAATTTGAGCAAATTTCTCCTCAAAAGTTAAAAGTTTCAGATAGTGAGGCGGCTCATTCTCCCCAGGGTCTTTACTGTCTTTAGTTATCACTTTCCAGGCAGTGAGGGCTTCTTCTGGGGTAATGGTCTGTGGCACTTTAGAACTGTCTGTAGGGTCCTTATACCCCAGTAGAGCCATGAAAGTTTGGGCGAGCAGATCAGCCAGCCGCCCCACCACCACAGGGTTTTGTAAACATTCGACCTTGGAAAGTATTCCCTCAACAGTGTCCGTAGTGGTAGCCAGTGGGATATCCAAGACAAGTACAGCATTTTGGGGGTCGATCTCCTGCCCAGTACACCACTTCACCAACTGGTGTACAGCTGCTTCTGTTGGGATACCCATTTATTTTTAAAAGTAATTCGTAAATGTGGCCACTAGAGGACACACAATCCCAGCGGTGAGCCTCCAAGATGTAACCCCTCGGTGGCACTATCCCAAGGGCTACTACCCCTGCCTACTTAACTACTAACAGGTTGAGGGGCCTAGGTCCAGTGGCGGGTGCCTCCACCCAGAGGTCAGGGTTTGCAGTAGTTAAACTAACTTGGTCACAGCCCTCTGGGACACTGTAATCCCCCTTTCTTTCTACTAGTGCCCACACAATGCATCAGGAATGTCTTCACAATGTACACTTACCCCCAGGACTGGCTTTGTCGACTGGACTCTGGGGAACCCCTGTAAAACAAGATGATACAGTGCAAAAACTGCAGTACAATACTTTAACAGAAATGAATACCTCAGTCAGTGTAACTTTGCTGAAAACCAACAGATCTGATTTATTTAAGGAGCTATAACAAGGAAGGGGGAAATCAGGTTAATTAGGTTAAACACATTAATAATCACAGTACTGTGCGCGTATTCAGAGTCCCAAATTGTCACTTTCACTGGGTACCCAGGATGGGGGGGACTAGCCAGGATCGGTGCAGCTGGATGGGGCCCTGTGATGGAAGAAACAGTTCCACAATACCCAATTGTAATCCGCAGCCGGAGGGCTTAGTTCGTGAAGAAATGAAAAAAAGCAACAAGTAGATGACACACTTGCGATTTGATAAACAGATAGCAGGGAGCTGCCCTGCTTTGTACTCACAAACTCAAGGCTGGGAACTGGATGGAAGGCTGATTGTCCTGGATTGCCAGGAGGAGCAGACCATGTGGACAAGGTCCTTGTGACTGGACCCCACTGCAGTTTAGAGCAAATGGATGTGGTCTGGATTAAGCTGGGGTTTACTGCCAGCTTCATGCACTCTATTCACTGTACAGGGGATTTAAAACGTGATTCCCCACAAGCACTACACACATTTATATGTAAAAGGAAAGTACTATACCAGGCAGGCTGCTTCTTGATCCCAATCGCAATTACTGCACAATACCCGAAGAACACACAGGAGATTCAGTTCCTGACTGACCGAGTGCAATTCAACAATTTCTCTAGTCTTCTACAGGGTGAGCCTGGTTTCTACTCTTCAGATCTCCTTGATTCTCTTCACAGGTTGGATTCAGTCTGAACAGGTGCTTGCACAAGCTGCAGACCAAACTTAGGGCCTTACACGTGCTTACTGTGTGGAACTATACAGCGCAGAAGCTCACAGCTCCTTGTCTCTTCACTGCCCCAAACTGATCTGATCTTTCCAGTAAACAGAGCCAGGCATTTCCTTTGAGTTCCTTCCAGTTCACTTGGCTGGTTTGGCTGTCACTCACAGTAAACTCCCCCTGTTGGTGGAAAACAGGTGCCGAAGTCCAAACTACAATTCCCAGAAGCATTGGCCATACAGTACACAGGTGGCTGGCTCCACAATGAGAGTCAAAGTTCTGATTTGCCAGCAGCAGGCTCCATTTCAGAGGTCCCTCCACACTGATTGGTCCAGTTCAGCAGTTCAAAACCAGAATGGGGGACTAGGCAAACACAGTTCTGACTGCAAAGAAAAGCAGGTTAGACAAACTGTATTTTCGTTATTACTCTAAATGATTTCTGGCAAACAGTTACATCTTTGAAAAGTGCTCACTCTGCCCACTTAGTGACGGCAGAAATGGAGCGGTTTAGCAGCAACTCGTGGGACTCAAACAAGGAAACACACAGTCCCCCATACAACTAATTATGTCTGCAAGCAGACAGCTCTTAAAGAGACAGTACCAGAGGCTCTAAAAGCACTCACTGATAACACATTAGACACTGAACACCATCCAGGCTTGAAGCATTCAAGCAAGCTCCTGGAAGACTTTTGGAACCCCCATTTGCAGAGGGTTACATATGTAAAGAAGAGTACTATACCAGGCAGGCTGCTCACTTGATCGATCGCAGTTACTGCAAAATACCGGGAGCACACACAGCAGCTTCAGTTCCTGACAGACCGAGCGATTCAGCAATTTCTCCAGTCTTCTACAGGGTGAGCCTGGTTTCCACACTTCTAGTGCTTCTTTCTCCTCACAACTCAGATTCAGTCCAAACTGGCACTCACAAAGGCTGCAGACCAAAACTCAGGGCCTCACACGCGCTTCCCGCGCGAAACTATACACTGCAGAAGCACACAGCTCCTTCTCTCTTCACTGCCACAACTGATCTGATCTTTCCAGTCACAGAGCAGGGCATTTCCTTTAGCTCCACACTATTCTGTTGGCTGATTCAGCTGTCACTCACAATAAGACTCCCTCTGTTGGTAGAAAAGGGCGCCAAGGTCAAAACTACATTTCCCAGAGTCACTGCCCATCCCCTTGTGGCTGGCTCAAATTAAGAGTCCAAGTTCTGATTCATCCACAGGCTCCATTTTAGGGCTCCCTTAACCCAATTGGCCCAGCTCAGCAGTTTAGGTCCAAAATGGAGAGGTAACACACACAGAGTCCCAGCTGTAATAAAGGCAGGTTAGACAAACTACAATTTTGCTAATGCTTTAAATGATTACAGGCAAACAGTTACAGCTTTCAGATGGGCTCCTTTTGCACCTTCAGCGACCGCAAAATGGAGCGATTACTCCACAGCTCGGGCAGGATTCGAGCATTAAATACACAGTCCCCCCATACAGACTAATTAAGTCTGCGAGCAGACAGCTCTTAAAGAGACAGTACGTGGAGGCTCAAATAGCACTCACTTGCAACCACAGTTAAGCAGCTCAGACGCCGAACACCGCCCAGGCTTGGAGCATTCAGGCAAGCTCCTGGAAGACTTTTGGGAACCCCCATTTGCAAGGGGGTTACATTAATTTTTTGGACAAGGTCCATATTTTAAACAAAGCCAGAGAAGCAAAGGAAATTCTATGGGAGGGGAGGAAACTCCTTATTTATCAAGATCAATATTAATCAGGAGAGAGAGAGAGAGAGAGAGAGAGAGAGAGAGAGAGGGACATGATTGGGACCTTCAAGTACTTGAAAGGGATAAATAAGGTGGATAAGGAGAGTCTCTTTAAGCTGAGTGGCAGCCATAACACGAGGGGGCACAGACTTAAACTGGAGGGTGGGAGGTTTAGGAGGGAGGTCAGGAAGCACTTCTTCACAGAGAGGGTGGTGGATACTTGAAATGCACTGCCGGAAGAGGTCATCTCATTGAAGACAGTGGGCAGCTTTAAGAGAGGCTGGGATAGGCATAGGGGGAAGGTAAGGATCATGGGTAGGGAGGATGGGAGGAGTGGGGAGGGAGGGCAGGGACATTAGTTCAAGCTGTAGACCCTCAATACGAGCAGACTTGATAGACCAAATGGCCTTCTGATGGCTTCTTCATATGTTCATAAAATCTCCCTCCTCAGGTCCGAGAAAAGAGGGCAGCATACTGAGCCATAGTCACAAAGCTGTCAGCGGCTCACATTAGATTTTGTCCCCAGTATCTTGCCAGACTTCTTGTATTCTTCGAGGGTGGTCAAAAACATACCATACTGCTGAACAAACCAAGCAAGAGTTTCCTCAAGTGTACCCTGATCTCTTTAAACCTGCATGATGGTCTGAGCCACAGGATCGCCAGGGTATACCGACGGCACAGCGATACATAAATGTTACTGTTTAAGTTGTGGCTTTGTTAAACGGCTTACTGATTGTTTGTAACACTGTCTACTATGTTTTTGTATTTAATGATGTGGAACCTTTGTAAAAGAGCCTTGGCTCAAAGGTATTAATTCCTAGAACAATAAACTAAACTAAACTAAACAAATACCACGATAACCATCACAGTGACATTTTCGGCAGTTCACTGTGATGGTCTCCAGGTATTCAGACACTGCTGCCGCCGGGGTGTTTGCCCCCCTCCCCGAACTAACTCTGACTGGAGTTAGAAATCTTTAGTGTGGAGGGTGTAGGGGGCAGAGCCCCCTGCATGGGGGGTGTGGTGGGCAAAACCCCCACAAAAAGCACTTGTTCCCCCAGCAATAGCACAGCAACATTTGGCGGTGTTATGCTGTCACTGTGCCGATGGTTGACAAATTTCTTGTCGCCGTGGCATAGTGGAACCGATTGCCAGCTTTAGATATTCTTGTAAGTAATTCACACAGTTATCTGAGTTGTCTTGTTAATGAACTGCTTAGATAGCTCTGCTGCAGCTCAACTGACATTTCTATGAGGGCACATATAGATTTTATTTTAAGGAACATCTTAACTTCAGTTCAAGACATGTATTATGGCTCTCTTGTGCACTTGGGTTCACTTATATGTTATACATGCTTCGGGCATGGCATGAAAACCTGTACACCAACCTAACAGAACTGCCATACTTCATATATGATTTTGGTAGCTGTGTCCCCTTTAAATGTCAGCACTTAATCAGCTGAACATCTCCATGGCAATGGGGTCCTCATGACGTCACACGCAGTGTGTCCTCCTGTAGCATAATGGGAAGAAGATGGAGAATCTGCACAATGGCTGACTTATACACACTTCTCAGGGATTAAAATCAGGGAGTTATCCTACAGGCATGAAGATCCGGAGCTTCCCCTCAATCTCTTCTCAACTCCAAATTACCACCGTACGGAAGCCACATGGATCCTGGTAGGACACAACTCAGCTCATGTCAGTGTAGGGGGACATTTGGCTGTGCCTTTCCACCTACCCCTGTTGTATAACCTATTGCCCTTTAGAACTGAGCAGTTTTGTTTTTTTTAAATAACTTTTGGTTCTGGAGATTTTCTGGAACATTGCATACAGGCTTGATGGATTCTCAAGGACATTTTGCTGCTTTACATTATTTACTTTCATTGTTAAACTGGGCTGCATTAATGATTTGTTTTATTTAAATAACTGTTTCAGAGGATAATCATTGTTACATACCTTTGAACTCTCAGAATGGGGACCTATTTCCTAAAACTATTGGTGGGAGACGGACACGGTTTATGTGCCTGCTTAAATTGTATTGCATGTTGAAATACCGCCCAGTATAAGTGTCATGACCTATGGTGGCACCACTTCCTAGGCTAGATGGACCCTGTACCTACAGTTTGATGGAAACATAAGGCCACATAGGAATGCTCTTCATTGAGCTCAACATCTTTGGATACCCCAGACAAGAAGGGGAAGCTTCCTGATATGCCTTTTTAAGGGAACCTCCTGAGAGCCCTACACCCACTGCACCTGGAGCAGACGATCCCCTTGTCTTTCTGATGAGGCCTGCCAATTGGCCCAGGATCATTACCAACTGACTGATATGGTGGACAAGGTCCTTGGGACCAGGTTGGAGACAGAGAGAGGTATCTCCATTTTCAGTGTTGTCTATTGTTCTTACTGTTGATGTTGTATTATAATGTATGGAGACAGTCAATTAACCTGTGTTTTCTGCAGTCTAAAAACCTGATAATCCCATCAATATGACGTCAGCATGCTGTAAACCTTGCATTGGGATGTCATATCGATGGGATTATAGAATAGAACACCACACATGATGACAGTTCCAAACATGGAACGCTAATCTGTTAGTGTTCAAAAAGTCAGCAGTCCCACTCATTCAGTCCCTGAACCACCGCAGCACACATCGCGATGGATAGCAGCACAGTCCCCCCACAATCAGATAGACAGGCTTCCAGTAAAACGCTTTTTTTTTTTCTCGTTTAATCTCCCCAGGCCTACCTAAAAGTTCATGCTGCTCCCACAAGCTCCACATCTGTTTAACCCCGCATAGCAAGAGGTGAAGTCGCAGACGACTACGTTGCACACAGCCACATGATAAAAATAGGCCAACTGAAAACGTGCTGGATGCAGCTCAGATTTATGTTAACCCTTTAGCAGTGTAATTTGTAATTTTTTACATAAAAACAAATGTCGCGCTTTCATCCGTTGGCATGACTGTATTGTTGAGAGGCCATGAAATAAACGGCATGGTAAGTTTTAGCTTTCTGTGTATTTTTTAAAAGATGTACACTCCATATACTATAAAGAACAATGCCTAAGAAGTGGTTGTTAACCGCAGAGGTAATCACCTCTCGCGGTTGCCAAGACAACTGCAAACTTCTCGAGCTGCGCTCTCAAGGTTTACTTAGTTGTCCTAGCAACCGCTCTAGGTGATTACAACGTGGCTAACTACCACTTTTTAGGCATTATCCTCTATGTTATTTGTTAATGCTGGGGAATGTTTGGGGGGGGAGGGACGGGTCCTGGAGTACAACATAGGGGAGTGTATTTCAATGAGTTAACTAAACAGAGGGAGCCAGATCCTCCTATTTGACACTGATGTGTAGCACATACGATTTCATTACATGGAACGTTAAAGGGGCCCAGGAAGAACACAAAAGATACATGATTCTCAGGCATCTGAAGAAGCCGAATGCAGTGATAGGCTACTTACAGGAAACTCATTTGAAACAAGACTTGGTGCATTATTTCTATAGAGAGTGGGTGGGGCAGGTGTATGGGGTGGGTAATAGCAGCAAGAGGGGTGGAGTTGCAATCTTAATTGCCCATAATGTGGCCTTCCAGCTGATTAAAAGGTACTGGGATGAAGAGAGTAGATACCTGTTCTTACATGGCAGATTTGGCCTTCATGAGATTTTGCTGGATACTGGTAGGGTCCAAATGTGGACACTCCCAAATTTTTCATGGACCTTACCCCGTTAATTGCTTCTTAACCCATCTCTCCTTCCTGAAAGGGGGTGATTGGAACATGATGTACTAACTAGATTTGGATAAATCTGGCCATAACAGATGGAGTCTAACTTCAGGTTAGAGGGGTCTCAGGGAATTCATGGATGGCATGGGGCTGTCGGTTCCATGGCGAATACTCCACCCTCTGGATAGACAATACACCTTCCACTCATTCCCCACGCTACTCTTTCCAGAATAGACTACCTTTTGATTAAACAAAAAAGTACCCCTGAATTGCTTTCTTGCTAAATACACCCTTTAGTGATCTTGGATCACACCTCGGTTCACATGAAGCATAATGTACGAGGGGGTGAGGAAAGGGATAAGGTATGGAGACACAGATGTTGAAGGACTCTGTCATACTGAAAAAACTGAGGGACTGTATCCTGAGATTTTTTTAACACAGTGCAGGTTCAGTAGACCCCTAAATACTTTGTGGGCAGTGGCAAAATACACCATATGGGGGGAATACATATGGCTAGCAACCAGGCTCCATAGCAAAAGAAATAACAAGACTGAACATTTACTGCTTAGGATCTATGAGATAGAGAAGCAACTCAAATCTAATACCCTGAATACATATGGCTTACGTTAAATTCTCTTAGAGCACAATATGCAAGCCTTTTGAGCAATAAGGCAGAACTAGCTATTTTCAGAGCCAATAGGTCCATTATTTAGAATCAGGGGAGAGGGCTGTGAATATGCTTGCACTCAGATTCTGGCACCAGGAGGCCACAGGAGTAACAAAAGGAATTAAGGTAGGATCCAGCCCCAACAAAGTTACTAAACTTGGAGAAATAGCTAAAGTTTTCCAGGCTTTCTGTGGCTCACTCTATCAAGACTATATATCAGAAAAGATAGCTGACTGTCTTCACCACACATAACTTCCATCCCTAACAGAACAGCAAAAAGAACAGCTAAAGGGTGACATCACTCAGGGTAAGGTTGTGTTAGCCATTCAGCAGCTTCCTCTAGACAAAGCACCAGGGCCGAAAGGAGTCTCTAATAATCAGCGGTGTGCCAAACCTGTGGCGGTGAAACTGAGCCGCCTCGAACACATATGGCTTGGTTTCCATGAGACCCAAGTCGAACCTTGCTGGCTTGGATCTCCAACTTTTTTGTTGTTGTTGTTTTTTAGCTCCTGCCTGTCATGTGACAGGTGAGAAGAGAGTTGGTGAGTCTGTGCTCAAGATACTCCTGTTTGTGCATGTGCAAACTGGAGTATAGAGGGGAATGCAGCTCTCCTTGGTGCCATTTCAGTTAAGCCACTGAGAGAGAAGCTCTGCAACTTGAGCAAGCAGCCAGGTGGAGGGCAGGGAGGGAAGGGTCTCTGTGGACCAGTTAACTTCCTCCATCCACACCACCAATGAAAACAAAAGAAAAAAAAAAAAGAAAAAAAGAACTTTAAAAAAAAAAAGAAAAAACTGAGAGGGTTGGGTGGGGACTTGGGAGGGATGTGAGCCAGGAGAGCGAGCAGCCAGGTGAGAAGGGAAAGGGAGAACAGCTCTCCATGGACCAGTTAACTTCCTCCATCCAAACAACCAATGAAAAGAAAACAAACAAAAAAAAACTGAGCGGGTCAGGATTCAGGAGGGATGTGGGCCAGGGACTGACTGTGTGTGTGTGTGTGTAGGGGGGGGGCGCAGTGGGAGACTGCATTGCTTTCTCTTAGCCCCAAAGCACAGCAGTGGCACAGTGCAGTACCAGAAATAGAAAAGCACAAGTGCTGCAGTGTAAGAAGTTCAAGTTAAGCTCCACTGTCACTTGTCTTGGCACTTGAAGCTGGCTGCTTGGCAGTATAGCCTAAAGGTTGGAGTAATGTGCTGTGAATGAGCTTGGTGGTACATCCAGCAGACAGACCTGGGTTTGATTCCCACCACCTCCACTTGCATACTGTGTGACTCTGAGCAAGTCGCTTAATGCCCCCAGTGCTTGCAGGTCACCCCTGGAAACAGGCACCTGTGCCTAGTGGGCCTTACCTGGTTAACAAAGAATAAAATAAAAATAACAAGCTGAGAGTAGAGCGGTGACTGAGCTGATTCAGCAGACCTGGGATGGGATACAAATTTGGCATACTGTGAAATGCTGAGGAAGTCACTTGTCTAACCACCGCAAAGCTCTGTCAGAGCAGTGTCACCAGCCATTTCCCACACAAGCAGGAGTCAGACAGGACCATATATTCTTTTGTGTATTCCTGTAAAATAGACGCTTGTGTCAAGTGAAACATTTTGGAGGGAGGAGCAGCCCAGCAGTTGAGTAGCCTCTGTCTGCAGTGTCACAAGCCATTTCCCACACAAGCAGCAGTAAGGACAGGGACAGGACCATATTTTGTTTTGTGTAGTCCTGTCAAATAAAAGCTTGCATCATGTGTGTAATGTTTTGGAGGGAGGGGCAGCCCGGCAGTTGAGTAGCCTCTGTCTGCAGTGTCACCAGACATTTCCCACATAAGAAGTCAGGACAGGACCATGTTTTTTTTTTTAGTCCTGTAAAGGCTTGCGAGTTACATCATGTGTGAAACCATTTTTTTTTGGGGGGGGGGGCAACTCTTGGCAATTGCATAGTAGCCCCAACTTGTAGTCTTGCTAATTAACCAGTTCATATTCCTTGCCTTGAGATGTGCACTAACTACTCATCATCATTGCCACCTATTTCCCCAAAGTGACCAAGATAGGTAGTATGGTTAGGTACTGTTTTTATTTCTTGGAAGGGAGCTGGCTTCATAGTGATCAGTGGGAAATCAAACCCAGATTTTCTGGACCAAGCTCAGTCGCAGTTCATTACTCTAACCTCTAGGCTATACTGCTATATTCTGCTGTTACATTGCCTCAGCCTATGTCCCTGTATTCAATGCCTCTTGTCTCCAGTTTGTTTTTTTTCTGCTAGGAATTTAGACTGCAAGCTAATGAAACTATGTGCTTATTCAACTTTACCACTGGTTCAAAATACCTTACGAGATAGAGAATTTCCTATGATCTTACTAACAGCTGGGCCTTGCTAGCTGCCATACTACTAAAATGTTGTTCTACAGAATTTAACCTGTTTTCCTTTATATTATACTTTAAAATGAAGGTAAAGACCATGGGCCTGATTTTCAAAGGTGTTAGACCGACACAAGGGACTTGCATCAAAAGGTTGTGACACAAGGGGCAACTTGTGCCACAACTTGCAGCGTTTGCAATGTCCTAACACTGCCTGCGTCAGATCTAATGCTGATGCAGCTGTGCCAAAGGCCCCTTGCATTACAGTTGTGAAAAACAATCTGGTGCGCCAATTCACAATGGGCCTTGTGCCATGACATGGCTGCAACATCCCCTTTTTGGGGATTTTGTAAGTCCTGCCATTGACGCAGTGAGGGGCTCAACTTAGACCAGTCAGGAGGTGGTCTGAGCGCTTTGCACCAGTGCCACACACTGTAGCAAATGGGAGGTATCTGAATGTGAGGTCAAGGGGTAGAAGGGGCACGGGAGGTGGCATAAGGGGAGTCAGGGAGACAGAGGGCATGAATGGGATTGATGTGGCACCCAGTGGGGTGTGTGTGCCTTTGTATTTATTCCAGCAATATCTCTCACTGCACTGTAGATTACTACACAGTACTGTACCCATACATACTACTGTATATACATTAGACAGTTCATCTCCAGTGCATCCATGGAGGGGCACGTGCTATTTCTGTTTCAGTATGCTGCCGTGGGCCTGTGTTTTTTGGACATAGCATTTGTGCCTCCATGGATGTGCTGGATTTGAACTATCTAATGTATATACAGTAGAATGTATAGGTGTAGTACATTGTAGTAATCTTCACAGCAGTAATAGACATTGCTGCAATAAATACAAAGGCATACACACCCGGCCGGGTGCCACTTCAATCCCACTCATGCCCACTGTCTCCCTGACTCCCCCATGCCACCTTCTGTGCCTCTTTTGCCCCCTGATTCCTTCTGTCCAGAAGTTTCACTGCCCCCAACCATCCTGGCCCTCAAGTGTTGTGCCGGGTGGGGTGGGGGCAGATCCTGTGGAAACTCCAACAGGTGCGCAAACTGTTTGGTATAGCTGTCAGATTGTGACAAACCCATGGAGTTTGACACCGGGACCATAGTTTTTGGTAGAATCAGGCGCAGGGTCCCTGGCGCATCCGGAGTTTGCCACAGCCCGGGAGTGATGCAGGTTGAGAGTCACTCCAAGGGCTCTTTGAAAATCAAGTCCCACATTTTATGTTGAATGAATATTGGATGTGAATCCAAAACCAGAACCAAAACTGGAGTTATCTGGCAAAACCAAAACCTCCCTGGTTTTGCACACCTCTAATTTTTATAAGGCATTTGCCACTGAGCTTATACCTTTTCTGACTAAACTATGTAATTATCTTTATTCCAAGGGTCTCACTAACTACTTCTTAGAAGAAGCCTGAATCACCTTACTCCCTATGCCCAGAAAGAATAGGATGCTGGCAGAGAGTTATCATCTTATTTCTCTCATAAATTCAGACCTTAAAGAGCAGCTGACACCTTAAAGAAAACTTCAGAAAACATAATATTAGATACAATTCAGTTTGCATTCTATATATGTTCTACAGATTTCTCCTCCCTGTTATTTATTACTGAGGGAATGTGCATAAATACATCATCTTTATCCATTATAGTTCATCTACCTCTATAGCTTACTCCCTACTTCAAATCATAATCCTCTGTTGTGACATCGCAATCTGTTGCCATGAGAGTAACTGTGATGTCAAAAGCAGATCATTATGACCTCAGGTAGGGAGAAAGCAACAGGAACAGATGAACTCTTCAGAAGCAAAGATCCTGTTTTCATGAAAATACCCTCAGTAATAAATAATGAAGAGGAGAAATACAGAAATTAATGTGAAATACAAGTTGCACTGTGTCTAAATATTATGTTTTGTGAAAGTTCTCATGAAGGTGTCAGTTGCTCTTTAAACTTCTAGCAAACATTTTAGCCAACCAGCTGTTAAAAGTGTGGGATGGGATAACAGGAGCAGAACAGGTTGGCTTTATGGGAGGAAGAGTTTCAAGTAATCATTTGCGTAAGCTCCATCATCTGATTTCTGCGGCTGGGGGGACCGGTGTCCCGGCAGCCCTGGTCTCCCTAGACAAGGAAAACACTTTTGACCAAGTATCGTGACCCTATTTATTTGAAGTTCTCAAAAAAATTGGGATTCCAGAGGAATTATAGTCTAGGTCCATGTCCTTATCAGCATCCTACAGAGTGTATATGGTGTAATAGGGTTCTAGCAGAGGGCATCTTGTTGCAGAGGGGAACTAGACATTGATGCTCACTGTCTCCTCTGCTTTTTATTTGTACCTGAAGCCCCAAGTTCATTGTTTAAAAAGAAATCCACACATTAAAGGGATCTCGGTCCGGGGCACCAAGTATAAACTTTCAACATAAGCAGACAACTTGCTCCTGCATGTTGAGGACCCTCTGACCTCGATCCCTGCGGCGTTAGCCAAAATCATAATGTTTACGGAAATCGCAACCTATAAAGTGAATTTGGGAAAGACAAAGGTCTTGGCTCTGAACCATCTGCTAAGTAAAACAGATATTATCAATATGGGTTTGATCTGGAAGCCTCACATACTTACATATCTTGGTATTAAAACCCCTAGACATCCCTTCAACTTGATCAAAAACAACTCAGACCTTCTCCTGCACACAGATCTGCAAAGATGGTTGGCCTTTCCCACCTTCCTTCCCATGACTCTGTGGGGTCATATCAATGCAGTAAAAATGAATCTTCTCCCTTGGCTGCTCTACCGCTTAAGTATGCTGAATGTCTTCCTACCCAAACACTGGTTCACAGGGATACAACACTTAATGATTTCCTCTGGCAGAGTAAGCTGCTGAGACAGTCCTATTTTAAATTAACAGCCGCCAAACAGTTGGGAGGGTTGAGACTTCCCAACTTTTTCCTTAACTATGGAGCTTTTCACGGGAGTAACAATTTGCAGTGGGGGAAATTGGAAGATAGTGATGCTGTTTGCATCTCCTCTGGGTTCCACATTGAGAGAGACTTACCTAGGGAATTAGGCCTACAGTCTAGGGGTCTCCTCTTTATTAAGCCCTCACAATCGCAACTAATGACCACCCTCAAACACTCTCCAATTTACTGGTCTCTTATGCTCAGTTGATCCCTTATTTAGGTTTACACACACTTCAACTACAATATCTCTCAACCAGTATTCAGGAACCCTAATTTTCAGATTAACCAACGTCTAATTACGCCTCATTTTGGCCTCAGTTTCAACTTTTCATGGTAGGGTCCCTTACAGTACAGGACAGATTTTTTTCAATTATTTTGGACTTAACTTACCCAGTTATTGGTCCGTTGGGGTACACTATAAGTACTTGGACTTTCCAGGAAGATTCCCAGCGAAGAGCTGCAGAAAGAATGAACTGGGCATTTAAACGGTTACGGTGCAATTAGGATTGCCTCGAAGTGTGCATTGTGGACATCTGCTTTGGCCCGTTGCTGTCCTTCCATACCTAGTTGCCGGGCCGCTGCCTTTCACTCCAGTTATTCCTATGGAAGCTGTTATTTGTCTTATTGCTGGAGACTAGTGGGAGACTGTTTTTATTCTGTATGCAAATGAGGAGTAGACGTTGGAACCATCCTCTGGACTACGAGAGGAAAGACTAGAGAGGGAATTGTTGTTTTGAAGTGAAGACTAAGGGATTGTTGTATTTGGCAGATTCTCTGGATTATTTGTTTCCTGAATTCCCGGATCTCTACATAAACTGTAGTGAAGATTAACTCTGGCATTAGCTAATTCGCGTTCAGGAGTGACGGGCATATGAAGTTTAGCCGTGTTTTTTCGCACCTGGAGTCAGGGTCCCAATCCTGGGGGTGGGCGGGCTGCAGTGTGCGGCAGTGCAAGGAGGTCCTGGTCCTATTCTGCCAGGTAGTCAGCTGTCCAATCCAGTGTATCCTCGGGTCTCTCCCTCAGGCTTGCTGATTGTGAGCCAGGGTGGGGGACTGATAGCAGTGGCCGTGGACCTGCAGTCTTGTTGCCTAGCAGGATTTATTGGGGCTTTCTTTGGCTCCTGAAAGCCATCATCGTCACAGCTATCCTGGACTTTCTTCTTTTGATCATGGTCAGATTCACTTTAATTTTCATATTTAAATCTGCTGAAGGCAGTGAGAGTGCCTTTGTTTCCCCTTGGCCTGGTACAGTGAGAGTGTGCCTGGTTTCAAAGCTTGGATTTATTTTAAACCTCCCCTTTGGTAGTGAGAGTACTTAGGAGGTTGGGGAGAGTTCTGAGACTTCTTCTATAAACTGATCCCCTCTGGTGGTGTGAGGACCATTGAGGGCTAGTAGATTTTTTGAATCCCCCAGCCAGTAATTACAGTTCAACAACTCTCCAGCTATTCATGTCCAATTTTGAGACTTATTTAAAAGTGCAGGCCTGATTCAAATGACTGGCATATTTTAAATTTTATAAGTTATTCAGTTTTGTGATCATTTTCCTTAATAATGGTTATTTAATTGATTATAGATTTTATTCCCCCCCCCCGAAGTGAGAGTCGGGGGATTGATATGATTGTTTAGTAATTTTGTTTTGTGTTTTATTTAGTAGATAGTACAGTTTTATTTGAGCTATTGTAATGTGCAGGAGGCCTGCCCCCATGGTCGTGTGCTATTCATCCTCCACACTTCGCACCCTCCGCCCCTTTACCTCCCCCCCCAATGCAGTTTACTATCTACCAGCACTGTAGAGCACTGGGTATTGCTTGTCAGAGGAGGAGAGGAGTTGGCGGTTGCGAACATGGGAGGGTGAACGAGCTGAGCCACTGCATTGGGGTAGTGAGATCCAGGAGACACCCTGGTGCGAAATGGAATTCTGATCGTAATTCTCCATGTCTGGTTTCCATACCCAAGGGCACCACCAATTTTAGTGAACAGGTGGCCCGGATGGCGCCAGGTCCATTAAAAATAAGACTGCAATTATAGCAGATCTTGTTGGTACAGTGGACCTGGCTTGCATCACCGAGATCTGGCAAGATGAAAACTCTGGCCCCATATTGGAGGCTGCCACTCTGGCCAGGTACTCGGTGATTCACCGCCCGAGATTGGATTGTGGGGGGCGGGGGGTTGCGGTCTATTTTAAGTCCGAACCAGGCCTCAGGAGTGTACCAGTTGAGGAGACCCAGTCATTTGAATGTACTGTGGTAGCAGGTGTAGGTTTTAGGATTGCCCTCATCTACTGTCCACCTAGGGATGAGAAGCAGTTCCTTCAGGAAGTGGCAGACATCGTGATCGACATGCATTTGAGTCATCCAGGCTGATGGTCCTGGACGATTTTAATGCCTGGGTCGATGACAAACTCTTGCAATTTGGCCAGTACTTCCTCGAGTTAATGTCATCTCTGGGCCTTACACAGGTTGTTTCCACTGCCACCCATAAATATGGTAATTCTCTTGACTTGGTCTTCCTCCTGGGGGTCGAAGCCTCGTCTTGGGGGTGGAACCAGTCAGATGGTCCAACCACTACACCATGCATTTCAGTTTTTGCGCCCCCCTTCATAGGCCTGCCCCTGTGGAGATGATCAAGCACCGCCCTTTACGAGATATAAGCTCTGAATGCCTGGCAGCGGTGCTTGACCTATCGATCCTTCCATCGGCAAACAATGACCCAGAAGCTCTAGTTGTGGCCTATAATAAAGCCATATCTACAGCCCTGGATGTCATTGCTCCTGTCCAAGTTCGTCCTCTCTCCCTTCGCCCTCGGTCCCCTTGGTTTGATGGGTCCTTGAGGGAGATATGGCGACTAGGAAGAAGGTTGGAGCATTGCTGGTGGAGATCCGCCCTTGATGCCAATCACCTTAGATTGATGGACCATTATCAAGTTATCAATCCGCAATCACCAGTAAGAAGGCAGAGTTCCTGTCCGGGGAGATTGCGACTGCTCAGAACTGACCAGCTCAGCTTTTTCGGAACGTGGACAGACTGTGCAACACAGGCTGTCTATAGGTCTGAAGAAAGTTTTCGCAAGTTAAGTGCGAGGAGCTTGCTTGATTTTTTGCGGCTAGGGTGGCTGACATCAGGGCGGAACTCCAACCAGCACACTCCATGGGTGCTGCTCTAGATTGGCATTTGGTCACTGTCCCTCGGTCTTCCTGGAGTACCTTCAACCTGCTGGAGCTTGTGGACATCATGCGGATTGTCCAGGGTATGCATGCTATGTGCTGTAGTTTGGATCCGAGACCAGCTACCCTGATTTTGGGTTGTAGTGACATTCTTGGCCTGGTCCTTGCATGGATAGCCTGGTGCTCCTTGGAAACAGGTGAGTTTCCTAGCTCCCTGAAGCTGGCGGTGGTGACACCCCTCCTGAAGAAAGCTTCTTTGGACCCAGACTGCCATGCGAACTACAGACTGATTTTGAACCTCCCCTTTTTGGGGAAGGTGATCGAGAAAGTAGTTGCCATACAACTGGAGAACCATTTGACCCTCCATGATGTCTACGAGCCCCTCCAGTCTGGTTTTTGAAAGAGGCACAGTACTGAGACGGCGCTGGTTCAGGTGCTCAATGATCTCCTGATGGCTAGAGATCAGAGGAACCGTTCCATCTTGGTCCTTCTTGATCTCTCCTCAGCATTTGGCACTGTGAAACAGGGGGTTCTGCTCAATTGCCTGAGGTTCATCTGTGGCCTGTCAGGTACGGTCCTCAGGTGGTTTTCATCTTTCCTCACTGGAAGAACTCAAAGGGTGGTGTCAGGGATTCATTCCTCTGACCCAGTTCCATTATCATGTGGGGTTCCTCAGGGATCAGTGCTGTCCCCCATGTTGTTCGCAGTGTACATGCTGCCCCTCGGGGACATTGTAAGAAGGTCAGGGCTGAGGTTTCACTGCTATGCTGATAATACCCAGCTCCACCTTTCTTTTCTGCCTGATCAGTTTAGAGTTCTCTCAGTGTTTAGTAACTGCCTCATGGAAATCCAAGAGTGGATAAATTCGAGCTGGTTGAGGTTGAACTCGGCTAAGACAGAGGTGTTGGTGGTGGACCCAGGTCGCCTTATAGAGGGGTTGGGGGTGGGGTTATCCTCTGGACTTTTTCTTGGGGGTCTCCCTCTCCCGACCTCCAAGTGGGTGTGGAACCTGGGGGTAATTTTTGATGATGGTTTGACACTTCGTGCGCAGGTGTCGGCCGTCGTCAAATCCTCTCTTTACCATCTGAGGAATATCTCCAGAGTTAAGCATCTTGTTCCATCCGGTGACCTTCCTATGTTGGTCCATGCCATTGTGTCCTCTCACCTGGACTATTGCAATGCCCTTTACCTAGGGCTTCCAGGGGGGATATTCGCTGCCTGCGGCTGGTGCAGAATGCAGTGGCCCAGTTATTGACAGAAACCCAACGGTTCTGTCATATTTCTCCGGTGCTGCGCAAACTGCACTGGCTGCCAGTACAGTGGCAAATCACCATCAAAGTCGGGCTTCTGACTTATAAAGCCCTACACGGACAGAGCTTCTGGTTCCTTACTGCCCTGGGTGATCGCTCTGCTCGACTTACGAGGAGTTGCTAGAGATTCCAAGGGTTTGTTTTAAAAAGGACAGGGATGGGGCAAAAAGGAGTAAGGCCATCAGGAAATGGAGAGTAATGAGTACCAATGCCTGTAGTCTGGGCAACAAGCTCCCTGAACTGGTGGCCTTGATGGAAGAAGGATGCCTGGATATCGTAGCAGTCACAGAAACATGGTACACAGAGAACCATGACTGGGATGTTAACATACCAGGGTACATAACCTACAGGAGAGACAGGGAGGGGAGAAAAGGGGGAGGAGTAGCTCGCTATGTAAAGAAGAGGTAAAACAACTGAGCAAAAGAGTAAACAGGGAGGGGAAGGGAGGAGGGGAGGCAGTGTGGGTCACCTTAGAGACAGGAAATAGCACCACAATCCTCACAGGGGTTGTATACTGACCCCCATGTCAGGGGGAGGGAATGGACAAGGATATGATAGAAGGCATTCTTAGGATGGCAGAGAAAGGGAAGATAATGTTGATGGGAGACCTGAATATGCCAGATGTTAACTAAAGCACATTTGCTGCAGCCACATCCAAGAGCAGGGCCATTCTCGATGCCCTACAGGTGGCATGCCTCAGACAGCTAGTTTTGGAACCCACTCATGAGGGAGTAATCTTAGACCTCGTACTCTCAAATGGGGACAGTGAGAGGATCTCAGATTTAGAAGTGGATTGCCATCTGGAAACAAGTGACCATCAAACAGTGTGGTTCACGATAAACTCAGCTACAGAGTCAAGCCATACAAAAGTGAGGGTACTGGACTTCAGGAGGGCTGACTTTGGCAAGATGGGAGAGTGCCTTAGAAAAGCACTAGCAAACAGGCTAGAAGGAGGGTGGAGCAACAATGGGAAACATCAAACTGCCATCACAGAGGCAACAAGCCTTTGTGTGAAGCAAATAAACAAATCAGAATGAAAGAAAAAGCCACTATGGTTCTCAAAGAGGTGGCGGAGGAGTTGGGGAGAAAAGATAGCATTCAGGAAGTATAAGGAAACACAGAAGGAGCAAGACAGAGAGCTGTACCAGTTAAGGCAGAAGGAAGCAGGAGGAAGTCAGAACAGCAAAGGCCCAAACCGAGGAAAAGATAGCCAACTCAAGTTAAGAAGGGGGATAAAACCTTTTATAAGTACATCAGGGAGCGTAGAAAGACAAAGGGAGGGATAGTGAGGCTGAATAGAATGGACGGTGGGTGGGCAGAGAGGGACAGTGAAAAAGCAGGGATGCTGAATGAATATTTCTGCTCAGTATTCACAAAAGAGGAGGAGGAGGAGGAGGTGCTTAATCCAATTAACAGAAGCACTCTTGATAGGGGGTCGATCCCAGTCCTTTCACAGAAGAAAGGGTTCTGAAAGAACTCCTAAAACTGAAGGTGGACAAAGCAATGGGGCCTGATGGAATTCACCCCAGAATTCTAAAAGAATTAAAGGGAGAACTAGTGAAACCACTGACTACCCTTTTTAACAAATCATGGGAGGATGGTGTGGTACCTGAGGACTGGAGGAAGGTGGATGTGATTCCCCTTCACAAAAGTGGGACCAAGACAGAGGCAGAAAACTACAGACCTGTCAGTTTGACCTCTGTGTTAGGGAAAGTGATGGAATCACTTCTGAAGGAAAGAATTGTTGAGTACCTAGAGGCCAGTGGGGCACAGGACCCAAGGCAGCATGGGTTCATAGCGGGAAGGTCATGTCAGATGAATCTAACTGATTTATTTGACTGGGTGACCAAAGGAGTAGACCAGGGAGGGGCTGTGGACATCGCCTACCTAGACTTTAGCAAGGTATTTAATACAGTCCCACACCAAAGATTAATAGTCAAATTAACCAGCTTGGGAGTGGGTCCCAGGGTGGTAGCCTGGGTAAAATATTGGCTAAATAACAGGACACAGAAGTTAATTGTAAATGGAGTCCACTCTGAAGAAAGAGGGGTTACTAGTGGGGTACCGCAATGTTCAGTACTGGGTCCAGTCCTTTTTATGTTTGCTTGCATGCATGTGCAAGAAACATAGTGCCATCATCCAAGATTTCAGAGGTGTGTCACCCCCTCTTCCAATTCAGTCAGTGTGTTGGCAGGCGCGGCCCCTGTCCGTCAATGCATGCTGGAGCTGTCTATGACAAGTTCCAAAATGCAGTGGCATACAGTTGAAAGGGGAAGCTACGCTTCAGTGAGCAGCGATAACATATCGCCTACTCATGCGCAGCTCCCCTACACACACGCCTTGCGCAGTACCCCCGCATGCACATACTGTATAGCCGGCGTGTGCTCGCTCCCCGCCCCCAAAGCCTTCCAAATGCCACGCTGGGTGCCCACCCAGCGTGGCAACTCATGATATAGCCGACAGGGGTGCCCAATCCCCGTCGGCTCACTGTCCTCACCCCCAGTACTGGGTGCCACACTGGGAGCCCACCCCAGCGTGGTAATAGATTAGCACGACGGAGGTGCCCAATCCCCGTCCGCTGAACGCCCAGCCATCCTTGTGCCACGCTGGGAGCCCACCCCAGCGTGGCAAACGCCCCGCATTGTCATTGGAAAAAAAAAAGAACACCTGTAAAGAAAAAGTCCCACGTAGTCTCCCTGGCCCCTCCCACAACCCACTGCGCACCCTGCCTCCCACACCTCTCACCCCTACCTATACCTCCGACCTCGGCGCGACGATCTTCGTGGATCGAAACACGCCTGCACTCTTCCAAAGCCAACCGCGAACTGAGGAAATGGGTAAGCTGTATAATGGGCTAAATAGGGTTTTTCAACTTTATTGCATATCTCAGGCATTTTTTGGAATTTTTGCACCAATTTTCAACATGGGGTTTTTGGGACCCCTTCTCATGAATGATGTCACTGTCGTGGCGTTATTCGGGCCCAAAGGGTGATTTCTCAGTCACTGCGCGAAATCACCTTTTGGGACTGATTAACGAAACGACACTGCCAGTGTTCATAAGGTGGACTCTCAAGAAGCCTATTTTGAAAATTTGCGGAAAAATTCCATACGACTGTTTTATTTAGGCTGCATTGCGCAGTGCTCCCAGGCTTGTAAGTTCGCTGAATTTTCAATATTTTCACCCAGATTTTCAACATTGTCATTTTACCACACCTTCTTATGAGTAGTACAGCTGTCATTTTCACATCTCACCCAAATGTGTTTCCACCATATGAAGCACAATGGCGCAGTCGGTGTGCAAAATCAATGTACGGGACAAATTAAGAAAATCACAGTGACACTGTTCATGAGCAGAGGTCTTAAAATGGCTATGTTGAAAATTTGGTGAAAAAATTCCTAAAAATTACTGTTTTCCGAGCATGCGTTGCGCAGTTCCTATGCATGCTCATAAGTTTGCGAATTTAATATTTTCACTCCAGATTTTCAACATTGCCATTTTATTACACTTCCTTATGAACAGTACAGCTGCCATTTTTCATATGTCACCAAAAATGTGTTTTCGCACATGTAGCGCACAATGGTGCTATTGGTGTGTGAAAGCAATGTTTGGGACAGATTAAGAAAATCACAGTTACACTGTTCATGAGCAGAGGTCTTAAAATGGCTATGTTGAAAATTTGGTGACAAAAGTCCATAAAATGACTGTGTTACGAGTGAGCATTACGCAGTTTCCATGCACCCTCGTAAGTTCATGACATTGTAATATTTTAAGTCCAGATTTTCACCAGTGGCATTTTTCCACACTTCCTTATTTACAGTACAGCTGTCATTTTTCACAGCATGATCGAAGTGTGTTTTCACACTTTCAGCACAGAGATGCGTGGTCACTGTGGGAAATCATTGTTCGGGACAGATAAAGAAAATCACAGTGACACTGTTCATGATCGGAGGCACTAAAATGCCTGAGTTGACAATCTGCTGTAAAAAAAAAAATCCCAAACCTAATTATATTACGGGTGTGCGTTGCACAGTTTCTATGTACGCTTGTGACTTCACCATTTTTTTTAATATTTTTACTGCAGATTTGCAACATTGCCATTTTTTACACCTCCCCATGAACAGTACAGCTGTCATTTTTTACATCCTGTTCGGAATGTTTTTGCACCTGTGGTGCTAAATGCCGTAGTCGCTGTGCATAAGCAGCTTTCGCCTAAGAAACTGATATTCCCCCTGTTCATGAGGTGGGATCACAAAAAAAACATGTTGAACATTTGGAGTGAAAATACCAACGAATGCCTGAGGTAATAGGGTTTCCAACCATAACGCCCAACCCTGTAGAGAATGACAGGCATCAGGGGTGTGACTTGGGATTCTTGCCTGTAATGCTCATACCATTCCACACCCTGCAGCCAGTGAGAGGCATCGAGGTATGCCTTGGACTCTTCGGCCCCAAAGTTCACCCCATTCTCCTATATCACACCCATCTCACTGTATTTCCTAATGGAATGGGTGCGCATAAGGGCCAAAGACCCCAAGGAACGCCGTGACACTTGCCTGTGTCTGCAGGTTGGGGTGTGGTGAAATGGCATGGCCGTTATGCCTGACGACCCAAAGACACACCCCAATGCCTGTCACTCTCTGCAGGGTGGTGGTGGGGTTGGCTTCAGTTCAATACATAACTGCCATTCCTATTACGCAGCTCTGTAACTTCTACACTACCTCTGCCAATGCCAGCAAGCAAACATTCGGCATTGACAAATGCTTGTTAATATCTTTATAAGTGACATTGCAGAGGGACTGGAAGGAAAAATATGCCTCTTTGCAGATGACACAAAGATAGGCAACAGCGTTGATACACAAGGAGGCGCAGAAGGGATGAGAAGGGACTTGGCAAGGTTGGAGGAATGGTCAGAAGTATGGCAGCTTGGATTCAGTGCAAAGAAGTGCAAAACAATGCACCTGGGAAACAAAAACTCAGGGGAAGATTACACAATTGGGGGAGGAGGTAGCAACAACAACAAAAATGGAAAGGGACCTGGGGGTAATCATATCAGATGACCTTAAGGTTAGCAAGCAATGTGAGAAGGCAGTAAGGAGGGCTGGGGTATACTGGGATGTGTAGGGAGAGGCATCACAAGCAGAAAACAGGAAGTTGTTGTCCCTCTGTACAGACAGCTGGTGAGACCCCATCTGGAGTACTGCGTCCAGTTCTGGAGACCCCATCTCCGAAAGGACATAGACAGGATAGAGGCAGTCCAGAGGAGGGCAACTAAAATGGTGCAGGGTCTGCAAGAGAAGCCATACGAGGTGAGACTAAAGGAGCTTAATATATATACCCTTGAGGAAAGGAGGGAGAGGGGGGACATGATAGAAACTTTTAAGTACCTCAGTTTCATCAACAAAGTCCAAGAGGTTAGCATCTTTCAGAAAAAGAGATCTGCTAGAACAAGGGGTCACAATTTAAAGATGGGGGGGGTTCAGGGGCAATATGAGGAAGTATTTTTTCACAGAGAGGGTGGTGGACACATGGAACAGCCTTTCTGAGGAGGTTGTGGGGTCTAAAACTGTGGGAAAATTCAAGAATACATGGGACAGACATAAGGCAATTCTTGTGCGGGTAAGAAGAAATAGGCTGTTGGTTAACTAGGATCTGCAGCTTATCCATATGTAGGGAAATGGGCAGACTAGGTGGGTCAAGCAGTCCTTTTCTGCTGTCAAAGTCTATGTGTCTGTGTTTCTAAATCTTCTGGGGTCTGGGCATTTATGCATGCGGCCCCCACCTTTTGGAATTCTCTACCCCGTCAGTTATATGAGTGCCCGACCGTGGAGGGATTTAAACAGGCACTTAAAACTGTTTTATGGGTTCAAGCTTTTGGTGATTAATTTGTTACTGTTAACTGTCTACTACTATTTTATATTATTAATTATATGTAATTTTATGCTGTTGTTGTTTTAATGTCTGTGAGGCGCCTTGGTATTTGAAAGGCGCCATACAAATACAACTGAATTGAATTGAATTACAACCCTACAGGAGGGACACAGCTTACCTAGATGCTTCATCTTCAAATTCTTGCAACTGACACATGCAGTTGCCACACATCTAGGTTCTGCCCCCTGACTGAGGAAAAGTGGGGACAGCTTGGATCTGTTGGTGTCGACTGCAGGACAACCCCACTCTAAATCTGGTTTATATAAAGCTTTTCAGACTCTAGATCCTAGAGGGCTTCAGGGGATATGCTGTTACTGGCAGGTGGCTCTAGGTGTGCAATGGACTCCTGAAGAATGGCAGTCAGTGTGTAAAGTGTTATATAAATATATGACATGATAGATACAGGCTGATGCAGTACAAGGTCTTGCACAATTTATATATCACACCTCACAGACTTTACAAAATAGATATAGTAGCATCTTCAGTGTGTTCTAGGTGTGCATTAGGAGAAGGTTCTCTAAAACATATTTTATGGGATTGTGCCAAATTGATTCCTTTCTGGGAAGATATCAAGAGTCACTCTGACTCCTTCCTAGGACTGGAGGACTTTTTTACCCAGGAGATTAGCTTAGCAGGGTTTTCCCTCACCAGGTCTTCGGTCCTTGGAAGGGCCATATGGCATTAATAGCTATCACTGCCAAGACTGTTATTTTAAGACACTGGATGGATGACCTTATTCCAACCCGTAGAGAGTGGCACCAAGAGATATTGCAGCCATTACATGAGGAAAAAGAAATAGCCACTCTTCACAATAGATATAACTCATTCAAGAACAGATGGGAATCGTATGCACTATTATCTATTGTTCTGGTCTGTGTCCAATCTCATGGGTAATATAATATCTGACTAAGGCAGTGTTCATCTTACTCTATTTGTCTGTGTATGCATGACTCTGTTCTGTATTTGATAAAATGGATGCCGTACTCAGGAGAAAGGTTTTTTTTTTTTTTTGTTATTTTTACTCTTCAGCTGCTGGCTTGTACCTTCAGGAGGGTGTCCCCAGCCCCGTCCCCCGGCGTCCACCAGCCGACGCTGACCTGACCCCAGGGCTTACCCCCCCGGCGGGGTCGGTGGGGCTCTTGGACTCCTCCACCGAGGACCGGATTTAGTTGACCAGCGCTGTGGCTAGCCGGGGGCGGAACCTGCAAGGCGCCCTCTGTCATTCTGCACGGCAGTGTTTTTTTTTTCTGCTGTTCCAGGAGTCGGGGCCATGCAATGTTGTCAGCGGAGGGTTGTCCGCATGTGCTCCCTCCATATGTCTGGCCCGACTCCTCCCCAACTTGTGGTATGGCGTCCTGTCCTCCAGGCTCCACCGGGGGGCGAACAAACGCCGACCACCTGGAACCCCCCTTCCCGGAGAGCAGTCCATTGGTCACTCAATCCTTCTCCCCCCCCCCGCCAACCCCCGATGGCCTATGCTCATTCCCGAACACGGGTCGCTGGCATAATGTGAAGTAAGGCGCCAGCGCCTCAGCCCTCAGCACCATCAGGCTGGCTTTGGAAAAGGGGGTTTGGGGATACCCGTCAGTTGTCTATTTACCAATGTTTTTACTGTGTTGTACATTGTCCATGTTAAAAATGAAAAATCCTTGTATGTTTTTGCTAAAAAAGCATGCTCAATAAAAAAAGGTGTGGTCTTCAGAACTGACACAGTACTCTAAATGTGGTATCACCAGTGACTGATACAGTGGCAACAACACCTGCCTCCTTCTGTTGTGATACTTCTCCCTATGCACCCCAGGATCTCACTGGCATTTCCTACTGCTTTGTCTCATTGCCTTGCCTCCTTAAGGTCATCCTTAATGATTACCCCAGGTCCCTTTCCTGTTTCATGACCATCAGTACCTCTCCCCCATTCTATACTCTGCCTCTGGGTTTCTACACCCAAGGTGCATAATTTTGAACTTTTTTTGCATTGAAGCCCAGTTGCCATACCCCTGACTATTCCTCAAGCTTTTTCATGTCTCTGTTCATTCTATCTACCCCCTCTGGAGTGTCCAACCTAATGCAGATCTTGGTGTCATCTGAAAAAAGGCACACCTTCCCTTCCACATCTTCTGCAATGTCACTAATAATGACATTAAACAGGACTGAACCCAGTACTGAGCTCTGAGGAACCCCGTAGGTCACTATCAGTTCCCCTGAGTAAGTGCTGTTCACCACCACCCTCTGTCACCTATCCATCAGCCAATTACGTACCCAGTATATCACCTTGGTTCCCACCTCCAAGCGTCCCAGTTTTTTTAGGAGCTTCTTATGTGACATGGTGATGAAGGCCTTGCTGAAGTCTATGTAGGCCATGTCCACTGCTCCCCTTGATCTGTTTCTCTGGTCACCTACTCAAAGAAATCTGTCAAGTTTGTCTGATATGATTTCCCTCCCATGAATCCATGCTGCCTTGGGTCCTGTAACCCACTGGATGCAAGGTAATCTACCAGTATTTCCTTTAGGAGTGACTCCATTAGTTTCCCCACTACTGATGTCAAATTGACTGGACTGTGGTTGTCAGCCTCTTCCCTGCTGCTCTTGTGGAGTAGGACTGTATCTGCCCTTTTCCTGTTCTCTAGCACCCCACCCCTTTATCGAGTAAGCTATTGAATAGAGCCATCAGAGGTGCAGCCAGTACCTCCCTGAGCGCCTTCAATACCCTTGGATGTACCCCATCCAGCCCAATAGCCTTGTCCACTCTCATATTTGCAAGTCTCTTCAGGACTCTTTCTCTGTGAATGGACTTGTGTCTACTTCCATCCCTCTAGTGGTTCTGTAACCTACATGTGGCCTATCCCCTTCCTATTCCACCATGAAAATAGGACATAAGTATTTGTTGAGGATATCTGCTTTTTCCAGGTCATCCTCTGCACAGTCTCCTTCTGCACCCCTTAACCTCACAATTCCTCCCCTTGTCTTTCTTTTTTCACTTATACACCTAACACAGGTCTTACTAACATACATACTAAATTGCCAGCAGAGTAGGCCTCACGGTCTTTCAAGTCTGCTCGAGAGTCAGCACCCATAATGGGCACCGTTTCTGCTGTCCCCTCCCCCCTTGGATCCCCCTATCCCCTGTCCTAGTTATTCCCCTAGCATTGACATTACTCAGCTTCACATTCCCACTATACCTGTCCAAGCCCCTCTTGAACCCCTCCACAGAATCCACCTCCACCAGCCCATCAGGCAGTGCATTCCAAGGTTCCACCACCCTGTCAGTGAAATAACACCTCCTCCTCTCCCCCTGAGTCACCCCACTTCTAGCTTCCGCCCATGTCCCCTGGATCCCCCTCCCTTTCTGTTGGAACACCCCATCTAAGCCTACCTTATTTATCCCCTTTATGTACTTGAAGACCTCTATCATGTCCCCCCGTCCCTCCTCTCCTCCAGAGAGTACAGGTTGAGCTCCTCAAGCCTCTCCTCATAGGTCCTATCCCCCATACCCCTAATCATCTTGGTTGCCCTCCTCTGGACCCTCTCCAGGAGTGCAATGTCCCTTTTTAAGTGAGGCTGCCAGAACTGCACGCAGTATTCAAGGTGCAGCCTAACCAGGCAGTTATACAGCGGGAGACTCACTTCTCTACTTCTTGAGGTTATCACCCTAGTGATGCACCTCAGCATCCTAATGGCCTTGGCCACTGCCCTTGACATCCACCACCTCCCCCAGGTCCCTCTCCCCATTCGAGACTTGCACTGTATACCCTCCCAGGGTGTACATGTGGACTGGCTTTCTAGTCCCCAAGTGAAGAACCTTGCACTTCCCCACATAAAATTTCAGTTTCCAGGTACATGACCACTTCTCCAGAGCCTCCAGGTCCTCTTGCAAGGCTACTCTTCCCTCCTCTCCATCCACCACTGCCCCAGCTTCGAGTCATCCGCAAAGAGACTCATTTTGCTCCCGATACCTTTCCTGATGTCTGAGATGTAGGTGTTAAACAGGAGTGGTCCCAGAACCGATCCCTGGGGGATCCCACTAATGACCATCCTAGGAGATGAGACTTTCCCCCCAACCACCACCCTCTGAGTACGCCCTGACAGTCAATTCCCTATCCACCTGATCATCTGCTTCCCCACCCCCATTTCTCCCAGCCTAGCCAGCAGCCCACTGTGAGGTACCGAATCAAACACCTTGCTGAAGTCTAGAAAGAGGACATCCACCAGCCTACCCTAGTCCAGCATCTTGTCAGCGGTCTTGTGCCCCTTCATTGCCCTCCTGGCTATTCTTTCCTCAGTTTGTGCCTTAACGCCCCTCACCACCTCCCCTGCTTCCCTCCGTTTTTGCTGGTACACCTCTCTGTCCTTGTCCCTCTATGGCTCCTTGTATCTCCTGAATGCTGCCCTTCTTATTTATTTATTTATTTGAAGTCTAGGATTGCAATACCTTTGAGCTAGAAGCTCGTTTACAAAGGTTCCACATCTGAGAACACACAATAACATACAGTTCAGACAATTCGTAGACTTAAACAGGCAATAACAACACAAACAAATTGCAGGCTACAGAAAAGTCGGCATAGAACTTGAACAGCTTAGACAGGTAATTCAATATAACATTTAAACAGTAATAGAAAAACAGAGGTGGGAGCCGATATAACAATATTTTAGACGATGGTAAAACAGCCAGTGTTGGCCTTGTCAAATAATATGGCTGGTACGGGGTAATGGCAAGGCAAGGCAAATTTTATTTGTATGGCGCCCATTCCCGAAGGCTCTGGGCGCCTCACAGAAAAATAAAAAAATAAGCAGACAATACAAAATAATATAATAATAATAATAATAATTTTCATTTATAGTGCACCTTTCAAGTTTCAAGGCGCCGTACATAATAACAATTAAAACATATGAAATAACATCATACAACTAAAACTAAAATATAAAAATCCTAAAAACTGATCAAATATATACAGGGACTGGGCAAATTGTTGTAATTCAGAAATCAATTAAATGCCAGGCCAAAGATGTGTGCCTTCAACCTCTGCTTAAAAATCTCTACCGAGTGGGCCTCCCAGACTGCAGATTGTAATGCATTCCACAGGGACGGCCCAGAAATGCTAAAAGCATGATCTCCAGAAGTCTTGAGCCATACCCTGGAAATGACCTGGAGGCCCCTCGAAGAGGTGCAGAGGGAGCGGACAGAGGTCACCAGTGTTAGAAGCTCTACCGGGTAGCTAGGACCCAGTCCATTTAGGACCTTATAGGTGAGAAGTCGCACCTTGGAAAGGACCCACCACCCAACTGACAGCAAGTGCAGAGTGCTCAGAACAGGGGTCATGTGGCTAAATCTGGAAAGGCCAGTCAAAAGTCGGGCTGTTGCATTCTGCACCAGCTGCAGCCGGCAGAGGGTCCCTCCTGTGACCACGGAGTAAAGAGCGTTACAGTAGTCAAGTCTGGAGTCTAATGAGTGAAAGGTAGGTGGGGGCAGGGAGTAGGGATAAAAGTGGAGGGGGGTAACGTGGTACAGGGGCTACGAGGGAGAGGTGAGAGGTTAAGGGGGAGAAACACTTGGGAAGGTGGGGGAGTAGGATAGGTATAGAGGGGTGGAGATGTTACTTGAGGTGGCATACCTGCTGCTAAGTGCAGGAGGGTGAGGTAGAGTTTGCGCAACTGTGACTGGGGGAGTTCCTCATTAGTGAGGGCAGTCGTAGCTACTAAGTGTGGCTAAGTGATGTTGCAACTGTCTCTTGAAAGGGCCTAGTTTCAGCTCATCCAGGAGATCCCTATTGAGGGTATTTAGCCAGTTGGGGGCATGTTATGCAGAGGATCGTTGTCCTTGAGAGGCGCGGCAGTGGGGGACTTGATAGGATTGTCTTGCCATACTTCTGGTCTGGTGGGGGTTAGTTGTTAGATTAAGGATGTTCTGGATTGCTGGGGGGGGGGTTAAGTCTAGGAAGATTTTCTTGGCAAGGAGGTAGGCTTGATATTTCATTCCACCCTTCAGGTGTTGCCAGTCAGTCAGAGTGTACAGGTCGCAAGTATGGGTGCGACGATCAGCACCTATTATTAGCCTACAGGCCTTGTTAAGTGCAGTGGTGATCCTTTTGAGTACCATGTCTGAAGCTGCACTATACAACACCAGTCCATAGTCAATAGTGGAGAGAATGGAGCTGTTCACTGCGAGCAGGAGTACTTCTGTTGTCGTACACTGTCTGTGCCTATATAGGAGGCCAGTTTTAGCATTGACTACTTTTGTAACACTGTCCACATGGTTGGTGAAAGAAAGGGTGCTGTCTAAGGTTACTCCAAGGTATTTGAATGAGTGAACCTGTTTGAGTGTGGTACTGTGGCTATTAAAGATAGTTAACCGGTGTGACCTGTGTTTATTGTGCGGATTTGCAAATAACATGACTTTTGCTCGTGAAGCAGTCCTCAACAGCTGAGAAGTTATACTGGAGTTGTGACTCCATAAGGATTGGGTCAGGATTGCACGCGAATATAATGGCATCAATTGCCTTTTAAAGACAGTAATAATTTACAGTTTCTATCTCGCAGGCAGCTGTTTTATCTGTGTTATAGGCCTGCTGTCTTATTATATTGTACAGTATTTAAATGATGTATATTTATGCTTTTTTTTTTTACTTTTATTATTATCTTTTATATTTTGTATTTCTACTTGTATGGCACCAAGAGCCTCCAGTATCGGGCGCCTTAAAAATAACATTTGCCTTGCTTTGCCATCGTCTGCTTAGAGGAGTAGCCTATCAGTATTGACCTGGGGGAGGTGGTTTATGAACAGACTGAACAGTAGAGGGCCTAGGATCGATCCTTGAAGGACACCTGAGCGTACAGGCTGACTGTCCGAGAAGGTAGTGTCTATCATGACCTGTTGGGACCTGTCCTTAAGATAGCTTTGGAACCATTTCATGGTTTCAGTTGAGATCCCAGTGGCGGTGAGTTCATTGAGCAGCAGGGTGTGGTTAACCATGTCAAACGCTTTAGTGATGTTAATGTAGGCTGCCCCCACTAGCTGACCACAGTCTAGAGCATTATGAATATAACCAGTGAACTCTAGCAGCACTGTAGTGGTGCCGTGTCCCTTGTGAAAGCCATGTTGCTGTGGGCATTGAATGTGATACTTATTAAGGTACTCAACCAACTGGTCTGCAACAATGTGATGTAGTGCTTTGGAGGGGGGTAGTATGAATATGGGGTGATAGTTTGCATGGTGAGCCTTGTCCCCTCACTTATGAACTGGCATTACCACAGTGGCTTTTCAAAACTGAGGGAATTGAGCATGCATTAAGGAAAGGTTCAATATTTTACTCAGAGGGGCTAATACTTCATTTAGGGTTAGGGCAATGAGTTTGAGATTCAGTGAATCATTACTGTACCTCAACTTTCCTAGGACTCTTTGTAGGTATTTTCTAGCTTTAGCCTTGGAGACTGTTTTGAAATAGAAGGGGGGGGGAGTGGAAGAGGCGCATTGGGGCCTTCTCTACCTGTGCTGTAATTGTTATTGGTGACATCAAAGAAATCGGGGGGGAGGGGGAGTATACTGCTGAGGTCTGAGAAAGCACTGTTGAAAGTGTCAGCAATTAATTTTGGATCCTGGGTGATTTTGCCGTCGATAGTGAACATGGAAGGCGAGGCTTTACTAGTGTAACCCCTAGATGGCGCTATCCCAGGGGCTACTACCCCTGCCTGATTTGCCACTAACAGGTTGAGGGGCCTGGATCCAATGGCGGGTGCCTCCACCCAGAGGTCAGGGTTTGTAATAGTTAAACTAACTTGGTCACAGCCCTCTGGGACACTGCAACCCCCCTTTCTTCCCACTAGTGGCCCACACAATATATCAGAATTACCTTCACAGTATACACTTACCCCCAGGACTGGTTCGCACTGGGACCTCCTGTGAAATAAGATACAGTGCAACAATCACAGTACAGTACTTTAACATAGACAAATACCTCAGGCAGTATAACTTTGCTGAAACAAGCAGCTCTGATTTATTTAGGGGATATAACAAGGACAGGGAAATCAGGTTAATTAGCTTATCACTCTACTCATCTACCTATGGCTCTGTGCAGGCCTATCCCTATAGTTACTGTCCCTGGGTACCCAAGCCCTAGTGGCTAGTCAAACCGTGGCAGCTGGTAGGGGCCCTTTCACACAGAGAAAAGAAAAAATAGTTTAAACAGTCAGCAGTACAGTGATTCCATTTGGATTTAATGTGGCAATTCAACGGAGGCGACCCTGAATTAGTACTCACGACCTCCAAACAAGATTGGGTCCTTCAACGTCAGCAGGGCTACTCTTGAGCTCCACGAGACTCCTCACACATTTATATGGTAAACAGTCACAGGCAAAAGTCCTTTAATGGCAGCAAGATTCACTTGAGCTGCACAAGCCTCCTCACACATTTATATGGTAAAAGAAAGTACTATACCAGGCAGGCTGCTTCTCTGTCCGATCGCAATTACTGCACAATACCGGGAGAACACACAGCAGATTCAGTTCCTGACAGACCGAGTGCAATTCAGAAATTTCTCCAGTCTTCTACAGGGTGAGCCTGGTTTCTACTCTTCAGATATCCTTTGATTCTCTTCACAGGATGGATTCAGTCCTAACAAGCAGTTACACAAGCTGCAGACCCGGAACTCTGGACCTTACACATGTTTTTGACTAAAACTGTGCACTGAAGGACACAGGGTTCCTTTCCCTTCACTGCCAGAGCTAAACTGAAACTCCAACAGACAAAACCGGGCACTTCCTTTGAGTTCCTCCCAGTTCTTGGCTGGATTGGCTGTCACTCACAATAGACTGCTGCTGTTGGTCCAAAAAGGCGCGAAGTCTAAACTATATCTCCCAAGTCACTGCCCATACAATCCTCTTGTGGCTGGCTCAGATTATGAGTCAAGTTCTGATTCGTCCAAGGCACCATTTTAGAGCTAGCTTACCCCACACTGATTGGTCCAGTTCAGCAGTTCAAAACCAGAATGGGAACTAGGCAGACACAGTTCTGACTGCAAGAAAGCAGGTTAGACAAACTGTATTTTCATTATTACTCTAAATTATTTCTGGCAAACAGTTACATCTTTCAGATAGGTTCCCTTTGCACTCCTAGTGACTGCAAAAATGGAGTGAATTGGCAGCAGCAGCTCGAGTGGTACTCAAACAGAGAAGCACACAGTCCCCCCATACAAACTAATTATGTCTGCAAGCAGACAGCTCTTAAAGAGACAGTACCAGAGGCTCTAAAAACACTCACTGATAAATGGCTTAAACGCCAAACACCATTCAGGCTTGGAGCATTCAAGCAAGCTCCTGGAAGTCTTTTGGGAACCCCCATTTGCAGGGGGGTTACACTAGGTTTCCCAGTAAGGTCTTTTAGGTTGCCTCAGAATTTTCTACTATCACCCCAGGATTTGGTTAGTTCATCCTTAAAATGATGACTTTTGGCCAGGCGGATTGCCTGAGTACAGGCATTTCTGGCCCTTTTATATTGCAGGGTGTCATCCCGTTTACCAGTGGCTCTTGCTCTGTGCCACAGGCTATCCCTGGTAGTCATGAGCTTGAGAAGGGATGGGGAGATCCAGGAATTATTTGTGCCCTTAGGTTTTCATTTCCTAATAGGAGCATGAATGTTACACGCTGCTTTGAACTGTGCAATAAAGTAGCTGAGTACCTGGTTCACGTCCTGTGTAGCATCAATGGGTGTCCAGTCAAGATTCTTTAGAGTTGATTTTAGGGGCTCAAATTGTCCTTTTTTTCAGGACTCTGCCAACCATTGTTTTGGTGGGGATGGGGAGGTTGGGGTTTTGTTTGTCACGGTGCAAAGGATTGGGGAGTGGTCACTTATTGAGTCCGGAAGGATGGTAGTGTCTGGGTGGGTGGTAAGGACCCAATCCAGTAAAGTACTAGAGCCGGTCCAGTAATTGACTCTAGTGGGGGAGCTCACCATCTGCAACATCTTAATGGTGGAGAGGGTGTCTTAGAAGGAGGCTACCTCAGGAGATAACCAGTTGACATTAAAATCCCCTAACATCACTATTTCAGAGTTTTGATGAAAGCTAAGTAGGTTACAACTGTATCAATGCCACTGGTTTGATCTCGAGGTGAGATGTAGACCAACCCAACAGTGAGTGATTTGCTTTGGGCACCTAGCAATATTCTGACCGTTAGTGCTTGCACATTTGGACCAATATTTATTTTAGGAAGGACGTGGCTCCGGAGAGTATCCTTCAGATGCACTGCACAACTACCACCCCTTTTACTGAGCCTATCTTGCCTAAAGAGGGTGTAACCGATAAGGGTGATTGACATGTCAGGGATCTTGGGGCTGAGCCGTGTCTCCACCACAGAGAGTACGTCAGGACTACGTTGAGTAGCCCAGACTTGGAGAGCATCAAACTTGGACATCAAGCTGCAGATATTATTAAAAGCCAGTTTAAGGGGACCATGATTGCATCTACTGCCCAGTGCTTGATTCAGGGGGCCAGGGTTAAGGTGAATGTTGCCTGACAATAGGAGGAGTAGCAGGGTGATTCGCAACAACTGGAGCTTAACCAACTTGAGGTCAGCTGCAATTTTCCATCTGTTAGCCACCCCAGCCTTGCTTAATTGTAGTCCCAAGGTAAATCTGGGGTGAAGAAGTAATGGTGGTATGCTAACGAGATGGGGCACATATGCAAGGGGGCTGGTGATGTTGTAATCTGAGTTGGGTCTGTTGTTAATAGTGCCATGCCTGTAGCAAAAATCAGCTATAATGGTGTATTGACTGCTGTTATCCTTGCCATGTTTGTCAGTACCAATGATGGCTACTAAAATTAGCAGGATGAATAGGTGGGACAGATATCTAAGTGCAGCCATTGTTTGGCTGAGAACACTAACCCTATAATTGGCAAGGGTAAATATTTGATAAAGGACATAGCTATAGGGCTGTTCAAGTTCTTAGGACCGAAAAGGGGGTAGAGGAAAGTTGAGAATAGGAAAAGGACTGTGGGGGCTTTAGGACCCAGGTAGGAGATTGAAGGATTGAGAGAGTGGCAGTATGGAGGAAATGTGGTACTTCTAGGACCCAGGAAAGGAGAAAGGGAAGGGACAGGTAATGAGGAACTTTCTAGGAGGGGGATGGGGAGGCGGGGCTAAGGAAACTTGGGTGAATATAATCAAGTGAGACCACTAGTAGGCACTGTGGCCTGGTGGATAGGGATACAGACTATGGAATAGGCTGAATACCACAGGCCAGGGTTCTAGTCCCACGAAGGGAGTACAGACAATGAAAAGGGTGGGGGGAGACAGATGGGGGGATGGGTATTCCTGAAAGGGTGGTAAGTAAGTTGGTATTGTGGAGGGGGCAGGATAAAATAAGGAGATAGTTTCAGTCTGGTCACCAGCCACTTCTATTTAACATAGGAAAGGGGACAGGGCAGCGACCTCTAGTGGCTGTTCAGTATAAGCTGCTCGGGGAGGATTGGGAAGATAGAGATCACATTATGTATCTGACCTATAAAGCAAAATGCCTGCCCTGGGTGGATGGGGGTGGAGAGCCACTGTGTAGCAATGGCAGGTTCCAGGTGGCCCCAACACAGTCCAGTCGTACCTGCTACGGGATGCAGGCACTCTCTGGTATCTGGAAGGGGGAAGAGAGGGTGGCAGGCCCCAGCTGATGTCCACTGAGTCGTGCAACTGTGTGCAGAGCCTACAGGAATAAATGCAGCAGGTCAGTGAATTACACAAAAGAAAGTGACAGGGCAGGAACTACAGCTGGAGCGACGGAGGGAGGGGGTGGGGGCTTTGTAACATGGTGGGGACATATGAGAAAACATACAGTATCACCAAATAAAGTGATCTACACAGTCTGCATACAAGAACTGCTAAAACAGCACTCTAAATGTCCTGAAACGCATGCATCAACACCCAGACTTATCCCATTCAAATGCATAACCCTACGCTTACAAACTTGGTCTTAAAGTACTGTCGGCAATTGCTACAAATCACCTAGTCTCTCAGAGGGACACTACAGGTAAAATTCTATCAGAACTGTCCCTCCGACAGTAAAGAAAACAGTCAAACAGTACAAAAATATTCTTTTTCAAGTGGCCCCAACACAGCAGAAGGCTCTGGATGCAGTCGTACCTGCTACGGGATGCAGGCTCTCTGGTATCTGGAAGGGGGAGAAGAGGGCGTCAGGCCCCCGCTGATGTCCACTGAGTCGTTCTGAGTTCTTATCCTTACGCTTGCTGCCACCTCCCTTGAAAACCATATTGGTCCTTTGTTTCCTCCTGCTTTTGCTCACCTCTTTTACACAGAGTTTTGTTGCCCTCACTATTCCATCCCTTAATCTGTCCCATTGTCCCTTCACCCAATCAGTGTAATCCCTCTGCCAGAACATCTCTGAGGCATGCACCCATTTTTTTAAATCTGCCCTCCTGAAGTCCAGGACCCTCATCCTTGTATGGTTAGTCTCTGCTGCCATCTTAAAGTTAAACTACGCAGTCCAGTGATCACTGGTCCCCAGGTAGCATCCCACCCTGACTTCTGCAACGCTGCCCCTGTTTCTCAGTACCAGGTCCAGTATTGCCCCATCACGAGTGGGTTCCTTGACTAGTTGTCTCAGAAATGCCCTCTGCAGGGAGTCTAGGATGACTCTGTTTCTAGCCAAGGTTGTGGCCAGGAGGCTTCAATCAATATGTGGTTGAATGAAGTCCCCCATGAGCAGTACCTCCCCCTTATCTGCCATATTGCTAATGGCTTCCCCCATTTCCTTGTCTAGATCCTCCCCCCGTGCTGGAGGTCTGTAAATCACCACACTGTGAATGGAGACTCTGGCTGCTGTCTCCAGGGTTGCCCACAGTACCTCCAGCCCCTCCTCACCCCCTTGCATTTCTGTTGCCTTGACATCTTCCCTGACGTATAACACAACCCTCTCACCCTTCCTCCCTTCTCTATCCTTCCTGAACTGCATGTATTCTGGTATAGCCATGTCCCAGTCACGGTTTCCTATGTGTCATCATGACTCAGTGATGGCCACTATGTCCAGGTCTGCCTCCACCATCATGGCCTCAAGATCTGGAATTTTATTTCCAAGACTTCTTGCATTTGCACACACTGCTTTCTACATGTCACCCCCACTAGCAACCCCCTTTCTTTCTTTGCCTGCCTCATTTTTCCTCTCTTATCACTATGTTTGTTCCTTGCCCCTTTGTCTCCAGTTGCCCTTCTTTGCTTTGAACCTGACCCTGGGTTTTTTTTTTCTCCACTCAGGTTAACCTTTCCTCCTGCTTTATCTTGTGTGTGTTGGGGGGAAGTATATGCCTACCTTTGTCCTTCTGCCACCCTCCCCCCTAGCTAGTTTAAATGTTTGTCAAAGTAACATTTAAACTGTCCACTGAAGACTACAGTTCCTCTGCTTAATCCATGCTGGCCATCACCATTGTAAAGGCCCACATCCTCCCAGGTTGATCATCAGTCCCCAGTGTATTTGAACCCCTCCTCGCTGCACCATTCTTTCAACCATTAATTAAAGCTCCTAATGCAGAGTTCTCTATCCTCCCCTCAGCCATATCAGGTAGCACCTAGTGAAGGTCACCATGCATGCTACCTATTTTAGGCCTCTCCCCAGATCACTGAACTCTCCCTTAACAATCCCAGCTGCATCTCTAGCTAGGCGATTGGTCCTCAGGTGGACAATGATATCCAGCTCCCCTCCTTTCCTAACAATCCTTAGAATCGGCTGACCATCCCTTCAAGCCGTGGTGCCAGATAGGCACCTAACCTCCCTCTCCACCCCCCTTCTTGTTCCCAAATCTATCTCCCTAATGATCACATCTCCCAACAGAAACTGTTCTTCTGCTGGGGTCCTCTTGTCACCTAGCGTGATTTCCCCCCTTCATGGGACCCCCACATCCTCCCCTGCCACTACTACAGGTGTCACCTGCTGGCAGTCCTGTCCTAGCAGAATGGCAAAGGAGCTGGCAGTGCACTGTTGGAGGAATGTGCCCCTGCCCTGCCACTCTGCCACCCCCACCCTCCTGGACTCCACCACTGTCCAGCTGGCCCTCCTTCCCCAAGGCATCCTCAGGACAGTGGTGGTTGACTTGGTGGCCCCTGGATAATCTGACCCTAGGTGGCGGGGTTGAACAGATGGTGACTGTACAATGGCAAAAAAAGCACTTTGCAGCTCATTACATTTTGCACATTTTGTTTTTTTTTTTCTACTGAGCGGGATGATTTGGGGGTCTTCTCAGCACTGTTTTTCTCCCTACAGATCACTGCTTGTGTGCTCCGGGGACACCTCATGGAGGGGTGCCACCACAGATTCCCCGATGGCAGGGCCAAGGGAGGGAGGAGAACATACTCCCACCCCCACCCCCACCTGAGACAGTCTAGTTCAGACCATGGTTAGGGGTGGCAGTGCGGGTCCACAGACAAACATGCAGGGCTTCACTGAAATGCCAGCTTCCATTTTCCAGTTTTCTCCCATCCCTTCTACAGCCAGTGTGAAGCATGTATGCATCACCAGCCCACTGTACCTCTCATCTGCACCACCCTAGCCTGCACTATTACCCGTCAGAGGTTGGGGCATACAAGCCCTTCCTCCCTGGAAAAGGAGAGCAGTCCCAAGCTCAGTCTCTCTCCCTTCCAAGCTGGCCCCAGCAACTGGAGTCCACTTCCAAACTCAAGGCATCAACGTAGAGTGACGTGGCATCCAGCGCCTCAATCCTTCAGCACCACTGGTCCAGCCCCGTTATATGATTTAAAAAAAAAATATATATATATACACACACACACACACAGTATTTACTGTATATAAGCATCTTGATGGGAAATTACATTGCCCCTTTAAATGTCTTACCATTAAGCACTATAAATAGAGGGTTTTGCATTCTCGACATCACACCTTGAAAAAATGCATAGGGCGTCTGTGAAGTATGAACTGTGAGAGTGTGTGATATAAAATGAATTCAATAAAGGTAATTACTGTCCTGCAACACAGCAGTGTCCTTTTGCATTTGATGAACATTGATTAATGATGGGCCAACTTCGTGTAACTGTTAGAGCCAGAAGTGATCGCACTGACACCCATGTGTAGCGGGGCAGTGTACGGAGTCCCAGCATGGGCTTGGGGATGGGTCTGGGAGCCTGCAGCTGGGGAGGGGGCAAACCAAATTCCATGGCTGGCTTGGTGGGTCTTCAGGTACTAAGAGCCAAGGCTGAGTGGAATCAGTATACAGCTGCAGTTGTTGGAGGATGGGGACTATATGAGCATGCAATCTAGTAAGTTAAGTTTTTGTTGAGTGCTTTCTGAAAGTTTAAGATCTCAATCTGTGCTCAAATGCATCTCTAATTAACATATTCTGAAACTAAAATCCTGAACCAGTACTCAGTTAGCATTCAAGTGCACAAGTTGAACTTTTGTTGAGTGCTGGTTCAAAGTGTTCAACACCTAGCATTCAGAAAACGCTGGTGACTGCAGTTCTGTATGGGTTATTCTGTGGAATCTTTATACTGCTTCTGACTGCTAATGACTTTTTTTTTAACCTTTCATTTATGAGCCCTACTGCCTCCTCTCTCCACTGTCTCGGACAGCCTCTCTTGCACGATCCACTCTTATCGTGGTCTGCCCCTAGAGTACACGGTTCCACTAACCTAGGTGTCCGGTTAACCCCCCCCCGGTAGGGTGAGGAGGGACACCCCATTCTTACCTCCTCAGAGCCATACATACTGTGACATGGAGCCGGTACAGTGGAGTCTGCCTCAATGAGCCGAAGGCGTGCAGTGAGGTGTCATCGCCTAGAGAAGACCCTGTTTTATTTTCCCTTGTTCGTCCCCAGACGTTGGCGTGCAATGAGGGCCAACAAGCTAGGAGGCGTGCTGAGACATGTGTAACCCCTAGGGGGCACTATCCCAAGGGCTACTACCCCTGCCTGCTCTGACGTTAACAGGTTGAGGGACCTGGATCCGATGGCGGGTGCCTCCACCGAGAGGTCGGGGTTGGAACAGTCTGAAATGACTTGGTTACAGCCCTCTGGGTCACTGCAACCCCCCCTTTCTTCCCCTAGTGGCCCACACAAGTCAGCCACAGTACCCTTGCCATATACGCCTACCCCCAGGCTTGGTTCAATCAGCTTGGCTCTGGGGACCCCCTGTAAAGTAAGATGCAGTTATACAATAACCATCTTGGCAGTAATTCAACATAGACACACAGTTCAGTCAGTCTACCTTTACAAAACAACCAATCTGATTTATTTAGGGGGGAGATAACAAGGACTGGGGGAAATCAGGTTAATTAGCTTACCATTCTAATATATATATTTATAGCTATATACCTGGGGCACTGTGCACAGGCTTAACCTATAAGTCACTGTCTCCGGGTACCCAGGCAATAGAAGGCTAGCCTCTCGTTGCAGCTGGTTGGGGCCCAGACTCCGAAAACAAGCATTTGATCCCTAAGAGGATTAAGTAGAGCCAGCAGGCTCAGTTCGTGAATGCCAATAAAGCAGCCAGACAAATCTTGCCCTCACTATGAACATCTGACAGGGAGCTACCCTGATTTAGTACTCACGACTCCAGCAGAAAGATCGCTTTCACACCACTTGCAGGACCAAGCCTGGGCTTGAAACACTTCTCCACACATTTATATGAAGAGCAGAGGGATACCATACCAGGCAGCTGCTGTATATTCCCAATCGCTTTCACTGCACACACCGGGCCAAACAATGCAGCTTCACTTGTCCTGACAGACCGAGCGCGATTGAAGCAGATTCTCCAGTCCTCTACAGGGTGAGCCTGGTTTGTAGCTGTAATCATACAGCCTCCTCCGCCTGCACTCCTCCACGGATCTTATCCGCTCCTTCTGGCGTTGCTTTCGCTCGACTTCTTGGTCTGCCACACGCTCTTCCCGCGCAAAGACTTCCACAGCGCAGAAACCAGAGCTCCTTCTCCCTTCATGATCACCAACGACTCTGCCCCTCCAAGACAGTTGCGGGGTAGTTTCCTCTCCTCCCCAGAGCTACGGTTGGCTGCCGTGGTTTGTCAGTCACTCCATATGCCCTCTATCGGTGCAAAAAAGGTGCCAGGGTCCAAACTACACTTCCCAGGAGCACCTGCCATATACTCCCCTTCAGGCAGGCTCCCAGTGGGAGTCCAAACTCTAATTGACTCCAGCGGTCTCCATTTTAAAACCCCCTTTCCCCAATTGGTCCATCTCATCAGTTTAGGTCCAAAATGGAGGGGCTGAACACACAGAGTCCCAGCTGCAAATAAGGCAGGCTAAACAAGCTACATTTTTGCAATGGCACTACATATTTTCCAGCAAACAGTTACATCTTTCAACCCAGCTCCCTCTGCTCTCTTAGTGACTGCAGAAACAGAGCAATCCAAATATCCCCTCGAGTGGGATTCGAGCAGTAAACCCACTGTCCCCCCACACAAACTAATAAAGCCTGCAAGCAGGCAGCTCTGAAAGAGGCAGTACTAGAGGCTCTAAAAGCACTCAAAATGCCCGCATCTGGCGGCATTACACCAAACACCAGTTAGGCAGGGAGCATTTAGGCAAGCTCCGGGAAGGTTCTTAGGAACCCCCATTTGTAGGGGGGTTACACGTGCCTCCTGCTGTGCCCCTCTGCCGACATCTGCCCAATGCCCTTACTGCTTCTCCCAACTACCGCACCTTACATCCAAACTCCACCGGATGGTGGTATTGTGGCTGAAGCATGCAGATGACCCCCCCCCCCGGAGAAGGACAGCAGCCGCTGGGCACTCCATCCTTCTCCTCCCCGGCCGATCCCTGGTAGCCTGTGCTCATTCCCGAACACGGGTCGCTGGTGTGTTACAAGGTAAGGCGTCCAGCGCCTCAGCCCTCAGCGCCACCAGGCCAGCTCACTAATGACCATTACTAACAGTAAACATGGTTAGCAGTATTTAACATTAGAATCAGTTCAAAATGACTGTACTAAACTGAATGTTAAACTGATTGACTGCTAAAATACTACTGAGGAACTCTATTTATGCAGTCAGAATGCAATCTGCATGCTAATTTACTGTTAATATAGCAGTCGCCTTGTGTAAGGGCAGTCAGTGCACCTGCAATTCCTCAGGCTGGGCAGGGATAGGAAGTGATTCAGGGGAATTAGTTCACTGATGTGTTCAGTATAGACTTTTAAATGGACACTGCCAACTTTTTTTTTTGCATCATATTATTTCTAGATAAATACCCACATTTTATGATTGCTTACCTTCTCTAAAAATCATTGGTGTTGATGATTGTTTTATCTGTCTCCTTGCTTAGTAGAACTGAAATGCATGGTAATGTACCCAGCCTTAATTGGCTAATTTAAATCCTTGAAATACTTGGTTGGCTAATCTTCATTCATGATTCAGTAGTATTAAAAAAAACAAATTGTACATTGAAGAGCATTACAGTTTGACACAGCAGTATTAATGTCTTAGCATTCACAGCAGTGCAGCCGCCAGCAAGTCAGCAGGGACTCCCCGTCCCCAAGCAGGTCTTGATCAGTCCTCCAGCTGCTGCTCCATCCTCTCTGCTTTATCCCGCACCTCCAGGCCATGCTGAGTTGGACTCCTGCTCCAACGACACTGGCATCCACACACCTCACCCCCACTGTCCTGCTGACTCCCCCAGTCCCCCAACGATTGTCCAGTCAAAAATCAACCTCAAGCCAAGTCTTAAGAGGCTTCTCTAAGGCAAGCCAGTCCCCGGCAGCTGGAAGTGCAGCTCCTTAAATTTATTTTAGTCCTTCTTGTTGGTATTGGATCTGGTTGGGTTGTGGTCTGGAGTCATGGATGGAGCGACGAAAAACATGAATACGGCGAGCAACTCACTCACAGAATCGCAGGCAGGCAAGGCAGCTCGACTCAGATCACAGCAGCAGCAGCAGGCCGCTTCACTTTCTTTCCCGCTCTCTTTACCATCCCGTGGTGAGTCAGGCTGTCTTGTGCATGTGTGAGAACGTTCACAGCCGCTATGGATCTTGGAACAATGAGTTTTTTAAACTTGTTTGTTCAGTGTGCCTTTCCTGGTGAAACTTTTTAGTAAATAAACAAAATAAATAAATGTATTCAGAAATAAGCACCAAAGGCCAGTTAGGTTAAGTAAAACCCAGAGTGTAAAGTGAGTGTGTCCAGGGTGATAAAGGTGGCTATAGCCAAGTGGCAAACAGTAGCCAAGCTACTGTTGTAAAATAGTAGAATTTACTGATTTAAAGTGCACTTGAGTGTCAGTTTCAGTCAGGAGCAAGAGTAAGGGAGTGGACTAGGCAGTTATCCACACGAGCAGCATAGTTGCCACAGCCGTAGCCTATTAGCCACCCCAGTAACATAGTTGCCACAGCCCCAGCAAAGGACTAGTGACCTGAGTAACAGATCTAGAGACCCCTATAGCACTAGCCTGGCTACTGGAGCCAACTTGGCTACTATAATCATCTGTTTCACCCTGGGGCACTCTGACTTTATAATCTGGGACTTACTTCCCACAACTAGCTCCCCGGGGCTTATTTCTGAATAAAAAAACCTTTGGGACAGCTAGCAGTAATTCTCTAGCCCAACTGGCTAGCTTGGCTATAACTGGGGCTTTACTCTAACCGTGCTCCTTAGCGCCCTGTTCACTATCTAATTCAGGGCCTGCCTGCCCTCTGCTCCACCTCCGATAACTACTTCATTTGAATGCTGCCCACCCCTTGCTCCATTTAGGAGCATGAGTTAAATAAATTTAGGTAATTTTGAATAAGGCCATCATCTCACTGTATGCTGCCTTCCAGGGCCGATTTTAAATACATTTGAATAGATACACCCTTGGCAGTTCCTTGTTCTAGGGCCTTGCCCTGACCACACTAACATCCTCAGCCATCCTTTATTGTGCTCACTGCATGAAAAAAAAAATTTTTTTATTTCGGTATTAGTTCAGGTGGACAGTACCTGCAAGATCTCCTGGTACCTTACAGCACCCTCTGTCCTCTCCGTTCCACTGATGAGGGATTGCTAGAGATTCCCAGGGTACGATTAAAGATGTCTGGTTCTCGTGCCTTTGCTTTTTCAGCTCTGACCCTGTGGAATTCTCTACCTCGTTGGTTGAGAGAATGCCCAACCGTCAGTAGATTTAAAACTGAGCTTAAAGCTTATTTATTCGATCTGGCCTTCCCTAGTGATGGATAACGTAAATTTTGTGTTTTAAATGTTATTTATATTGGCTGTTTCTGCTGTTATGTTAAGCACCTTGGTTTTGAAAGGCGCTATAAAAATAAAGTAGAATTGAAAAAAAAAAATTTAATTTATGACACTGTCGGCGACTCACCTCCCCAAACTGGGGAGAAGTTGAGACAGGAGGTGGGTTAAGTGTATGCAGGATGCCCTGATGGCTGCAGGCAAGTGGGAGGTCTTCCCTTGATGGGTAGCTGGCTCCTCCTGATGCTCGTTCATCTAATGATGCTTTCCTGTTTGTGGGGGCCATTGCCAAGGAACTGCCATTTACTTTTGCTTTACAAAAAAACACAAATGGGACTAAACAGAACCCACACTACAGTTGCCAACAGCTGATCCTGGGGACCGCCACAACTACTGGACCACTGATACTGCTGGGACCACTGAGACTGACATAGGGATGAGAGGAGGACTGCAGGTACTGCCTTTTGCTCTGAATTTACTTCCCTATGTCCCCTCTTTATTCTGCTGCACTTTCTTCATGTATTTGTTTTTCTTTGGGGCATCTGAACTCCCCTGACTGTCCTCCTTCGCAGTCAATTCAAACTCCCCCAGTGGCCATTACTGGCCACTCTCAGTATCCTCCATGGCATCCAGGATGCTGAATCCATAACAACCAGCTGTCCAGTGCAAGCTGGACCTTAGATGTGACACTGGCTTGTGCCACCTTTACTGGGCAGGCTGCAATAAGAAGAAAAAAACTTTTTAACTGCAGACAAGCACTTTATTTTTATATGGCTCTCGCCACTATGTTCACCCCATAACCTAAATTATAGGGGCACCTGGGATCACCTTACTGGGGCTTGTTGACATCAACAGAGCTTACTGGTGACCCAGTCTTTGGGGATATTACACGCCTGCCTTTGCTGCCCAATAAAACATACTCAGAAATGAAACTACCTCTGAAACAAGAGGCTGTCATAGCTCCCCTGATTTTGATGACTACTTCTTCCTCATCTGTGTACAAAAGTAACGGTCCTCTTCATGAGTTTCCAGCAGGAAGTCATATTCCACATTGATTTCCTTTCCTATTGGCCTGGTATCTGGTCTGAGCCAGGACCGTTTGCTGTTGCTACGCAAATATCAAGAACAAAATGCAATTGAAATGAATGGGCCTATATACATTTCAATGGGACCTTTCCTTTCAATGGAGATTTTTCTGGTCATTTAGTGCTGGGCTAGTGAAACTCCTGTTGGGTCAGTGGATTTTTCTAATCACTAGCCCTGATGGCTAGTGGCTAAAAAAGTTAGTATCGACCCCTGTGACAGTCTGTAAAATCTCTAGCATCACAGTGCAGGGTAGCCACACATGGGAAAGGGACTGTACCATACCTCTCAACAGTCCCTTAGTGACATGTCCCTCATTTTATCCCTCAGCATTGCTTTGTCCCTCACTGTAAATGGTGTTGTCAAGGTGCTGAAGCAAAAAGTTGGTCTTCAGATGTGGTGGTCCAGCTGCAGGGAAGGGGCCCAGCTTCAAGGTGGGGGTCCAGCTATAGGGGACCAGATCTGGAGAGACTGATCCCATACCTCTTAACTGTCCCTCATTACAGTATAACGTCATGGCAATAACCATCTGGACTCCCATTGTAATGGATGCAGATTCAGTTATGCCTCAAACTCCCCATCCCCAATCAGGTAACTAATTCATGGGTACTTTATAGTCCAGGTGAGGGAACCTCTTTGGAGTTGCCGATTCTGGAGAGTGGATGGGGAGTACCTGTAAAGCAAAAGGTTACACAGTAGTCAAAGGGGACCCATAGTTCTAAGGGAAAAGTAGTACAGATAGATAGTAAATAAAACTATCCTTAATGGCCATCAATGTATTGCCACAAGAGGACCATTATTTTCATGGTAATGAAAAGCTCATTTGGACAGTTTTAATGGCAATTAATGGATTAGCGGTACGTGACCATCATTTTCATGGCAATGAAAAGCTCATTGCTCAGTTTCAATGGTTATTAAACATGCCATTAAAATAGCCTGATACAAAATTTAAGGGGCATACCACACACATTAAATACTTAATGGATACCAGTAGTGGTTAATTTAAGGCATGGGTGAGTACATTAATGGTTTGCGCCCATGAAACATCAACAATTAATGGAAATGTAATACGAATAAAAACTGGCAATTAAAAAGGGTGATACAAAATGTAATGGTGAAATGTAATGGGTTTGCATGAAGAAAATGGAAGATTAATGGAATTTAATGGAATTTTAATGGATTTCAATGAAGCAGTGATATCCCATTCAATTTGGGAACTTAACTGAGGGTTGTTATTGTAATTTGCATATACTGTGCAGCTCATAATGCGTTTCTTAATCAGTGTATGTTTCATTTTGTATTTCTTTCAAACTTCGTTTGATTTTGATGTGTACCATGTTGGTACCACAGTGGTATCAAATTTCTAGATGCACTCATACCACAGTGATACCAAATAAGCTTGGGATTTATATCTGCACCAATCTGCTCCTCTAACGTAATACCGTTGTGGTGAAATTACAAAATACTGATACCACGGTGGTACCAAATAAGTCTTGGTGGTATATAGAAAACAATGTTGTACTACCATTGCAATATCATTGGTAACTTCTAGGGCAATATAGAGTCCCACATGAAAGTGGACTCCAAATTACATACCACTGTAGTACCATTACCCATTTACCAGTCCGGGCAACCTGCCAAAGTTGCCATAGGGATGCCACTGTGCCATGGCACTACCAATGAGGCCAGAAACCCGACTGGGTTGACACCATTGTACTACCAGACTACCACTGGGTAGTACCATTGCACAATTTCAGGCATACCCAGGTATTGCCATTGATAGAACACTGTATTGCCATTGTAACACATTTGGTAAGAGCTAATACTATGACTGTAAAAAGAAACAAACCCCTTCTAGGGAGTTGAATTAAGTGGCAGATTAAATTCCTGCTTCTGAAAGAGTCACAACCCTGAACAGTGCCACCCCCCCCAAAAAAAACCAAAAAAAAACAACCATCAACTTGACTGGGAGTGTTCTCGAACTGCTGTATGCCCCTGAATTCCATCGCAGAGGTTGCAATAAGTGCTGCTGAGTTACAGGCAGCCCAGGGTATTCCCTTAATAATTAATATAGAAAAAAAAGGGGACCTAAACGGGGTCTTTAACAAGTGACACGAGAGTCAAGAAAGTCCAAGAAGTGAAATAATTACTGTCCACGTGGACTTTAATCTTGGTCTGTTCCTGTTAAGTCCGTTGATGATCTCAAGTGAGTCCTGGCCTGAAACCTACCACTACCGAACCGAAGGGAGTGAAAAGATAAAGTTCACTGCATCCTTCTCATCTTTGCAACAGTGACTAGTCACAGCAGATTGTAGGGAGGCTAAAACTAGCCTGAAGACTGCAAGACTGGATCGCATGGGTTGGTCCTTTCTTGATTAGCTGATGCCATGCATTTTAAAAGTAAAACCAAGCAATCAAAGTTCCCTGTACAGTACCTTGTTGATCCAGACACCATGGGTATCAACTTCAGTGGGGGTTAAACAGGTTTGGGAAGGCCTCAGACAGAGCAGTCTCCGCTTCTTTCGGCTTCTCATAGCTCCTCCATTCTCCACATACATTGACCTGTAACTTTGCAGGATACAACATGTGGAATTTGATCCCGGCTGGTATCAGCTTGGCCACAAATGGATGGAATGCTGTGCATCTCTGTCATACCGATGCCGGTAAATCTTGAGCCACATGAATTTTAGTTTCTTCCCATCGCACCTCCTGCAGCTCCTTTATCTTGGTTAGAAAGTGTTGGCACTCCAAGAAGTTAAGGAATCTGAAGCTAAGTGTTCTAGGTGGTGCCCCCTCAGGAGGCATCGGGCTCTGTGCACTCTTTCAATAGAGTTCAAGGCCCCATATGGAGAAGGGCCCACTAATTTGAGCACCAGCTTTTGAATGAAGAGCACAGTATCCGAGCCTTCCTCGTGCTCGGGAAGTCCAATGATAATGGCGTTATTACACCTGCTGCGGACCTCCAAATCCTCTACCTTCACCTCCAGATGGGCCATGCGTTGCCTGGTGAGGACGAGTTCCGGGTCTACTTTCTCCATTTTCTTTTCAAGGGAACAAATCCTCACTTCACAGTCACCAGTTTGCTGGGAAATCTCCTCCAGAGCAGAGGAAATCGATTTCACCTCCAAGGTGAGTGACTTGAGCTCTTCATGGAAGGGCCTGAATTCCTCCAGGAAATGGTCTAAGGTAAGCAGGCTTTGCTCCAGTGTAGTGCTACTTGTGTTCCCGGCTGTTGTAGATTGAGGCCTTGATTTTTTATTTGCCTTCTCAGGTGTCGGGGATGGTGTGTGCTTCAGCAGCGCCGCTCTCATCTCTGCATCCATTTTTCAAGCACCGCGATACACCTTGCTAAGCACTGCAAACTCAGGACCACAGAGGAGTTGCACAGTAGAATAGGAATGCACAAAAACTCAGAAAATTAGTGTTAGAAGATCGGGGACGGTGGGAGTGATGTAGTAAGGCTGCTAGCCGCTAGACTGCATCACGTGACCCCCCCTTGCTAAGGTTTCTAATGATTGGTTAAAGGCACTGGACGCTAGACAATATGTATGTGCCTTGTTCCTCGACCTTAGCAGGGCTTTTGATATGGTGGACCATGAATTGCTACTGCACACTCTTCAAACCATTGGCCTAGATCCCACCGTGTTGAGTTGGTTTACCAGTTACCTAATGGGGCATCATCAGCAGGTCAAAGCAGATGGGGAATTCTCCCCACTGAAACCTATCCTGAGAGGAGTACCTCAGGGGTTCATTTTAGGTCCACTGTTATTCGCATTATACAGCAACGACATCAACTCCGGCATTAAATCAGCAAATATTTACCTTTTTACCGATGACACAGTCCTCTATATAGATAGACCCACCCCAGAACTGTCTTGCAAGGACTTTCAATTGGAGTTTACCCTTCCGCAGCAAAACCTCCTGCATCTGAAACTCCTGTTAAATGCCAAAAACACTAAGGCCATGCTTTTCTCACCCTTAGTCCATGCATCCATCCACCACCCTGTTCCTCAAATCACTACTCTACTGGGGGACTTCTTGGAATATGTGACCAAATTCAAATACCTGGGGTTTTGGGCTGACTATAAATTGTCCTTCCTGGACCACATTGACGAAATAGCAAAAAAATTAAAACAAAGGCTTGGTCTGTTCTTCAGTATCAAGCATCTTCTTACCCAGGAAGTCAAAATTAGAGTGTTCCAGTCCACTTTTTTACCTTTACTGGACTATGCTGACTTCCTCTATGGCCACGGTCCCATTACTGCTCTAACCAAACTCGACACTCTCCACCACCAAACACTAAGATTTATCACTGGTGCCCCTTACACCACCTATCATTGTTATCTGTACTCTAAACTGGGCTGGCTATCACTCAAACTCAGATGCCAAAAAAATGCTGTTACCTGGATTTACAGATCTATTATCAACAAGTTAGCCCGGTACATTTCAGATTGTCTACCTGCCTGTACCAAGGGTACATACCCTCTCAGGTGTCTTTCCTACATCTCCCTTATCTCTACAGTAAGAACACGCTTTGGAAGGGGCTCCATAAGCCATGTCCTTCCTGTCTTGTGGAATAACCTCCAAAAGGCCTTAAAAATATTGATCCATGTCAAATTGGCCACCTTTAAAACTCTGGTAGCACGCACCTTCACTAAATCCTGTAAATGCTTCCCATGACTGCCCGCAGTCCCACAGCCTGCATCCTATCCTTACCTCTACCCTTACTCCGTCTGAACTGTGCCTAATTACCTGCCTAGCTTTTTAGCCACTCACCTGTTGCATCTGTGCATTTTTTTTTGTACATATTATAAATAGTTCATGTTGGGAGTCTTTTGTAATATTGCTCTACCACTCCTTCCCTGGAAACCTTGCCCTGTCATTGTATTGGATGCTATGTAAATAATTACTGTATCAAATGTTACTGTTCTTCTGACCTATGTAATTTTCCATGTTCATTTTGTAAATGAGATTGCCTCTTAATGATGTTCTGCCTGGTAAAATAAAGATTGATTGATTTTTTTTTTTTTTAGTTGTTTAACCAGGAGTAGCACACTAAGCTGAAAGCTTTTTTACAGGTGCAGCCTGGGAGCACAGAGAAGTTAAGTGACTTACTCAGGGTCACACAGTCTGCAAGTGGAAGCTGTGGGATTCAAAGCCAGGTCTGGTCTGCTGGATGTCATCAGATTTGCAGCTCAGAGCCTTAAACCACTGCGCTAAACTGCCTTGATTGATTTTTTTTTTGACTGAATAAATGGTAAAGCCTCCAACTGGTGGTGTGCATAGAAGTCATCGCCTGGAGCTTTCCCAGATGGGCCAGCCAGTGCCTAGACTTCATCCCACCCCTCCCACAAGGATTAGCATGCTTATGGCTAGATTGGGGGATGGGCGCCCAAGTGGGTGCCCATGCTACCAATGACACCTCCACCATGGCACCCCCGGAGCTGCTGCTATTGTAGAGTGGTATTTCATTCTCACGCCCAGGAGGACGTATCCATGCAAATGTTCTCAGCCCTCCTTGCTGACCTCTGATTCTGATGTTCCAGGCTCGGGGCATGAACCTGGGTTGTCATCATGCCAAAGCAGCCCTCCACCACTCAGAGCCACAGGGCTGGCCCTTCAAGCATGTTTTAATATTATTATTATTGTAACATCCCTCATCAGAAGGCTTAACTATGTTACAGTCCAGGAGCATAGCACAACCACCTGCCAGCACAGAGAACTGCCATGCCGGGCAGGGTGCTGTCAACTGTTGAAGAGACTTCCCAGTTTTGCTCTAGAAATTCATTAACAACTTCTGTAAGTGTTTTATGTTAGGCAAGGTGTACTAGTGAATTTTAATAAGTTAAGGTAGTCCAGATGAATGCGAAATACAGCTTAGTGTTCCCAGGTGAGTGCCTAATTGAGTCTGCTGCTAGCATACTTCTTGTCTCCACAAGTACCTTAAAAGCATTTGTTTCCAGGTCTACTTATAAGTCCCTGCTCCTCAAGTGCAGTTGAGGAAGTGGCTTCTGCCAGCCATCTGTTGCCTCGTGAGGTAGATCAGTTATGGACTTTGTGCCATCTCAAGTGGTCTAGTGAGAGTGGATTGCCTTGCAGGGGAAGTCTGGTGTACTGCACAATGAGCGTGCACCCAACCCTTGCAAGCCGTGAGCTTTGCCCGATCTCTGGCTGTGTGTGAATTGGTTAGGGGAAATAACCGTGAATGACTGCAGTTGCAGTGAAGGAATTGTTCAGGGGTCAGCCAGACTGGCATGGATTCTCATTGACTGCTACTTCTAGTGCACTGGGACTCTACCTTAAACATGGCCTGCTGAGAGAAAGCGAGTTCTGGATGTCTTTATTATTGATCGTAAACAATGAATGCTGATAAATCAGGTTTTGATGCTTGCATGTGTTGTGCCAGTTCTGTAAGTTTGACAGCTTCTCCCTGATTTTGCAGTCAGAGTTATCCTTGTGGAGACTGTGATTAATAGTCTGATAGTCTCTTCATTTCAATTCAAAATCCCTGATGTTCAGACTCTGGGTTTTTTGTTTTGCTAGCAGTGTTTATCTGAGAAGGACCACTGCAGGACATCTGCGTTTGCTGTCTGCATTATTGTATTTTAAATCTTAGTTTTGCTTTGCACTGGTACACCTGGGACATTTTGAAGTGACTGAATTGTATTGGAGTGCTTGGGGATCTGTTTGAGGGGCTCTATATATATGTATTGATTTATTAGAGGGTGAGAGGATTGTGTGTGTAGAAGGTGAAGGGAGTTTGGAAAGTTGCAGATAAAATTGTTTTGCATGGAGGGAGGTATCTGAAGATGAGAGAGGGACAGAGCTAGGCTGGGGTTTTGGAGTGTGTGTATATTTTGCGGATGGAGGGTGGGTTGTAGTGGGTAGGCCTTGTTTTGGGGTTTGAGGTGGAATAAGCTGGGTTTTAAGGCCATTAAAGCAGAGTTTCAGATTTTCCAGGCGAGTTCTACCTAGGCATGTACTTGTTAATATTTGTCCCCTCGTACATTTGCTCTCCAGGCCAGTTATGAGTCCCCTCTCTTAAATGTGATTATTCACCACTGTAAGAAGTTGGGAATCCTAAGAAGGCCCAGCCACAGGTGCAGCTCTGCCCCAGGGCAGATGGTGGTTATTTTATTTTTTTTATTTATCACTTTGTTAACCGGGTAACCACACTGGGCCAAGGCCCGTTTTCAGGAATGACCCAGAGCCACTTGATATGTGGCTTAGATGATACAATAGTGCAATAAATACTTACAATAGGCAACAGATAGTACATACTATACATAACATCACCATGCATTTCTGCTTAAAGTTGAACCAGCACAATAGTCTGTGGTGATTTGCATATGCAGCCCATGATGCTTTGCATTATGGGGGCATGTGTGATTTTGTATTTCTTTGAAACTTGGCTTCCCGGTCAATGCCCTTTGGGGTTACCACTGCCTCAGTGCTTTCGCACTGAGGTTCTTCATCTATACATAACATACAATTTAACACAATGTAATAGCATTTACAAATGGTCTGTTGCTGTAAATAAAATTTTAACTCGGTTTTAAAATGTGCTTTATTATTAGCATCTAAACAATGCTGAGGCATGGATTCCACAACTGGGGGCCTGTATTCAAAAAGACTGCTCAACCACACAGGTAGAGAACTTAGGTAAGGTTAGGTTAGGAGGTAAGAACCATTGTTAGGTGAAGGAGACACCCTGGAAGAATTGAAACTGAAGTAGGTACATTAGGAAGTGAAGAAAGACGAAGGGAGGGATAGTTCCCATTATAAGTCAATGGGAAAAGTTAACAAAAAGTTCGACAGTGTCACAAATGCAGTTTTTACTTTCGCAAATGGCCCTTTTACTGTCGTAAATCCTCCATTTTGTTTTTAGTTGGTGATCAGAAAAATGCTTGGCATTTAAATTTGGGACCCTCTAGCAACTTAATTCTTTTTGTATTCACCTAGTCGGACCCTGAGGATGCTAGGCATGTCTTTATTTTGGGGTAAAATACCCCAGAAATATGATTTTCAGATTTCTGGGAAAAGTACTTTTGCAAAGTACTTTCGCATTTGCGACAGTGTCGCATGAATTCTAGCTTTATAAGTTTGACAGTACTTTTCCAGGCTGTGGGAAAATTGCAGCAATTCTTTGGCACCCTGCTGCAAAAGAACGGTTTGGTCTTTTGGGCTGAAATTTGAAGGAAACACAGCCAACATCTAACAGATGTGCCTTTTAGTGTTTTGGTGAAACAATATTACAGGGCGGCAAAGTTACGGCACTCCAAAGTTGATGCTTTTTCCCATAGGATAACATTACGGCGTCCAACGCATTACAGAATCCTTTGCCGCCCTGCTGCAAAATAAGGGTTTGGTCTTTTGGGCTGAAATTTGGAGGTAAGAAAGCCAACATCCCACAGATGTGCCTTTCAGTGGTTTGGTGAAAAAAATATTACAGGGAGCCAAAGTTATGGCACTCCGAACTTCTCTTTTTTTCCCATATAATAACATTACTGCATTCGCCGCGCCTTTCAGGGTCCGTATCTTGGAAATGGTGCTAGATATGGACTTTTCATCAGAAAAATACTTAGCCCTATAAAACTAACCAGGAAAGTCATAAATCGTATGACTTTTACATTTTTTTCTACGTTGTACGGTTCCTGAGATATTAAGCAATTTAGTATTCCAACTCCTCATTTTCTGCTCCGAGACCCATTATTATGCATACATTCTTTGTACTCACTGTCTTTCTCTATGCAGCTTTTTGGGAAAACCAGCCTGTGCGCTTACATTACTGTTACCGTTACCGCTTCTGCTTGCGGTTCCGTACCCGTTTCACTTACCGTTCCCATCTACGCCACCATTTGCATTACCCTTTGCGTTTTCATTTGCGCTTGTATTTGTGTTATTTTTACCATTTGTGTCTACAGTACTGTTTCTCTTTCTGTTTCGCTTTGCGTCACCATGCGCATTACCATTTGCATTTGTGGGCACCATGTTACTATGTGACAAGACATCATGTGGCTGAGCGCTGGGCCCTTCCAGCCGCCTGCAGATTACATTCACTATTTCTCGTTATCATTCTCAAAAGAAGGGAAATTAGAGGCAAAACTCTGTTTAATGCATCAGTTAGGGTTGTTCCACAGCGACAAAAGTAGAAATTCAGTGTTAGGGTTGAAAGCCCCCTTGGACCCCCAGCCCACCCACCCCAACTGGCATCAGGGTGCATTGGGGTCATTGGTCCTAACTGTCACCCCATTCTCCTATACCTCCGCTTCACACATGTGATGGGGTGAGAGTTAGGGCCGATGACCCCAGAGCACACCCTGATGCCGGTTGGGTGGGCTGGAGGGGTCCAAGGGGGGCTTTAAACCCTAACACTGAATTTCCTCACTTTTGTCACTGTGGAACAACCGTAATTGATGCATTAAACTGAGTTTTTTGCCTCTAATATATATAATCTATGGTGGCTAGTGGTCCACCCCCCTCCACCGATCACCATCCCAATCACATAGATATTTATATATATCCTCCCTGCTTGCTAGTGGTCCCTCTCCCCACTGATCACCATTCTGATCTCATAGATATATTTATTTATAGCTTCCCTGGTGGCTAGTGGTCCTCCCCCACCCAATCCCCATCCCTGGTGTGACTAGCCCCAAACCAAAGTAACACAGTCCCAGCCACATACCTGTACATGGGTTATCACCCCCCTCCCCTCAGCCCATTCCTCATGGGTGGTTAATGGCCCCCCTCCCCAATCTGCCCGTTGATAGATATCTGTATTGCCCCAGTGTCTAGAGGGCCCGCCTCACTAACCCTGATTTGGTGAATGCTCAGGAAATATATGTCATTCCCTGGTGTCCAGTGGACCCCCCTACCCCAGCAGGTAGTGTCCCACCACCCCACTCTCTCCCACCCCTTCCCTGAGCTGGTGACTGGCACAGCCCTCCACTTTCCACCATGGCTGGCTGCTGACTGAGCTGTCAGTTAATGCATACTGTATACAGTATGCACTCATTAACTTACAGAGAACACGTACTGTTTACAGTATGCACTCGCTGACAGCTCAGTTGGCGGCCGGCCGTGGTGAAGAGTGGAGGGCTGTGCCAGTCGCCGGGCCAGGGAAGGGATGGGAGGAAGCAGGGTCCTGGGGCACTACCTGCTGGGGTGGGGAGGGGATGGTCCACTTGACACCAGGGAATGACATATATTTCCTGAACATTCGCCAGATGGGGGTATGGGGGTCCACTAGACACCAGGACAATATGGATATCTATCAATGGGCAAATCAGGGAGCGGGGCCACTAACCACCAATGAGGAAGGGGCTGGGGTTGATAATCCCGGTATGGGAATGTGGCCAGGGCTATGTTACTTTGGGGGGGGGCTTGTCATACCGGGGATGGGATTCGGGTAGGGGGAGGGACCACTGGCCACCAGGGAAGCTATAAATAAATATATCTATACGATCGGGACAGTGATCGGCAGGGGGCGGGGACCACAAGCAGCAAGGAAATTTCTGTTTTCTACTTGGGCCGGCGATCAGTGATCATAAGGGGGGAACCACTAGCACCACAGAACAATCCTTTATCATAATCGGGCTGGTGATTGGTGGGGGTGGGACCAAACGTCACCAGGGACACAGGGCTGCCTTGTCGCGGGGCTGGGGGTTGCTAAGCTATGGCAAAACCTATGTAAATAGCCCCATAATGGGCACACAAATGACCATATAGTGCCTTGCATGCCCAATGGGCTCATTTACATGGCTACTTTTGTGAATTCCAAATAGCGTACCTGTGCTATTCATTGTGGGGCTCTGTGATCACTCACTTCCTGCTCCCAAACAGGAAGTTCCTGTTGTCAGTCAAATCCTGTGCCTATAAAAGTAGAACTGGCTTAGGGTGGGGGTGTAGATGGGAGGGAAGGAAGGCAATATAGTCCCAGTAGAGAAGTACAGTTATAACAGCAGCTCCTTCCTCTTGGTGTTCTCTGCCTGTTCTCTGGCAGAGGCTATCTAGGGCAGTTTTTAAGTCTGTCTTTAACCTGGCTTCTTTCTAGCTAAGCCACTCCTCCTTGCTGTCTCAGAGGCAGAGCTATAACAAAGGAAACCATAACCTATTACTGATTAACAGACACCTCTGTGCCAGGAACTTACGAGTTTCCAGAAGGGGATGCATGTACCCTACACAGAAGACCTAGATGCATGTGAATGGTTCTAGTTAACTGGTCAACATATGGTTCATGCAATAAATAAATGTTTACGACTACAACAAATTACTCCAAAAACTCCAATTTACTTCCTTCCATGGTACTTATAACAAAATCCTCAGACTTGTCCATTTTTTCCTTGCATTTCTGAAAAACATGGTTTTCATTTTCTTAGCATTCAAAGTTAAACAATGGTCAATGAGTCAAGAGTTTGGGGGTGTCAAAGCTTGTTTGCAACTCAGTTTTTAAACCCATTAAGTCCTTCCATTCACAATAAAGAACCACATCATCAGCTATAGAATTGTGTTTACAGAAGAACAGGCTTGGGGAAGGGAGTTTAAAAAAAGGACTGAAAAGGGGACCCAGGATTGATCCCTGGGAAACACCCAAAATATCTTTAAAGAATGAGTAATAACTATCTCCTATTCCTACCCCCTGCTGTCGAGAGGAAAGGTAATGTCTAAACCATTTATATACATCTGTCAAAAAAACAAGTCCTTGAGCAACCTATAGTAATAAACTAGATGTACTAAATCGAAAACCTTGGTGAGGTCCACAAAGTCTGCAGCAGCCATCTTCCCTGCAGCAAATGCATTCTGCCCATCTTGTGGGAACCTCACCAAGGCCATCGCAGTACTATGTATGGCTCTGAACCCATGCTGCGCTTCTGTAAGAGTGTTTCCCTGATCAAAGAAATTACACAGTTGATCAAAAATGATCCATTCCAAGACCTTTGCCTGGGGACACAATGGAGCAATTGGTCAGTAATTATTTGCATTTGGCTGGTCACCAGATTTGAAAAAGGGGAAATATTAGCCTGTTTGCAGGCAAAAGACAAAGTGCTGGTGCAGAGACAGAGACTGTAAAGTTTACACAATGGTGCAGCAGCACTGTCAGCAAACAGTTTCACCACACCGACATCTATGCCATCATTGCCTACCTTGGGACTCAGATTCATTTTCTTAAAATATTTTGCCACTTCCTGTACAGATAGAGTTTTACAATAAAATCTTGGCTGGTCAGTATCTTTCAGGGACATGTTTTGATACTCACTAATTTGCTTATTGGGGGTCGGAAGAAGCATAATGAACTAAATTGCAAAAAACTATGTATTAAAGAATTTTTACTGTTTCCTTGACATCAGTACCCACTTCATCACCTGAACTGAAATTGGTTATATTTGTACATTTGTTTTTCCCCAAGTAACTTATTCAAAGCATTACAAGTCTGACAAGGATTTTACCAAGGAATTTTGTTGACTCTCATTATAATAATTTGATCTACTGTAGCTTTCCTGACCTATTTTTTTAATACGTTTCTGACTTGTTTAAATGCCAGTAAAAGCTCTGGTGTCTTGTGTTTACAATAGATTACCTGGTCATGTCCCTTTTTCTCATACATTTAAGTGTCTGGGGACTAATCCAAAGCTGTCTGTCTCCCTTAATCCTAATACATTTTTCAGGGATAAAACCCACAAGCTTTTGGAACTTGGAAGAGAACAAACAAACAGCCAAGTCAATGTCACCATAGTTGTCCGCTATGGGCACTCCCACAGCTGAGAAGCTGCAGCAAAGGAAGCCTTGTCTAGATTCTTATGGTTTCCAGAGTTCAAAAGTCTGGTGGGCACTTAAATACACCAGAATCAACTATTTTGTTATTGTCTGTGACAGTCATCCAATCAATAGAGGACTTGCAGTCTGTTTTGTAATTTCATCTTTTTGGTTGTAAAGTGATTTGCTATAACTTTAAATCACCAAGCATTCTCCTAATTTTACTAGCTGCTTTACTCAACCAGTTCATATTAAAATCACTAGTGGCTATCCATTCACAATTTTTAGAAAGTTTGTCATGAATAGTTAATATATCCTTCATGCCCAGATCATAAGTACCTGGGGGCAAGTAAGCAACAGTTATTAAGTATTTTGCTTTGCCAAGAATAATGTTTATAGTGAGCAAATTAATATGTAGACATAATTGCTCATATTCAAGATTGACAACAGTCAGGTGATTCCTTACATACATCAGATGACCTCCTCCTCTTTATTTACTCTGTCCTTTCAAAATATTGTGTAACCTGGGAGGTTTATCCTCGCTGTCGGTTATTTCTTTAGTGCGACTGTGTCTCAGTAATGGAAAATATGAGTATCCTATGATATTGGTGACTGCAAATGAGTGACTGTGTTAATAGCGACTCATTTGCAGTGCCTGACATTTGAGCTACCCTGTAAGGGTAGCAAGGGAAAGGTACAGTGAGGGTAGAGATGAGTGAGGGTAGAGATGAGTGAGGATTACCGGTAGTGTAGGACAGCAACTGGAAGGACAGGGATAGGAAAGAGGGTTTGTGTGGGGCACTGCAGCATACCACTGCTGAGGTAGCCATGTGGTGTGGTGGTGAGGGTGGCTAGCTTTGGTGCAGCAGGTACAGGGTTCAGGGCTGGGGAGGGATATATATTTTTTTAGCTTACACTTGAATTTTTTTTTATTTTTTGACGCTGTCTATCCCTCCCCGACATGCACCCCACCTGGAGTTGGTAATATAAAATCAGGAGGATGTGGGGGGCAAAGCCCACTATATAAATGCTTGTTTTGGTTGCTGGATGTGGTGTTGCTGATAAGTGTACATCGTCGATTTGCTTTTTGGTGATGTACACTCACTGTAATGCCGATCACTGTTTTGCGATCGCCATTATGACATGTAACTGAAAATACGTTCCAGTTGTTTTGAGTTACTCCTCATTTAACTACTAAACTATTCATATTTAGAGGCCCTATTTTCAACACATTCCCACTGGAACTGAGTGGAATAAGTTGCTTGGGTCCTGGATTTGATGAACACTTCCTGCAATAAGTAGTAGAAAATGAATGCAGAAACATTTTAGTACTCTAAAGTACAAGCCCTGTTTCTCCTTCTTCAGAAATAACTTTCTGATCTCAGCAGTGGGGGAACACAACAACAGATGCTTATAGTGCAAAAAACATTTGTTCGATCCATACCGATTACAGCTTCTGGAACTGGCAACATTCCAGCCATCTGATTTTGTTAAAAATATACCCACCTCTAGCTGCAAAACCCATCTTATAAACAAGGATGAGGTCCCACCTGAATAATTACTTAACCAATTTGGGGTACGGCTGTAGATATGGGAAGAGGAGCCTCCCTTTTAGCTATTGTCCATTGAGGTGACATACACTTACCATTAATGCAAACCAAAAACTGGGTAAGAGAAATCCCAATGTGCAGTTCTTCCCTAAATCTAATATAGTTACAAAGCAGAACAACTCTGAAGTTTTATGCATAAACAATTATTCTGTAACAACACATAAGATGGGCAGCCAAGTCTTTACATTTTCCTGAAAAAGAGTCAAGTATACTCACCAACAGGGTTCCTGGCCCTGGTTTGGGTTGTCTCCTGCTAATTCCAGAATGCTCAGTCCCTCTACTCCTGCTGTGCCACTCACGCTGGGACTGCTCATGCAGGACCACAGGATAGGGGCAGGCTTAAAAGTGCTTAAAAGTCCTACACTCAAATGCACACTACTGGACCCAGTTAGTCAGGGGAATGGGTGAGTGATGGTCTGGAAAGCTGGTAACTGGGCTGGCTAGCTTCCCAGGGAGCCCCTAAAGATCTGGCTCCTGACGCCAGCAGCAGCAAAATTGTGACTCTGATATCCACAAGCCTCAACTGGGCTACTAGCCGTGGCATGTTCCTGGGGCAGTAAAAGTGAAGTTGCTCCTCCTGTTAAAGGACTTGAAGTCCTGCCCTTTAATGTATGCTCCAAGACCCTATTGGTCGGGGGAGCAGGTGAGTGATGGCCTGGAAAGCTAGCAACTGGGCTGGCTAGCTGCTCGGTGGAGCCCCTGGAGATCGGGCTCTCAACTCTGGTAGCAGCAAGATGATGGCTCTGGTACCCACAAGCCCCATCTGGACTACTGGCTGCCACGTGTCCCTGGTGTGACAAAAGCTGAGTTGCTGCTGCTGTTACAGGGCTTGATGTCCACAGCATTGCCTAATTAAAGATGTGACAAGCTGGAACTCTGCATTTAATATGATGGCTAGATTGGTAGATATCCACTAAAGGCCACATCCATGAATTCCATAGCCCAGAACACAGCTGGTGTTGGGGGGGGGAGGTTTCCAGCTTCTAGGATATTGGGGCCACACCTGGTGGGGATGCAGGTTGTTTCAGAGGGATGGCCTCCACCCCAGTGGGAATGGCACCAAGGTGCTGGGAAATTGGTTCACACAACACTTGAAAAGGACTGTAAATGGCTGGCCTGGTGGTGCTGAGGGTTGAGGCGCTGGATGCCACACCTCGTGCCATGCCAGTGACCTAGATTCAGGAATAGGCTTGGGCCAACGGGGGATGGCAGGGACGAAAGAGTATTGAGCATCCGGAGGACCGCTCTCCTCTCTCAGGGGAGGGAGACCTGTCATCCCACTCATTGACTGCCCTCTGGAGGCAGCTGGAGGACAGTACGGGTCGAGAGACATGTACCAACGTAACTACGTTGGTAGTGGTGGGGGGATAGGAGAAAAGTGGAAAATGGAACCTGGCAGGTTCCATGATGGCTCCTGTCAGGTTCCATGATGGCTCCTGTGTTCACGGGGGTCAGGCCCAGCATCCGGATTGGGTCTCTGGGGGGGGAGGCTGGCACCCTCCTCCCTTGCCCTGCCGCAGGGAGCAGTCCACGAGGGATTCTCCAGGCTCAGGTGATATGGGGACACAGGAAATGCTGGTGAGTGAGTCTCTCTCCATTAGGAAAGGACCACAGTCACCTACGAGGGCTCCCAGGTGGGAAAAACAGAATATGAAAAAAAGAAAAGGACTGTAAACCAGGTTTGGGTGCAGTACAGTTAAGGACAGGCCATCTGTACAATGGGGGGGCAGGAGAGCCTCCTCCTAGAATTAGTGCAGACAGGTGTATCAAACCACTTGGGGGAGGTTGAAGAGAGACATCAGAATTCCAGTCCTTTGAGTCATAGACTCGTTTCCAAAGGCTTCTCATCAGGTAATACATAGACAACATACAGTTACAGATTCCATGTACGAAGCACACAGTTACAGGATAATACTAGCTACAGGTTCTATGAACAGACACATAGCTACGAGGTACAGTGCATATATTGTTGCATGGTTACATCGCAGCAAGTTTGCAGAGGCAAGCGCTTAATTACATCTAGCAAGGTTACAGAGCAGGATTGATTAGGCAATAGGTATACCATTGGTGACACATTGGTATGTGCAATACAGAGTGTTTGCAGGACAGGTTGTAGTGACATTGTGACATTAATGAGTAGTTATCGAAACCTATACACTCAGTAGCTAAGACAGTGTGACATCAATGAGCCGTTATTGTAAACCTATCCACTCAGTAGCTAAGCCAATAGTAAACCAGAGGGAGATTAGACGAAGTGGTGAGAGGTCTAGCAGTCCTTGGGACATTGTCAGCAGGTGTGTGAGACTGAGACCTGAGTGGTAACTGGGAGGACAGGAATTTGCGGTCCTGTGGACATTGTCAAGAGGCTTGTAGGCAGGCGCATAAGGCTATCCATTGTAGAGCAGGATATTGCATGGTAGCTGGGTTAAATTCTTCACACTTACAGCACCGTGAGGTGAGGAGGTGGTTTCTTAGAGCAACTTTGAATTGTCTGATTTTGGGAATGTTGGTGATGGTTGAAGGGAGGGAGCTGAACCAGGATGGGGCCCTGTAGCAGAAGAACCTCTGTGCCAGAGATGTCCTGGCAAGCTCTGTGTGTGTGCCAGTGGTGGTGTTAGCATGTTGGAGGGAGGAGGACACCCCAGGGGGAGAGAGGCCAAGGAGTGTACAAGTCTGGTAGCGGAATCTCTCCAAAAAGTTGAACACGTTGGCAGTGGAGTACAGCATGCATGTGTGTGTGAGCCTGCCCGCCCCAGTCAATAGCCTGCAAGCCTTGTTGATGGCTAGTTGGATATTTTTCAGTGCAGTCTTGTCTGCTGCAGCATAAATCGGGAGGCTATAGTCCACAAGAGACAGCACCGATGACGTGATGGCCAGCTGAACTGCCTTGGGGAGAGGGGCAGACAGTCCTTGTGGTGGTAAAGTAGGCCGATCCGAGAGTGTTTGGCGGAGGAGAGGGTGCTAATGTGGGAATGGAAGATAAGGGCTGTGTTGAAGGTATTACCCAGGTATTTGTAATGGGACACTTGTTCAAGTGGGTGCTGCATATTGGGGAGTATCTGGAGGGGTGAGTTTCGGGCCTTGCTCTGGTAATGAGTGAAAAGCATTGCTTTTGTTTTTTTCAGGTTGATGACCAACCTGTGATCTGTGAACCATTGCTCAACCTGGGTGAAAGACAGCTGGAGGGAGGCCTGAAGGGATGCAGAATTTTGGTGTGAGGCAAATAGCACTGCGTCATCCGCATAAAGCAGGAGTCTTACAGAGCAGTTGCTGGGCAGAGTATTGAGACAGAGACTGAAGATGAGAGGGCCCAGTATGGAGCCCTGGGGTACCCCAGAATGGACAGGATGAGTGTCGGACAAGGTGGTGTGGGTTTTTACGCATTGGGACCTGGACAAGAGGTAGCTGCTAAACCAGGAAAGGGGCCCAGAAGCGAGGCCAAGCTGGAGGAGGGAGTTGAGTAATAGTGGATGGCAGACCATGTCAAATGCCTTGGAGAGGTCAATGAATGTGGCTCCAGCAAGGTTTCCGGAGTCTAGTGCAGAGTGTAGGAAATTGGAGAACTCCAGGAGGGCTGTGGTAGTGCTGTGTCATGACCGAAAACCGTGCTGTTCATTGCACATTATTTCATATTTGGCCAGGTATTCTGTGATCTGATCAGCAACTATTTTTTCCAGTGCCTTTGAAAGTGGTGGCAGTGGAACAAAATGGTTTCATTGTTAAAAGGTTCAAAAGGAACATGGGTACCATAGTGCAAGCAGTAGGAGGAAATGGCAGGGCAGCAGAGGTAACTGGGAACAACTATCAGAAAATAGACATCAGGAGGGACACAGAAGGTATGGAGGGTAATGTGTGCTAATGGCAGAACCTGGAAAATGAAACCTGTGACCTTCAGGCAATAATGGTGGAGGCACACGTAGGCTATAACTGAGACATGGGAGACCCAGCACCATAAGTGGGATCTGCTGGTGCCAGGTGACACAATGTTCAAGAGAGATAGGATAAAAGGGAGGGGAGGTGGAGTAGTGTTACATGTGAAAGAGGGTATCCTGGCTTTGGAGATTCAGAGTTATGGCATGGTAAAGGGACCAAAACAATCTTAGTAGAAACAATAGCAGGAGGGGTGGTAATTAGGATAGGAGTGGTCTACAGGTTTCCAGCACAGAGAGAGGAGGCAGACAATGAGCTGGGAAATTATTTAACAGGATTGCAGAGCTAGGGGTGGTTTTGGTAATGGGGGACTCGTATCTCCCACATGATGACTGGAGTACCTTGACTGCAGTAAGCACAAGAAGGCAAACCCAAGTGGATAGAATGCAACAGGCATTCTTCAGCCAAAATGTTATGGAACTCATTAAGGAAGGGACAATACTGGACCTTGTCCTGACAAAGAGGGATAGTATGGGAAAGGTAAAGGTGAGAGAACAACTGGAACCAAGCAATCGTAGAGCAGTGTGAATCGAAGTTAGACTTAAGGCTGAGATGGTACAATTCAGGAGCAAGGTTCCTTTTTGTTTGTAATTATATTTTTATTATGCACATACAAAATATTAACAATCACACATACAGAAGACAAGAAAGACATAGACAAGAAACAAACAACAATGGGTGCATGTGATACACACAGCTGAGAAACATTCAAATGATAAATAGTCAAGACATGGAATATTCTTCTTATGATCCATAACATAATATCCATGCTAATGCAAGTACAAAGATGAAAATGCTAGGCTTTTTGAAGGGTCACAAGGCTGAGCCCAGTTAAGTGATTCGTTACCTGGCAGGAGATGTACCAACTGGTGTCTACTTGTACAGTTAAATTATATATCAGTTAGGGTACAAAGTTTGGGTCTCAGTCTAGTGTATATAACACCCAGTGTCTCCAGATTTCTGAAAAAATAGACAAATAATTAAGACAGTAATAAGTATGTTATTCTAAATAATTAGGAGAATCTGTTAAGGCTTCCCATTGTTGAACTGAAGGGGGCTTTCGCCTGAGCTATAATTTGATGATTACCTTTTTAGCACCTGCGATTAAAACTAATAAAAGCTTAAACGGCCTACCAATGACTGTTGCTGGGTTAGGAGGGATATTAAGAAGTACCAGCATTGGGGAACATCAAATATCGTGTCAATAATACTGGCTACTGCTTGGCAAAAGTTTCCAAAAGAGGACATGACTGAAAGATATGAACCTGGTATGACTCGATATGAATATTTGAATATATATGGCAGATATTTGAAATGATACTACCTCTGGCTCCGATTCTATTTTTTTTTTGTAATCAGTGTTTTATTGAAATTTCAACAACGTGTAGCATAAAACATTACAACATGTTAATGAGATTTACATAATTATATATTACTAAAACAAAATATCAAGTTAAATATTTACAAAGCTTATGGGCATGTAGATACATTTAAGATTTCTTAAGGCATTTCTTCTAGGAATAAAATTGTCTCTAAATATGACCATAATCTTCCAGGTGTTTCTTAATGTTAGTAACATACAAAATTGGGAATGGAGAAAAGGGTTGAGTATTCCATAAAATCTGTCTCTTCTATTTTTTTTTATATTTTTTATTTACTGAATATGGCAGAAAAACATATAGAATACATGCTTCCAAGGTTCCAAAACATAGCAATTAAGTAACATGAAAGGCCATACATACGATACAAGTGCTTATCACCCCAAACATATTAATCAATGTAATTAAACATTAGTGTCCAAAAAAGTCTCAATATAGGCCATCTGTGCCAAGACCATGGACTTGAGTCTGAAAAGCTGTAAAACCGATAAATACCTGAGTGGAACACTCTTGATGTGGCCAAAAGACCATTCAAAAGGTCACGTATTTAAGAACAGAATATGCAAAAAGACCCACAAACTTCTTCTACTTCACTTCATTTGCCGCAATAAAAGTAAATAAATTGTGATTTTACAGCTCTTCTTAAAACAAATAGAAAGTCTGTCTGTGGGAAAAGAAATGGAACAATACAACAACTCGCTTAGGTTGTTATAAACATAGAAATGTAAATAAATAAGGAAGCCGGCAAACAAACATCTGAAAAGTAATATAACCCACTCAGTGTATTGTAGAGGGGTGGACATAAATAACACTTTTTAGGGTCATACTGAAAAAACTGAATCTGAAAGCACCAAGATGTGACATTATAACAGGAAACAGTAGCAGGGGAAATTTAAAGCTGTGTGCTGGGTTTAGCCAGTATTGCGTAGAACAATGCCATGGAAATATAACAAGGATGGATGGCAATTTTCAAAACGCAGAGCTACACACCCATGGCTCTCAAAAATCACCAAAATATGTAAGCATTAATCCATGACAAAGGTGGCATCTAATGGGGTGTTAATGCATGGTTGGGGCCGTTGGGGCCCGAGGCCATAGGCCGAGTGCCTACAACAGACCAACCATGCATTAACTCCCATTAGATGCCACCTTTGGAGTGGATTAATGCGCTTGTAACATGGTCTACAGCAGGGTCTATATGTTCTAGGTCTGTTACTGGTCATACTACACAAAAGACAATGACAGTAATGAAGTTTTGCACTAATTTTTACTGTTACTTTCACATTTTTCAATGGCGTTCTCTTACATACATATATGCTTTTTTTTTCATTTTTGGGGGCAGCTACAATTGTATGTTTTTTAATGATTCTGATATATTTGAGAGATTTCTGAGCGGCTGTTAGTTGGATATTGTTCCTAGGCTGACTACGATCCTGGTGCTTTTCTGCTACTCTGTGTCTCTCATTATCTCATTTGCATATTGACATCCTGGTTTACTTCGTGCTGTTTTTATCATTTTGCTACTCACATTCTGTTTCGGGATGTCAGTTCGTTTTCATTCTCACATTTGTCCGGTCTCTCTGGTATCTTGTGTTTCTGTGTTTCGAGCTGCATAATTAAAGTTGACCGTGCCGTGTACTGTGAAATTGTTAACATGAAATGCAGAATGTAAGTAGCAAAATGATAAAAACAGGATGAAGTAAAGCAGGATGTCAGTATGCAAATGAGATAATGAGAGACACTGAGTAGTAGAAAAGCACCAGGATCGCGGTCAGCCTAGTAACAATATCCAACTAACAGCCGCCCAGAAATATCTCAAATATATCGGAATCATTAAGAAACATGCAATTGTAGCTGCCCCCCAAAAAATAAAAAAAAGCATATATGTATGTAAGAGAATGTCATTGAAAAATGTGAAAGTAACAGTAAAAATTAGTGCAAAACTTCATTACTGTCATTGTCTTTTGTGTAGTATGACCAGTAACAGACCTAGAACGTATAGACCCTGCTGTAGACCATGTTACAAGTGCATTAATCCATTCCGAAAGTGGCATCTAATGGGTAGTTAATGCATGGTCGGTCCGTTGTAGGCACTCGGCCTGCGGCCTCAGGCCCCAACGGCCCCAACCATGCATTAACTCCCCATTAGATGCCACCTTTGTCATGGATTAATGCTTACTTGTAATTTCCTAGCCTGCTTATGTGGATTGTAATTTCACCCTTTGGTCTCCTGGCTGCCCTCATTGTGGGACACCATCTCATTTGGACCTGGTTCCCTGCAGCATTACTGCGTTGCACCCTGGCTGGCATGGCTGTACCTGCCTTTCTCTGCTTTAAGGAAATTCATAATGTGCTGTAGTGGGTGCACTGTTAGGAAATAGAGGATGTGCACTGTGCATGCATGCATGTCTGGTGTCCAGTGTCAGATGAATCTTTAGAATCAAGAGGCTGATATTCAGGTTGCACTCACCGAATTTGGTTTTGGATTCATTTACTACTACAGTATTTTGTTATAAGAATGAGAATGATGGCTTGGTATAGGAGGTGGAGTCAGCTAGAGGGCTGCTTCATCCACTCATGCATGCATGTGCAGAACCCAGTGAGCCTAGTATCTGTCTACTCATGATCAAACCAATAACTGCAGAGCAGCTTGTTTACGGTATCACTAACTGGTCTGCCTGGATGTCCCTCAAATTCAAACTCCAAAATACTTTGGTAATGTTATTCATTATATTTGGTGTTTTGCTTGTAAACATCAACATCAGGATGTGGAAAATCTAGATAACATATCAGTCACCGATCCGCAGTCCTGAAGATCCATGATCAGCAAGTAGGGTTAGCAGCACCTCACGCAGTCCATGACAACATTCTGCACTGTACGCCATTAACTGTATAAGTCTAAAGTGGTTCAACGCAAAGGTGTAAAGAACTGAAACAGATAAAGCTGAAGTGAAAACTTTTAATTTCAAAGACACACCCATGCTTGAGTTCCTTGGTTTGCCTCACACTGGATCCAGCCAGTGGGGCAGACTGGCAAACTCTCGTTTCAGAGCATCTTTGAAACTGAAGGTTTTCACTGCTGCTTTATCTACTGTATGTTTGAATGCTTTCCACTTTTACATTGGTCTCCACTGAACTTGTCAAATAAGTGGAATATAGCATAGGCTGTTGTCATGGACTGTGTTTGGGGTGACATGCTGCTACTGTGTTTTCTCGCCGTGGATCTTTAGGACTGCACAGTGGTGAGTGTTTGATGTTACTTGGAGCCACTGTGCTTACACTCTTCCTGATAGTTGGGTGTTCTAGACATGTTTATTGCTGTGCCAAAGAACCCCTTAAAGGAAGTTCACCCCTAATAACAAAAAAATAAAAAAAAGGAAAGGACCAGCTGATCTGGAATAAAACTAAATGTCTGACTGTCCAGCCTCAAGTCTGTGTCTGTGGCTCTGCTGACTAGAGCTAGGCCATGAGCATGGTCCCTGGAATTCTGTCACTCTCAGGCTTCAGCCATGCAATTTATGTGTTGCAACATAATTCACCAGTTATGGTGATTTTTTTATTTTAAAAACACTTTTCTAGGTTCTTTTCCGGTCTTTGTTTGTCCAGAAGCTCCTTCCCCAACATTCAGTATCTGATGTTATCCATAATATCACAAGGGAAGTTAGCCATGGGACGGACAGAAAACAGCTGCAAAAGTAAATCATTTGTGCTACAAAAATGAAGCATGTAGGAGCCCTGCACAGAGCCTACTGGTTACTTCTATCCCCTGAGCCTCACTCAGGAGGAGTCCTTTTCTGGCAGAGGTGCCTTTGTTGATCAGTGATGCCACTGACAAGTATTAACTGTGGAGAAGCCTGTCCAGTTCTGCACATAACCAGCTTTGTGCTGCAGTGTATCTAGCATCATACAGGTGTGTGCACAAATGGATATAAACAAAAAATGAAAAAAGACAAGTTGGCCTCTAAACCCTTTCAGTGTGCTCCAGTTTAGTTAAAATACACTCAAGCGGCCTATTGACTGATCCAATTAATGTATCCTGAAAGAACTGATGATGTTACATTTATTAAAAGTCGTTCAGTGTTTTCCAGCAAGTGCCACTGACAGTATCAGCAAAGCTGCTTTGGTCGTTATGATGTAGAATTTGACCTGTATGTGTGTGTGACCAATTTCTCTGCATTTTTCCTAGAAGAATCTGCCTCAACTGTCTCCACAACCCCGGACTCCACCCCTTCAAGTACTGATGGTAAGTTAGCTTGGGCAATACTAATTATTTTCTTTGTCCAAAGGCTTTGTGATGCTACCAAAGCGTTGCATGTCCACTAAGGTCGCAGCTAGTCACTGGCTGAGAAATAAACAGAACCGTGTTGTTTTCCACAATATCAACAGAATTTGTCAATGTACAACTTCACTATACTCTATGTGGCGTGAGAGGGTGGTCTGTAAATATAGTGAACCACCGAAGGCCATACACTATACTCTGGCCAGCTTGTCACGGGTCTTGGAATTCTTGTAGAACTAGAGGTGCTCAAATATGAACCCAAAGAAATCGGATACCCTCATATACCTTGAACTTATGTTTTCTTAGAATCATCAGATTTTCTGCTTTTCAGTCAAAACTTCCTTTTTCCACACATGTGGTTATCCTCCTGATCCAGACTGGGGCAGCTCTTCAGCTCCACTCCTTGGGGCACTCCTGACTGCCTGACTGTCCCATTTCTCCCTCCAAGCTGGGAGGCTAGTTACCCCATGGATTCCCCCCCCCCCATGGCAGTGCCAGGGGAAGAAGGACCATCAACCCCGAATATACAATCCAGAAGGCCCACCAGCTGATGTGGATGGGTGGGTCAGGTACCCTGGCAGGCATCATGAACCCCCAGTCTTCTTCACTTTTCACCTGATGTTTTCCTCCCAGGGATGCACTTAGCATGGACAACACATGCACATACATCCATTTGTTCTGGAACCACAGACCTTTCCACCCCTTCCCAGACTTACACCTTGCCTTCCCATGCATTGACGTTGCCACCAGGCCTCTACTTGGTGGCAACCAAGAGCTGGGAAGGCCCAACGCCCCAACCCAAAAGAGAAGAGCTGCCTGATGGCTGATTGATCCTCTCTCAGCCTTCCCCCCACTGTCTCCCACCGACCCGAACTCAGATCGCCAGCGTGGGAAAAGGTAAGGCACATAACATGTATAGTGCCTCTGCCCTCTCTGCCGCAGGGCCAGCTCAATCCAAAAGTCCTTTCATGTCAGATCTTAAATCAGACTGTAAAAATCTGTTGATTCAGTCCTATTTTGTTCCTTTGTGTTTCAGTTGCTGAATGTGCCAAGTAGTATTCTCTAGTCTCTGGTGGGGGAGGGGGGAGCCCGTCATTTTGTCCTGGTAAATCTGGTCTGCAACAACTCGGACCAGACTATTAGCTCCAGCGTCAATTGGCTACCTGCTCAATTCATTCCCAAATTGCACCCACCTGGAGTTTATTTTATAAAATTTATGCTGGGGTCGAATTGTCAAGGAATGATTTGTACAGGGGCCTGATTGATGCCAGAGCTAATAGTACAGAACAAGTTGTCATGGAGCGGATTGACTGAGACAAATTGACATGTAGCCGTCTAATGGCACTCCCCTGCTTCACAACCAGATCATACATGGTAACAAATGGCACCCCCATCCCATGCAAAAAAGCCACTGGCTGGATAGTTAGATCAGATCTGGATTTCTGTGATCTGAAATTCAACTTCATTTCGGTTCAGATTTTGGATCAGAATTCTAGTTTTCTGACTTTCTTACCAAATTCCAAACACATCCATTTTATTGGTATCTGAGCAGTTCTACTGTACATATGTAAGGGCTCTTCTGCTTGCTAAGCTGGCCCTAAACCCAGGCATGTTAAGTCTTGAAACAGGCTTCGCTGTTCTGGCCTTTGAGCAGAACACCTTGGGTTCCTGGATGTAAAGGTTCTTGAGTTTAAATGGCCTGCAGTACTTCCACCCAAGGTGGCTCCTTCTGCAGAAGGCCCTAGACACGATGCCTCTCAGCAACTGTAGTCACAGTAGTTCTTGGTGCAGCCCACATTTAGCCGCTGACTTATTTCGTATAAACCCTGATGTGGAGGAGGACATGGTGACTCCCATCCCTAGGGGTATAGGGATGTTACAGCTCGCTAGGGAGCCTCCATGTAAACATTTGCAGCACTGGCTGCCACAGTCAATCCTGACTTACTGAGACAGGCTTTGGTGAAAGGATGAGAAACAAAACAAAACTCATGAACATCTATAGTGACAGTTCTTCTGTGGTCTTTACTAGGATGACACTTAAGACATTCCTTTAGGTGTACACTTAGTCAGTTTTACATTGAGCCCAGGAACTCTGCACTCCATTGTCAGATACATCATTCTTTACAGTACTATATGAGGCCCACAGCCATCTCAGGGTCCCTCTCACCTAGCAGTCCCGGCCCACTTTCAGTGTTGTGGACTTGCTCATCTGTGATCTGAAATGTGCCTCTGATAGCCAGAATTGGGTGTCCCTGTTTTCCCTATGCACTGTATAACTAGTTGCATATGGCTCAGTTGTTAACCTGTATTTCATTTATCTTTTGAAATGGAACTGAATAGCATCTGGGTAAGGCACACTAATGTCCAGAATCCTTATGACTTCCACACACACCACCACACTAGGACTTCTGAATTTGCACTGTGACCCTAGGAAATCCCAGGCCCCCACACATATCGCTTATAGGGCTCAACAGCTAGACATACTAGAAGGCAGTGTAATGCAGTGGTTTAAGGCTCTGAGCTGCAAACCTGGAGACCTGGGTTTGAATCCCACAGCCCCCCACTTGCATACTGTGTGACCCTGAGCAAGTCACTTAACTTTCTTGTGCTCCCACATTGCACCTGTAAACAAGCTGTCAGCTTAATGTGTCTCTCCTGGTAAAAAAAAAAAAAAAATGGGGCACAGGACCTGCAGACCCACCCAATGGGATCTTTCACCCAGCAGAACGCCTCAACCAGCCTGGTACCGTATACTAGGAATGAACCACATTCCTGAATCATGCCCTTTACCTGAACCTTGGAGAATGTGGATAAGTGTCACCTCAGGTTCTCCTACTTCTTTATCAGTTATTGCTCTGCCTTTCTTTGTGGAACCCCTTCAGGTCAGAAAGCTATCGGTACACACCCCTTAAAGAGATGCCCACCAAGGGCTCCCAGTTTCTCCTAGTTCTTCCCTGTACTTTGCTGAGCTTATTAGTGGCCTATCCTTCAGGATAAGCAAAGCATCACACAAGGGTGAGAATCCTGCACAATAGGAAGCAGTGCCACCTTGACCTATGTCCAGCGCCAGCAACCTGACAGAGTACAAGCTTGTGCCCACCCCTCTGGTGCACCTAGCCTCCCTGGCCCCCATCCCTCATGCTGACAATGCCTGCATGGAGACGCCATACTCCACAACCCTCCTCCATGGGGCACCAAGCCGAACCATCCCCAGCCCAAAGCATGGGATCTGAGTCCCCCTGTGAACTTATTGAACCCCTCCAGGTGAAGCATCAGGTAACCCACCTTTGAAACTCTGAAGTGCAGATGGGGGCAGAGGGTACCTGTGCCACCACAGAGTCACTATCCTGCCACCACCCTGGGCCTGGCAGGTCCCCTCCAACTGCCCCTAGCACAAACCCCAGTTGGTGTCAGTTAGCTCCCGGATCCAAACCGGAAAAGACCAGACTAAACTTCCTGCCTAAATCCCCTTTTATACCTTGTCCCTAGGCTCCTCCCCTCCCACTAAGGACAGAGTGATGGTTCTAAGGCACCAAGTGCTGTAATGTGTATTGCTAGTAACAACCCTGCCCTCTACTGTACAAAGGGATTTCTTACATTAGCAAGTTGCCCTTGTGATGGTGGTCCCTGCAGCAAACTCAGTAGCTTCACTGTCTTTTATCTGGGTGGACACTTTCTTGCTTATGGCGACTGGCTATACACTTAATTTCACAAGTTCCCACTTTACTTTTAAATATTCAGTGCATCCCTTAGTACTATGGAATCTGTTTGCAGCACAAGACTTAAAGGGGAACATTTATAAACAGTGCCCATCGCCACTTGAAAGTCCATGCAAGGTGCTTTTAAATGAAGTATTGAGCTTGCCTGTAGCTGGCGGTAGTCCAGAGATATTGCTCAATAAAACTGCACTATACTGATAATACTGTATGTTGCTGCCATTTTTAGAACCTTGCTGTGATGTCACAAACGATCAAGCTGTGCTTGTCTATAATGTGGTTAGCCATAGCTTGATCATCAGTTACATCACAGAGTTCTAAAAATGGTGGCAATGTAGTACCAATATGGGGCAGACATAGTCATTGATATCTCTAGACTACTGCCAGCTACAGGTAAGCCCATACCTTAACTGAAAGTGCTTTTCATTGCCTTTTAAACAAGAATAGGCATGGTTCTTGAATGTTCCCTTTTAAAGGGACACTGTCAACCCTCTTAGACCTCAAATTGTCTCTAGTTAAAAAAAATTGCATAATTGTCTACTCTTGGTAGAATTTGCTGATGTAGCTGGTTGTCTGATTTTGATTCCTTTTTTTTTCTTTTTAAAAGTGAAAAACAGACTGCTCATTATACTGGTGTTACCACACAAAGACATATTCATTTACAGTCCTTGATCAACTCCCACTGCATCTCTCCTGGTCTGGGAAAAATGCCCCAACACAGTCTATGCACTCAAGACTAGGGCTGGGAGAACTCGGTGAAGTTCTGACTCTTATTAAATAAGAACCAGAACATGGTGAAGTTCTGATTTGTTTTGATTAGTTTTGATTTATTGACAAATATTTGAAAAAAATGCAAAACAAATACATAAAAGTGGCCAAAATTTGGTCACATTTGACACAGAGGCCCAAAGGAAACAATTTAATGGATTATTTGTATACAAATTAATGTAAAACCGCTAAATAAAAAAGCAATCACTCACTACTAGCCCCTTCATGGCTGGCCTGTAACGGTGGCACATCCAGCTTGGGTCCGTGACATGAGTATGCTGGGAGAGACAGGGAGACAGAGAGAGAGAGAGAGAGAGAGAGACAAATGCAAATACCTATATCACTAGTATTCTAACTTGTAAAAAAAAATAAGATCCCTCTAACTAACATGATGTCCTTTTGATAACTCCCACCCACACCCACAGGCCAGGGACAAATGTACTGTCGTGACTTGTGACTGTACACAGCACACCGACAGCACAGCAGTCCACCACCACTCCCTTCCAAGATTACCTGTCTGACTCCTACAGTACAGTTACTGTTCAGTGACCAAATTCAGCAACTGTTAGGTGTGCCTCAGAATTTGAATTGGAGATGCAGACACATCTGGTGCATAGCTGCACACAGCACAGTCCCACACTGGGGTTGGTTAATGCTTATACGTAATGTAATGCAATATACTATAAAACTAATGATAATAAGGAGGAATAATGCAGAATGAGTGATGATGATGATGACACGTGTGTACGGTACTTGTACTTTACTTGAGTTGTACTTTAAACAGCCTGCTACAAGTCACAAAATCAGATTATGCCCTGGACCACCCACAGCCAGCAGCACAGGTGCATCAACTTGTATGTTGTTTGTCTGAACAGTATTTTTTTTTAATACATGAAATCATGAATGAATGTTAACAAGTGATTGTGATTTGTGATTGGGTGGCACAAGTCAAATATTTATACACTGAAGCCAGGGTAAGAAATTTTATTTGGGATTTCTGGGACTGTTACATTTATCATGGGCCACCCTGCAGCCTCTGTCTCTTCCCTCTGGATGTCACAAGTCAAATATTTATTTTGCACCCTGCTGCCCTTGCCCTGTACACACAGCCACACTGAAGCCAGGGTAAGAAATTTTATTTGGGATTTCTGGGACTGTTACATTTATCATGGGCCACCCTGCAGCCTCTGTCTCTCCCCTCTGGATGTCACAAGTCAAATATTTATTTTGCATCCTGCTGCCCTTGCCCTGTACACACAGCCACACTGAAAAAAGTGGGGATTTTACGTAACTGTAAAATTTCTCTTGGACCCCCTTAGTCTCTCCCTCTCTCCTCTGGGTCTGGAATGGCACAAGTAGATTTTGCCAGCCTGCCCTTTCTCATATACACAGTCAGCTACACTATTTGAGGCCAAGAAAAGAAAAAAACTTTCATTTGGGATTTTCTGTAACTGTAATCTCACTAGGGCCCCCAGTAGTCTCTCCCTCCTCTGGATCTGCAATGGCACAAGTCAAAGATTTTGCCAGCCTGCCCTTTCTCATGTACACTGCTACACTGTCTGAGGCCAAGAAAAGAAAACAACTTTCATTTGGGATTTTATGTAACTGTAAAATTTCTCTTGGGCCTCCAGTAGTCTCTCCCTCTCTCCTCTGGATCTTCTGCAATGGCACAAGTCAAAGATTTTGCCAGCCTGCCCTTGCTTATGCACATACAGTCACACTGCCATACTGCTGCCTTTTGCATCCCCCACCAGCAGCCACCCAGGCCACCATTATCTCCCCAGTCCCTCCGGATTCCTCCTTTCTCCAGTCCCGCCAAGTCCCAACTCCTGACAAGCCGTCACCCTCCCCCGACAATCAGTTTCTCCCCCCCCCCTCGCCCTGGTAAGTCGCCTTTCTCTGACACTCTCTAGTTTCCCTTTGTGACAGGGAGCTCCTGCCACTCTTCAGGACCGACCTTTTCTTAAATCTTTTGCAACAGTTCTTCTATTTCTTAGCCTAATCTGTCCTTTACAATTTCTAGTCAATAAGGTTGGCCACCTATGGGCACCCCTTCCCTTTCTTGACTATGTTATAGTGTCCTCTTTAATTTTCCTTTTCCCTCTCAGGTCCTCATACAAGGAGGTTATTGTGGTGACCTCCAAATGTATGTAAAACAGGTTGTGTTTATCATTGTTGAATTTAATATGTAATAGCACTATGTCATAAAATACTTTGATGTATATACCTTATGTTTATGAAACCTGTAAATGTTGAAAATGCCATGGCACTAGGTGTTTTTGATAATGGTAAAAAGTACTAGGTGACCATTATAGAAATTAAGTTAGTTGTGCTATTTAAAATGCATGTAAATTGCTGTAAACTGAACAAGTCTGAAATGTCATGGTGATTTGCATATATCCCATGAAGCTTTGCATTATGGAAGTATGTGTGATGTTGTATTTCTTTGAAACTTGATTTGTTGCTAGTGCCCTTTAGGGTAACCTTTTTTTTTTCAGTGATTCTGCATTGAGGTTCTTTGTCTATAGCTTGTTTTTTTCTTTTTGAGCCCCCACTACCCAAGCAAACAGGGCCCACATAGGGATGAAGGGTTTTCACTGAAAAGTGGTTAGATCAGAGATCAGTGTCAGTAGGTGCTGGCTAAGTACAGAGGTAGGACATACATAGTCTGTTGCTGCAAAATGATGTACTGAAAAAAGAATGTGACATTGCAGAAGCTTATTTCCTGTATTTTGAATAAATATCACACAGAGATTGTGTGTTGAACCTGAAGTTAGGTGTCTGGTCCATCTGTTATCCCACAATCCCTCCACACCCTTTCCTACCTTCATATATTTTTTTTTAATATTTGTGGGGTTTTTTTTTTGTTTTGTTTGACAACTTTTTCTGCCAGCATCTCTGTCAAGGTGCTCCTGCTCCTCCAGCTGTCCTCCTCTCTCGTCGGGCCGAGTTGTGCACTTAGCACGGTTATATCTTGGTATAACTCCCTTCCCTCGCATGTCACTAGCACCGCTAAAATTGGCCAATTCAAAATCGCCCTTCGCAAACACCTCATTAGCTCACGGAGATGTACGTGTCTATCCCAGAGCCTATTATGAGTGCCTTCCTGACTTATCAGCTACTACAGGACTAAGTATATAACAATGCCCGTAGTTTTGCCTACAGTCAATCGAAATGCGACATTGTATCCTGGATGTCCCTTGGGAACCGTGACCTCTTGTGGGTTCCCATGAAACCCAAATACTTAAATGGCACTTTGAGGATTTTAATGATTCTGTATTGTATGTTGCATGTAATTCACCTGTACTGTTCTCCTCTGTATTACCACACATTTAGATTGTTCCCCTCCTTGTGACGAGGTGCTTTTGTAAATGAGTCTCTGACTCAAAGGTTGTAAATCCGATATTTGTCTAAAATAAATAAAAAATATACTGTGAGTGCATCACGTGACTGTCTGTGGCCTGATTGGATGCTGCCAGCTGCCTGTATGTGGAGCGAGAGTGCCGACGGCATCCCCATGGCAACAGGATACAAAATGGCAGAAATGGCATTTCCACAGACCCAGAACCGGACTTCTGCTGCGAAGTCCATATTTATGCGAGTCCATGGATTGCGGGTTCGATCCGGGGGGTCCAGATCTCCCGCAGAACAGTCCACCCAGCCCTACTCAAGATGCAATGGGAGGAGAGGAGACTGTTGTGTAATGAGTATCTGCACTGTTTGGGTTCATACCTAATGTTCAGGAAGTATGCAGTAAAAGTAGATCCAGGATTTAAAGCAAAACAAGGTTGGGTATCATTACACCATTAACATGCATTTCAGTTCTACTAAGAAAGGACACATGGGGGTTTTCTACTAGAAATAACATGATTCGCAAAATGAGTTGACAGTGTCAATCTAAGGACACAGGGCACACAAACGTCAAGTTCAATGAAACAAGATTTGGTGTACTTACATACTGAGTACACGTCTTTAAACTGTGATCTCTATGCAGATGGTATACAATCGACATACTTGGTGACATTCTGTACTCCCCCTTATCTATACAGAGCATGACTAGCCTAAGACCTGAGAATCATAACTACTGCTAGTAGCTGCTCTTAAAGCTTCAGTGATGACCATAGATATCCCTTCCAAAGCCTTATCTGGCTTGGAGGAGACACTGAATCCTTTCTGTATCTGTGCATCTAGATGGGGAAACTAAGAATCACCACAGCTATGAGAGGCTACAGCCTGCAACCTCCATGATGAAACCAGGAGCCCTAGTGGGACCCAAGGCCTGATACTCCAATCAGGTTATTTAATACACGTTTTCGAATAGCTTCTGGTATTTACACTTCTCTCCCCAGTAAGAGGACTGACTTACACAAACTAGTTTTTGTCTGTTCTTGTTCAGGGATCTAGGGCACCTGTTTGTCTGTCCCAGTTCAAGGATTCAAGGCTTCTTCTATCTCACATCCCAGCTAACATTATGCTTGTCCTGTACACCCATAGATACAGTTATAAAATAACTTGAACCCATCTCTACAGTAGGAGTAGCTTTACACAGCATCACTGGCAGCCAGCACTTTCCATATTGTAGGTTCACACATTCACTCATGGTCGGGTATCTAGTTTTAGATGTTCTATATGAGGCATAAGCTTCTGATATTACTTTGGGGATTTACTCATTGAGGACCTCAGGATCCATGTCTGCTGCATCACTACCGTGACGATTAAGGATGGACCCTGTGTGTATCTCACTCATCCAGGAAGCTGACATAGGCCACAAGGCAACTCTTGCCTGATGTTTGGCTTTGGCAAATCATCAAAGTCTTTAACTTAGGTCCCCGAACAGACATCCCTGTACCATTCATTTATAACCAGATTCGAGTCTTCTGGGAACTTGGGAGAAAGCTATCTACCAGGATTCTGCCTGGTTCAGATCCTCATCAAAGCCTCCAAACTCTGCTTGATGCTGTAAACTTCCAAACCATGCATTGCAGCCATATGGATGAACCCATTGAGGGGGAACCTCCTGCAGGCCCATCAGCTCCCTGTGGTGTTCTCCCTCCAGAACATGACAAACAGACACTGGACTAGACTGAAGATCTGTACCACATCCCAGATTTGGTATGGGAGGGGAGGGCATTTCCACGTAGTGCAACCGTATGGATGAACTCCTTGAGGGGTGATCACCACTATAGGCCCACCACTTCTCTGTGGTGTTGTCTCACTTCAGGGCCCAGCTACCTTAGACCAGACCAACTGGGATGCCTGTGTCATGTCCCAGACATGGGGCATCTAGTACCATACCCTAACCTTAGCAGGTTCCCAACGGTTACTCACAGCTAGTGCTGCGGGCAGGTGAACCCTGAAGAGCTCTAAGGATGCCTCCTCCCCAAACCTTGAGAACTTGTGATTGTGAAATTACCTAATCAAGCTTTTCCTGGGCTCTTATGTTTTACCCAATTGCAGCAGTAGCTATCCAGGCTGGGAGGATCTCGGCATGCCATTTCCAGACAAAGTCCCTGTTCACGTGCTTTGGTAAAGAAAAGTTTTAAAACATCCTGAAATTGTCACTCATTAGCAGAGGAGCCTCTCCCTTGCCTATAGGGGTTACATATTGAACACAGAACTTCTATCCATGTTGTTGATTATAGACTGCTTTTAAAACATCAGTGTAGAGAAAACTGTTGTCGGAAAAAGCTAGTTTCCAGCTTCAATTAATACAGATATTAGCATACATTTTAAAAGTGCTTTTCTAGCCGATTCCTGTTCTGTTCACTATATCATTTTGTTTTATCCTAACCCCCTGACAGTTTTTAAATATTAGTTCTATGACAAATTAAGTGGCTGTCTATTTTGTTTGAGACAAAAGTAATTTAAAATGTTTATAAAATGTTTACATTCTGGTAGAATTAGACAATTTTAGAAACGAATCAAACTGAAAAATGTCTGAAATCGGTTCCAGTTAAAAAAGACAGGGTCACCTTTTTTTGCCTGACATTGCTGCATTGCTGCATTAATTCACTGACACACACACAGAACATTATAAATCCTGAGAGAGTCTCCCTGATCTCCCAGCCAGAATGTGTGGACTCATTGCTTGTATGAGAGGCACCTCTTATAGAGTGAAGAGGGTCTCTTGTGCTGTGTACCTTGTGTTACCATAGCAACAATTACATGGCAGCACGTGGGAGATGGAAGTAAGAAAGTGACAAAAAAAAAAATGCTGAAACAAACTATTATTTCATAATACTGAGTTAAAATATTCAGGCAGGATTCATAATGAGTGAATACAATAGAGGGGGCTACTCTTGCTGTGTACAAGAGTAGTTTCACTTGTGGCCTTAGAGTGTCAAAACAGCTTAGCTTCACTTGAAACCACTCTTATATAGCAAAAAGTAGCTGCGGCAATCGTATCAATACACAAAATGATAGTCTGCACTATAATGTTTGGCCAGACCATCACTTCGTGCATTTTAGCTTGGAACGAGTACAACATACCCCGGGGTTCCTAACACAGCTGTTCATTTGAGGCCTAAACACCTCTGATTCTTATAAGATTCAGAGAGAGAGATGATTGAGTTTTCTGGTCTTTTAAACTCCATTGCCAATGGAATGAAGAGGCTGTTAGTATTTACAACATTTCTTTGTTCACTGCTCTCGGCTCATTGGCACCAGTCCATATCTACTTTGGGCCTCCTTGCAAGCATCAGCTGAGGTTTAATCACAAGCTAATGTGACTAAAAAGTCAGGGCAAAAGGTAGAACTGCAAGTGGCTCACTTCCAGCTAGGATGCTGACAGAACAATTTTACACATCTATTTGATTCACTACTAGAAGGCTATGTACTATATAGTGAAGCTTTGATAGACATACAAGCCTGCCACCCTGCAATAGATACCAGCTAATCAAACCTGCACCGTCTTTACACAGCTAAGGACTCTATGGGAGACCATTCAGTTCAAATTTACAGCATTCTGAATAGGACACAACAAAACGAATATAACGTACTGAAAAGGGTAAGACACATACTGTGTCACAATAAGTATTGCATATTATGTTTCGGGTATGATGCGTACCAAAATGAGTACAGTATGTAACAGAGTGTGTACAACACATGATGAAACGACTACGAGACCTACGGAAATCAGTGCTGTACAACACATAACAAAATGGTACAATGCAAGCTGAAATGAATGGAACATTGACCAGATTTAGTCTAAACATATGAAAATGAGTATAATACTGTGACGGCAAATGTGACCAGATTCATTTATTCCTTTTTTTTCTGTTAGTTTAAATATTCTTCTGTTGTAAGTTCTGTTTGGGATAGACACCCAAAATGACTTTTAGGTCACATGTTCAGGCAGCTCTCAGGAAAAAATACTGGCCAACTGTTAAGTAGTCAGTTTTCCATGAGCTCATCTAGTTTTAGACCCTGGCAGATGTGAGGGTGCTATTCCCAACACCAAGACATCCTGCAAAATAAGGTCGTAAAAGCTGGAAGAAGGGTCACAGGTGTGAAGGATGCTGGGTGATGTCTCCCCCCCCCGGGTTGGGAACTGTCACTCAAGGGAGAGGTCACTCCTCCATAATCCTAAACACATACAAATGGGAATCTCAATCTCTCCCCTACCCCATCCACAGATTCTTTACATCTAGAAGAAGGTGGGAGCCCAGCTGGAGCTAGCTATCTGTGTGAGGAAAGAACAGACTTAGGCCCTGTCCACACTACACCACTCAGGCCCGGAAACAGATGTAAACCGTAATGGCCAGGAAGCGGTGCAGTGTGTCCACATTGTGGCGGTGTCCATTACCAGACCGGTACCGCCAGTCCACACTGCAGGAGCCGGGCGACCGATACGGTGGCACCCAATCCCACAATGCAGTTCATGCTGCACTGGGGGACTGCAAGAGTGACACGCTCACCCATCCACACTATGGCCGATAACGTTACAGGGGCAGAACCATTGTCATAACCATTGTTAAAGCCACCTCATAGGTGGTTTCAGCATCGGTTACGAAAGCGCCTTCTGTGACGTTACAGGTGTAAACACAAAGCGTTGCATTAACAGTTTGGGCCCTCTGTAACGTTTCAGAGGCATAGTGTGGACAGGGCCTTAGTGGAAGTCCGTTCAGGCTAGTGGCAGGTAAGAAAGATGAGAGGAGAGCCTAGACATTAAGATTCTTCTATCCATCATCTGTCTATATATTTGACATTATTTTCCTTTCCCAGTAAATGTATACCACCCTTTGTCTTACTGTATATATCCTGTTTATTTGTTACTACCTGTAGTAATTACTAGTAAAGACTGTCTTTATAGAATCGGTGGCTGTGCATCATTATTGAGAAGGTAATTAATATTCTGCTAGCACTACAAATTCTCTGTTTACGGTCCGCTGTCCCGAAGTGCACTCATAACTAATATTATTGTGTTAGACCTTCCTTTCCTTGAGCAACAAGGTATTTTCCTGATATTATCAGGTGGTGGCAGCCCAGTGAAGCAGTATACCCAGACAACTGCCCTGTAAGCTGGTGCAGTCCAAGGGGAAGGTCATCAAAAATACATGCTAACTTGTATGTTACAGTATCTGCCTCCTTCTGGGACCATCTCATTCATTCACACCTGTCAGTCTTCTTCCTTTCTGGCACCCGCATTTAGGACATCTGTTTTAAATGGCAGTTGTTTTTTTCTCACTGCATTCTGCCTTTGTCCATACTCAAAGTATAGCTGCCGTTTCAACTCAAAACATTGTATGCATGTTTATTTTATCTGTTTTCTTTTACCATACTGTTTTGATACCTTAAAGAATAAAATTCATCATTCATACTAAACTATGGGCAATGCATACTAAATTGTGTGTATCACGTAACAAAATGCAACATAAAATGAATATAACATACTGAAATGAGTAGTACAGAAACTGTACTAGGCAAGGCAGTTTTATAGAGTGGCCTTTCTCAAGGGTTCAGGGCATTTCACAATGGGAATAACAATAAAATTCAGCAACATGAGTAAGGCAGATAAAATGGTAAAATAAATACCAGTTTGCAGTTATAAAAGAATTGCAAGGCTATGCTTGTAGTTCAACGGGAGGAGCAACAATCCATGCCCCCAATCAGGCCGTTAAAGGCCGCTCCTCCTGGTTGGTCTTGGAACGTTTCTTTCGTTGCGGCCGGAGGCTTCGATGGCCGCTCCCTCACCTGTTTTTCTGTTGCTTCCAGTCCCCTGTTTTTCACCTCTGGCTGCCCTTGCTGCAATTTCTAACCCCATCTCTGTTCTTCTCTAGTTTGGTCCTCCTGTGCTTACCCCTCGCTCTGCCCCCCCCCGCTCGTGCTGTGCTACTGATACCTTTTGTCTCGTTCCTCCCCCCACCTGTCTTTGCTGCTAGCTTGCAGCTGTTGTTTTCCCCTCATGTCTCCATTATTTCTGCCGCTCTTGCTGCAGCTTTCCATCTATTCGAATCTCCCTCGCTCTTTCCTTCCCTTGGTTTACCTCCTGCCTGCTGCTTTATTGCGGCCCCATTTCCTCCACCTGCGCCGGTTCACTGGCTGCTCTGGCAGACCCTGGTTGCACCTCCCTCATTCCCGCTCGGAGTTCTTGGCTCTGTTCCACTGATTACCCTTCTAGCCTTCTGGCTCTTCCTCCGTTGTAGCGTATCCACTTCTGCCTTTGGGCTCGGTCTTCCGCCCTGTTTCTCCTTCACTGGTTAGGAGCTCTCTTGTCGGCTCCTGGACCTGCGTCTCCCTCATGCTGGTGCAATTTCTTCCTCCACTCCTGTCCTTTGTCTCCTTGATACCAGGAGCCATTGCACGGTTCCTCACTGCAGCTTCCTGTTTGTTTCTCCTTGCTATGAGATTCCCACCGAACGGTGCTGGTATTCAGTCCAGCTACAGTTGCCAGTATGTACTCCTATTCATTTTTATTGCTGGTTTCCCTAGCGGATGTTCACCTCCCTGCCCATCAGTCCTGCTACCCTCTCCACATCTGCCAACTGTAGCAGTGCAGCCCTGCTTCTGCCTGACCTCACGCCCAACCTCTGTTCCTGCTCCTACCGCTGGGTCGGCAAAGCTTTCAGCTGCTGGCCTTTAACTGTTTTCATGTCTCTCCCTGATTTGGTTTCAAGGTACCCTATTCTTGGCTTCTCTGTTTTTCCCATGGCGGGGGATTGCGCTGTTTCGATGTGCACCATGCTGCTTCGCTTCCTTTTCACACCTCACCTCTTCTCCTTCCTCATTCTGTTGACCCTGCTCAGCTTACTCTGTGCTTTCTTTTGGGAGCTGTCTTTCCTACCACTACCTTACCTACTTGTATATTTATCTCCTAGTTCTATGTTTAGGACCACTCACCTCGTATCTCCCTCCACTCCATGTCAGACTCCTTTTGTCTCGAACCTCACCCTTCCTATACAGACTTCATAGTTCCTCCTAGTTACCTTTATACATAGTTTTACTCCTGGTACTTCATACCTTCACCATCAGCTGCAGGCTTTGCCCAGCCGTTCTTGTCTCTCCCACTTGTGCAATTCACTCCACTCCTAATATGACTTAGTAATGGACCCGACTGGCATGCACTCCTGTGGTTGCTACTTGCAGTCTCCTTCTCTGGACCCATACTGGGGTTTACTTTGCTCCATCTGACCTCTCTGTAGGTCTGCTTGTTTACATCGACTCTTCAAGCATGCCCCTCATAGGGGTCTCATGCTACCTCGACGCAACCTGCTCTCCACCCAGAGACATGCCTTCTGTGTCCATTGCTCCATGGCTTGGGGCTAGCCTGTAGTTGACATTCTCTCTCTGCACCCCCGAAGTGCAGATCTAGAGCATGCGAAGCTTGGAGTGGGGTCCTTTTCTCTGGTCCATAGTGAGAATGTCTTTGCTCCAGGTGGACCTTCAGTCATCCCTCTTTCCAGCGACACCTCTGGATGTAGAATTTACGACTTCAAGTTGCAAGGGGGAGCTCTCATCAGCAGGGCCCCTTTAGCTAACCAAGCAGGTTCGGGGCACCCTTTATGCTATTCTTCCTCTGACCGCCTCTGGTTCGCCTGGTCTGTTTCACATGCTCGTGTAGGCTGGCTGAGTGCCTCAGTGGTCATTTCTCTCCTTCTTTGTTTTTGGCTGCCTAGTTGCAGAGATGTTGCTTGCAGCTCTCAAAAGCATTCCCGTTAGAAGGACAGATCGAGCGCTTCCTTCAAATTGGAATCTTTTCCTCTTCCCTCGATCTTGACTCTAAATTGCAGTAGCTGAGATATCACTAACCAAAAACGTCCTTCAGCCTGGAAGGAAGGCAACCTAGGTATTGGATCCCCAGAGGTTTCCCCCTCAAAGGTTTTTTTCCTCTACTCAGTGCCAATGGCCATAATATTTAGATAGGGTTAGTGCTTTCATAGGGTCCATAGTTAGGTTCTGCTGTTGGAGGGAGTCGGATGGTGGCCCTGGCTGTTCCTTCTCCCTCCTTAGGAAGTCCTGGCCTCCTAACTCATGTGTGCTTCCAATCTGCCAGTTATTCCTCATTGTCTCCCGTTCTTCTCCTGTCCTACTACTCTACACCTATTGACCTCCATTCCCATCCTCATTACCTTTCTGACTCCCTCGCCAACTTCGATGCTCAACACCCTTTTGGGTATTCTTTTTGGGCTCCTTCCTAACCTATCTTTTGCCAAGGGAATCATTCCCGCTGCTCCTATGGGGTGGAACCTTCCTCTAGGGTTCCTTGCCATCGTACCCCTACAGGGTGTCATATCCTATGGATAGAGAGGCGAACAGCTACAGTGTATCTATGTAGCACATGCATACATCAAACCAAGTTCATAAGCACATTGAATTGCAAGGCTATGCCTGTAGTTAAATGGGCAGAGCAACAATCCATGCCCCTAATTAGGCCTTTAGAGGCTGCTCCTCTTGGTTGGTCCAGGATCGTTTCTTTCATTGCCCCACCATCCTCCCTTCCTCCTCCAGATGCTCATCTCTCTTTTCCGTGTGCTCATTCCTAACCTACCTTTTGCCAAGGGAATCATTCCCGTGGCACCTGTAGGGATGGGACCCTCCTCTAAAGTTCCTTGCCATCGTACCCCTATAGGGTGGTATATCCCATGGATAAAGAGTCGAACAACCAAAATGTATCTAAGTCACACAAGCATACAGCAAACCAATTTGTGTAAGCACATTGAACAACTTTTAAGCAATAATTAAAGAACAGTCTGTGAACACTTCTTGAAATAAATGCATTTTTAAGGAGGTTTTAAAAGGTCTCAACTGTGCGGGCAGATCTAACATATGCTGGTAAGGGATTCCAAAGTATAGGAACTGCAACATATTACACCCAGTCCCCTGACTGTCACAGCCGAGATAATGGGATAGACGAGAGGCCCATATTGGAAAAGCAGAGGAGACAAGTTGGATGATAGGGAACTAGGAGGTTTTTTAAGTTGTCTGGTCCAAGACTATGTAGGACATTGGATGTTGTCAAGCATATGTTGAAGGTTATGCACCTCCGCATAGGCAGCTACTGCAGCGCACACAGTACTGGCAGGATATGATTCCTACAAGAGGAGCCCACAAAGCTGGGCTACACTATTCTGGCCCAACTGCAGCCATCACAAAAAAAAAACTCCAGGTAGCCCTCAGTATAAAGCATTGCAGCAGTTGAGCCTAGAGTTGACAAAGGCATTAACTGTCTTAGACAGGCAGCAGGGGCTGGATGTGGTTTGATCCTAGTGATATTACACCGATGGTAAAAGTCAACCTGATACACGGCTGATATCTGTTGATCAAGCATCAGCCTGTGATCTAGGTGGAAGACTGGCTGCTGGAGTCTGCTGTCCTATCTCTGCCCTTGGTTCCCACCTGTGCTGCTGATGGTGTATGCCTTTCTGCTCTGTCCCTGGAAGATTTCTAGCATCGGACCAGAAATGCTATGTGGGAGAAGTTCTCTATGCTTGCAGGATCAGGAGGACCTGCATGGACTTCTCATGAGGGAGGTGAACTCTGAAGCAGCCCAGGACAATGATCCAATGTTTTTTTTTCCCCTTCATTTTCCCTCCGGTCACTGCTATCTGGGAACTCCCTCAGACATCACCAAGGCAGGCTCCTGCCTGGCCTTAGACCCCCCCCATCATGAGTACCCTCCCCCCGGCACTCCAAACTCCCCACTCCCTACCTGCAGCTGGCTTTCTGGCTTGCCCCCACAGGGCAGGGCCACCTCCACATCCTTGGTGCTCCATTCAATCTAGGGCTGCAGGCAGGGGGAAGGTTAGAGGATATAGGGGACTCTGACTGGTAGGATCCGATGGTGGGCATAGAGTGCTTCAGTGTGTCATTGTCCTCCCAGATTGCCGGGTGTTTCTCACTTCCTTGCATGATCGTGACCCCTCGGAGGCACAGACGGGGAATGACACCAAGCACGAGCCAGGCACACTCTGGTAACCCTTCTCGCGGGCATCCGCTGTTACCTCCACCCTATATGTGTACTATCCCGGCTGTTACACCCCCAATCTCCACTGGGAGTCACTGCTGCTGGGGAATCACTGATCCACCCTCCTGAGGAGAGGAGAGGAGAGCTGTCCTCTGGACTCTCGATCCTCTACTCCCCGGCTGACCCCCGGCAACCTGAACTCGATCCCGACCTTGGGTGCCAGCATGGTGCGAGCTGTGGCATCTAGCACCTCAACCCTCAGCACCACTGGGCCGGCTAATGATCCAATGTTGATCACAAGGTACTGTAACCCAGCTGGCAGTTGTATACTCCCAGGAAATCTGCAAAAGAGGGCTGCTGACATTTGAGCAAACTGGGGGATTGGGGGGGACTGCTTTGGTTGCACTTGTTTTACTGTGGGACCCTCGGACACTATCCCCTCTCCCGATCAGGTACCCATGACCAAGCAGGAGTTTCAGGGTAGGAGCTCTGAATATCAGAGAAGCTCTGTTATAACACAGCCAAGAGGCCATGTTTTGCAGATGCATATGCAACTGGACTGAAGCAAATTTTTCTCACGTTTCCTTTTCAGGATGGAACGTGGGATGGTGGGGGGGCAGGTGAAGATGGGTTCAAGTTTAGGGAGGGGAAGGTCTGGGGGGAGTGCACTGTAATGCATGAAGTGGCTGTAGTAAAATAATTATTATACAATAGGCAAGGAAATACATACAAAATCCTGCATTCTGATTGGCTGTCTGGCATCTTTTCAGCTTTGTAAATCCTCAAATGTACCAACAGGAAAAGGTGCCAGCCGCCAGTCAGCTGCAGCAGAAACATTCTTTGAAATCACTCTGATCATGACAAAGTCAGCACTAGCAAACCCAGTGCCAGTCACCGCATGGAATGTCGACCCTGAACATAACAGCTCTAAACTGCTTCTAAGACCCGCTCTGTAACCGTTGAAAATACCAACACTCAACACAAAGATGCCCTGTTGTACATTAAATTACTATAACACCCCCCAATCGGCACTAACCTAACCGAATTTCAAAACCGCTTTCTCCCAACACCTTCACCCTTCAGTCCCACCACTGCCGAAGATAGGGACTGGTAGGGCTGTAACAGGCTCCACACTTCCAACGTCTGGCTGTTTCCACTTCTTACTGTCTGCTTGTGGCATTTGCCGTTACTTTGATGGCTGAGGTACATGGCTCAGGAAAAGAAAAAAACACCACCAACATTTTTCCGTGATTACCATGGCCCAGAAGCAGAAAAACGCTGGGAACAATTTAAACAAACCACGGCACCAAAATACGATCCTGCACATGTGCATAATGCATCAACTATGGAAGCAGTCCTCCGTAGATTAAATCATCTGCATACCAACTAATTAAAGCCGTCCAAGCTCCTAACAGAAAAACGGAGCACACTAAACTCACTACGTTGGTCACAGAATAAAAGATTTCCCAACTTTAGGCAAAGCATGGGGGCTGGGTATGGGAAACCAATACTGCGCATGAGCAGCACAACAGTGTTGCCCCAACCAAGGACTATTTTTTCAGGCGCAGCACAAAATTCATTAAAAATAAAACAAAGCCCAAAGAAAAACAATTTGTTTATTTTTTTAACACAAAAAAATACAGAATACCTTTGTATAATCACAATATCTATCAATCTTTATTTAACCAGGTAATACATCGTTGAGCAGGCTCATTTACAAGATGGTCCTGGATGTCAAACACAATTCTAAAGGCAGTGAAGAAAACAAAATACAGTACATTAGTACACAGTATGAACACCCACAGAGAACAAAAAGGTGGATCAACTAGGCAACATATCCAACAGGAACATACTACAACAGGATTTACAGAGAAATATAGTGAGTGTTCATTGATGCATCGCTTTTCTATGGGTGGAGGGGAACGAGGAAAAAAAAGGAAAAACATGAGGAAAATACATGCGTCCAGTAACAAGGTCTACGCCCATCCTAATACCGAAGGACAGACTATGCGGGCGGTGTAAGTGAAGAAGTAAATGCTTCCAACTAGGACAGCTATAGGGAGGTATTAAAATTGAGCAGTATAGCGAGGTTGGAGATGGGTGTGAGAAAGGGTCGAGGGAGTGGAAAGTGGAGGGCAGGAGGAAGGGAGCAGGCAGTAAGAGTGTGGTAGATGAAGGGGGGGGTAAAGGAGAGTATTCCAAGTTATGAAGGATTGGGCGAGAGTCAAGAAGGAGAGGGAGCAAGAACAGAAGAGATTACCTGGGGTAACTTCTGGAGAAGAGGTGTGCAACTGAAAACATGGTGTTTACTAATTAATAACTCAAAAAGTGGTTAACAGTATTAATTGCAAGATTCCTTAAGGACAAGATTTGTTAGGGATTTCTGGTGTGGATTTGATCACTCAGCTGTGCCTCATGACCAAGCCACACCAGGCGTGGCAAATCCCTCCATATACCCACATCTTGTCGTGGTATATTGCTTAAACAACCCTTTGGTTATAGTAAGGGGTGGAGGTGCATATAGGAACGCTTGGGCTCATTTCACTAACAACAAAGCAATACATTAAGAGAAATGTGATCTGGAACTGAAATGGGTTCACAGTGCGGTCTGGTCTTTAAGCTGATCAACACTAAGCATTGTTAGGAAAGGTATTCTGCACAGTTATCCTCTGACATTCATTATGTGTTACTCACTTGTGGATTTTACTGACTAGCACCAGTTTTCATTGGTTACTTGAGGGTGACACTGAAATTAAGGGGACGCCTGTATGGAGAGTTAGAACAGAGGCCCGTGGTTTACTAAGTTTCTAAATTAGTCTTTAGCTGTATTTACATGGCGGCAGCGCTCCAGCATCTGCACTGCTCCCTTCTCACTGCGCTCACTGCTTCTCCGGTCATTCACCATTTACACAGCCCACCCTCACAGTGCTGCACGTTGCTCCAAGGAGGGGCCATGAATTCACTGGAGGATGAAGGGAAGATAACCTTTGCAGTGGAGTGAGTGCAGCAAAGCGTCCACACTGCCATGTAACGTGATCGCTCCGCTGCTGATCCCCACAACCGAGTCGGATCAAAAAAGGGATCCAAAGGGTGCTCAAGGCTCTCTGGAAAGTGTCTACACTGATGACTTTGCAGCACATGGGTTGATGCGCTGCAAAGTCTGCAGCATAAACAGGGCTTTTGAGTGGTGGTGGTGGAGGGGAAGGATCTGAAGTCTTGTATCCAGTGGGAGAACCCCAGCCCATAGTGGGTAGTGTTTGGGGGCAGGATCCAGGCGCAGTCTCTTTTGGAACTACTCTATAGGGAGCTGGGCCTCTGCCCACAGTAGTGGAGACCATTGCACCTATGCTTGCACTCAGCAGAGTGCTGATCTCTGTTTAAATCATTACTGTTCTCTGTTCTTAGTTAATGTTTACTAAGATGAGGTTATTGTTTATTCAGATAGGGTACAATTCACATCGCAGTAAGAAAGGGAAAGTGATGGGTGCTAAGGCAAGATATCAGGGTTGGTCATACCCTGCTTGGTTGTACACTGGCAAAATGGTGTCCCTTAAGATTTTTCACTAAATGTTAAAGGGACTAATATTATGGTGAAAAGAGCCAAAGTGCTATAAGAACTCACTCGGACACAATGGGATATAGGCCTATTGCAAGAGACCCACTTGTCTGCATCAGAACACCTAAACTTAGAAGGGGATGGGTGGGCACGGTGATAGCAGATATGCATCCTTCTAAGAATAAAGCCAGGGTGATGATGATTCTCCACAAGGGATCTGGTGCTCCAGATCACAAACCCCTGTGCAGACAACACAGGCAGGTTGTTCACTGTATCTGGACTAATAAGAGGTACTGTAGAACCATGCATTTTGTCTCCATATATGGTCCCCTTCCCATAGTAAATTTATTATGTACGACCTTTGGTAAAAAAAACTCGACTCCCAAGGAGACAAATCATTTGGTGAGGGGTATTGGAATTGTGTTGAAAACCTTGCATTAGACAAATCCCAGGGGGCACTTAGAAGAAACTTAAAAACCTAGAGGTCCTTGCCTGCCCTGCACTTGGAAAGAAGGTTTGTAGACATGTGGCATCTAGACAGTCCCTCAGAGCACAATTATACCTTTTATTCACATCCTCGTGGTACCTACTCTAGATTGCATTTATATGCATAAGACATGGAGCTTCCCAGCTGCAGCTTCAGCTAGGAGCAAGGACATCCAGGACTCCCTGCAGGGGGTATTCCTCAGCCAACTAGTCAGTGAACCCACTCGTGATGGAGCAATACTGGACCTTGTACTCACTAACAGGGATGGTACTGCAGATGACATCAAGGTGGGAGGCCATCTGGGGGACCAATGATCACCATAAAGTGTGGTTTAATATAAGGACGGCTGCAGAATCGAAACCACACAAGGGTGAGGGTCCTGGACTTCAGGAGGACAGTTTTTGTAAAAATTACTGAATGCCTCTGGGATGACCTAGCTGGGGAGAACAGATGGGGTGCATCCTAGGGTATTGCAGGAGCTCAAGGAGGCACTGGCTGCACCTCTGACAGTTCTGTTTAACAGCTCACTGGAAACAGGAGTGGTTCCAGAGGACTGGAGGAAGGCAGATGTAGTCCCACTTCACAAAAGTGGTAGAAGGGAGAAGGCCGAATAACACTCCTTGGACTAAACATAGTTTATACATGTGGCTGACGGTGCGGCAAAGGTGGGAGGTGCCTACCCCAGTATGGAGAATCCTACCTTTACAATATTTACCACAGTTTACAGAAGGGAGGTGGGATCTTCGTTGTAAATACTGGGTAAGGAGAGGCCTATATTCCTTGATACAGTTTATTGATTCGGATGGAGATATGAAATGTTTTGAGGCTTTAAAGAAGGAATTTGACCTGCAAAACGCAGACTTTCATACATTTTTACAGTATAGACACTATCTTCTTCCAGGCCCTGGTATAGCAGAAGTTCTGAACATGCCACCACCAGGAGTTCAGTTAGTGAAAGCTAAAAGCAATGGTCCAGACAGCAAACATTTCTTTTTCAACTTTATTTTGCTCCGGTCACCGGCGTCCTGGGCATCTCTCCGGTGGGGACACACTCGGTGTCACCTCTACCACCCGCCATGCCCTTCACCTGACCAAGGAATTGATTGCTGGTTCCCCTTTCTCCCACACCCTGAATGGGAGGAGGCGGGGACCATGGAGAGTCAAGTTGGGATCGGGGCCGGCATTTGGGTGTAAGGGTTCAGCCACTTGAGCCCCATCATCACCTCCAAGGAAACCAGAATTTTCCACCATGGTTACATTCCCCCACAAGGTGTGGCCATGCAGTGACATCTGCACTGAGGGCGGACCCTCAGCTGACATCTGCTGCCGCCTCGCCCCCTGAAAGTGGCACGCTACTGTGGTGCCCCTGGTCTTCACCGGGGCCCGCTGCAGAGTGGTGCTTCCCCAAATACCCACCCCAGGAGAGGAGAGCAGTCCTCTGGATGCTCAGTCCTCTCCTCCCCTGCCAATCCCCAATGACCCGAGTCTGCTCCTGAACCCAGCTCACTAGCATGGCACGAGGTGTGGCATCCAGTGCCTCAACCATCAGCACCACCAGACCGACCAACAGCAAACATTTTATTGCACAAATATATTCACTTTTACAAGAAGGGCCTGGCCTGGTGGCTAGGGATAATATACAAGATAAATGGGAGACAGATATGACTTAGACCCTGCCATCTGGCTATTGGGACAAGATTTGGTCTGGTGTACATAAAACAACAAACTCTATCCTGGCGAGAGTTCCGATGGAAAATCTGCACCAGATTGTTTATAACCCATACTATCTCCAAACACTTTGCTACACATTCATCAGATTTATGCTGGAGGCAGTGTGGGGATAAAGGGACTCACTATCGCATCTTTTGGTCGTGAGTAGCTCCGATGGCTTACTGGTCAGAAATCGCAAAAGAAATGATGACTATTCTGACATTAACTGTAATACCCAACTTTAAAAATTTGGTATTGGGGTTACCCCCCAGTGAACTACGAAGCCCAGACTGGATACCTTTTTTATATTCTGATAGCGGCTGCCAATAACATTATAACACAAAACTGGCTAACAAATAACAAACTATAGGTACGACAGTGGCTTCAAAATATTTATCAAATTAAACATTTGGAAACTACTACAGTAAAACAGAGACTTCAACAAGAAAAACATAATACAAGGTTGCTGCCATTTTATCATTATATAGAAAGCACAGAAAACACTGCAGTACTTGATCAATTTTTATGTTGAATTTCAGAAAGACATTCGTGGGTCTCTGGGTCCTTCCATCGGGGGGGGGGTGTACTGGGGAGAAATTTCTCCTTGGAATTTCCACTATGGGGGCCTCAGTAAAGAAGCATTTACGTTATATTACTAATGGCATCTGAGAAATGAAATCACACAAAGATTACACAGCGGAGTCAGTTTATGTTATCTTTCACATGTTTATTCATCAGGTTATTACTCTTTTTTATGAAATGATAATTGCGTTTAGTAGAGTCTAATAGACAATGCTAGAGGCTCGTATCCTAGAGACAGGATTCAGTAGATATGCATGGGGTAATGGGTAATACTTTGAAAATGATGTTATACATCTCAAATATCAGTATTTTTTGGTTCATGTTCTCCGTTGATGCACCAAGGACCGGAACCTATGGGGGGAGGGAGTCACACAAGACGAAGTACAGTCAGTATTAATTTTGTTTATCCTTCTACTCTGAAGTATAGAGGCATGATATAATCTGTATATCTTTATATTAGATGTGCCACTGTTTTTTGGTTTTAACCTGTCTCTTTGTTTATCAACTGTATGATTTAGGATGTATGCATTGTCCATCTGAAGTATTAAATAAAATCTACAAGTTCAAAAAAAAAAGAAGGGAGAAGGCTGGCAATTATAGGCCAGTCAGCCTGACATCGGTGGTGGGAAAATTAATGGAATCACTGCTGAAAGATAGGATTGTGGAATATCTTGAATCCAGTGGGTTACAAGACCTGAGGCAGCATGGATTCATCAGCGAGGGGGGGGGTTCATGTTGAACAAATCTGATACATTTCTTTGAGTGGGTGACCAAGGATGTGCATCAGCATGGAGCATAGCTTAGGGGTGGCTCCAAAGGGGTTAAACTGGGTAAGAAATTGGTTAGGGGATAGGCAACAGAGGGTGATGGTAAACAGAGTTCACTTTGAGGAAGGGAGGCTGACCAGCCTAGTAATAGTGTCAGTGGCTCAGTAGGTAGCACACTCGCCTGAGGCCGGGAGAGCAGAGCTCTGTGGGTTCAATTCCCACAACACGCGCTTGGGTTGTAGTGCAACATGAGCGGGGTGCTGCACTTCTGAGGTGCCGTCTTTCGGATGAGACGTTAAACCGAGGTCCCATCTGCCTGGATTGATGGTAGTTCAGGTGGATGTTAAAGATCCCATGGCACTTACCAAAAAGAGTAGGGGAATTTTCCCAGTGTCCTGGCCAAATTTCCCTCATTCACTAAAAATACCACCAACAGCTTAGTCTGGTTCAAATTCAATTGCTTACCATCTGTATCCCCCCCCCCCCAGTCGCCCCTGAAAAAGGGACTTCTAGGCCCAGTGGGCTTATCGGGTCAACAAAATTCAACAAACAACAAGCAAACAAACAAACAAACCAGCAGGGTGCATCAGGGATCAGTGGTGGGACCAGTCCACTTCAATGTCTTTATGAGAGACATTGCAGAGGAGCTAGAAGGGAAGGTCTGCCTCTGTGGGGTGACACCGAAATCTGCAATAGGGTGGACACTCCAGTGGGATTAGAAAAGATGTGCAGAGAACTGGGGCAATACTTGCCGTGGAGTAGTCAAGGGTATCGCAGCTGGGTTTCAATGGAAAAAGGTGCACAATAATGTGCTTAGGGCACAGAAACCTCAGGGTGGAGTACAAAATGGGTGGAGTGGTATTGATGACCACCAAGTGGGAAAGAGACCTGGGGGTAATGATAACTGATGTCCTGAAGGGGACAAGCAGTGCAACAAGGTAGTTGGGAGAGCTAGTGGAATGCTGGGGTGCATAGGAAGAAGTATCACCAGCAGAAAGAGGGAGATGGTGTTGCTTCTGTATAGATCACTGGTAATACCCCACCTAGAGTACTGTGTCCAGTTCTGCAGACCACATCTCCAGAAGGACATAGACAGAGTGAAGGCAGTCCAGAGGAGTTCAACTAAAATGGTGCAGGGTCTGCATTGAAAGTTCAATGAGAAGAGATTAAAAGACCTCAATATGTACACCATGGAAGAAAGGAGGGAGCGGGCGGATATGACAGAGATTTTTAAATACCTTACAGGGGTAAATAAGATACAGGAGGGAAGTATTTTTCAGAAAAAAGGTGTTCAAGAGGAAGGGGACATGCAGTGAAGCTGGGGGGGGGTAGATTCAGAGGGTCACAAAGAAGTACTTCACAGAAAGAGTGGTGGATCCCTGGAACAGCCTTCAAGCAGAGCTGTTGGGGGCAAAAACAGTGATGATTTAAGAGTGCATGGGATAAGCATAAAGGAATCTTAGTGGAAAGGAAGTGGAGGAGAGAGAATGAGCTGCAGATCAAGCAGTGTCTGCGGTAATACTGTAGGTAGGGAAAAATGGGCAGATTCAGTGGGCCTAGCAGTCCTTATCTAATGTCAAATTCTATGATTCTGTGAGCCCAAGATTCTTCAGCACATGCAGCTCTGAGTGGTTGATCACCCAGTGAAGGAAGAAGTATCATTCCACCAGTCATCGCTGGGATCTACCTTCCCACCTCGATAATCATGGCCTCTGTCTTATCTGGATTGAGACATAGCTAATGTGAGGCCATCCAGTCATTAATTTCAGCCAAGTAACTCCTCAATACAGAAGCAGCATAAGACCCACCTGCAGTGCCAGACAGGTGTAGCTGAGTATCATCTGGATAGCAGTGAAACTCAGCACCCCACCATCTAATAATCTCACTCAACTGCAACACACATGGAAAACAGCATAGGAGCAAGGATCTAGCTTTGAGGAACACCACAGGAGAGCGCAGAGGCTCCGGAAATGTAACTCCCAAAAGTCAGTTGCTGCCTTCTCCTGTATTATGTAAGACTACACTCAAACCACTTCAGTATAGTGTCAGTAAGACCCATATAATTCCTAAGGTGATCCACTAACACCCCATGGTCAACTGTCAAATACTGACAAGAGATCTAAGTGGATCAAGATGGTACAAAGTCCTTGATCTCTTGCCATGAGGATACCATTCGTCACTCTGTTAAGGGCAGTCTCTGTGCTGTGGGGAGATCAAAAACCTGACTGGAGAGGATCATAGACATCAAAATTATCCAGGTGAGCTACAAGTTTGTCGACCACCACCTTCTCGATAATCTTCCCCAAAAAGGAGAGACTATAGATGGGTCCATAACTCTCCATCATATCAGGGTACAAGGAAGGTTTCTTAAGAGGAGGCTTCACCACTGCCTATTTCAAGGCAGATAGGAAGACACGCTCTCTCAAGGAACACCTAACAATCTGAGAAATAACTGGACCCAGTGCCTCCTGGCAGTCTATAAGCAACTAGATAGGAGTAGAATACACCAAACAGTTGGTGGGACACAAACCTGTTTTTACCCAGAGCACCTGTTCCTCAGTAACTGGCAACAACTCACTCCAGGCAGGCACATCAGCAGTGCCACCTGAGAACTGACCATCACTGACCCATGACAGGCCGCTTGTGCAGATACCTGATGTGATGGAGGATACCATGTCAGTGAAAAAAATTGCTGGAATCATCGCACTTTTTAGCAGACAAAACTTGGTGGATCGCAGACAGGATGGATTTATCAACCTGTCCATGGTGCAGAAGAGTTGAGCCACCCAATTTCTTCCTGCTGCTATTTGCCATGACAGGAATTTTGTCTTCACTGATACTCATTGTAGTTAGTCTTCATTGCCAATCTGTCATCCACAGATTGGGATCTATGCCAAGAATGCTGTAACCTCCGTTCCTTAGTCTTCAACCAACACAGCTCATCACAGTGCCATGGAGAGCTACGAATGGATGTCAAGGGACAAACACAATAGGGTGCTAAGAAATCTAGGGCAGACATAAGAGCACTATTATAGTGCTCCACAACATTCTCAGATCCCTGTGCACAAGCAAGCATAATGCCCAGTTATATCCAATACCTCCAGGAGTTTTTGAAGCTCTAGATTATAATTCAGATGATATCAGATTGTCTCCACAGGAGGAGTAATAAAACAGGGTGAACGCACAGAGGAATGACACATCAGAATGGCTCAAAGTACATACTGAACTAGATATAGCACATACTGAAATAAGTGTAGCACATAGAAATTGATATAACTCATACTGGAAAGCATGTGTCATTGGGGACCAATCACAACGCAGTTTAAAATAATGCTGAATAAAACTGCAAAAATCTATTTGCTGCACTTTCAGCAAAATTGCTTCATTGTTGGAAATGTCACACAATTTCACAAACTGAGCATAGTATACAGTCCCAAGTGGCTTTTTGAACAATATTAATGAGACTGCATAACTTTACAGATTAAGATTTTTAAAATGTGTACGTTTGAAAGTGTGCATCATTCACATACTGTAGAATAATAGTGCAATATTACCAAATAGTGCTTTTTGAGGGTTGACTTACAGTGAGCTTGCTCCAGTGTTGGTCAGCCATCTCTATACATTTGAGAGAGATGTCAGAAGATTTAGATTCACAGAGCTGCAATTCAGAGAAATGTAGAGCACTTCTTGATAAAATAAACTTTAAATTCTATTTTTCTTTAGCAATCTGCCAGGAATTACTTGGCAATCAATTTCTGACTGTTATTTTTGCAGTGCCTTTAGCTTATAGTATATATTTAGGAAGTTTTAATTTTGCTATAGCAACGTGATCAAGGAAGGAAAGAAAATTTTTCCTGAGCTTTAAAGCGTAGCGTAGATCCATAATGAGGTCCTGCGTCATGCATCGCAGCATGGGATTACATGCAGTGCTGTAAATCCCACATGTCAGCACTGAAATTTGCCACACAGTAGCAGTGCCAGCAGAAAACGTACAGGGAAGGTATATTAGCAGCTGTATATTAAAAGGAAAAAAGTATTTATAACCAGTAGTGATACAAACACCCAATCCACAGGTAATGTTCAGTTTGAAAAAAATTGTACTATCTACTGAAATTGCACATTTTTAAGAACTCACATTTAAAAAAATGCATATTTTGAGATAATGTGCAAATTTCAGAAAAACAGAAAGTGCAATTATGTTAGATTTTGATGCAATTTTGTGAAAATGTGCATATGAAAATTTTGCACAATTTCAAAAGAGTGCTAGAAATTTCACCCACCGCTAGTTAGAAAACTGCATAACTGTATTGGAATGAGTTCTGAGAAAAAAGAGCAGAGAAGGCACACACACACAAAGAAAAAAGAGCAGAGAAGGCACACACACACATGAAAGATTTAAAAAAAATAAACGAGTCCTATGCATTAAAGGGTGGATTGCCTATGTGCTGCATATCTGAGGCACATAGGCAATGCTAAATCACAATGCCACATAGGCGGGGTCCAGCGGATCCATGGTGACATTCACAGCGTGGGAACAGATTTTTCATAACATGATCCCCGACCCCTCGTGCAGCTGTGTCCCATGGACTATCCAGGGGCATTGCAGGGGGCATGCCCATGCTCTGCACCATGCATTAAGGCATGGACTGCCAGGCATGGGTGCACAGGATACATCAGGGAAGGCCTTGTTGTAAATGTTACATGCCCCACCTCCACGGACACCTGCCAGTCATGGCAGGATGGAACCATCCTCCACACTGCTGCCCCAGCCCACAGGGCTGACAGCGAGGGGTGGGATAGCCATATGGGCCAAAGAATGGAGCAACACAATACAGTTCATACTGTACGAGGACTATTGCAAGTATGTGTTGTCTGATGTGCACAGGTTAGCTGCCGTAGTCCTCTATGCCATATTTGGTTAGTAAGACACTATGTGTATATTGTTGTCTATTGATTCTTCAAAATGCAGAAAGTGAGTTTGTATGGTTTATGTACAGAATATCATGCAGCCCCCCATAACAGAGAACACAAAGCTGCCATATATGGGTACACTGGATAGAACACCTTAAACCTAGCTGCTGAACATCTATCCTAACCATTGAACTCAATCAACTACCATGAGTACGGTACTGTTTCAATGTCTGTAACTGATAAACCCTTCCAATGCTAAGTGGTACTGCCTCACTGTCTCCGTACATACATCCCACTGTGTGTTGCCGCAACATAAACCTAGTTACAGTGGTTACATTAACTTGGCGTACTAGGTGGATGACATGTCTTAGCTGTTCTTAGCTCTCTCAGCATCCATGTACATGGGACATGCTCAGTTGGGCATAAACAGGGATACAGTGCCTAGCCCTGCTCAGAGTTGGATGCATTTATCAGTTGTGGAAACAAATACATACAGTATTTGGAGCAGCAGGTGGGAGGTATGTTGTTTAGCTGGTTGTAGGGAGTCTTGTGATACTGTGCATCTACAAAACATCCCAACACCAGTATATACTGTAGTGAGTGGCACATTTGCAACATGTACATGGGCAACAGCTGGGGTGGGTATTCAGCAGAGGGGTGCTGGTGCTTGCAGTGAATTATGTAACAATATGTATTGTACAATGATAGATGGCTAGACACAACACAGCAAGCCCTGGGACACCAGCTCAGGAGTCTGATGTCACCTTCAGCCCATGTGAGCATTACCCTCATGCTCTATGACTGTGCTTGCATTAAGTGCTTCGGATGAAATCACAATCATGTCTGTGGTTGTACTACTTAGAGTTCTGCACCATCCCAGGAACCTCTGCTCGTGTGCAGCAGGGGATTCACTTCAGGACCCAGGGTGGGCATCCAGTTGGATGCCCGCCTATGTCCCATGTTTAACCCCACACAGCTGCATGCTGGGAGGGGCGGGACCGTGGGCAGGCACCATGTAGGTGCACACGGTAGTGCATACCACACATGCCTGTCTGTGGCCATAGAGCTATATAGGTCAGGCAAATATGAATCATGTACCCTCAGTTCTTCTTCATGCATAGGACCCAATGAGAATAAACAAAGTGAAACTTACTCAGTCCAGAGTTGTTACAAGTACAGTATAGTTATCACAAGTCCATGCACGTAGCTGTAGCTCTCTTCAACAACTCCAAATACAGCATAAAGTCCATTGCAAAAAAGTAAAGTACTGATTTAGTGCAATACATACAAAAAGTTCTACAAAAACATAAAACTGCACAAGGCCGCTTCTAATAAAAATAAGTCTTGAAGCCCCAGCACTTCACCCTGTTGAAGCTTCATCAGGGGACATGATTGTTGTATGTATTTAGGAAATTATTTATTTATTTGAAAATTGGTGTCCAGGAAAGGCACGCTGGGCTGAGGATCATTTTCAGGTGTGACCCAGGGGAGGAGGAGTAAAGGATAAAAGCACTACATAGTGCTGGCCCATTGGCGCAGCGGTGGGTTCTTCCACTTGTGACGCCGGTGACCCGGGTTCGGGAACGGACCCGGGTCATTGGGGGGCCAGCCGGGGGGAGAAGGATGGAGCATCCTACGGACTGCTCTCCTTCTCCAGGGGGAGTGTGAGGGAAGCACTCGGAGTGCTGAGGACTCCTGGTGGAGGCCGGGAGATCTCACGCTGCTGACGCTCAACATCTGGGAGGCGGGGCGGACGCTGGCATCATTGCACGTCTCCCCGCCTCCAAGGAAGGGAAAAGCAAAGAAAATGGAGGCTGGCAGGACCACCGTGAGCATGAAGCCCTCCCCAGAGGACCTCATTTCATCACTGTCACTGTGGGTCCCCGACCAGACTTTAGCTCCGTGGCTACGGTCCCGCCCTCTGGGGGGTAAGCCGGGGGTGACTGAGGGTCCTCGACAGCCATAGGCAGTGGTGGAGGTCTCTGGGGGCCGTGACTAGGGGTGACGGAATAACAGGGTCCTGCCAGGAAAAAAAAAAAAAGCAATACATAGCTTATATAAATTCCGTGTTCCAAAAAGAGTAAGGCCATAGCACAAAGTGACAACAAAAAATGCATAGTGATAACAAAAAGCAAACAAACAGACAGTTAAGCTTTAAACCAGGTGAAGGGGGCTGTTAAAGGGAAGAGGAACAGGAGCAAGGGGGAAGGAGAGGAGTCTCAGTTGATATCTGAGGAGGCAGTGAAGCAGATGAAAGAGGGTTAATAGGCGAAGGCTGACTGGTCAGTTGAGGTGTGGGGATGAGGCAAAGCAAAGATGTTAGGGTCCCTGGAGTGAAGTGGGCATGGGGCAGAAGGAATGATGGAGAGGAGTGATGAGAGGTAGGAGAGAAGGGACACAAGTTAGTATTTAGATATATAGGAGGCACAGTACATCTGGGAATGGGATGGAAGGGGCAGAATTTTATAATGATGAGTAAAGTGAGCAGTAATGAGTTTGAGATGGTAAGTTGGCTGTAAAGTGACAGAAGGAGTTACAGAGGGTATCTTATCTGGCCAAGGAGGAGGGGCAGACCCATAGACCACATCTGCATAATCAAAGACAGGGACCATCATTTTGGTCATGAACTCACAGTGAACCTATAGGGAGAGCCAATTTTTATTTTGGTACAAGCATTTAGTTTAGGATGGTGTTTGGCATGGATGCCATTGATGTGATGGGAGAAGGCAGATTTGCTGTCAAGACATATACCAAAGTATTTGAAGGAAGGAACCACTTCAAGTGGGGAGCAATCCAACGTGGAGTAAATGGTCACATAGAGAAAATGGGCATTGATGTGAGTTTGGCTAGTTTTTGACTAGTGACAAAGGTCATGGACACTGTTTCTTTAGTGTTGACCTGAAGCTGGAACCATCGTAGGACACTATAGAAGCCATGCCATCAGTGATGCACAGGCCAGAAGTGTAGATGACTGTGTCATCTGCCTACAGTACATATGAATATGTGAGTTGGCGCAGGATGATGGGGGGGCATTGACGAAGATAGAGAAGAGTATGGGGCTCAGGATAGAGCCCTGTGGGACCCCTGCTTGAATGGGAAGAGGAGGTGATAGAGCACTACCTACCTGTATAGACGTAGGCATCCCATGAGATCAGAAGGGAACCAATTGACAGGAGGAGCTGAGAGGCCAGCAAGACCCAGCTTTTTCAAAAGGAGAGGGTGAGAGACTAAGTCAAAGGCCTTAGCCAGATCAATGAAGATGGCTGCTGTGATGTGGCCCTGACCCATCCCTGAGAATATATAATCAGTTACATGCAGCAAGGAGGAGACAATGGCACGGTCTTTCCTGAAACCAGACTAAAATGGGGAAAGGAAATCAGAGGAGGAGATAAAATCAGAGAGTTTATGGTAGACAAGCTTTTCTTGCAACTTGGCAAGAGAGGGAAGAAGGAAAATAGGCAGATGGTTACCTGAGGAGGAAGTGCCCCCCCTTGTGTAGTGGTATAACTTTGGCTAACATCTAGGACTGTGGGACCACACAGAGGGAAAAGGAGAGGTTGAGGTGAGCCAGAAGAGAGGCAGTAGCTGGGGCAGAGATATGCAGAAGTCTAGGATCAAGTCCATCTGGGCTAGACTTTTTCAAATTCAGGGAGTACTGGGTAGTCAGGGTGTCCTGAGTGATAACAGTGGAGAAGTAGAAGCCCTCAGTGGGGGGAATTGGGAATGTGTTATGACGATTTTGTGGCGGGCTGGGGAGAGGAAGGGAGGGCACAAGTGGTGAAGAATTCATTTAAGTGTGAAGCAACAGAGTAGGGGTCAGATACAGGTGAGCGATTAATCAGAAGACCTAAGGGGTCAGACTGGGTGGGGGTGGAGGGTTAAAAAGAGAGTAAATTACCTTCCAGAACTTTGAAGGATTGTTAAGGTTATTCTGGAAGTTGGCCATGAAATATTGTGATTTCACAATTCTGACAGCCTTTGTACAGGAGTTCCTGGTAGACCTATACCTATGGAGGTCAGGAACGGAATGAGAAGATTTATAGCATGACCAGGCAAGATCACAGAACTTACACTGATCGATAATTTCCAGGGTAACCAAGGGACGATGGGATTTTATGCTGGATTTTTTTTGTGGGGTGTATAATTGTCCTGAAAGTCATTGTACATTTCAGTTATGCAGCAAGATATTGTAGTGGCATGGTAGCACTATTATAGGGGGAAAGGGAAAATTGTTTAACCAGGAAAGGCACACTAAGACAGAGTTTGTTTCCAAGTGTGACCTGGGAGCACAAGGAAGTTAAGTGACTTGCTCAGGGTCACACAGTATGCTAGTGGAAGCTGTGGGATTCAAACCCAGGTCTAGTCTGCTGGATATCACCAGATTTGCAGCTCAGGGCCTTAGACCACTGCGCTATAGTGCCTCCTATAGTTAGGGTTGTGCAGGGGTTTCTAAGTTAAACCTCAAACTTTGCACTTTAATAGCTTCATGACTGTTCAATGAATTTGTGCAAAAGTTTCCATGTGCAGTCATGGGAGATAGAACTCTTGACATGCCAAGTTTTGTTCTGGTCAGATCTGTGGATTCTGAGATGTGGATGGTGAAAAAAGTGAAAAATCTTTTTTTTTTTTTTTTTGGCTGTTTTTTGTTTTTGTTTTTTTGTCATCATCTATCATCCAGGCAGTTTGGAATTGTGGTCTGAAGTTTTCAGTGTAGAAAGAACTTTGGCCACAGTTGTGCCTTTCACTGGTTTGGTGTAAAATATTAATCCATTACAAAGTTATTAAATTTTAACATTTTGGTTCTGAGCATGCTCAGTATGGTCTTTTGTATAGCTGCTTGGACAAAAAAATAATTTGGTCCATATGAAAAAGGATCCTTTTTCATATGGGGGTAATCCTTTTTTATCAGCAAAAGATCATTTTTCGTATGGCTGCCATCTTGTTTCCAGTGTTTTCAAAAAAATTTCAAAACCCACAAAAATGACATCCTGGAAACACACCAACACATGTATATTGCTAATTGGGACCCTGTTAGGTAGATTCTGCACTTAGTTCTTCGAAAAAATGACCTTGAAATGTGTGGATTTTTTTCATTTTAAAATCCTTTTTCATGACTCAATTTTATTTTCATATGGCCATAGGAAAAAAAAAATTCAGCCCATACAAAAAATGATCCCTTAATACAAAAAAAAAGAATTTGGATTTAGGGGTCTTATTTCAGACTTTTTTTTCATATGAATGCATCCATTTTCAATTTTTTTTTTGTTCATATGAAAAAGGATGCCCTCATACAGAAAAATATTTTGGACTTAGTTTTTTTACCACATTTCAACTTCAACAAGCTATAATTCCCTCAATATGTGGAGTTAAGGGACAATCTATATAGCAAAAGAATGGTCTTAATGAGTACTACAAGAATAACTCATAATACACATAATACCCCCCCCCCATCAATTTAGAGAACATCTAAAACAATGCAAAACATAAAAATTCCCATAGAATAACATTGGAAGTTGAACAACCCTTATAGCAAAGCAAATTTTTTTTTTTTTTTGGGCACAGATGGAAGCACAGGTCCCAGAGGGCCCTGCACTCCCACACCAATATGGATATATGCATCCATGCAGGGATAGAAGCACAGGGCCCAGAGGGCCCTGCCCTTAAACAGACAAATGGAAGTGTTCACATTCACACAGGTCCTGAAGGGACCTACATAAATAAGAATATGATTATACTATCTCAAAAAGTAAGGAAATTAATTGCAAAAATCTTTGTTAATGTACCAGTTAGGGTTAATGTGATGAAAGTAGGGAAATGTAATGTTAGGGTTCCCAACCCTAACACCTCACCCCCTCTCGGCAGTAACAGGAAAAACATTACGGTTTCACCTCTCCTGAATCTTCGCAAATCAGGTGTGGGATGTGCCTTGAGGTCGTCAACCCTACTGCTCACCCCATTCTCATATACTCTACATATCTCAGCTTATTTACTGATGGAATGGGGTGAGCATTAGGGTACTCAACACTCCAATGTACACCTTGCACCTGATTTTTGAAGACTCAGGAGAGGTGAAACCGTAATGGTTTTTCCTGTTGCTGCCTGCAGGGTTGGGGTGGAACCCTAACACCACATTTCCCTACTTTTGTCACTTTAATCTTAACTGGTGCATTAACAAAGTTTTTTCAATGAATATAAATATATATGTATTTATACAATGGGGTGAGTGATAAAAGAGTTTGATAAAAATATGTATACTTACTCACATTGTATAAATATATTGTGATGTATGCACTTGGCCATACTCTTACATTTATATATACTCTGCATATGTCAAGACCGCATTTATCAACACTCATTACGTCACATAGTTCAACCCCTGAAATGAAAGCCTCAACCAATACAAAGCAAACCTGTATCATCAGACAGCAACAGAGACTGAAGAAATGGAAGCAGGATCACCCCGAAACACACTGAAAATGAATTAAAATAACAAATAACCTTACCCCAAACACATACCCTGTAAAACACCCGTGAAATGAACCAGACAGATCCCCAAACTTTGGTAATATAAACCAGAAAAGCACTCACTCACAGCAAAATGTAAATAAAATTAAAGCCACACCGATAATACAAAATAAATAGATTCTGAAATACCACCAAGGAAAACATGACAGTGCAACACAAGACTTCCTGACGTAACTCCACCCACAAACATAACACAACGAATCAGGACACTCGTTCCATGTTCCCCATGACACATCTGCCTATCAGATAACCAAATTAAATAACCAATCATACCCACATTGAACACTACACGAACCAATAACAATTCTCTACTACACTTCCTCTCATGAAACTAACCAATAGCACACACACACACTTTACGAGCCACTGCGGACAAACACGAACACAAAAAAGAACACCAGAAGAAACAAATCAAACTAAAACACAGACACCATAATTTGTGTGGCTGATGTCACAGCACCCGTCCCACCCCACTCTGTCCTCATGGTTCCCACCTACAAACCTGATGCTGATCATTTTTTTAAATAAAAAAAACTCAAACTATGTATGTGAAAGCCATCACAGCGATTGTCTTCACAACAGTTCACTGCCTCACTTCAAAGTGCTACCAGCTGCCTGACAGCACACTTTGCTTACTGACTACCAGTGACATTGTTGATGTCTGCACCAAACAGAGGGGAGAACCAGCAACCATACCTTTGCCACAGACAAACTGGGAGGGTGAGTGAGAGAAGCAGACAGAGAGAGAGAGAGAGAGAGATACAGACAGGGGTGTGTGTGGGGGGAGGGGGGATGTAAGACAGTAAGAGAGACAGACAAATACAGCCTGGGTCATCTGCAGTTCAGCAGGCTATATGGCTTAGAAGTACTGTACTATTTTAAAAACCTTCCTCTTGGCTGAGGCTTTTCCTTGAACTTTTTAATTATGGTTTATTTATGATTTATATATGTTGCCCATTTTAATTAAAAGAGTCTGTAATTGTATTTATTGCAGAGCACCCTAAGACTATGGGAAAGGGTGCTATAGATAAAAAGTTGCCTTGCCTTGTCATACTACTGGAGTCAGCACATTCTCGATCTGGGAGGAAGATACTGTGCTTTGGCAGGGGCAGTGATCCTTATGGCTGCACATGATGGAGGCTCACTTTCGACTACAGGGGAGCTTGCAAGGCCATTGTGGCTTATTCCAGAGATGCTGAGCAAGGCTGGGTGGTGGGAGCAAGCAGAGAAACCGATAAAGAAAAAATACCTGATGCCTGTCAGAAAAATAGGCAGTACTCTTGGGCACCACGTCATTTGCAGAGGTCCCTGGGGACCTGTGGTGATGGGGTTGGGAGACCACTGGGAGAAAGGACAGGCTGACATAAGGGGAGAAAAAAACTTGGCTCAAAACTAGAAACCTTTGGGGCCATTAGCTTATTTAATGAATCTACTGAATTAAGTTTTGTTTGCTTGGTTATTTGTATGTTTGTTGGTTTGCTCCTTGCCCTGCTAGAATCTCACTCCTTCAAATATCTCAATGCCTCCATTGCCTGCTGAACTCATCTCTCATTGCTGGACCCTCAACTCCAGGGTTGAAGGTGGTCTGACTTATCCAGTGTCCACCATATCCCTGTCATGGGGTCATCCCCTCTGGCCACCAGGGGAGAAAGGATTCTGGCTTAAGGGATGTTGGCCACAAGTAATGTAGGGTCTCTTTTGCTGAGGGGTTGGTAGTGTGGGTGGAGTGTGGAAGCTTTCATCTATCATATCTGTTTGGGCCCTCCTTTTTCCCTTGTTTATCCCATTTTTCACCTCCCTTCGCACACATGCACAAGCTACAGCCTCCAAGGGGGAAGGGATACAGCATACACCACCGAGTGCACTACCACAAGCCAAGGCCATGAGCAACTCTGAGAGCTGTGTGTTGCTTAGCCCACCCCCTGGTAGGAAAGCATCCATGGTGATGTTCTGAGGCCTCTCTGCTGGCCTCTACTCCTGTTGCTCCAGGCTCAGGGAACAAACAAAGAGTACCAGCATTCTGGAGTAATTCCTCACTGCTCTGCCCCACAGATCGTTTTTTTTAAATAAGTATTTATGAAGAAGAGCCTTGCTTAGGATTACATGCAATATTATTTACTCAGCAAGGTGGATTATTATAGCATGGAGAAATCATACAAGACCTATATGACTGAGTTAGGAATTTGAACACAGGTCTTTAATTCCCAAACATGTGTTCTAATTAAAACAGCTATGATAAGTTGAGCCCCCAAGCCTCAGTACAGCACTCCATCCAGGGCTGCCCCAGATCTTTAAAAATGTTACGCAAAATAATTGTTTTTTTCAAAGTATACTACCCAGCTGTCTGCCAGGTGAGCCCTCAATTTTAACACATGCTTGGCAGATTTTAGAACATGCAGGGTGCATGCTTGAGTATGCCTGGGGGCAGCCTTGAATACATCCCTTTAGCCACGAGTGATAATTAAATCTTGTAATAGTTCCAAAAATTAATCTGTCATTAGGGTTGACAATAAAAGCAAAATGCTACTTTAAACATAAAAAGGAAAATGTTGCTTCTAACATTAAGTATTCTTGTTCAAAAACTAATAGAACTATAAAACATGGACACATAACTAAAATTTGCATAACACTTGTCCAAGTGCCACAGTTACAACAGACCACAAAACGGGGCTGTTCTCTTTCTGCATAGTCCAATACAGTATTATACCGTGCACAATTCTTCTATCAAACACTAATTTAATAAACTGAAATCAATAATGAACTTATTTAATGCAATGCTGTATTACCAGTAATTACAAATTGGATGGTTATAACTGAAAATAACATGCTTTTATGCTACAGTGCTGAAAGGTACACTGAACTGTAAGACAATTTTGTGTGTATTTTTCTAGCAGCATTGTGATTGCTCACCCCAACGGCATGTGCATCTTGATATGTATTACACTCGTCTCAGTATATGTTATACACATTATGGTATGCATTATGCTCATTTTAGTATGTTATACTGATTTTTTCATGTTATTAAATTTTGTTTATTGATTAAGAGCACTAGACCAAGCTCCTTTTTCAGGCATGGTCCATGCCAAAAAAGTCCCGGAAAAAATGTTTAAATATATAAAAAAAGACAGTAAATACAAAGAGAAAAATAATATATATTAATCACCATTACAAATCAATTACTAAAGAAAATATCTTCAGAACTGGGATTTAAAACTGGGTGTAGTATGATATTTCTAAGATACTCAGGAAAAGTGTTCCAGTAAAAAAAAAAGTGGCAGCATCAGGAAAAAGCCTTCAGCCCCTTGTTTGTGCAAGTTTGATTTATAATGAGGTATCTTTGATTTACAGAATGGAGGACATGAGATGGGGGTTTAACAACCATTATACTACATATGGAGCCTCTCCTCCAATCAAAAGACAGGGCTACAATTTATCCTACGCCAAATCCACAATAGTCATTTTAGTCTAATAAAAATGACAGTAATGAAATCATTACTAACATTGTGACAAAAATAAATTATAGTAGCAACAATATCATTTTACCTTGCATCCCATTTGGGGAGAAGTGTGGAAAAGTACAAAAAAAACCCTCTTTTTTTTAAAACATGAAGCAGACTCGATAGACCGTATGGCCTAATCTGCTGGCAATTAGTATGTATGTTAGTATGTCCAGTATGTTATAATTGTATTTATTTATTTGAAAAGGTTTCACCAAGAAAGACAACATGAGCTGTAAACAGCTCATTTCCAGAAGCGTCCTGGGGGGAGGGATTACATAATGGGGAGAATAAGCAAAAACATAATAAAATAAGATGCATATGGTGCAACATTCAAATACATAAAGTGAGGTACTGTACTAGTACAATACATTTCAATCCTAGGCAACAGACAGTATTGTATAGAAGAAGGTGTTTTATAGCAAAGTAAAAAGTCAGAGACATAGAGTGAGACATACAGGGGTAAACAGAACAACATGCAGGTATAACATATATAGTAGCAATCCTGGACTAGGTAATAGGTAACCTGTAAGGTATAGGTCAGGTGGAGAACAAAAAGTATCAGGCTAAACACACAAATTACTAAGTGCAAATTAGAACTAAAAAAGTAAACTAAGTGCTAGCAAGGATTTAGAAGAGTGGGAGTTGTAACACAAGAGGTGGTGGGGGTGAGGAAGGAGGGAGAGAGGAGGGGCAAGCCAAGAACTAATTTCCTTCAGGATGCTGAGAACCCTACAAGGGGACAGGACCCAGCAGACAAGGAGAAGAGAGAGTGGGAGGAAGGATAAGAGGGGGGGAGAGAAGGGGCAAGAAGGGTAGATGGGAGTGAGGAGGGGCAATGCCAAGAACTAATTCCTCTTCAGGATGCTGAGAACCCTGCAAGGGGACAGGACCCAGCAGAGAAGGAGTTGAGGGAGGGGAAGGAAGGAAGGATAAGAGGGGGAGAGGAGGGGCAAGCCAAGAACTATTCCCCCTCAGGATGCTGAGAACCCTGCAAGTGGACTGGACCCAGCAGAAAGGGAGAAAAGAGGGAGGGGAAGGGAGAGGAGGAGACAAGCCAAGAACTGTTCTCCTTCAGGATGCTGAGACCCCTGCAAGGGGATAGGACTCGGCAGAAAAGGAGAAGAGAGAGAGGGGGAGGAGAAGGGGAGTAGTGGGGCTGGGGAAGTAGTGAGGGGTAGGTGGAGGTGGAATACGGTGCAAGCCAAGAACTGTTCTCCTCCAGGATGCTGTGAACCCTGCAAGGGGACAGGACCCAGCAGAAAAAGAGAAAAGAAGAGGAAAGGGAAGGAGTTGTGGGGTGGGGAGTATTGGGGGTAGGAGGTGGGAAATAGGGTGCATGCCAAGAACTATTCCTCATCAGGATGCTGAGAACCCTGCAAGGGACAGGACCAAGCAGAAAGTAGAAAGGGAGAGAGAGGGAAGGGGAGTGGTGGGGAGGGGTAGTAGTGGGGGTAGGAGGTGGGAAATAAGGTGCAGGAGGCTGAGATAACCTAGCGGTGGAGAGAGTGGGCACAGGTGGAGGAGGAGAGGGTGGTGAGGAGAGGGGGGATGAGAGGTTGGCAGGGGGAGACCATGTGGGGTTAATTGGGGGAGAGGGGTGATTAGGTGCAGTTACAGAAATGAATAGTGCGCCTACAGAGGAGGAATGAAAGTGAGTGGCGGGATTATGCCAAGCAAATTTCTAATGGGAGGGAGTTCCAGATATTGGGAAATTTATATGAGAAGGCGGAGCAGCCTGTCAGGGTAAGCTGGGTGGGAGAGTAAGGGTTCTGTGGGTGGATGCACAGAGGGTATAGCAGGATGGGAAGGGGTTAATAAGTGGGAGGACAAATGGGGAGCAGAGAACCCAGCCAGAACTCTCCAACTAAATTAGCGATGTGTGACATGCACCTGGCATGGAGAGAGGGAAAGGAGAGCAAGGAGTAAAGGTCACAGTGATGAGTACATGAGGGGTGTCACAAACACACTGAGCAGGTCAGGCCCTCTGCTCCTACAGTGCCAAACCTTGAAATGCAATACATGAACAGGAGACAAACAGGATAACCCTCCTGTCTGTTTTGGTCTGAATCATCTACTAGCCTCGAGTCCTGAGGTAAAATATGAACCCTTTTTCGCTAGCACACCAAGTTAACAGGATAAAATATTGCACCCTCTTCGGGGAAATGCAATGGAATACTTAACCCAGTGGGCACCCAGCTGGGTTCACAACTTTCCCCTTTTTGATTCAATTTGAGACCTAGGTATTTTCTTAACTTAGCAAGATAGAAACACACTTTAAAGCCCATAACAGTTGTCAGAATTATCAAATACTGTTCCAGCATTCACGTGCAAAAGAAAATGAGAAAAGGCACAGGCAGAATTTCAAGAAAAATAATGTTTACTAAAAATTTAAAATAGATAAAATACAAAACGCAGAACATATAAAATTGGGTTTACAGTCTTTTTAAGTAAATGGATAATTATACAAAAACAAAGCCTTATTACTGAATTTCTAGTATCCTAGTTTTCAAGTAATAAATACGTGGTTGAATTTACCTAAAGTGCTGTGAGAGTTTGTCAGGAGTCCCACTTCAGAATCAGAGGCAAAATGCCAAATGCAATGCTTTTCTCCTAGCTGGCTGGTAATGTGTTGTCACAAAAACTCCTCCTCCTCCCTAATGACACAGCTTACAGATGCTGGCTGTGAGGTCACTCAAACCTGAGAACTTGAATTAATTTATCAGTCACGTCTCAGCCCACTGCTCAAACATTCCAGTAAAAAATATATATCTTCTTAATTAGTGAGGCCTTATGACAGGCAGAATTATCCCTTTGATGTCGTCAGAAGCTTCCTGAGGAACTGTGTTCACCTAGGTGTGAAAGCTAACAGAAATCAGTTAAAACTGGCCTTTTCCTCAGAGGTCATAAAATGCATACTTTGTCCCTGCATTTCAAAATAAAGGGATAGTTTACGACTGTTATAACCTGGTCTTTGAAGGAAGACTTTATAGTCACAGGAAGGCTTGCAACTATGTGTCAACCCAGAGAAGGAAACTAGCTGTTTAGCTACTTTAGCCACTGTTTTGGGGTCAAAAGGTCAGGCCTCTTTAAAAACTACTGTCTTCTAGATAGCCTGCTGACCCTGCTATGTCTTATAAGCAGAAATATTAAAACATATATTTATAACAAAACTATACACATAGCTAGTAGACGGGTATCGTGTTACAAGGGGGCAGCCAAGAATGTAGCAGCAGAAGGAGTTGAAGAGAGTGTCCAGTGTGGATAGTGTGGTTTTAGGGGTGGAGCTGTAGACTATGTCCCCGAAATCGAGGACAGGGAGAATCATCTTTTGGATGATTTCTCTCCTGGCTTGCTGTGTGAGGCAGTTGCGTGTCTGTACAGAGCACTGAGTCTAGAGAGTAGTTTATTGTGGATGGCATTAATGTGTACCCTGAAGTAAAGATTCTTGTCTAGCCATAATCCAAGGTACTTAAATGTGGCTACATCATCCAGTGTTGAGCCAGAGAGGGTGTGAAAGGTGGGAGTGGAGTCCAGCCTGGCCAGTTCTTGTCTGAAGCCGAAGGTCATAGATACTGTTTTTTTAACATTCATGGAGAGTTGGTTTGCATTAAACCAGTGTTGGACATTGTTAAAATCCAGCTGAAGGCTGGTGTCCACCATGGAGGGGGAGTTTCTGGAGGAGAATAACATGGTATCATCTGCGTACATGTGTATATATGAAGATGTGCAAAGTTGGGGAGGTCATTCAGGAATATGGAAAATAATATAGGGCCAAGTACTGAGCCTTGGGGGACACCAGTGTTGATTGGGAGAGGAGGGGAGAGGGAGGCCTACTCTGATGGACTGAGGCTGGCCTATGAGGTAGGACCAGAACTAGCTGGTAGCTGAATCAGAGAGGCCGGCTGCAGAAAGCTTGCTGAGGAGAATTGAGTGGGAGACAGTGTCAAAGGCATCAGCCAAGTTGACAAAGATGGCTGAGGTGATGCGTCCCTGATCCATGCCTGAGAGAATGGAGTCAGTGAGCCAAAAGAGGGAGGTGGTGGTGGAGTGGTTTTTGAGAAACCCAGACTGGAAAGGGGTGAAAAAGAAGGATGAGTCGGGGAAGGAGGAGAGTTGTTCCAGGGCCAGATGCTCCTGAAGTTTAGCAAGAGTGGGCAGTAGGGTGATGGGGGGAAGTTGCAAGGGTTGGAGGTGTCCCCGCCTTTACAAAGGAGGATCACGGTAGCAGACTTTCAAGCATCAGGCACTGTGGAGGGAAAAAAAGGAAAGGTTCAGAAGATTAGTCAAAGGAGAAGCAATAGAGTATGCTGAAAGGTGGAGTAACTTGGGGTCAAGGCCATTAGGGCTTTTCCCTTGAATGGGTTCAGAGCGAGTAATATAGGTAGGGTGTCATCCGGGAGTACGGGCTTGAAAAAGAATCATGATGTTGACTTGGATGGGAAAGGGGGGCATGGGGGGAGCTGTAGGGTCTCCGGAAGCAATGCAGGGAAGAGATGCAAGAAGGGAGGAGGCACAAGTAGTGAAGTAGTTGTTGAATTAAGCAACCACTGAGGGAGGATCTTCAACTGTGTGGGTGCCAATTTTGAGGATGGGGAAGGGGAGTGGGCGGGGGGAATAGAGCATGGATAACCTTCCAGAATTTGGAAGGATTATTGATGTTTTCCTGGAAGGAGGTTTGGAAGTACTCGCTTGGCGAAGTGGATGGCCTTGGTGCATGTGTTGCAGAGCTAGTGATAGTGCTGTAGGTCGAGGGGGGGTGTCAGACATTTTATACATAGCCCATGCTTAGTCCCTTGCATGTTGGCACACTATGAGTTCGGCAGTGACCCAGGGAAGGTGATTCCCATGGACCCTTGCCTTCCTAAACGGTGCATGATGGTCCCAGATGTTCAGAAAATGTAAGCTAAAAAGGTCAGGGCTGAGTTAATGGAGGGGGCAGTGGTAATTGGTGTGCAATCGATATTGGACATATCATTATGTAGCAAGGATAAATTTAGGGACCGGAAGGAATGGAAGTTAAGAATGACTGGTGGGGACTTTGCACGGTACATTTTTCATATACAGTAGACCATATGATGATCTCTGAGTGCGCCGGGGAGAATATCAGAGGTTATGACTTGGGGGGGGGGGGAAGAGGTCAGCACCTAGTCGAATAGGGTATGCTTTCCTGATCTGTGATTTAGACTTGTTGAGTTGGAAATAAGTTGAGTTACGTTTAATGAAGAGACATGGTTGCAGATTTTTGGCTGCAAGCTGGACTACCAGTTTATGTTGAAGTCCCCTAGGATGAATAATTCACCAGGGGTGGCAAGGGAGGAGATGGTGGAGAGAAGATCAGTAAGGGAGGAAGCAGGGAGGTTTGGGCAGCAATAGACACTGCCTACAAAAATGTGAAGGGAGAAGGAGTGGGATGGTTTTACTAGTAACATTTCATAGGCAGAGGGAGATGTCATGGAGAGGCAGACAGAGTACTTGATGGATGCGGATATATACATGGCTACACCACCTCCCCTGAACATATGATCCTGACAGATGAGGGAGTATCCAGGGATGGAGATGTCTGAGTCTGTAATTTTAGAGCTGAGCCATGACTCCGATAAAGTGAGTACAGAGGGTTTAAGTTGAGTCATGAGCAACTGCAAAAGATCAGTTTTGGGGAGCAGACTTCTGATATTCAGGTGTAGAAGTCTTAGACCTTTTGGCAATTCAGGTGAAGGGATGTGGGGGGGAACCGGGTTAAGCTTGATGTCACCAGATGTGAGTAGCAGTAGCGAGATAAGTAGTCTTGTGAGGATGGTTAGCCATCTTTTAGATGGAGTGAGAGGATGGCTGTGGGCTGAAACAGTTGAGGTATTTGTGTTGCCGTTTTGGAAAAAAAAGGGTACGCAGGAAGGGCAACTGGTATCCAAATCCAGTGAGGATGTTGGCTGCAGTGCACCAGGGGTTGTATAGTAGCAGAGGCTGACAGCAGGAGGGAAGGGGAAGGAAGGGTAGGGGAGGTGGGGGGGGCCAAGGCAGGATGCAGGAGTGAATGGAAGACAAGATGGGGAAGGGATGTCGGAGAAAAACAGGGGCAGGCAGACAAGGGGGAGGAGAAGCATGGTGAGTGGTTGGTGGTAGTGAAAAAGAAGAACAGATTTTGGGGAGATTGTAATACTGTAGTATGATAATGGGTGCACTATCCTCTGAGTCAGAAACAAACAAATTGTCTTATGAAAACAAAGTACACTGCCTTTGGCCTTGTACTGTATCCACTCCAAAGTCAATTATTGCTTCACATGGTGAATCCACTATCGATTATCACTTAAATCATTGAAAGCAACACAATTTGGACAACTTTTAATTTTTTTAAACATTTTTTTTTATTTTAGTCTTTGGTAACTGGGTTAGGCCCACTAGGCACAAGTGCCTGTTTTCAGGGGTGACCTGGGAGCACTGGGTGATTAAGTGACTTGCTCAGAGTCACACACAGTATGCAAGTGGAGGTTGTGAGAATCAAACTCAGGTCTGGTCTGCTGGATGTACCAAGCTCGTTCACACCTCATTCCTTTAACCTCTAGACTATACTGCCAGCCCAAATTAATGATCTGATGTATTAAGCAGCAAAAACAGTACTGGATTCTTGCTAGGGGAGACATCCAAACTAACTGGGAATATAATAAACAATAATGGTAAATAAAACAAAACAACAAATATTGTTATATAGGCCACAGAAAGACTGGATAATGACCAGAGCAGTATGCTCAGAAAAAGAGAGCTGGACCCAACATTACTCCATTATATTTGATTTGTTTAACTTGATGGAATCAAGAATGATCAATGAAACAAAGTCACTGATTGGATTAAAAAAAAAAAACTGTGTTTACATCTGGTTTAGAACCAGATAGCATTTTTTTATGTTAAGAATCTTGCAATTCAATGAAAAAGAAACAATTGCAATCTCAATGAAAATCTAGATTGAAGGATTAAGATATTTGCTGAACAGATTTAGAACTTGATATAGAATAAGGTAGCTGTATACAAAATAATATTACATCCATATCAGATATTAGGAATTGCATTTATAGACAAAGAATGCAATAATGGGCCTATAATTGAGCCTAGAGGCACCCCTCTCACATCTGATGTGTAATCTGACATACAGTAGTAGAACCAATAATAATAACACACTGTGTATGGCCAGACAAATAGTTACTGAAACAAGGCACTGTAGCAGGAGATAAATCAATTTTTTATGATTTGCACAAATGTCATGGTCAACTAGATCAAATGACTTGCTCAGGTCCATGAACAAAGCACCTGTAAGGCACCCACTACCTATGCATGCCTGTAAGAACTTAGTCCGAGAATCTGACCGAGGCAGTACCAGTGCCATGACCTGTACAAAAGAAATAAACAGGTTAATTTTAGTTGCATATAAATTCAACTGACCAGACACATCTCTTTCTAAAGGTTTGTTTAAGGGGTTAAACGTTGAAATGTGATGACAACCATCCAGGGATATGGATTTGCCATTGTTAGGAACTTAATTCATCTGAGCCGTTTTCCAACAAGATGGTATAAGTGGTTTAAGAAAAATAAAATGTCTTTCTTAAATGGGCTGCAATTTTGCTAACTGTTCATTTTGGACATTTAGAATCAAGCCCATCATTATTATCACCTCCTTTAGAAAGCAGGGAAAGTAATAATTTAAAAGTTTCTAAGGGAGAAACAATTCTAAAATAGGATTTGACTGGTGCCAACAAGGCTGGTCTTGCTTTTTTATATTATTATCTTTATTTTTGTAGCAGGTTTTGCTGTCTCTTCAGTTTTATTATTATATCCGTAGTTACATGAGGACCACATTCAACATCAGTATTACAGATTTTGTGTGTGCAGTGCCTACAGGGAGGGCTTTGGCACAAAGGCACTGCTTTTCAGTAATGATCCCTATACTACACGGTGGTCCATGTCTACCCAGCACCAGGCAGTTAGTTTCATCCCCCAGCACCAAATTCAGTTATAGCTCTCCCCTCCAGATCATGTTTATTATGTTTGATGTGCAAGCAATTAAAGCGTTTTGGGATTAATACAAGGGGGATTTGGGAGGTGTGTCACTGACAAGCCCATTGCAGTTCACAATACCAGGGGCTCAGCAGTCAACACCAAAGACTATGCACTGTGGTCTGACGCAGCTCTCGGCTTTGTGGGTAGAAACCTCTTGTACTTCAAAGGACCGAAGCTGCTGCAATCAGAGAGGGCTTCAGTTCTTTGATCTGCATGAAGCCACATCAGTAAACAGCTGAGTGGCTTTCAATGTCAGGAGCCAGTGTTTGGATCCGTGACTCTTTCATGCGCATTAGCATCCATGCAAATACGCATGCCCAAAGTCACGGACATTCCGAACATTCCAACAAAGAAAACCATTGATTGATGTCTGTTGCTGGTGCTCCATAACTGTTCCTTCCCCACCCGACCCTCCCTCTCAGCACCCACCACCCCACCCCACCAACAAACACTGACACTGGGGTGCCCAATCCCTAGTGTCATTTTTATTAAATATATGGCCTGTAACAAAGAAAACTGTCAATTGATGTCTGTTGCTGGCACCCCATAACTCTTCTCACCCAAACCTCCCTCTCAGCACCCACCTCCTCAACAGACATAACACTGACACTGGGGGTGCCTAAGTCCCCAGTGTCAAAACCTGAAATAAAGAAAACCTTCCCTCGGTGTTTGTTTTTCTTTTTTAAATACCCTGCAAAAAAAGAAAATGGTCCATTGATGTCTGTTGCAGCGGCTACCATCCCCCTCCCTCCCCCTGACAGTTATGCTCCAGGCTGGGTCTGCCAATGCAAATGCAAATGGCCTATCTTGCCAGTTGGAACAGTAAACAGAATAATGGAAACTCTACCATATGATAGGGGCATGTTCTCATAAATTCAGTCTAAGGAGGGAGGAATGTTGTGATTTGGCCACTGCAGTGTAATATTGCAGATATATTTTTGTAATTTTTTTCTGTGATTTTTGTTTATGCTTTAAAAGGGTTACATGCAGAGGAACTTGGTTATGTTTCAAAGTTCCAAACAGGCCAGAACTAAGGGTTTCCAAAACATACCCATGTTTTTTTTTAAATGGTTACATGCAGAGGAGATTGGTATTCTGTGATCTGAGAAAGACTTGCTTACCAGGAAGCTGAAAATTACATTTCAAAGGCAGGGGTATAATAAAGTGACAGTAATGGAGAAGACATCTCCCCCCATCATAAACTTACACTTCAAAGGAAAAGTGCTTTAGGTTCCAGGAACTGTCCTAGTATAATTTTGTTTTATTAGGTGGCAGGAAGGAGAGGGATATCTACACTAAAAGTCTAGTGTGAATACACTTGAGGTGTTATAATTTATATCCATTTAGAAGAAGTCAGGAAGGATGAGGGAAAATCAAAGGATATTGGAACTGTAAGAGAATCTAATCAATAATGTGGGTCACTTAAAAATCTTATACAGAGCAAGAGAGACCCCTGCTGGCCCAAAAAGATAAGGCCACCAAAGAGTTACAAACTGCATGGATTTAAAGTCCTCAGATTAGAGCATGTTGCACACTTTTGGGACACTCTTCCTGTCACACACCAAGCAAGACTGCCATAGAGACAGACTAAGAACCAGTGAATGCAAGAGAGAACTGGGTCCTTGCAAACTCATTTATTTTTCTGGACTTTAATCATCCATGAACCAGGTAGAAAACTAGACAGTTAAAAGTTTACAGTGTGATTGTTTTATGTATATTTTCCAACTTTTGTTTTATCTTGTAACCAAATTTCTGAATATTTTGTATGATAAGTATTTAAGTAATTTAGTAAAGCACTTTGCTTTTAAAGCTGACTGTGAGTGATTATGTGTGTGTAAAGGTAAGAGGTTTGTTCAGTTCTGAGACCAACTTGGTAAATGCAAGGTGTCACCATTGCTACAGAAGACTAGGGATCTTGCAAGGGGATCTGGGTGCCTAAAGTTGGGAAGAAAACACAGGTCTTGGGAGGAGTCTGTAAAGAGGAACTAGGTGCTGCACACCCCGTGGGAGAGAACGCAATCAGATTTAAGAGGGCAAATCACAAGGAGCGCATAACACCTGGTCTCCACCAGTATAGCAACTGAGGAGGGTTCTCACCTGGTTACAGACCTGAGACTGTATTTTGCCATTACCCAGAATAGAGAGGAAGCACTGGGTCCTCGTGGTGAGTTTTCAGTTTTGAACTCAGTCAGCACTCTAGATGGACACTTGGAGGGTATTCCTGTTTTCCCATGTCACGGATTGCACTTGGGGTGGGCATTTTGAGCTCAGTGGACCTGGCTCCCAGGAGTGGGTTTGTGACAACCGTAATAACCATTTTTCAGGTTGTTATGGAGTTTGACAGATACTTATAAGCAGTTTGATAAAGGGAGTCACCAATAATTATGTTGTAATTAACTCAGCTCTCACCCTTTTCTCCAAATATACTCTAATTGTCTAGTCTATCCTAGTAAGTGTTATCCTCCACCCTTCTATAACCCAAGTTGTAGTTTGTTGAACCTTTTTATCTATCAGTGTCCCTCAGATGTGCATGCAGAGTTGTACTCCAACTGAGGATTCACAAATAGTTTGTAAAACAGGACAATAACCACCCTTGAATCTGCTGGCTGCTGACACAATTTATCCTTATACAACCTAATATTTGCTTAGCTTTTTTTACAGTCTCCTTACACTGACACTCCTGCTTAAGGATTTTGTTATCAGAACTGTCAAATCCCCAAATAGGTAATAACAAATTACTAAGAACATCTGCTTGACAGGCTCTTAGAAGGATTTAGATAAAGCTGCTATTGACTTCTACAAATTGTCAAATAAGACTGCAAATATCAACTACTGACATGATTTTTGTTCGCTTTGGAACTCATCAACATTGCACTGTCCTGGCTTCAGTAGGAGACCAAGTCAGCCCTCAAGGTACAAAGACACTTAGAATAGTCAGTGTTAGAGCAGATATTCCCACTCACCTGGTAGAAACCCAGCAAACTGCTTTTGCTCCCAAAAAGCAAACAAAGTCCAGTAATTGGTTGGTACTGAACAGCACACAACCGTGGAAGCAACAGGAGTTATGTTACCATGTCCCACAACAAGGACCCTCCCGAAGATGTAGGCACAAAAGTTCAATAAGACTCTGGTGTGAGAGCTGTGATCCCAGGCACCACCAGGTGTATCTGACCCTTGAACCACCTGACATCTTGCCTCACATGTCCCAAAAGTGTGCAACATGACGGCCTATTGCCTTGTAATTCAGACTGTACTGTGCCACAGACCCATGCTGGCTCCTGTCAGCTTTAATCCACTCTGTTCCGACAGTGCTGCAACAAGAAAGATTAACTGTTGTGCCATTCTAGTTAGTTCAGTCGGCCTCGGTGAGGACAGATAATGACTCTCTCAACTATACCTAAGTAACCCAGAGAATCAGGAGGAGTTGACTGACAGAGTGGAACTCTCTAATCCAATGGGGAACAAGCATGCATACACTGCATAGAAACTGTCTGTCTTGTGCAAGTCCCCAAAGGCTAAGCAGCAAGCCTAGCCAGATAGAAAGTTAATCACACATCCCCACCAGCACCAAACCTGATGGTCGGGGCCCAACACATACACAAAATAGCCACATAACTTTTTGGGATAAAATAATCTTTATTTAAAAAAATTAAAAGCTATTTTTTTCAAGGTGTGTTACATTTATATGGGGGGGGGCACATGCCCCCATGCCATATAGGCATGATGTAACTGCTTCTGGAGAGTCACATGTTTTATTTAAATTTTGGTGACTGGGTAGGCCCACTGAGACAGAAACAATCCCTTTTTTTAGGGGCGACTCGGAATTAATTACTTACATCTATAAACATAATAAAATGCATAGATGTCATTTCACAATTAACAGTCAATATAGACATACTGATCCAGTCAAGGATACAGTGGCAAGTTAATTACAATCAACATCAACAGGAGAAGAAGTACTACTGTATTATACACAAGACAGTCACAGTCAGATTGATGTCCCAGTGAGGTTAGATCAGCAGTAGAGAGTTGACTGACTCTCAGCTGTAGCAGGTGTAGAGGCTCAGTTCCAACAGGTGGGCCTTAAGACCCTTCTTCAATCCCCCAAGGGAGGTACATTCCTGGAGGCTGCTTGGGAGACCATTCCAGATGGGAGGGATGAAGGCAGCGTAAGACTGGAAACCTAGGGAAGTCCTTACACTGGGAAATTGGAGAAGCTGGCAGCCAGAGGATCTTATCTCCCATTCTTTTTGGAGCTAATGTGTTAATTAGGCTAGGAGGGGCACCATTTTGCTGGAGCTTAAAAGCAAGGCACAGTGAGGGATATGATAATCTTCCCTCAAGAGAAGGCCACCTTAGATATAATAGTACCATGGAGATCATAGTACATGTGCTGCTCTAATGAATGTAGTGATCTTGTCTTTTTTTGAAGTGGCATTAATGTAGTTGGTGCCTCTGGATGGTACTACTCAGCCCACCACTGCTGATATGCCCACTACTAGGTAGTCCCACAGACTTCTCCTCCACTCTGTATTTCTCTTCACTCAGCCCTCCCTCCACCTGGGTTATTTCCATGTCAAATCAGTCTGCTTGCCTAATGATGATTATGGGGGAGAGAGATCCCCTGCATCTGCTTCCTTTTGATATTGAGTCCAACATAACAGGTGCTTGGAATTTAGGCGTGGTGCTGCTGGTGCCTAGGTGACTGCCCTTTTTTCCCCATGCAAGTCTGAGCTTGACACAACTAACAGATAACAACTTTTTAATCAGCAGGGTCACGTTTATTTATTTAGCTAGTTATTTATCTATCTGTGTTCTTATATATATATCAAATGTTTTACCAGGAAAGGCATAGTAACTGATACAGCTCATTTCCAGATGTGTCCAAGGGGAAGGGGTATGGGCAACAGTACAAGAGGGGAGAAAAAATAAATGGCATAACTGTGTTATAAAAATAATAGTCGTATACAAGCAATATGAAATAAATAATAGAGTATTACAAAAATAATAGTCATATATGAGCAATACAGTACATCGAAAGGAGCAGAATCATAAACATCGCAAGGTGTAACAGTTCAACAAGGTACATGCGGTAGGGTAATATGAGTAGGGAGAGGGAGCTCAAGTAAGGCATGGGGTCAAGGACAGTTGCAGGTGGGAGTTGAAAAGTCATGATGAACAGACTTCAAGGAAAAGGGAGAAGAGGCAGAGTAGATTGAGAGGGGAAGGTTGGACCAGAGTTCAGGAAAGAGATATGAGAAGACAGCTTGATGAACAGTAGATTCCCTAGATGCGATAGAAAGGGAATGGGAAACATAGCTGCAGAGAGGGTGGGAGGAAGGAGGGGGACAGCATAGTAGGGAGAAAAGGTAGGGGGGAAGAGAAACAATCCTGAATTTGGATATAAAGGAGGCACAGTAAGAAAAGCACTTGGCATCAAGAGAGGGGATGGAGAGGGCAGAGTAGAGTAGAGAGAGCAGTGATGGGTATGAGGGGGACAGTCTAAAGCAAAATGAGAAAAGGAGTGTGTAACAAGGGATAAAGAAATGTGTCCCAATATTACAGCCTGAATCTAATTTTGGTCTAAAACATAAGGTGTTTTTGTAACAAATATTGATCTATGAAGCTAGATCATATCAAAACTTGTGAAGTTACAAGTTTAATTAACTGAGCCACAACTTGTAATATTCAAGTGTCTTTTGATATCTGTACTGACCATGTGAGTAATGGCAGACAGGTGTTTTAAGTGTCTGCAAGACAGAAATACAGGGAGAGAGTTCAAGTTACCCTTTTGATTATTATTATCAGGAGGACAGGCCAGAAAAAATGCCTGTATGCACATTCCTAAGTGCAAACCTATTTCTTCCTCCTAAACCTTAGTAACTGGCAATGACAATTATTACTATCCTTATATAGTAGTATAATTTACACTATCAATACATTTGTGCTGACAAGAGCTAGCTCATACATTAGCTCATGCAAGAACTAAAAAGAGAATTGCCTTTTAAAGTTAATGTTTGTACTTGTTCTGTACCAATCATAGACAACCATAGTACTGTCTTCCACTATATAAGCAAGCCACTATACACTGTTAGTTTGAAGAATGAAGGATGTACCACTTGTAATCTCTCGCTGTGATTATTGTTATAATCATTAAATTCTTCCGCCTTCAGCCTCATTTCCGTTCATCTCCTTTCTAAGTATTTGTAATAGATAATTTACTAATGGTAATTTTTTACCCAACGCTACAGAGTGAAAGAGAGGATCTCGTCTAGCAAGGGAGGATTTGGGAGCTCCACTGTAAACTATGTCACCATAGTAAAAAAAAGGCAGAAACATCTTTAAAGCAATCTCACAGTGGGAAGGAAGTGGGATACTCACTTTGTTCCTGTGTAGTGCACCAAGTTTGGGGTGCAGCTTATGGTGTATGACATCAGTGAGTACCGAGAAATCAAGATGATGGCACAGCCAGACCCAGGGATACTTAAAGAAGGACACATCCTCAATCACAACACCATCAGAGGTGTGGAATAATTGAGGGAGGTGAGTCTGGTAAGCCTCTGTCAGGTGCCAAAAGACAAGAAAACTGTTTTTGGGCATTGAGGGATAGTTGGTTTGACTGGAACTACCACTGAATATTGCCAAAATCCAGCTGCAGCTGGGTAGTAAGGTCATGGTATAGTAGCCAGATGGAAAGTATATTGTATCATCAGCATACTTATGAATGCACACAGAGGAACAGGCAGAGGAGAAGTCATTCAATAATATGTAAAACCGAACTGGGCCCAGGACAGAGCTTGAGGGATGCCTGAACAGATGGGAAGGGGGGAGAGGGAGCTATCTATCTAGACAGTTTAAGATCTGCCCTCAAGGTAGAAGTGGAGCCAGCTTACTGAAGGAGAGAGCCCCGCTACTTTAAGCTTATGTAGAAGGAGGAGGTGTGCCACAGTGTTACATGCTTTAGCCAGATCAACAACAATGGCAGAGGTGATCAGACCCAGGTCCATAGCTGAAAGAATGGAGTCAGTAAGCTGGAGGAAGTAGGTGGAAGTGGAGTAGGATTTCCTAAATCCAGACTAGAAAGGGATGAAGAAGGAGGAGGAGGAGTCAAAGAAGAAAGAGAGCTGAGTGAGAACAAAGTGTTCCTGAAACTTAACCAGAGTGTTAAGGATCGAGATAGGACAGAAAGAGAAAGAGCACCGCTTTTAGAGGGAGGGATGATGGTAGCTTGCTTCCAGGCTTCAGTGACAGTGGAAAAGGAAAAAAAGAGAGATTAAGGAGTTGGGCAGTAGGTATAGCAATGGCAGAAGCTGAGAGAAGCAGAAGTTTAGGATCAAGACCATCAGAGCTACATCCCTTGTGAGGGTTAAGGACTAGCTGGTGTTAAGCAGAGGGGAAGGTGGGAGAGGAGAAAGAGTTAATGGGGAAGGCAGAGGGAGTGTAAAGGAAGAGTAGGGCAAGGAAGAGACACGAGAGAGAGCACAGGTGGTAAAGTAGATGTTCAAGGAAGAGGCAACAGAAGAAGGGTCAGAGATGAGGGAGTGCCAACCTTGAGAACACAGGAGGGAAATGGGGTCAAAGGGGAGAAAAGGAAGTGGATAACGTCCAGAACTTGGAGGGGTGATTAATGTTTTTCTAGAGTATGGATAAAAAATAGTCAGACTTCGCAAGCCTGATGGCTTTGGTACAGGTATTACAAAGGTGCCTATAGTTGGTCAAAGCAGCCAGGGTCTCTGGTATGGTGGCACGCTAATAACTCAGCTGATATCTTGGGGAGATGGAGCCAGGTACTCTGTTTTTTTCCTCGGGGATGCATGACGATCCCTTACAGCCATAAATTATATTTGGAGGGATTGAAGGTCATAATTAATATTAGAGGCTGCAGAGATGGAGACTAGTCAGATGCTCATAGGGAGGACAAGTCCAGTAACCTAAAGGACCTGAGATAGATGGATTTTGGGGGGCTTAGAGCAATGAATCTTGTGCACACAGTAAACCATATAATGGTCATTGAGGGCATCAGGAAGGATGCCTACATCCACTACACAATGGGGGTGTGATGACAGGACCAAGTCCACGAGGGAGTGATTTAAAATTTAGACTTATGGGGTCAGAAATCAATTGAGTCACTTACTGGGATTTTACATTTTGGGTGAATTTATTTGCAGAAGGTAAGAGTCAATTTATATTAGTCACCAAGGGTGAGCAACTCACCTTTGGAGGGATGGGAACAGACAGAGGAAAAGAACTCAGTTGGTAAAGCAGGGAACATACCAAGGAAACAGTAAACCCCAGCAATAAAGATGGGAACAGAGAAGGGAAGGGAGAGTTTGAAGAAGAACAGTTCACAGGAGGGAGATGATTCAACAAGCACAGGCACAAATTAGATGCTGGTGAACGTGTAAACTGCAACACCTCTGCCCCTCTTTGTGCGATCCTGCCTTGCCAAGGAGTAACTGGGGATAGCCACAACAGAATCCTGGATCTTAATGGCGAGCCAGGATTCAGAGAAGACAAGTACATCCAGCCATAGATTGAACATGATAGGCAGCATTTGATCAATTTGGGGGAAGAGGCTGGCAATGTTTAAACTAGCTGTTTAAACTCAGTCTGTTGAGAAGCTGAAGAGGTGGCGCAGTGTTAGGGCCAGAATTTAAACATAGAAACATAGACTTTGATGGCAGATAGTACAATATCTCCTGCTACTAAGAGAAGTAAGTAAACAAGGAGATCAATGGAACTGATATGCTGACTGGAGGAGGATGACGAGGGGAAGGGGAGATGGAAGGATAAAGGAAAAAAAGGGAGAGAAAATGCAAGAAAGCTTCAAGATGAAGCCTAGGTGCAGGAAGAACTGACAAATGGAAATCTGCCACTGTTACTCTGATCCACAAAAGTGGTGACAAGACCACCCATGGGAACTTCTGCCCAATCTCCATATTACCTCTCCTCTCAAAGGCCCTTGAACGTATTGTAGCAGACCAGCTTACTGACTTTCTGGACAAATATAACATTTTGTGTAGGCAGCAATATGGCTTCAGAAAAGGACATAGCACCTCTTCTGCCCTGCTGGAATTCACTGGTGCCATTCACAGCTCACTGGACAAAGGTTAGCTAACTGGGCCTATCTTTATTGATTTGACCAAGGTGTTCGATACTGTCCACTACTGCCTCCTGCTTGTCCAGCTTCAGAATGCGGAGCTCTCCCCTTACTCAGCATCCTGGTTCAAAAGTTACCTTGAGAACCAGACACAGAGTAAAAATCGCGGATGTGCTCTCTGATGCCAAACCTGTCCATTCAGGAGTCCCCCAGGGATCAATCCTGGGCTCCCTCCTTTTCAGCTTGTTCCTGAACACCTTTCCTGATTCCTGTCCAGAACAAATCATACTTTACACTGATGATGCTGTAAACCTTGCCTCCCACCAGGATCTGAAACTGCTGCAAGACAATCTCCAGCTTGGTTTTACTTCGGTTGAAAACTGGTTTACAAAGCACAAACTGATCCTAAATCAGAAAAAAAAACAAGGCCATGATTTTCAGCAGCTCCTATAGCAAGCATTAGCAGCACACCCTCTCCATTAAAACCAGTCAAGGAGTCACTTTGGAACAGGTACAAACCTTTAAATACCGTGGGATCACCCTAGACTCTCATCTGTCCTATGCTGCCATATTGACTATGTAGCCAAAGCTGCTAATACCCATCTGGGCCTACTTTACCGGTACAGGAAACATCTTACCCCTAAAGCCTTGTCAGCTGCTGTCCAGAGCTCTGTCATTTACATTATTGACTACAGACTTATCATCTATGGGTCTGCCACCACTACCGCTCTCAGACGTGTATCAACTTCCCTCAGTAAGGCATGTTGACTTATCGCTGGATCCCACCGTCTCACTCATACATGTGACCTCTATGCTCAAACCAGGTGGTTGCAGCTCGCCAATCGGATAATGTACCAAACTTGCACCGTTGTGAAAAAAATAACTATGGGCTTTGCACCTCCTGGAGTCTGTGCTCTTTTACATCGCAGAAGCAACACCCGCAATGCCAGGGGGTCTAAATCACAGCTTCTGCAAGTCCCTCACTGTTGCACAACACATGGTCAAAGATCTTTTGCTTATAGGGCACACAGCTGGCTAAACGGACTCTGCAGTGACATCTCTGTCACTCCCTTACTTGGTGCTTGTAAGTCAAGGCTCCGCCTCTCTCTCATTGCCTCCAGTTCCTGTGACTGCCTTGACTAGCAGACCCCCCCCGGTATATTTGTCCTAGCTGCATTCAGTTCACATTCCTATTTAGCACTTGCCACCACCTTACACCCCGATTGCACTTTCCCCAGTCTGTCTCTGACAAAGCCCTTGGCTGCTCTTACTCCCACTTTGTTTCCCCACTCCCTCCTCTCCCCCACTTCTTATCCTTCCTTCTCCCACCACCATCTCCTGCTACTGCGTCCCTATGTACTCCCTTACCACCTCACACTTCTTTCACTATCCTTCTGTTTACTTCCCCCTAATTCAAGTGTTTTATTTTCTTTCTTTTGTTTTATATAATCCTTGTAACTACATGTTTTAGACTATTATCACTGTCATGCTTATACTGTTGTCATGCTGTCTTGCCGTATTCACTGACGTGGAACCTTTGTAAAAGAGCCGAGGCTCAAAGGTATTTGTAATCCTAGACTTAAATAAATAAAAATTAAAAATAAAGAAGTTGCCATCCAGGATGCCAGGGGAAATGGGGAAGAGAGAGAATACAGGAGGGGAGTGGAGGGGAAAAGGAGGGGGATAGGAAGCAAAAGAAGTAAACAGCATAGTGGAAATAAAGTGCTCAAATTGAAACTCCTAAATAGAAAGTGAAAAGAAGGTACAATAGACATGGCTGGGGGGGGGGGGGCTAATCCATATGGGGAGGCAATGGAATGGGCCTTACTCAGACAGTGAGACTATAGAGGGAGGCCAGAATAAATAGTGAGTGTACAGGGGTGTAGGACTGACCCAGACAGAGAGATTATCAAGGATGAAGGCCTTAACTAGAAATGCTAGTGGAATGTAGGCCTGAATCAGATTAGGGAGGTAAATGACAAGCTAGCCAGACCCAGATGGGGAGAAAACAGGAAAGCAGTCTTATCCAGATAAAGCTGCAAGGGGATGTAGGCCTGACCCACAAAAAGGGTGGCAGACAAATGTAAACAGAAAATAAAACAATTAAGGAGGACAGCCTCACCAGATGGGAGACGAAATAAATAAAATAAAATGGGGAGACCTTAAGGTGAAATAACTAGTATATATCCTAAAAACCATATGTCCATATATGAGTAAATGGTCAGAAAAGGTATCCTGTGACATGCACTATTCTCAAGTGGGTGCCTGCCAAAATGGCGACCCTCTTGCGGCGCATGTCAACAGGGCGAGTGGGTAGGGAAGGTGACCGGATGGGGTGGGTTTGCGAATAGCGACAGGATGTCCCTATATGTACATGCATGCTGGAGGTGGGAGCGAGCACACTGAGCGAAGGAAGGGAGGGAGGGTTTGTGAGGGGTGGTGCCGTGATGAGCTGCTGAGCTGGCTCTGTGGCATGGTGGGTGGGTGCTTGGTTTGCCAGGATACTGGGTTCGGGTCTGGGTGCAGGTATGTTTTGTTGCACCCGGCCTGAGTAGTTTATTTCTATTTTATACAATTTTGCACCTCCCGACATGCACCCCCCTGGAGTTGAGAATCCTAGCATAGTGCGGGGGGTCAGCCCCACATGACATTTAAACTCAGAGTCCTTTGCAATCGCTTTGTTTTCCGCCAGGGGTACATTCACAATTGAATTTCTCACATGTACACCCGCCATAATGACGCATTGCCTTTGTGATCGCTCTTATGACATGGAACCGACAGAGAATAACACAGTTGCTACTCCCACAAAGATTGTTAAGAATTGCAGTCTTACTAAGAGTTATACAGAAACACAGCTGGTAATTGTATAATAGTAGTACATAATAAATTAGCAGACTGTTGATAAATAATTAAACTATGGACCAAAAGTAGCAAAGGAGGCCAAAGCTAATAGATGAATATACAGTGTATGGTATAGGGAAGATTATTACATAACTTAAAATATATTCACATACAATGCAATGAATTCATCAGATATGGGTGTCACAGTAGGGGTGCAACAGCTCCTACTGATTGCTGCCCCATGCTGATGTCCCTAGTGTGATGTGCTTGTGCTCTGGCCCTTTGGCTCTGAAATGCAGTGGAGGATCACTAGCAAAAGGGCCTCTGATAAAGGAGACTCGACCCCACCCACAGGTACAGAAACCACCTCTCAACTGCAAGATCAGAGAAGCTGGGGTCAAAGCTAGTAAAATCCCACAAAGCAGCTCACAAGCTCACTAAATCCAAAGTGAACCCGAGTGGCTCCAGACACACCAGGCGACCCTCTTAGTCAAGACAACTGACTGAGAACACGGAACCTGAGCAGTGGTCAAAGGCCATGGATACGCCAACTCAGCTCTACCCGCAGGCACAGAAGTTGCCTCCCATGTGGAGGATCAGAGCAAGCTGTCTGGTGGTCGCAAGGGCCAGGAAGATTGCAGGAGCCCGGCCCCAGTTGCTTAGCTCAAGGATAGCCTGCAGCTGTCCGGTGGTCGCGAGGGCCAGGAAGGTTGCAGAAGCCCTTCCCCATTCGCTGAGTTCAAGGATAGCCCACAGGTATGTGTTTCCAGGATTAGCAATGACCCTAACGGCTCTGCTGACTGTGCTGTGTTTGTGCCCCACCGGCACTGTGCGCCGGCTGTCCCCCCCACCACCACCCATGGTCAACATCTGAACTTATACTGTGTATCACGTATGGGAAAACACCAATCAGCCCACTTCCCCATCTGCAGCCTATCTAAAACCACCACCAGTGGCAGCTGTGTTCTCCATCCTCACCTCCAAAGCCTTTTTCATACTCCCCTTAAAAGCTGCATACTTGCACTCTCAGGAACATGGCTTTTCGGACTACAAACTATAAGTGCTTGTCTTCATCACTGCCACAGTTGAATGTAAGACTTGTACTGCTGGTAACTTCTACCGTGACCGGATGGCTGCTGGTCACAGATTTCTCAGCACAGATTCTAGCCACAGAACAAAGATTTCTTTATCACTGCTCCCCAACACACCCTCCGCCTCTTCCCCTTAGCATGCCCAATAGGGCCCAAAATTAGGTCACATCAATAGAGTCTGTACTTCTGGCATCCTTATCAAATAATGAACAAAGGCAACTAGGTTATCTGCTTCAGACCATCACAATCCGAAAACAACAATGGCATCATCCTCTGACCTGCCCCCTTTTGTCCCTCCTTCTCCTCACTGTGCTGGCAGGGGATGTAGAAATCAACCTTGGACCTACATACACACACATTGATCACACAAACGCTACTTGGGCGGGATGAAATGGTATAAAAATTGCCCACCTAAATGTATGTAGCCTCCCTGCCAAATTCGCTGAGATAGTGGCCTGGGTGACTTTATATAAGCCCCAAGTACTTGGTCTCTCTGAAACCTGCCTGAAGCCTTATCATGACAGTGCGTTATACCAGCTTCAAGGCTATTCCTTCCTCTGGCTGGATAGACCAGGTAGGAAGAGAGGAGGCGGCGTTGCACTGTATGTCCAGGACCACATATCAGCTGTCACTGTTGCATACTCCACAGCCATCTCCCCAGGTGAATGGATGATCACTGAGCTTACCATCAGTGAAACAAAAACACTTTATGTTGGCTGTTGCTACAGCCCCTTCCAGCTAGTATCCAGGAACTGTCTAGCTTCCTGTCCAGTCTAGCCAGCACCACCCCTACTAGGGATGCTTTCCTACTCGGGGACATTAATCTAAACTGGGCAGCTGGTTCTAACCCTGACTACACAGCCCTACTCAGATCACAAAATCTGGAGCAAGTAATCTCTACCACAACAAGATTCAATCAGCACTCGCCAAACCACTCTATCCTTGATTGGATTATAACAAATCAATCTGACCTACTCCTCCAAACAGGCACCATGTCAGATGCAATAAGCGACCACACCCCTACATACATCATCGTAAACACAAAGACCAAAACTACTGTCTTTCAGAAATTTCAACAGCCTTAATCATGACCTGGTAACTAGGGTAGCAAAGTCCTTAGACTGGTCCTCCCTATACCGAAGTGACAATGTCTCCTCTGCTGTCACTCTCTTTACCAGTACCTTGCAGAAACTGCAGGATCAGTATTTTCCCATCAAAACCAGAAGGGTTAGAGGTGGCTGCATGTGCCGGATAGCAAAAGAACTACTACTTCAAATGGAGGCCAGGGATTCTAAATGGAGAGCATTCAAAGAGTCCCCATCTCCCCAGCTATGGAACACCTACAGGCAGCTGCGAAATGCCTGTAAGCAGCAGGCAAAGTCACTAAAAAAGAAATATTTTACTGAGCTCCAAAAAAACACCCTGGGGAACCCTCGTAAATTCTGGTTCTCAATAGGTTCTATACTAAATCCTAAGACCAGCAAGCAAATAACTGAACTCACTTCCCCATCAGGCACCATAAACGACCCTGCTAACATCGCTAACCTCCTAAATGCTATGTTCACTGACCTGACCCTGTACCTAAACAAGCTCCCTTCTCACTCCCTCTTCAGCCTAAACAGAACAGGTAGCCCCACCACCACTCCAAACCCCATAGCAACCACCGCTCCTTTCTATTTCAGGGCCATCAGCACCAAGGCTATCTCAATACTCCTGAAAACCCTACCTTCCAGTGGTAGTCCAGGAAGTGATGGGCTATACCCTGCCTTCCTGAGGATCATCTCCCCAGCCCTTGTCAGACCTCTGTTACATATTTTTAACCTCGCACTGTCTACCTCAACAGTGCCCGACACCTGGAAACATGCATATGTGGTTCCCATCTTCAAGGTGGGAGACCCCCTAGCCCCAGAGAACTACAGACCCATCTCCTTGCTACACATTTTAGCAAAGTCCTAGAGAAAGTAATCCATTCCCAGCTATCCGAACACCTCAATAAGTATAACCTCCTAAGTTCCTTTCAGCAGGGTTTCTTCAAACACTACAGCACCTCCTCTGCCCTGGCAATCTTTTCAAACCATGTCCTCAGACACATGGACATGGGCAATGCCACGGGTGCAGTTTTTGTCGATCTGTCAAAGACGTTTGACCTAGTTGATCATCATCTTCTCCTTGCCACTCTTGAACAATTCGGCTGTGCCCCTGGACCTGCAACATGGTTTCGCAGTTACCTCACAAACAGGTCCCAATCCGTGCTCATAGGTAAAGTTGCCTCAGCTTCCCTTCACACCTGCACCGGAGTTCCTCACGGATCAGTTCTTGGCCCCCTTCTCTTCTCCATGTTTATCAATGCTCTACCGGTAGATAGCCTAAACTGCAATACACTCCTCTATGTGGACGACCTAGTCCTGTACCACAGCAAGAAATCCCTAGAGTCCATCTCCTCCACTCTCACTAACAACTTTACTGCAGCTGAAGGCTGGTTCGCAACCAGAAAACTCCTAGTAAATAGGAAAAAGATTAAGGCCATGCTGTTTGCATCCAAGTCTTTCCTAAATAAAGCCACCAAATCAAATTCCGTACTCATTGTATGTACACCCGCAGGACCCCCACTAGAGCAGGTCACCTCTTTCAAATATCTCGGTGTTATTCTCGACCCATCGCTCACCTTCTGTGATCACACAACACTGACCATAAGTAAGATCAATCAGAAGCTAGGCACGGCATACCATGCAAACCACATGCAATCCCCTGAAGCTCGCCTTGCCATTGCGTAAGGCAACCTTCTCCCCCTCCTAGTCTACTGCTCCCCCATCTACTCCCAACTGTCCAGAAAGCAACTTTCCTGTCTCACCATGACTTATTATGCCATCTGTCACTTTGTTCTCAAAGCCCCCTCATTAACTCATCACTGCTTACTCTACCAGCCCCTTGGATGGCTCCCTCTCCAGGCACACTTTGACTATGCCACAGGCTGTCTGATGGACAGCACTCTCAGAAATTACAAACTCTCCCCCTATGCTCCCCTTCTCATATACAAAATGGCCACCAGACCTACTAGGGCATCCTCCTTTCAAACCCTTGAGGTTCCCCGTGTCTCCACAGTCCTGAGCAGTAAAGCTTTCTCTGTCTCTGCCCCCTCCCTCTGGAACAGTTTTCCTGCACCCATCCATAACTCACCATCCCACAAGTCTTTCAAATCAAACCTGAAGGCCTGGCTACTAGGAGCATCCACCTGTAAATGCTTACTGGGCAGTGCAGTAAGTTCAAGTTCAAGTTTATTGCAGGAAAGACTCAGTTGAGTAAGCTCATTCACAAGGAGGTCCTGAGGCACATACACAAAAGCCACCTCAATACCACCAACAGCTCAATCTGGTTCATGGTCAGTTGGCATCCATCTGAATCCCCCTTCCCTGGGACGAGGCTGAAAACAGGCAGAATTGTCTAGTCCTCCTTTCCCGGTCAACAAAAGCTAAATAAAAACTTGGAGATGGACTCTAGGAATCAGAGGGTTACAAACTTACTAGCCAGGATGAGAGAAACTGGCTGGTCTTATCTGAAGAGAGAAATATCTTATACTTCTGAGCCGTAATGAACTTCAATGTTTTACAGTGCTAAAAAGGATAGAGCAATATATTGAAAGCTGTGTAACTACAGAGCTAAAAGTGCTTCTAAAGACATTTAAGTGTTTATTCCTAGCACGATCACTGGAAAGGGGAGGTACCCAAAGACTGGAGGACAGCAGATGTAGTCCCCTTATACAAAAGTGGGAACAAAGAGGAAGCAGGGAACTACAGACCAGTCAGCCTCACCTCGGTAGTGGGGAAGATCATGGAAGTACTACTGAAGGAGAGATTGGTGGAACATCTGGTTGTCAATGGACTACAGGACCCAAGGCAGCATGGTTTCACCAGGGGGAGGTCATGTCAGACCAACCTCATTGAATTTTTTGACTGGGTGACTAGGGAGGTGGATCAGGGGAGGGCAGTGGACATGGCCTATCTGGACTTCAGCAAGGCCTTCGATACTGTGCCACATAGAAGACTATTACACAAACTGGGGAATATGGGTGTGGGCAGGACAGTAGTGTGGTGGGTAGGTAACTGGCTGGGTGGCAGGACACAGAGGGTGGTGGTAAATGGCTGTCACTCCACAGAGGGAAGAGTGACCAGTGGGGTACCACAGGGATCAGTGCTGGGACGGTCCTATTCAACATCTTCATCAGTGACATGGCGCAGGACCTAGAAGGCAGAATTTCACTGTTCGCTGATGACACAAAGCTCTTGTAACAGAGTAGACACACCAGAGGGTGTAGACAGAATGAGAAGCGACCTGCAGAAACTTGAAGAATGGTCAGGGGTTTGGCAGTTGAAATTCAATGCAAAGAAGTGCAAGATAATGCATATGGGGCACAAAAACCCTGGCACAATATATCAGTTGGGGTGTGAGGATATAGCATGCACCAAGCAGGAAAGGGATCTTGGGGTTATCATCTCTGATGACCTCAAGGTAGGGAAACAGTGTGACAAGGCAGCAGGTAAAGCAAATAGGATGCTGGGACGTATAGGCAGGGGCATCACCAGCAGGAAAAGGGAGGTCATAATTCTGCTATACAAGACACTAGTGAGGCCCCACCTGGAGTACAGTGTACGGTTCTGGAGACCATACCTACGTCAGGACATAGACAGGGTAGAGAAGGTTCAGAGGAGGGCAACAAAGATGATGCATGGATTGCATCACAAGTCCTATGAAGACAGGTTGAAGGAACTGAACATGTACTCCCTGGAGGAGAGGAAGGAGAGGGGATATGATAGAGACATACAAGTATCTTACAGGGAGGAACAGGGTGCAGGAAAACACTATTTTAAGCAAAAAGATGTTCCAGGACTAGAGGGCATGGGATGAAGTTGGAGGAGGATGATTCAGAGGAAACATAAAGAATTTCTTCACAGAACGGGTGGTGGACAAGTGGAACACCCTGCCAGAGGAAGTGGTGGGGGCTGAAACAATCACGGGATTTAAGAATGCATGGGATAGACATAAAGGAATTCTGGAGGTCAGGGGTAAGGGGCAACAGACTTCTAGGAAAACGAACTGAACTTACGAGCTCAAATGGGCAGACTGGGTTGGCCATAGGCCCTTATCTGCCGACACTGTCTATGTATCTATGTATCTATGTATGTTACAAAAAAGATCAGCTTCTATTTATTGGAGATCTGATTCAGTATTTTTTGCAATTTATGTGGACCCATCGTATATAGTTGTGTCTTTTATGTTGTTTGTCTTGTTGTCAGTATATAAGTGGTAAAACTTTAATAAAAACATTTTACAAAAAAAAAAATCAATTCCTCATGTCCACTGGTCCCACCCACAACCTGCACCCATGCCTGCTGCTTCAGTACTATTCCCCAGTGGTCTAGCAGAACCCTTCCTCCTCTTGCACCCATGCCCACTGTTTCAGTAATATTCCCAGTTGTTTAGCGGCCCCACCCTCCACCTACAACCATGGCTACTGTTTCAATAATATTACCAGATGTCCAGTGATCCATCCACCCGCCCAATCACCTGCCTGATCCACAGACACTTTTGTCTGTGTCAAATGTATCCCTGCCCCATCCCAGTCCTCTTTCTCAATTACATAACGCTGTTCCCTGGTGTGTAGTGGACCCCCCATCCTGGCATGTAGTGCCCCAACACCCTGCTTCCCTCCATCCTGACCCTGAGCCGGTGACAAGCACAGTCCTTCGCTATCCATCTTGGCCTGACACCGACTGAGTTGTACAATCAGCTGTTACAGTATGCACTTAGTGACAGCTCAGTTGGCACCCTGCAGCACCCCTCCCTCCTCCCTCCCTTCTTGGTCAGTTTCTGACCTGTACTGCCACCAGGCCTCCACCTGGGGCAGTTGTTCAGTGGGAGTATCACACCACCCACCCACCCTGGGAGAGGACAGCAGTCCTTCAGACACTCAGTCCTCTTCTCCCCGGCCAACCTCCGATGACCTGTTTGCATTGCAAACACGGGTCGCTGGTATGGCAGGAGGTATGGCATGGATGCCTCTACCCTTTAGATCACTGGGCTATCTCCACCTGGCAGCCCTTTTTGTGTTTTTTTTTACCCTGTTTTTGCTTGCTCCCCCTCTTATTCGATGTGCACGTGCTTGTGTGAAGGCATGCGCACGCTGCATTCTGAGGCACCCTCCCGACTTGTGGCTCCCTGCCACCTGCGCTGCCACTTGACCTCTACCTGGTGGCAGCGGAACTATTGGGGGGGGTGACAACCACCCCAGGAGGGGAGAACTGCCCCCCTATGCTGGCACCCCAACAACCCGAGATCATTCCCAAACCCGAGTCACCAGTGTGCCTCATGGTGTGGCATCCAGCACCTCAACCATCCAAGCCACCAGGCTGGCACCACCTGGCTGCCTTTTAAAGTGCTGTGCCCTTTGCTCCAAATCTCCAGCCACTGGATAAGAAGAAGAGGGGTTGTGAGGACTGATTGCTGTTTATGAGCCCTCTCCAGCCTAGTCACTGTGCCCCCCAACCCGAAACCAGTGTTTGCCTTGTGGAGGACTTTGCCCAACAAGGGATAGCACAGAGCTCCTTCCAGCCGTGAATCGTCCAATCAGCAGGTCAACCCTACAGTGTTAGAGTAGACTTTTGCTTCTATCACCAATCACTGCCAAGAACACACCAGCCAATCAGGAGACATTAAGTACTATATCAGAGTACTATTGACAAGCAGCTCTTGTGTGAAAGGACCACATGATACGGAAAGCAATATTGTCTGCCTTGAGTCTGCTGGAGTCAGCCAGCAGGCAGTCACTCTGTCAGCCACTCTGTCCAAGGCACAGTCCTCCTCCTACTCCTCCTCCAGCAGCTGCTCAGTGCTGTGACACCACTGGTGCTGTAAGGTACTGTCTATGAATTAGACTGTCTGTGCCTTAATACAAGGACCTGCAAGTTGACCTTAGCTGTCTGTATAGTGTAATTAGCCACAGCATGTACTGAAAAGTCCTCTTGCCTCCACATTCTGTAATGGTGCTTGTGCTTGCATTTTTAATTAGCATTGGTATAGTTTGATCTGGGGTGTATTATGGCATGTTTAGTTCTGTTATTTTCCTCTCTGCATGCAGTGTAGAATTTGTCCCTGTATTTCCTGAATATAGACAACCAGCGGTTCAAGATGAGGTCTAACTAATGAGCTATACAGTGGCAAAATCGCCTTCATCTCCTCGACATTATTTCCCTTGCTGTGCAACCCACCATTTTGCTGGCCATTGCTGTTGCCTTCCTACACTGTGCCAAGTTGTTCACTGATTCCGTGATGACCACCCCCAGATCCTTCTCCTCCGTGGTCTCTGCCAGCTGCGCCCCTCCCAGTTGGTAGTTTTCCCTTGGATTTATTGCTCCAAAATACAGTACCTTACATTTTTGACACTGAACCCCAGCTGCCAAGTGTCCAACCAAGTCTCCAGCTTTTTCAGATATTCCTGTAGACCCTGCCCCCTTATGTCATCCACCACCGCCCCTGTCTTGGTGTCGTCAGCAAACAGGCTGATCCTGCTCTTGATGCCCATAGAAATGTCTGCAATAAATACCCCAAATAACAACGGTCCCAGTACCAAGCCCTGTGGAACCCCTCTCCTTACTGTTCTTGGGGATGAGAGTTCCCCTTCCACCACCATCCTCTGCTGCCTTTGCTGCAGCCAGTTTGTCACCCATCCCACCATTTTTGGCCTTGTCCCTGTACCTTCAAGTTTTATTCCAAGTCTCCCATGTGGCACCGAATCAAATGCCTTGCCAAAGTCCAGGTACAGGACATCAACTTCATGGCCCTTGTCCATCTGCCTACTCACCCAGTCATAGTAATCTACCAGGTTGGTTTGGCAGCATCTGCCTGTGACAAAGCCATGCTGTCTGCTGTCCTACAGCCCATTTGTACTCAAGTAGGCACACCAGCCTCTCTTTCAGGATCAATGGAAAATTAGCTTTCCTATGATGGATGTGAGGCTTACCGGTCTATAATTCCCTGGTTCATCTTTGGGGCCGCTGAGCCAACCTCCAATCCTTGGATATGCATCCCGAATTCAGTGAGGCATTGAATAGACCTGACAAGGGCCCCCACCATGATCTCTTTTAGGTCCTTCAGTATCCTGGGGTGAATGCCATCCAGCCCTGGTGTCTTGTCCAACTTCAGCACTCTCAAGCCCTCCAGGGTTCCAGCTTCCGTGCCCCCCCCATCCATTACTTCCTCCCCAGCCTTTACTGCCCCCTACCCCCTTGGGTAGCACTCTCCCTCTCTCCAAAGTGCAGGGATCTGTTCCTCTAAAGCGACACAGGACTGGCATAAGCAGATGCAAGGGCATTGTCCCCCAACCCCACATTGCTTCCACGTTCCCTACAAGCCATGGTTGCCACTCTAAAACCAAACATTCTAATCATCACTGAAATATGGCTAAAGAGCACAGTCCCTGACCACTCAGTCTCCATTCCTGGCTACTCCCTCTTAAGGCAAGATAGAGCCAGCAGAGGAGGGTGTGTGGCCATGTACATTTTACCTCCCTCCAATTCTCCACAGTTTACTCCTCCTCTAACCCAGCGACCCATGATGCTTTAGCCATTCATGTGTTCCTTCCATTTACTCTCCCTATCTTTGTAGCTGGTATCAAATGCTGCCCTAACATCCAGCCCTCTATTATTCTTGACCTCCTAACTTCCATCACTTCCTTCTCTCGGTCTGTGGAGCTATACATCCTCCCCTTCCCAAAGTCAGTGACCCTTCCTCCTCTGGTAACCATCGCCCTATCTCTCTCCTTTCTATGCTAGCTAAAGTTCAAGAACACCTAGTCCTCTCACAGCTTACCTAATATCTAACTGACACCTCCTACTTCACCCCTTTCCAGTTTGGTTTCAGGAAAAATCACTCCACTGCCACCTCCCTACTTCGACTTACTGACTCTGTCCTTACAGGAATGGACAATGGCAGAATTACCTCAGCCATTTTGGTCGACCTGGCCAAGACCTTCGACACAGTCTCCCACTCACTTGTCTTAGACTCCCTCTCAACAGCTGGTCTGTCCCCCTCAGCCGCAAACTGGTTCAAGGCCAACCTCACTGGTAGAACACAATCAGTCAAGATTTTTGATGCCATTTCCCCTTCCCTCCCAATTAGAACTGGTGTCCCACAGTGTTAGGGCTCAGTGTTAGGGCCCTTATTATTCTCCATCTTCCTAAATGACCTTCCATCAGTCTGCTCACCTTCCTCCACCATACACATGTACGCTGATGATACTGTCCTGTATACATCTGGCTCAACCATGCCGAGGTTACACCCAACTTGCAGAATGATTTCAACAAAGTTCAACTCTGGTTCACTAGCCATCAATTTTTTCTTAATGCCAAGAAGACTGTGTCCATAACCTTTGGCACAAAGCTGAGACTCTATAGGCTTCCCTCCCTGCCCAATTTCCTCACCCTTAATGGGACTCTACTTAAGGACACATCCTCCTTCAGGTACTTAGTTGTTTGGCTAGACCAACACCTAAACTTCTCCGGACATATCGATGCCATCCAGAAAAAAGTGCGCCCCAAGCTTTGTGCCCTGTTCAGGAACTGTAGTTGCATCCCTCACACGGCAGACCCCTGCCCTGTCAAAAAACTCAGGCACCACCCACCATCAAATCAACAATGCCATACATGAAACGAATTGTAAAGAAGGCAAATTTATTTAGGCAATTTTGTGGAAGAGGTCTCTTACCGAAATAAAAAGGACCCCAGAACCTCTGATCAGTTATACGGTTCATCAGGGAATCGAGGTGTTACAGAAATTAAAGTGAAGATATAACACCCTGAGCAATGTTACAATCGAAAGGTCAATCATCCTGCCCCAGGCTGGGTCTTACTTCGATGGGGAAGGAGAGCTACTTGGCCTGGCAGCTGAAAAAGAGGGAGGTGGAGATAGCGCAGATAAAAATTGGAACTGGGGATATCACAGACTCTAGAAGGATCGGAGAAGCTTTTTACTGCTGTTACAAAACTCTGTATACCTTGCAGGTCACTACCTCTCCTGAGCAGATGGAGAACTATTTTCAAAAAGCACCTATCCCATTAGTACCCTATGGAGAACTGAGCAAGTCCTCACTACACAGGAGATAACACAAGCTGTTAGGGGGTTGGGAAGGCCCCAGGACCAGATGGCCTTCCCTTTTTTTCCAAGACTTTTCCCCCACAGCTGACTGACCCACTGTTTGACATGTTGACAGAAAGCCTAGCTGTTCTCCACATCAGTCTGCCACAATAACTGTACCAGTCCCCCATCAGACCCAGGACCTCTTGCCCCAGCATTAATTTACATTTGAAAAAATGGAACAGCTTTATACACTTTGCACAGAATCTCTAACTCTCTTTTCAGTGAAACCATTAAGCACCCATCAGAGTTTATTGTGTTGCAGAGAATAGTCTGAGTTTAGGACCACTAATAGGGATCTTTTTGAAGGATGCTGATATTATGGCAAATGCTCCCATTTTTTTTCATTGTTTTATTTTTATTTTCTGTTTACTGCTGTCACACTGGGCCTGCCTGGGAGCTGGAATTCAACTGATCTTCATGGAAAGGAGACAGACAGGGAGCTGTACCCCAACCCCCGACCTTAAAATAAAACAAGACAAAAATAGCTTCTTGTTATGCTCTGAGGAGGCAGTATAGCACACTGGTTTAAGGCTCTGAGCAGCAAATCTGGAGACCTGGGTTTGAATCCCACAGCCCCCACTTGCATATACCGTGTGACCCTGAGCAAGTCACTTAACTTCCCTGTACTCTCAGGTCACACCTGTAAACAGGCTTTCAGCTTATTGTGCCCCTCCTGGTTAAACAATCGGGGAAAAAAATGACTGAAAGTGCTGTATTTGATGGCCGAAATAAGCACCTTGAACACATCAGGGTCTTGGTAGTAAGGAAAACACATCACACTGAAATCTAGACCTTATCTGTTTACTTCTATTCAGCACAGACATACAAGAGGAAACTAATCTCAAACACACAGGCAAGCTTACAGGAAGTACATTCTCTTAAGGCTGTACTGTCTCTAACAGTTCTTAAAGCTGTACTACGCATAACAATCTCTCCTGACTTGGCTAGAAAGTACGTTACTGTGGTGCTGTCCAGGCTTTTTCTCTTACTTCCCTATTTGCAGTTCTCCTCTAGAAGTCACTACTTCTCTCCTGGCCATATGGATACACAAAGTAGACTATCTGTCAGGATATTTCCCCTATTTACCCACTTGCGGGTCTCTTCTAGAGGTTGCTATTTCTTTCCTGGCCTTGAATATACTCAAGGTAGTCTAGGTGTCAGTTATTTCCCTTCACCACTGTGTTCACCTGCATTAATTGCTAACACTTCCCCTTTCTGCCCATCATGTCTCATTTTTTGAACATTTTACAACTTTTTTTTGCCACCCAGTAATTATTTTTTATACTCGTCCGACACCTGGATGACCACCCCCAGTGTCAGATGCTCCCCCCCCATGCAGCCCCTTGTTTTATTGCTACTGCCAACATTGGGGGCACAATCTCCATGTCTGCATTTACACCCAGCCCCAGCAGTGTGGTACACTGGGGAGCACACCCCCTAGTGTTCGGAAATATTTTTATTTACTTTAAGAATTACATGAAAAGAAAAACCTGTCTGAAAAAAGAAAACGGTTCCTCGTCACCACTGTCTCCCTACCCAGCACCACTGAGCACCCACCACACCCCCTTCTTACCGTTTACTTAGTTCTGGAGGCCAGCCGATGCCATCTTCATGGACCAGAACACGTTTGTACTCTGCAAATCCGAACCACAAACTCAGGATTCAAGGTAAGTGACATATAATGTATCATGTTTTCAACTTCTGTTGATACCTTTGCCGTTTTTTGGAATTTTTTTCGCCAAAACTTTCAACATGGACTTTCTGGGAACCCCACCTCATGAACACTGTGACTGATATTTCGTTAATCAGGCACAGAAGGTGATTTTGTGGTGGAAAACCCATGTTGAAAGTTCAGTGAAAAAAATCCTAAGAATGGTCATGTTACAAGTGTGCTTTGCGCAGTTTCTATGCAGGTACATAACTTTGGCAGTTTACAATATTTTGATTCCAGATTTTGAACATACACATTTTTTTCACACCACCACAAAAGTACAGCTGTCATTTCTCACATCCTGCCCGAAACGTGTTTTCACATTTGTGGTGCAGAATGACATTTTAGAGTCCTACTGTGACCTGCCGTCCCCTCCACGTCAAGAGTCAGACTGTGACCTGCCCTCCCAGGCCACAGTCAAACTCTGAACCACTCACCATCCCTGGCCAGAGTCCAACAGTGACATGCCTCAGGGCAAGTGTTTTCCTGACTAAGGGCATTAAAGTAACAGAACAGGAGAGGGATTAGGGTTCATAGTCTCCTCAAACCTTAACCCCCCCATCCTGCTATACCCTTCGCACCTCCACCCACAGAACTCTTGCTGTCCCACCACGATGCACTTCATCTGGTCGCTCCACCATCTCATATAAGTTCCCAGATACCTGGAACTCTCTCCTGCTAGAAATTCCATTGGTAATCAGGTCCTCCAAAAGCGTCGGGCAACACCCACTCCTCTTCTCCTGAGGTGGGCAAGTGACAGGGCTCCGATGCTCTGCTCCCGAACAGAAAAGCCATCAGCAATCACAGAAGCTGCAGCACACTTCACTCAGCACGCTCCCTAACTAAAAAATATAAAACCTATAAACCACCTAGTCTGCCTCACTATCCAAGCCTGCCTATACTGATTACCCCACTCTAATCCTAGCTAAAAATCCCTTCACAAGGCCAGAAACCAGTCCACTTCCCCGCGTTTAGCTGTTATCCAGCTATAGTTAAAACGCTAGCAGAGGGAAAAACCCCAAGCAGTGTTTTTCCCTCAATTTTCAGGCTCAAACATTAGTGCCCAAACAGACAACAGCCCAGCATGGCCGCCATCTTCCCATACCAAAGGGTGGTGACCAGGTAGGAAATGGACAGACCAGGTGGGCCAAGTGGTCCTTATCTGCCATCAAAGTCTGTGTTTAATTTTCTACCACTGACTAGGACTGCATGTCCCCCCTCCACTCTTTCCCTACCCCTGCCTTTTCCTCTCTAGAGCTGAATTCCACATGGTGACCTCCCATAATACATTCAACTGCACCCTCGATAAATCCCTTGCTACCGACCATCTCAAAGCATCTTTCTCCTCACCTACACTTACTCAGCCGGTTACTACCCCTCTGCTCTGAACCAGGTTCACTGTCTGGATGTCATGCCCTGCTTGCCACTATCTCTCTCAGGTCAACTGGCATTGCAGTTAGACTAGAGGTTGCTCTGTCAGTTAGACTTAAGCTGCTCCTTGTCAAATTGTACAATGCACACTACCTCTCCTTTTGTACTACCACCTGTATTTCTCACATTGCCTTATTTTTCTTCCAGGCGTTAATACCACATGTAAACAATGGATGTCTCAGCATCCTTGGTGTTTGTACAGTATAATCAAATGTATATATTGTTTTGTACAGTTTAATCAAATGTGTATCTTGTGTATACTACTATGTATCATGTCGCCACGCTGTGGCCTGAGTTGTGACTGAAAATGGTCCCCTGGATCAGTGCACCTACCTGGTTACCAAAAACATAAATAAATATGTAACCCCCTGAGGGCGCTATCTCAAGGGCTACTACTCTTGCCTGCTCAGCCGACAGCAGGTTGAGGGGCCTGGATCCATTGGCGGGTGCCTCCTCCCAGAGGTCGGGGTTAAGACAGTCTGATATGACTTGGTCACAGCCCTCTGGGTCACTGCAACCCCCCTTTCTTCCCACTAGTGGCCCACACAAATCAGTCACAGTACCCGTGCAATATACACTTACCCCCAGGATTGGTTCAATCAGCTTGCTCCGGGGACCTCCTGAAAAGTAAGATGCTATTACATAATAATCACTGTGCAGTAATTCACCATAAACACACAAGTTAGCCAGTATACCTTTGCAAAACAATCAATCTGATTTATTTACGGGGAATTAACAAGGACTAGGGTGATCAGGTTAATTAGCTTACCAATCTAATATATAAGTATCTATCTAGGGCACTGTACACAGTCCTAACCTATAAGTCATGGTCTCTGGGTACCCAGGCCATAAAGGCTAGTCCCTCGATGCAGCTGGTTGGGGCCCTGACACAGAAGCAAGCATAAGGTTTCTACAAAGATTTAATAGAGCCAGCAGACTCAGTTAGTGTAGTCAGCAAAGTAAACAGAAGATCTTGCCCTTACTAGAAACATTTGACAGAGAGCTACCCTGATTTAGTACTCACGACTCCAGAAGGAAAAGCACTCTCATACCACTCACAGAACCAAGCCGGGACTTCAAACACTTCTCCACACATTTATATGAAAAGCAACAGAGGGGTACCATACCAGGCAGCTGCTCCTAGGGCCCGACCGAACTCACAGCTAATCGGGGAGTCACAACGCAGCTTCACTTTTCCTGACAGACTGAGCGCAATTCAGCAGATTCTCCAGTCCTCTACAGGGTGAGCCTGGTGGGTAGCTGCGCTTTTGCACAGCCTCCTCTGACCGCTGCCCAGCGGATTTAGTCCGACACTCGCCGGTGACTGAGCCGCCCAAATCCGGCCTTCCACACACGCGCTTCCCGCGATAAAACTCAACGGCGCAGGAGCCCAGAGCTCCTTCCTCGCTCACAGCCACAATGTCTCTGCCCTTTGGCAGTTAGGGCAAGTCTCACCATTCGAGTGCCATCCAATTCCATAGGTGGGCTGCAGATGCCAGTCACTTGATACTGCCCCTATTGGTGCAAACAAGGCGCCATAATTCAGACTTTATTTCCCAGAATTACTGGCTGTGTCTCATTGGTCAGCCGGCTCCCACAAGAGTCTTGATCCTGGTTGGTCAAAAAGATCTCCATTTTAGTGTTCCCCCGGTTACCATTGGCCCAATTCAATAGTCCAGGTCCAAAATGAAGAGACCAAGTACACACAGTCCTAGCTGCAAAAGAAGCAGGTTAGACAAACGGTAATTCCACTACTACTCTAACTAATTATAGCCAAACAGCTACATCTTTCAAAAGGGCTCCCTTTTGCTCTTATAGCGACTATCAAATTGGAGCGATTTCACCGCAGCTCAGGTGGGATTCGAACAGGGGAACACCAGTCCCCCCCCATACCAACCCATTGGAGCCTGCGAGCAGGCAGCTCTTAAAGAGACAGTACTTTTGAAGCACTCACAACACCCGCATTTTGGCGGCATTTCGCTGAGCACCAGTTAGGCAGGGAGCATTTAGGCAAGCTCCGGGAAGGCTTTTAGGAACCCCCATTTGTAAGGGGGTTACAAATAAATAAATAAATAAGCTAAGAACAAAACTGATAAAGCCCACACAGCCGTTCACAAAGTTAGTAAATCCAAAGTGAGCCTGACGAGTTCCAAACACACACACGGTGATCCTCTCAGTCAGGACAGCTGTCTGAGAACACAGAACTCGAGCAGCAATTCAAAAGCCGTGGCTACTCCAACTCAATCCCACCCACAGGCACAGAAACTACCTCCTGATTGGAGGATCAATACAAGCTAGGGGCAAAGGTGATAAAGTCCCACACAGCAGCTCACAAAGTCAGTAAATCCACAGTGAGCCTGACTGGCTCCAGACACACACAGCAACTCTCTCAGTCAAGGCAGCTACCTGAGGTAGCTGGGCCAGTGGCATGGAGGACTGAGGAGCTGGAAGTCTTACCTTCTGCCTTGCTGGAGACCCAGGTTCGGGAATGGACTTGAGTCATGCAAGAACTGACCATAGAGGGAGGATTGAGCATCCGTAGGACAGCTCTTCTCATTTTGGGGGGCGGGACTGCCCATCCTGCAGATTTCCTGCCACCTAGAGGAATCTAGGTGACAGCACCATGGGATGTCCAGGAAGGGGAACCCATGTTCAGACGCTGTGGGCGTCTCTACAGAAGCAGAGCATGCATAATGTGTCATTGCATGTACATGGGCCCTACTGAGGGGAAAACTGGAGAAAAACCCTCCGACCACAGCGAGCTGACAGCCCAGTCTCTCACAAGCCCTGCACCAATGACTGGGCCCCTCCTACTATTGTCCTATGGCAGGAACCACTGGTGAAGGTAAGTCTCAGAGAAGTCAGGTGACAGGGCCTGAGAGACTGGTCCAGATGGGGCTGGTCAAAGAAGCTGAAGTAATAAACAGTTTTGTGGGAAAAAAGATAGCTGACTGAGAACACAAAACTTGAATTGCAGTTCAAAAGCCATCATTGCTCCAAACTGGGCCCCACACACAGGCATAGAAGCTTCTTCCCAACTGGAGGATCAGGGCAAGCTTGGGAGAAAGCTGATAAAATCTTACACACCAGCTCACAAAGTCAGTACATTCAGAGTGAGTCAACTGACTCCAAACACACTTGGCAACCCTCTCAGTCAAGACAGCTGACATATAGAATATCATATATGGAAATCCCAAACTAGGGATTTGGTACCCCTTGTTTTTATATGAAGGGAGTGGGACAGGGGAGGGGAAGGGGTGAAAATGGGTGCTTTTTGGGATGCTTTGTGAAATTCAACACTGGGTGACCATGGCTCATCACTAGGAGGAAAAACAGGTGTAGTATTGGGAAGAACATTAGTAGTTGGATGTAGAGATAGTGGGGAAACCCCTGCATCAACAGCACACCTGACTTCTCTTGGGGATCTGTATCATCATTCCCACAGCTGCTGATATCTTCTTTACCTTCAGCTCTCTCCTCATCAACATCACTTTCTTTAGGCTGCCTCTTTCTCACTCCCTCTCCTCATCAGGACCCATAATTTTATGGCTGCATGGGCAGAGCCATGATAACGTATTGCTAGGAGAGAAAAAAGGGACTCTGAAAGCACGTGACCGGATATCTTCACTGTGTCCTTCCACAATGGTGTGGTCAGTGCTGTTCTTTTGTTTCTCCACCACCCCCTCCATGGCTGCACTGCCCCCCCCCACGGGCACACTTGTAACAACCCCCTCCCTGCTGTCTAGGGGCTTGATGGAAAATGAGTGGGGAAGGGGTACCACTAGCAGCAGAAACTTCATCCAGAGAGAAATAAAGATGACAAATACCTGCAGATGCTCTCAGAGTTCAAAGGAGGTTGTGAACTACATCCGAATCTGGGGTGCAGCAAGCAGAAGTCTGGGCTGCAGAGGCAAGCTGGAATTAGCAGCAAACATCTAAATTCATAAAACAGCAGGTGGCAGACTGAGGTAGATGTAAAAATAACAAATTAATTTCTTGCAGTCAAATAACGAAAAAACAGCACCCAGAAGCTGGAGGCATGGCTTAAGGAAACAACAAGTAGCCTTCACAGTGGCATAGAGCCACAATGCCAAACTTGTGGCCAAAGAGGCCTTTATGCTGAGTCCTGCAGAGCCAGGGTTCTGACACAGTTTAAATACCAGCACAACCAGGCCAATCCCAAACACACCATGGTCTAAATACATGGCAGTTTGAACCACGACTTACCGCTCTTCCCTTAATACACTACGTGATGGCATACACACAGGGCTGCAACTCTTCCAACACTTTGCCGCTCATCCTGCAACTTAGGGCCTCAGGTCCCAGACTCCTGGTATCCCCACCTAATCATATACTGCAAGTAATCTGAGGGATGCACTGGGACCCCTTTTTTCTCTCGCCACAGACTGTCCAAAAAAACAGAGTGCCACAAGGTATGGGGCAGTCAGGCTGCTGCCGTCGCCTTACCCCATTGTTCAGGCTGCCACCACTGAGCTGCCCTCACCATTCCATCACTCTTAAGGCCTCTCACCAGGATGTAGACCCAAATCCACCCTGGTGCCATGGTGTATGCAGGTGGGCCTCCTTGTCTCTCTCTCTCTCCCCAGGCTGCAGCTCCCATGGCCCAGTCCCAGATGCCACAGAACCCTAGGCCACCAACCCCTTCCAAGCAGACTGCTTTCACCGAGTGGCCAAGGCCTGAACCCCGGGCCAGGACTGATGCCCCGGCTCACATCGTGCACTTCCAGATTTCCCATTGGCCTCCCCCACCAGTCAAACCTGGACTCTTAAATACCCCCCAAGCTGGGCTGGCCTCACCTGTCCAGTGGGCAGCTCAGCCCACCAATGTCAGAAAAGGGAAATGGGAGGAGAGGGTAACTGTAGTAAGCTCGCCCCAGAGGGGGTGCTTACACACTATTTTATTGCTGCCCATCACTTCCGCTTTAGTTCCACAGTTGGGACTAAAAAAAAAAAGAGCCCACCGTGCCCAAGATGGCTGCCACGAACTCAGTGTGCATGAGCGAGTTCACATCCACAGTTGTGCATGCACAAGTTCACTTCCACAGTTGCAGCCATCTTGGGAAAGTTGGGCTCTTTTTTCAGCCGCATGAGCACTCTTGAAGTGGTATAGCAGCTGTGCTGGCACTAACTAGAATTTGTTAAAGTATAGTCATTTCAGACTGTTTAAAAATCAGATCTCCCTTCTCCCACTCATGCTCCAGCTGCACACTTTCTTTGAGGAGTGGGACACTATTAGGGCTATGCAGAATACTGAATTTCTGACAGAACGGAATTCCGCAGAATTTTAGAAAATTCTGCCAATTTCTGTCATTTGCAGAATTTCGACATTCTGGGTGCGAAATGTTTTTGGCAGAATAATAATCCTCAGTTCACATAAACCGTGGATTCTTTTTCCATAATCTGCGGAATATTATTTTGGCAGTTTTCATGATCCACAGAAAATTATTCTGCAGTTTGCACAGAAATGCTCTTCAAAATTCCGTGGAATTTAAAAAGAAATTCTGCAAAGCATTTCAGAAACGGAATTACCATTTTGCGGTAATTCCGATGGCGAAATTTCACATTCTGCACGGCTCTAGACACTATCATCAAAGTCAGGCTCAGCACCATCGCCATCAGCAGTCACGGGAACACTCTCAACAACCTCTTCCTCAACTACTGTACCTGAGCCACAGGTTTTGCCACCTGTTGTACTACCCCTCTTGTCGCTGCCTCCCCAGCTCAATCCAGCATGGATGCCACAGATGTGGCAGAGAAACATTTAGCTACACTAATGCCACTGCCACTCCTGCCAACTACTCTCTTTTGCTACTACGGAAGGTCATAGCAGAGGCTGCTGCAGTCACACTTTTAGATGGCTTCTTCACTCTTTAGCCCCACAGAACTTCCACATATTGCAGACTCTCCGGCACCTGTCCCTTTAGCAGAGCATCTTTTGCTAGTCATTTTCTATATTTATAATATTTTGACGAACAATTTAAAGAAAGCCTGCAGTACAGCTAAGCAGAATCAGCCAACACCCCGAAGGATTAGCATTGTGGTTTAACAAATAAGAAATAAAAAGAGTTTACTAAGCTAGTAGTAGCTAGTAAGTCCACCAAAAAGAGGTATTTAGTTTTTTAGCACAACAGGATTAACATGACGGGTAATTAACAACTAAGTACAACATGTCACTTTAAGAGCTAAATAACTACAACTAATATAGAAAGAAACTGACAAAATGCTTCACTTAAACACACCAAACTGAACTGCAGAAATAAAATAAGAAATGACAGACTGCAGACAAAAAATAATGAACAAGAAAGACTGAGACAAAAAATAAAACACATCTTACCAGTCAGAAAGACTCAAGACCTTTCCGGAATGCTCTGATGGCTGAACACACTTCCCCTCTACCATGACAGTATTTCACTATGGAGACAAAATAAAAAAAACACTACTTTAAATTAAATAATCCATGAAAACAGAAACGAAAAATGCACATCTAGCAGCAGAGAGCACACTAGAACAAGCAGTGAGTGATTTTGAGTCAAAAAGCTTGTTTCTTAGGGATTTAGAAGTCTATTTTGTTCAGACAAGCAGAGGGACAGACTTGTGCAGTAAACAGAGCCTCCTCATGGCATGCAGCTCATTTCAATATCATGTGAACACCAGTCCCATGGTACATTGCAAGCTTCGCCTGCAGAGCCCATTTTGCAGGTGACGTTTCCAAATTCCCAGCTTAGCGAATGTATCCCTAAACTGTGACCTGGCACTCCACAAGGCAGATTAACTTTGCAAATTGCAGAGACTTCCCAGAGTGAACCTTTCCACTTCACACACCACTGATGCAGATGAGGGGTGCTGGCATGCATACAGGGTGCACCGCTATATCGCCTAACCACAAAATACTGGACACACAAAGGCGTATCCATGCAAAATATTTCTTAAAGCATTTATGTTCAGGAGTGTGTGCACACATCAATGTGGAGAAAACAGTCAACTGCAGAGATCAGAATTACCCCTCGGTATCAGTGCTATCTATATGTGTTCCTCTCAGTAATCTAATATGCTTTTGGAAATGCTAACTGGCTGCTTGAGCAGAGCTTGTAATGCTTTCAAAACCTTTGTCTTAAGCTGACAGTGGTTTACAGACCCTCCCCCCACGAATTGGCATATCTGGTGCTGATTTAGGAAAACAAGATCCCCAGTGCTTGTGTTCTTCCCTCCCTCCCTGGATCCCAATGCCACTTGTAAAATCAGATATCCCTTGCAGTCTAGTGCTCCCCCTCCCATACCCAATTCCAATGCTATCTTTAAAAAAAAGTCACTTGAGTTTGAAGGACTGTCACACAAGTCCTCTTTTAATATACTGTGAATGCTTGGTAAGCTAGTCTAGCAAAACGAGATTTTCATGCCAGATGGCAGATGGCAGATGGCCATGGAGGTGAGCGGCACACCAGAGATTTCATTACCAATGGATCTGGGAGATGAGGGAACCACCAGATTGCCAAGACAATTACTTATTTTAAAGTTGCATTATGCAGTAAGGGTACCACTAGACTGCTAGGGATATCTTTTTTCATCTACCACTGGGATCGAGTGAGGGAGGGGGGAAAACAATCGCTGGGGATATTGTGTTTTTTGGTAAATCAATGGCAGATATGCCTGCAAGAGGACAGGTGGTGCAAACCACACACCACGGGACGGACTGCCCTTCAGGCTATCAGAGAAGCAATTGATTGTGCCTCGCTAGTTAATTAGAATTTTTTTTGTTTAAATCAAAGTTTATGAACTTTTTTCTCACAAAAGACATTGACAAGTACACAGCCAAAAGAAACAAAAAAAAGGGGAAAATAACCAAAACATACAGTTACATGTACATACAGGGTTTTCAAAGAGAAAATTGGTACACCAATTCTGCCATAATGCTATTATACTGAAACAATAGGTAAAAAGGAAGCATTGAAGACTAAAACCCAGCTGAAGGGAAAAGGTAGACAGAAAACCAAACATAAGCCAGTGAGAAGAGAGGGGAAGAGGGAATATAAGAAATTAAAAGCAGAAAAGGGGGAGGGGGGTGTAAAAGACCATTACTTCATTCATTATTAGAAACATCTTATACAATTAGTCTTAATAATCCTCAGCCCCATAGAAGGGGGCAGACTAGGACAGATCAAAGACCAGAACCATAATTTACTGACAACGGGTGAATTACATTAATTCTGCTAAAATTTCCAGGATGTCCTTACCCTCTCTGGTTGCCTTATAGTGAAAGAAGGGTAACCATCTGCCTTTGAACTTCTTCATTTATAAGCGGAGCTTAGCAGTAAATTGCGCCATTTCCAAAACCCGAAGGCAGATATTATACCAAGCATCCAGAGTGGGTTTTTTAGGTGATAACCAGCAGTGAGTTATGGTCTTGCGCACCGCAACCACTAAAATATAGAACTAGTATTGTTATGACTTTGGTCTCAAAGAGGCAGGCGGAAGGCCAAAAATCCACTGCTGCATTGTTGTGGGGGAGGTATCAAAAATGTTACCTACTGTTTTGCCTATTAGGGTCCAGTAATTAGCCAGTTCAGGGCATTCCCATAATATGTGAGAGTGGGTGCCTCTACCCTGGCAGCCCCTCCAGCAAAGGTCTGAAGAATGCTCACCCAAGTGTTTAGTCACCACAGGGGGGCGGAAGTAACGAATAATTATTTGCCATCTAAATTCTCTCCAAAAAGGGGAGGCCGAGGTAGAGTTCACTCCCTGCCATACCCTCTGCCAGTCCAGATCACTTAAACTGACCCTAGCTTCTGTTTCCCAGTGCCCCTTGATATGAGTTAGCTGGTCTGGTTCTAAGGATACCAACTGAGCGACAATCACAGAGATTCTACCCCTAGTATCAGAATTTAAAGCCAAGTAAAATAAGAATTCTTGCACTGAATTAGGGAGCTGTCTCAATTGTGTACCTTTATTCTCGGCCAGCAGATATTTCTTGAGTTGCAAGTATCGAAAAAAGTCCTTGTGGGGTAAATCAAATTCCTCTTTTATTTGGTGGAAAGATCTGAGGGTGTCTCCTGTAAAAAAACTAACTCAAGTGGCATAAACCCCTCCTGGCCCATTGCCAAAAAGAGACGTCTCATTTATAGGGAAGAAAGTCAAGGCAGCTTTGCAAAGGGGCTAGTGGATGCAGGCTCAGTGGAATAAGGAAAGTGTGACACACTTCTCGGCAAGTAGCCTTCAGATTTGATGTCCATGGGTTGTCTAATGGCACTTTTTGAAGTCTGGGCTTGTCTAAAATAAGTATATCTCCTATATTGGTTATTGCTAAGGAATCGGTTTCTATACCAGCCCAAAGCTGGGGGGGGGAGGTCCACTTTGTCCATCAAGGGGATCAAGGCTTGTAGTTGCACTGCCCAAAAGTATTTCCGAAAATCTGGTAGCCCCAGCCCCCCTTGTTCTTAGGTGCAAGGAAGACCTTCCATCTAACCCTAACAGACTTACCTCTCCAGATAAATCTAGTTAATGTGGATTTTAAGGATTTCTAAAACTCCTTGAGGGGGTCTTAGTGGCAGGGACGTGAACAAGAAGAGAAATTGGGGCAATACATTCATTCTCAGGCATTCGACTCTACCAGAGAGGGAGAGGGGTGACTGTCTCCATCTGTTGCAGTCTGCTTGAACTTCCTGGAGTAACTTATAATGATTGATACGGTACAATTTTCCTAAATCCCTCAGGATCCAGATTCCTAAGTATCTAAATCCTGATTTGGCCCATCTCAGGAGTCCCGTATCTGGGAGGGGGGCCCCGTGGTGCACACCCACTGGGATCATCTCAGTTTTGAACATGTTAACTTTGTAACCTGAGATTGTGCCAAACTGTCTCAGAAGGTCAAATATTTTAGGGAGGGCCAGAAGGGGGTCTGTCACATATAAAACAGTGTTGTCCACATATAGCAAGTCTTTCAACTCGGCTTCCCCTACTTTAATTCCCTGAAACACTTGAGACTGCCTTAATAAAGCCACCAGAGGCTCCATGCTGAGGGCGAACAATAGGGAAAGACAGCGGGTAGCCCTGCCTGGTGCCTCTCCTGATTTCAAACTTCTCGGTGATCCTATCTACTTTATTTAGGGTCTTTGGGTTTTTATAAAGATATTTGATCCAGCTATGGAATTTATCCCCCAAACCAAATTTCAACAAACTGTTATCTAGATAAGCCCAGTCCAGGCGGTTGAAAACCTTTTCAGCATCTAACAAGACTACTACTTGTACAGTTTTGCCTAATGGGAATCTAGGAGAGGAGAGGGTGTTGAGAAGGAGGTGGATGTTATCCTGAATGTGTCTACCCAGAATGAAGCCCATCTGATCAGGGTGTACTAGAGATGTAATGATATTCTGGAGGCGGGTGTCAACAATCTTTGCAAAGATTTTTGCATCCTGATTCAACAGGGAGATTGGTCTGAAACAGGAACATGGCAAAGGATCCTTTCCTGATTTTGGTAGTACTGTCAGCAGGGCCCCACCCCAGGTGTCTGTGACTACTCCATTCTCATGAGCCACATTGCAAACTTTTGTGAGCGGAAGGACAAGCTTTCCAGCAAAACATTTATAAAATTCTGCCGTGACGCCATCTAGGCTCAGGGTTTTGCCTGTTTTAAGTGATTTAATCACCGTCTTAACCTCAGATTCTGAAATAATTAACTCTAGCCCTGTATTCTGTTCTTTAGTTAGTTTCAGTAGGGTTACCCAATCCAGAAAATCCTGGGTTTTCTGGGCATGGTCTGGTTCTCCCTCCTCAGTGTATAATTGTTTATAGTATAAGAGAAATTCATCGGAAATTTCAGACGGTTGAGAAACTGGGGGTCTAGTAGGGTCTGATGGGTGGATCAGGGGGATGTATCTGTCTGCCTCCTGCTTGCGGAGATGCTGGGACAACAATCTACCCACTCGCTCCCCCCACTCATAGTATCTTTGCGTAGTGTATCTCAGTGAGTTCTCTGTGTGCCTCAGCATTACAGTGTTGTACTCGGCTCTGGCTTTTTCAAGCTGTACAAGAAGTGTGGGCCACCTGGTACTTTTATGTTCTGATTCTGGGGCAGTGATCCTTTCTTTAGCTGCCCTCAGGTGGGCCCTGTGTTGCTTATTTTTATAGGAAGCATGTGGGATTGTATGACCCCAGACCACTGCCTTAAGGCCGTCCCAAACAAACTTTAGGGCTGAATCTTCTTCCTTATTTTCCCTTAAGTAATGTTTTATTGTTTCTCTGGTAGAATCCACTTAGCCCTTATCATGCCCTGGGTTGAACCTCCAATGACCACATCTCCCTGGAGCTCCCCATCTAAGACAGGCCGAAATCATAGCATGATCTGAGAAGGTTACCGGGTGGATCTGGATATCATGGAAAGTATAAGCCAGCCCCTTCTGAGTATAAAACCTATCTAGTCTAGAGTAAGAGCCGATCGATGCCGAGTAGAATGTGAAATCCTTCCGACAGGGGTTTTGTAACCTCCAAGGGTCGACCAGCCCAGACTCTGCACACAGGGTTCTCAGGAGTCGGGAGCAGGCCCTCTGGCCCTTAACATTTGGGGGGAGTTATCTAATTTCAAATCCTCCACACAATTCCAATCTCCAGCACAGATAATCTGTCCCTCCGGGAGACCAGTTATTGTGCAGAAGAGAGATCTGAAGATTTCTCCAGTGGGGGTGGGAGGGGGGTAGGTGTGTAGATCGACATGATGTGAATGGATTGCCCACTAAATATTCTCAAGAGTATCATCAATCTCCCAGGTCCCCCAGTAACCACATTTCGAACCTGGAAAGGTAAACCTCTGTGTACTAAAACTGCTACCCCAGCCTTTTTGGTTTGTGGATGGGTATCGGCATAGACTGAGCCAACCCAAGACCTACGCAGCTTCAGATGTTCAGAGGTCAAAAGCCTTGTTTCCTGTAGACAGGCAATGTCACACCCCTCCTTCCTTAATTCATTTAAAATCTGCATACATTTAACCACATTATTTATGCCCTTTACATTAATTGAACAAACTTTAAGATTAGCCATTTTTATATATCATTTGGAGAAAGACTGGACTGACTCTGGAGTTCTGATACCTTGATTCCTTAAACCACGCCTCCACCCTGAAAGTGAAGAGTGAAAGTTGGGGATAATAATAAAAAAGAGAAAGAGGAAAACAAATCAAAATTACCACACACCAAAAAGTAGACATCACATTACGAAACATCATAGACGAATTGTTAGGAATTAACCAGCCCCTAGAATAAGAACCCAACTTAGGGTCTAGATACACACAAAAACTACTGAAGTGGTGCCAACTGCAGTGACCACTAGGCCAAAGTGGAGGGTAGGCTAAGCCTTCCCTTCAGAGAGCAAAGCGGGGAGTAAAATCCCCTGAGGGAGTAGCCACCTATTTGTGGCACAGCTATGGACAGTCCCGCCTACACCAGATTCTTGCAACCAGCTCCCTCCATGTATGTTATGATCCGGGTGACCTAAGCCTGAAAAGCGGCTACCCCGGGTGAGCAAGCAAAACTGACATGGACCGCGTGTCTCCCCAGTTAGGTAGCTCTACGGCCCTTTTTGATAACAGAACCCTCCGAGAGATTCAGCACTTTAAGATTGCCACTATACCCCTTGGTTAAGCTTACCAGTAACTAGTAACAAGTATGAATTTGTCACATTTAAATTCTGTTTTAACAGATAATAGAACAATTCAAACTATGCTTTTTTTAGAGTCCCTTTGTATAACTTCTTAGTGTTAAACACTTTTAAAGCATCAGGGGGGCCCTTCCATGAGTCCAGAACAGCTTTGAAGAAAGTGTGAGAATGGATGTCCCCCTTGTCTCCCGTTGCTCTATGACTCTCATCTGGAATCTCTCAACTAGTACACCTGAAACCAAAAAGATTCTATCACCCTGCACCTCGGGTTAAAAGTAATAGAAAAATGTCCAGGCTCTCAATTCCCGGGGGTCCCTATATATTTAGAACCCTTGCGATCTTACACACCAAGTGTCAAAGTAGTTGTCCTGGGGAATATGGAAAAGAAAAAGTAAAAATACAGTACTTGTGAGGGTTCGAATCTTGCAGGGTCCATCAAGGTCTCTCATCACCCCGAGCTTGCAATATTTAGAAAAAATCTTGACACTTGGTGAAATCTTGTGGTGCAGCTTGTAAAGAAGTGTGGGGGAGCAGGTTTAGTTGTGGAACTGCAGAGGTCCCGTTCAGCAGGAAGTTGGACCCAGAAACAAACCCTTAGGTGGAAAAGTTCCCCTTCTAAATCAAGTCTTCAGCAGCAATTATACCAAGTTGACTTCGAAGTACGGATGTTTAAGTGTGTATGACACATTCCTTAGGGTTCAAGAAAGTCCCGCCAAGGTCCAGCCTAGAAAAGCGGTCTGGTCACCTAGCGGATGTCAAAACAAGGTTTTCCATTGTGGTGAAATTCTATTCAGGTTTGTTTATGGGAATAATGTAGCAGGCCATGTCAGAATGAAGGGGTAATAATGAGTCTGCTCTCGACCTGCCCTAGCAGCACCCTTCCAGGGCCACGGACCACAGGAGCACTTCAATTTCCTGCTCAGCCTTATCTTCCTTCATATCTGGGAGGGCAATCCCTGTTGTTTCCAGGAAGGGAACAGCTGTGAGTAGGTTTTCAAACAATTTTATGCCATCTTTGTCTTCTATCCACAGCCTGGCGGGGTATCTTTGTTGTGCTTTTATACCATGTTCCCTGAGTTGTTTAACTACATACAGTACTTTTTTCCTTTTTGCCAACATAATTGGGGGATAATCTTGGTCAGTGTACACTCTTGGCCTGTCTAGGTTTAAATCCCTTTTTTTCAATCCATTGTTAAGATTTGGTCTTTTACCGGAAACTCAGGAAACTTGATTAAGACAGATCTGGGGGAGGGGCTCCAGGTTTTGGCTTAGGTGCTACCACTCTATGTGCCCTCTCGATGTCCAGAGCGAAGTCTTCCTCTAAATTAAGTTCTGTTCTTAGCCAGCAGTCCATGAATTGGACCATGTCATCCTGCTCGGCACCCTCTGGTATGCCAAAGACCCGAATATTATTTCTTCTGGCCCTGTCCTCGGCATCTTCAGCCCATAAGGTGAGAGCGTGCTCCCTGTTATGCAGAAAGGTAAGAGATCTGCTGTAGGCCATGTGTTCATTCTAGACAGTTTCCATTTGAGTTTCGATGGAGGTAGTTCTTGCCTCTAACTTTTTAAAATCCTTTTGTATATCGGAAACCTTTTCATCGATTCTCTGAAGAAATCTAAGGATTTTGTGGCTGTCAGTTCTGGACACTGTAGAACCAGTGTCAGAACCAGATTCCTCATTGGCCGAGCCCTTGAGAAGTGAGGCTCGGGAAGGAGCCCGCCTCAGACCTGTAGGCCGCTGCGATTGACTGCTCGAGATACCGCTTTGTGAACCCGCCGACGCAGATTTTTTAGAGCGCCCCATTAGTGGAGGATTCAAGCAGGCAATATCAGATGATATGTGTGACAAGTTTGGTATTTTGGAGGGTCGATTCTCATATATTGCTCTCCCGGGAATGGAGCTCAAGATTAAGCATCCGTTTGGGCCGCTGACAGTACCGGAAGTCTAGCTAATTAAACTTTGATGGGATGCTAATGACCTAGTAGTACCTTGTATGGGGAAATGGATAATTTATATGGGGACTTTCAAATATAGCAACTAAGAACTAAAGCAACTTAGTACAAAGCACAGCGAGGTTCAGGATGCCCTGATTACTTCTGCATGTTGAAAGTCTTTGTGCTCACCATAGACACATAACCTCTCTCTGACCAGCAGGTGGTTTGGGCTTTGTGCTGAATGCATCTTGAAGGCCTTTCCTTAGGACTGTACTCTAGGGGGCTATATCTGAACAAATTATGGGCACTCACACAGGGGTATAGGCAAACATACTCACTGTATACATTTGTGTACATGTTTGTTTAGTACCTGTCTGAAACCGTATTTTTTTTTCTTACCTTTATTCTAATCTGGAGTATTTGGGTCAGTATAGACACTGAGTAATGTCTTTCTCTGTTTAAACTTCTATTGCTTACAACATAGATATATGTACAACCTGTTTAGAGATTAGATGAGTAATCTGACAAAAATCTGATTTGTTTTGTAATGGGGTGCATCAGTTAGAGAAGATGTGTACATTTTTTAAATGGGGGGAGGCAGCAGTTATATGGAGTGTGTACAAAATGGAAATTTCTGGTTGCAATCCTCCACTCACATTGTGCTCAGAGCTCATTTGAATATAATAAAGTTAGGGCCTTGCATTAAGAATTGGGAGTTTGCAGAGAGCAAACCTCCACTTTCAAACATGGGTCCCAGTGTTCAGTGTGCCCTACTGTCCCAAGACATGTAACAAACCAGGAAGGACTCATGTTTGTGGGCTGTATAAAATTTAGAGGTGCAACACTGAGCTCAGTAACTTGCAGAAGAGGCACTGTATACTTGGTGCTCTCGGGGAAGGGGTTGTTTGAGCTACTGGGTGGTTGGAGTATGACTGCAGATTGTGATCATGGGTGCTGTTAGGGAAGGGGTTGTGGGTGTTGGTGCCGTTAATTCAGTATGCTGGCATGGGGGGTATCCAATGTACTATTACGGGGTTCTAGAGTGCTAGTGCTGGGGTGTTCAATGTGCTGGCACCAGGGTTTCCAGTGTGCTGGCACTGGGGTGTTCCTTTTCTTTGTGCTGGTACTGGCAGGTTCTGAGAGCTGGTACAGGGGTTCCGGGTGCTGGCACTGATGGGGGGGCCAGTATGCTGGCACCAGGGTCTGTCGTGCTGGCGTTGGGGGACCTCTATCCAAACTCTCCTTCATACCCTGAGAAATGCCTTCTGCCTAGGCTGTTTTTCTTCTTCTGAACCACAGCTAGTTGCTTCCTGACTCTGTTACTACAGGATATTCAGGCTAAATAGCAAGATCAGTTTTCATTGATTGGTTCACTAAAGCTTGATGTCCTAGCATGTTTCACAGTTTTTATTCTGGTTCATATAATCATACATCCTGCATTCTTTTACTGGAAAATACAAGGTTATCAGAACTAGGAAATATAGCAGGACTCCACCTATGGTGAACCGATTTTAGTGTCTCTGTAGGTATACCAGGCACATTCTATGTTAAATAATTTATCAGTGTTGATACTTTGTGTTACCTTCTTTCTTCTGTCAGTCTCACTACTTCTTTCACTGACCCATCTTTCAGATAATGCGTATAGCTATAAAGTGTCCTGTGAATTTCCCATCTGAGATTCCATCTCTGCCTCTTACAAGGCCACTGATTCTAGATTATCATGAGAATTTGTTGCTTTTCATCCCTTGCATTTAGTTAGTGGGTATCAGATATTTCTAGTGCTTTCATTTCTCTAGCAATTCTGATTTGGGATCAAATTGGTTGTTTCTGGTCTGGACTGAATGTCTTCTGTGTATTTGGCTCTGGCTGAGATCTAATGCTTCTGCTGTTGCAAGATGTGTTTTGTAATACAAGTCTTGAGTTATTCACTGGAGAATTTGTCTTTTGGACAGTGCTGTGTCATTCACTTGCACAATAGAACTGTTCCTCATTATCATATCCCTTAATTGTACCATAATAAAAGGTTAGTCCCCCTGGGGTGCTATTGTGTCTGAGGGAAGGTGATAGCCCTGTTGACAAGGATTTTTGCACGGGTGTTTCTTTTTCATAAGGGCGGGGGGGGGGAGTCCATGGCCCCTGAAGGCCTGGGGTACTAGATGCTGTTTGGTGCATTTTGTGACTAATTAACTCATTTCTGACCTCTCCTCCACCCCTTGCTCTAAGGAAAATATTATGTAGCTGATTGTACAGAAGATCCAACATGTGCTACAGGTTATTGAATCTCCCACTGCAGCAGCCCTCCTCTGAAATCAGCTGCAGAGGGTTCTGGGATTTACTGACTACAGCAAATGTCAGCTTCACAAAGGCATTAAATCTGCATGATGCATTCTGTACTGCAGTAAACAGCAAGCAAAAAATGCTTTTGCACAGAAATTGCAAACTGTGACCAGCTCTACAATTGAGTACGGGGTTCTTAGTACTGACTGTTCCCCTTTTGAGCAACTTGTGCTCATCACACCTCATCCAAAGTTCCCTAATGCAGCAGTTAGAGTAACCCCCACCCCACCTCGGGAATAGTGGGGGATTCCAAAATGATTGGCACCAAGCTACCCAAATGCTCCACCCTGTGGGGGCAAACATTGATCTGAATCCCCTATAAAACACACCATCTAAAATGCCCCACAGGCAAAACACTAGAGGGGTAGGGGTATGAAACAGCATGAAATTTGCACTCCATGAGGCAGAGAAGGTGCTGAAATTCCCAGGTAATTCCCAACATTTGCCCCACTTGTCAGAGGTGGGCAGGGAAGGGGAATAGTTTGATTGTTGCATAACAAGTGAGTAAATGTATACTTGTTTCTCTGGCCTTTTGTTGATAATTTATTAAATTATTTACAACACTGCAGTGGGTTTTGGTTATTGCATCATCTAAAGAAAATGTATGCATCTGCACACACAGAGAACAAACCTTTGCAAAAAATTTCTACACTCAAAACTACTGGCACATTGGTAGCTTTAAAAACTCACAGTTATAATTTAGTTCCATTAGCCCACATGACCGTCGGGAACCTCAGCATGCAGATCCTTTCTCTATTACAGTCTTAGTTCTACCATGACTCTGAGGGCCTCAGATGCTCCATGTATCCCTCTCAACTCCCCTGATTATATAAAAACGTAGAGACATAGAATTTGACGGCAGCTAAAGACCACTTGGCCCACCTAGTCTGCTCATTTTCCCTACCTGTTTCATATACCGCATTTCCTAAATGATCTGTAGCTTACCCTCTCTTTCATATCACTAGAGTTCCCTTATGTCTGCCCCATGCGTCTTTGAATTCTCCTACTGTTTTTGCTCCAACAACCTCTGCTGGGAGGCTGTTCCATGGATCCATCACCCTTTCCATGAAAAAAATACTTTCTCACGTTACCCATAATTCTACCCCTCTATTTGGATGTCATGGCCCCTTGTTCTTGAACATCTTTTTTTAAAAGATGATACCCTCTTGTATCATATTTATACCCTTGAGGTATTTGAAAATCTCTGTCATATCCCCCCCTCCAGGGAATACATATTGAGATCCTCCAGTCTCCCCTCATATGACTTTTGGTGCAGCCCCTGAGCCATTTTTGCCACTCTTACAAGAAACATCCCTCATGTTACTCCTCAGAATTGCTGTGTCCCTCATCTATCCCTGAATGAAAAGATGCTGCCCACAGAAAATGTTCTGTAAATTCAGATTTTAAAGCAGAAAGTAATAATATTTTAAGATGCTAAATCAAAAGTAAACACTGTACAAATAAACACAATGGTTTCCACAGTGTTCTGAGTTTGTATCTCGCTGTTTGAGGATGTGTCCCTCATTATGAGTGTCACTGACCCTCAATGCCCCTCTTTTTGAGAATCTTGTCCCTCATTTCAGTTCTCAAAAGGTGAGAGGTATAGCTCCATGAGATGTCTTGTAGTCCATGAGTGGCAGGTCAACTGAACTCGCACCACTGCCCATGTCTGTTTGAGAATGGCTTGCCCCATCACCCTGTAGCTTTATTAATTAAGGACTAGCCACAAAGATGCATGCAGGTGACCGGAGGCACTCTGAGGGAAATGACTTCTGTTTCACATTCGGCGGGATATGGCCAGGAGGTAATGGAGTCCGTCTCATGTCTTTTTTTTACAAATAAATGACAAGCTTATGGTGTGATGGTCCCCAGTTGAAATGGTTGCTAATAAACTGACATTCATGTTGGCTAATTGAATTATCCTTTAAAAATAATGCTCCTTCAACTACCATTCAATAATGCCATGATCTGATGCACATCTTGTTATCTTTAGTGCTTAACAACTGCTCAATGTTTCTCGTTACCTAGACATTATATAGTTTTCAGAAAAAATTTATAATCTTACTTTAATATATCACATATTCACCTATACTAGTGCCACCATTGCAAACAAACACACTGGTATATCCATTACTTTACTCCATAACCACAGTAAATGTTTGGGCACTTAGAACACACCTCCATAAATTCTTAGCCAATTCCTAACATCCAGCATTCTGTCCTTATCTCTAATAAGTTTTAATCTAAATGCATGATACATTTGACTGTTTATTATAATGTTGCATGCAGCTATAATCAGTTTTGTGTGTTCAGCATCTTAATTGTCATTTACATTGTTATGTTACTGCACCTCTGATGTTCAACACCTCATATTTCAAAATATAAAGTTAAACATGGTGATAGAACCTCAGTATGGCTCTTTTTAATCCATAAATAGTTCAGTTAGATTCTGCTGAAAAAATTGCGTGCGTTCACTCATAATATTCCATTTCTATTGTTAATTTATCCGTGGTCCCCAGCTGTTAATTCCTTTAAATCCATTTTCCTGTTACTTTTATGTACAGAAACTGTCATGAACAAACTCTAGCAAGAGTCAATATGGCTGCAAAATAATGGTATTGCAGGCAGTGAGAAATGTGTAAACTAGCAATTTTTGCACTAACAACTAATTGCACTTTCTAATTGTTGTGATACACACGCACACTGTCTAATACATACTGTATACACATATATGCATATATATTCTAGTGTAACATAGCTGTGCACTGTCTACACATTTTTACAGATTAAAAAAAAGACATTGAGAGACCATTTTCTTCTTTTCAGACTCTGAGGGACATTGGAGGGTAGGGGGTTGCCACTATACACCTAATTTATATGAGCAATGGCATGCATAAGGCTGAAACTGATCTAGATAGTGAGGGAATGTAGACTAGCAATTTTTACACTAACCACTGAGCCACCTAACTGCACTTTCTAATTGTTATGATATACACACACTGACTAATACGTACACACATATATGCATATATATTCCAGTATAACATAGCAGTGCACTGTCTACACACACACGCACAATCTAACACACATACACTGCCTTATATGGCATTTATTTACTTATACATCTAACCACAACTTTTACTGTATTTAGAATAAGAACTTTGTTTTGCACTAACTCATTGTACTAATCTACAGCATGACTGGGTAACTAAGGTAGTGGACCAGGGAGGTGCATTGGATGTAGCCTATCTGGACTTCAGAAAGGCCTTCAACACTGCCCATATAGAAAGCTGATTAACAAACTGCTCAGCCTAAGAGTGGATCATAAAATAGTTCTGTGGGTGGAGAACTGGCTGAATGGCAGAAGTGAGAGGGTTCTGATAAACAGGGAGTACTCTGGAGAGGGAGAGGTGATGGATAGGGTGCCACACGGTTTGGTATTGGGGCCGGTCCTCTTCAGTGTCTTTATTGGGGACATTGCAGAGAAACTGGAGGGGAAGAGATGATACAAAAGTATGCAATAGGGTGGACACTCCAGGGGCTGTTGAAAAAATTAGGGAAGACCTTAAAAAACTGAAGAAATGGTCTGAAGAATGGCAGCTGGGATTTGATGCAGAAAAAGTGCAGTATAATTCACATAGGGCACAAGAACCCAGGGACAAAGTACGAACCAGGCGGGGAGGTACTGACAGTCACGAAGCAGGAAAGGGACCTGGGAGTCATCATCTTGGAAGACCTAAGAGAAACTAGGCAGTACAATAAGGTGGCTGGAAAGGCTAACCAGATACTTGGATGCATAGGGAGGTGTATCATGAGTAGAAAGTGTGAGGTCATCTTGCTCCTGTATAAGACACTTGTGAGACCGCACCTGGAATACTGCGTCAAGTTCCAGAGGCCCCATCTGAGAAAAAACATAGACAGGGTGGAGGCAGTGTAGTGGAGGGCAACTAAACTGATTCAGGGACTGTGGGATAAAACCTATGAGGAAAAAACTAAAGGAGTTAAATATGTATTCCTTAGAGAAAGGGGGGGGGGCAAGACTGAGACATACAAATGAATCACCAGTATAAAGACAGTATGGGAAGAAAGCATCTTCCAAGGTAAGAGATGTTCTATGTCAAGAGGGCACAGAATGAAGGTCGAGGGGGAAGGCTCAGGGGAGATGTAAGAAAATATTTTTTCATGGAAAGAGTGGTGGACGCCTTAAATCACCTCCTACCAGAGGGGGTGGATGGGGCTAAAATGATCACAGACTTTAAGAAGGAGTGGGATAGACACAAGAGTATCCTGGAGGCAACTAGAACAAAGTGCCATATACACATACACACCAACACACATGCACTGCTTCAGCTGTGTTTTGTTATTAGTTTAGGAGGGAGATCTACAAGAGTTTGTGTGTGTGTATGTGTGCGCACCACTCTGTTAACCCTTTCCTAGTACATTAACCTTTTCCTAGTCAGCTTGCAAATGGCTGTAATGCTATATGTTAGCAGTGCACAGTTCAGAACATGAAGCAGTGCATGTGCATGTGTGTGTATATGGCAATTTGTTCTAGTTGCTTCCAGAATACCCTTGTGTATATCCCACTCCTTCTTAAAATTCTGTGACCATTTTAGCAGGGAGACACCAAAACCAGACTGCTCTAGTGGAGTAATTCTAAGAAAACTCCAATTTTATGAAGTCCATTAGGAATATGAAGAGCTCCATTTCTCAACTGTGATACCAACATGTCTGTAGGGCTCTCCCACTACAGCCGAAAAAATGGCTGCTATATAGAAGCAATGCATTCTGCTAGCTCTGCAACCCACATTCTCAGTGGAGCTGTAAAGTTTATTATGAAGAACAGTTCAAAGTCCTTCAAGCCTTAAAAATCAAAAAGAGAAAACTTCTACCTCCCCTTCTTCTGTATCTGGGACTCCTCAGAGAAAATAGGGGCCTTTAGATAAATATTTATTCTTCTTCCTGCACAGACAGGCTTGGGAAACACCATGAAGGCTGGGATCCCAGGCTTAGTGAGTGGTCCAGTGGCAAAGCCCGTGAGCATGTAATTACCCCCTGGGACTGGCTTAATAGCTACATCACTTCCAGTTTTTGGACCAAAGAAACCACCAGCAATGCAGGACTTTCTCACAAATGTTGGATGCACTGGCCTTAAAGCAGCCTTGGTTTTCCCGCTCTGCACCTTGTCATGGCTGCCAGACATGGTCTGCTTTATCTCTTTCAGTGCCAACATCAGACTCTGTAGTGCATTCATTCGGGCCATGGCTACATGGACTCACACTATAGGGGCCAGTCGGTATGATTCATCTGGAAATCAGCCAATGATGTCCACACATGTAACACTGATCAGCCAATCATGACTGGGGGAGTGCATTGGAAAGACGGGAGAAGGTACTGGGCAACCTTGCACACACCACATAGACTGCTGGCAGCCAGGGATTTAAAGGGACAGTATAAAACAAACACACACACACCCACACTGGTGGCCCTCTTCAAACAGCATTCCAGTTTCAACAGATAATTTCTGTATAACACCTTCAGTGAATAGTTCCCTTTCTGAGGCCTGACAATATACACATGCAGGTCACTTAACTATTTCTCAACAGCATACGGATCTGCCTTACAGCAGTCAGCAAACTTTGTTTTTTTCTTGAAAGTTTAAATTCATAATCAGTAAGCAATCTCCTGGTGACAGCTCTTGAGCATGAATCCTATGATCATATCTCTTGTCAGCTTAAGCATAATTCTGAGCATCAGAACAAAATCAGACACACTCAGTGGGCCGTATTCACGATCGAGTGGGAAATATGTGCTGGAGGCGTGTATCCTGCCTGAGTAGTTCTGCACCCACGGAAAGGTGCGCACATGCCAGTATTCATTACCGATGGCCACCTGTCCACAGCTCCTCCCCCACAGCATGCAGGACTCCACTGGGTGGCCAGGGGCAGAGTTGCAGACCCAGGTGAGTATCCAATGGGATGCCTGTCCTGGGTCCCACAGTGGATCCCTTATGTAGGTGGCATTGGTCTGGGTGCGTGAATGCCTACCACAGGCACCCAGACCCGTGCGGCATGTGCCTGTCATCCGGTGTACCCTATGGCCCAGCCCTTGCTACACAGTGCCCAACACACTGCAGGACCCCCAGCAGGAGGACCCTGCCCTGTCCCACAATCAGCCCTGCCACCACACATCCATACCTGCCCTGATGTGGCCACACACCCTAAGTCCCCAGTGTCCCATCCCAATGGAGTACCCCCGTGTGACTGCCCTGCCAAGGACATACCTGAAGGCACACCCACAATACCAGTTCCCCCGTGCCCCCAGCAGTAGCAGTGTCACCACCCTGGCACCAACTGCCCATCCCCATCCACTGTACCCACCAGATTGGCTGCCCCAGCTCTCACCTGCTGCCTGCTGGGATGGAGCAGCATGAAGGGTCTTCACCTGGTCCTGCTGTGACCATCAAGGTATGTTCATTGGGGCATGCAGTGGGTTATGGCAGGGTCCCCACTGCCATAACCTGCACCCTTCTCCGCACCCACATGAACTGCACTACGCACGATAGTGAATGGCGCATAATGCTGTCATGCCCCCTGCCCAACCTGGTTCATTCCTCTCCTTGTGCAGCCAGGTGAACAGGCGCATAACTGTTGCGTAGCCCTTTAGTGACTGCTGCACAGACATGTGTAAAGATGCTAGTGCACCCAGTTTGTGTGGCACGTTGGCATCGTGCATAGGGTCTGATAAGCAAGTCACCTACTCCAAGAAATACAAAATCACACATGCCCCCACAATGCAAAGCATCATGGGCTGCATATGCAAATCACCACAGAATAGTATGCTGGTTTAACTTTAAGCAGAAATGCATGGTGCCGAAAGACCTCTCACACAGTTTGCAAAGGGTGCCAACAGAAGACAAGGCAAGTTGGCAAATGTGAATATTTATTCCACTCAATATCAAGACTGCACTACAGTTATAATAGCAGCAGGTGAAAAACACACATGCAATGGATACACAAATATCAGGCAGCCCAGTGCTTTTAGAACCATATGAATGTTTTGTTTATTATATTCCTTACTGTCTTACTATTTTTGTTTTGCTGAGATTTCACAAGGCTTTTATATCTTGCTCTAGTCCAGGAAAAGTTTTGGCCCTCCTTACAATCAGCTTTGTTTTAATTTCATTTCCCCTTAGTTCTTTCTCGTGTATAGCAATTTTTGTTTGAGAGATCGATCAAATTCACTGAATTCTGGCAGATCTTTATACTTGGCCAGTTCACCCTGAACGTCTTCAATTTCTTTTAAGATCTTAATATTATTTACAGTGTTCTCGCTTATTAGAATTTTAATCAGTTCAGCAGAGCATTTTAAAGTAAATAAAGTTTTACTTGCTTTGCCATTTGAAGTCAAAGGCTGTTTATTAATTTTATTTTGCCTTTGTTTGTTTTGCCCCCATGCATTTCTCAGAGCTGATACTTTCTAATAATGTATTGTTTTTTTGTTTTTTTTTGTATGTGTGACAAATTACTCTTTGAGTCGTACTAACTTCTAAGGTAGTTTGGTCTGATTCATTTCTCCACTGCCACCACCTGGTTATACCAGGAAAATACCTCTGCCCTGCTCAGGCACTTGGAAGATCACACCATAATATTTGATAGAGTGCACTTTGGATTGTGGACTTTAAACAGAATTCTCACTTTGCCAGCAGAAATATTACATTTACCTTTGTAATAAGGATGCTCATCCACCAGTTGTATAAAAATAGATTATTTAGTACTAAATGCTGCAGATATTACAAACAGGATATGTACAGCAAACAAAAAGATTTACACATTTACAGGAAAGGAAAACAATACAGTTTGAACAGATAGATTACTGATAGAATCCACTCACTGTCTAGTCTCACACCAGGATTTGTATTTTCCTGCCGGCTAAGCTAGCTAAGAAAGCAGGGCTCTCCCTCCTGTTGGGACACTCACTGAGAGAGATACCAGGTCCTCTTCAGTGGTTATAGGAACAGAGAGAGTGAGTTCAATTCTTCTATATATGTGCTCAGGACATTAGGAGGCCCCCTAGAGTGACAGCCCTCTTCAGTATTCTCCACCCATATAAGTGCATGGTGTTTGTGTGTGTGATCACATCTGCAAGGCTTAATTGCCTCTTTCTCACCTTGTGACAACCTCACTCACAGCTTTATTACCCTGTTTATATCCTAGTTGCTCAGGATGCCTCTGTGAGAAAAGGCACACTCACACCTGGCAGCTGTTTTTCCCTTGAGTTTTTCCAGGATAGCTGTTGGGGCATGTGACTTACCTTTCATTTTGTTTGCCCTATGCCATTTCAAACAGAAAGACTTATATGAAAACAAGTAGCAACAAAATTACAGTAACCAAAAAGGAGATTATATCAACATAGTCACATTCCCGTCACAGTATGGCACTGGTACATAACATTTTGGGTAATATTTCAAATAGTTGGTTTATATTGCGGATCATCTTTAAATGTGTAGCAGAACTTAGAGATCCCTTGAAAAAGCACCTGAAGGGGTACAAAACGATCATTGGGCAGTCTGTAACAGACCCTTGGGGGAGAAATTGTACTTGTGTCTTATCTGTTTTTAATAATAAAAGTTGTTACTTAAAAAAAAAGCCACAATATCTTGTTATATGGTTTCTCTGGTTAAGCATTGAGTGGGGTCTTTGTTTTGAGTCTCAATATATAAAACAGTTGGTTTATATTGTGGATCATCTTTAAATCTGTAGCAGAACTTAGCAGTTCCAAAGAGTTCGGATAATTTATGTGCTTGATTTGTGGACTACTACACAGATGCATACCAGTTTTTGTTACATCAGTAGTAGTACATGCTTTGCACCAATTCAAAGTTCTTACAAATTTATTGATTTAGGTCCCAGTCTACAACTCAGGCTGGAATATGTGTGACTTGCACATATCTTGGACGTGGAGCTCCTCTCCCTATACCCTGTCCTCACTTGACAGCATCCACAGCCTTTGCCCACTGCTCTTTACGATTGCAGAGCTTCAATAGAGGCAGGATGTGGCATGGGAGGTGAAACTGTTCACTAAACCAGGCACCCAATTAATTGGATTCCTGGGTCTGCACTTCAGTGGCTCACCCACTCCAAATGTAATAGGGGAACATAGGATATTTATTTATTTTTATTTAGCTTTTGTTGACGGGGTGGGTTTTTTAGACAGCAGAACGTCTTATTTTCAGGCACGACCCAGGAGGTTACATGCAATAGGGTACAGCAGTCCTCCAAGCCATAACCATGTAGGGCACACTATTTAAAAATGTGGACTGTGCCAGAATGACCCTCAGAGCTCTTTACCAGTTCAGAAGGCTTGGAGCAGGTAGAGGGGAGGCCGGTAGAGCCCCTGGAGATGCCCTGAGGCCTGTCAGAGAAGCTATGCAATGTGATTGTGAAGGCAGCCGCTTCAGTCTTATGGCCATTTTGAGCTTAAATCCCATGGTATTACAGTAATAACATGGCAGTTGTGACCCAAGAGGAGGTGGAGAATTGGACAGGCAGCATTAGTATTAAGAGGGATTTAGTAAGCCAGTCATTTTGCTTCCAGATTGCAAAGGAGAATTCTAACAGGCCCCCAGATGATACCTCGAGAAGAAGACAGTATGCACAGTGTGCCCATTTTTGTCCTTCATGAGTTGAATTATAGTCAGTATTTTTACTGTCTTTGGGTGTATGCAGCATTTTATTTTGTTTCGCCTTGCCCCATGTAGCCTGCATTCCTTCTGCTAGCTCTCCATACCACAGAGATCATGTCCTGCATCGGGTATTAGCACGCTCCCTGTCCCATGCTCCTGTCCCTGCCAGAGCTTGACCTAGTCACATGCATAGGTGTGCCAGCAGCATAGGATCAGGTTGGTGGGATGCCATGTATCCAGGACTGTGGGTGCATTGAGGTCAGCATATGTGCAGAGAGGGACCACAGAGTACCACCAGCCTACACTAGCACACATCCACTGGTACTGAAGGCTATTGAGGATCAGGCCCTAGGTATCTGCTGTATCACTTTAAATGAGCCACTGTTTACAGTAAGCTGCTCCAAAATAGCTAAGCCCTGCCCTTGATGACGAGCATGACACTAAATGCACTGGGGGCACCTGGTGTGTGTGTGTATGCTCTTCACATGTGTGTTTCACCTGCTGGTATTATTTATGTTTTGTGCCTTCGCTCAGGAACAGCCCTTCTTAATCTGGTGACATCTGAGTCACATCCTGCCTTGTTTGCTACTTACCTCACCACCTGTTATTACAGATTTGCTTCTATGTGGTGGAATCTTTGGGAGCCTGGGGCATCACACTTACCCCCACAGCCAAGTTCTTGGGGTTGGCAAGGTCTCTTAGCCAGCTTTGTGGGGCCTGAGAACAACTACATCATGCTGCTGTGCTATGGGATTTACCTGATTTTCTCCCCCCACCCTCAGATCCCCGAGAGGGACTGCTCAGTGGTGTACATGCACTATTGCTAAATGCTTCCAACTCTCCTTTTTCTGTCCATCAAAGATGACACTTCCTTGCTATTTTCTAATTGGCCAACAAACTATCAATTTCTTTTAAGACAATGTTCTGAAATGAAATATTCCCAGGGTTTCCACTGATGCTGGGGCAAAACACGAAGGGCAATTTGAACAGAGTTTTTCTAGTTTGCATATCAATTACAGTTCCATATCAAAGCAGGTAGTGTTTGTTGATCAGAGCTTTTTTGCTGAATGTATGTTGTTTGGGCCTTTGTACGAACCTTTGATTTGTACCGCTAGATATCTCTTCTATCTTGTGAACAGCATTCTAAATAAAATCAAGATCTTTATCACATACAGTATGGTTGGTAATTGTTTAACCAAATCTACGTATTTTTCCACTGTTCTCAGCAAAATACCTTTTGAAACTGATTTTCTTAAAGCATCTAAATGTCAATTTTTAATTCGTGTCAGTTCCAGTTTAGAGTGAGGACAGATGTTAAGCCTTGTGGAAGAACTTTCATTTGTGTGTCAGCCAATGCTGTATTTGAAAAATTGATTACTTCTTTTTTGTTAAAATTCTCCACTCTCAAGCTTGGTATTTTTTTTTTTGTTCTTGTTCATTTTTTATTCTTTGATTACCATGTAAGGCCCACTAAGCACAATGCCTGTTTTCCAGGACAACCCAGGAGCACTGAAGAGGTTAAGTGACTTATTCAGGGTCACACAGTATGCAAGCTGAGGTTGTGAGAATTAAACCCAGGTCTTCAGGATGCACCAAGCTCATTTGCAGCTCATTCACTGCCAGCCCCCAGCCTCTTGTTCGACCCTCACATCACCTTCTTCATTTTCTTGTTATGTTGTATTTGTTGTAGTTTGGAACATTTTTTCATTGTATTTCTGACTTTGATATCTGTCCCCCCACCCCACCTCCCGTTATTGGTTCAGGAGGCCTTTCATCCAAAAAAGGTACATGTTTTGAGCTTGATCCTGATGCTCCACTGTTGGTTTTGTGTTAATATTACTGTCACATTGTGTTTTTGCTCATATGTACAGTATTTCGATTTTGTGATTTCAATCTAAATTGCCTTCTCCCCCTGCTGGCCGACTGACCTCTTCACTCTCAATTAAGCACTCCTCTTGTGCTGTAATCCTCATTGTCACTGTCAAGTTTGCCTTCTTTTGTATTTACTGTTTGCACTTGTATATTTTTGAGACTTTGATCCAAGGTGACAAAATCTTTGTGTTCCTTGTACTGTAATATTTCTGTTTGCAAGGCAGATATTTTTTTTTCAGCAGCCTGACTGTACTGATGTGTATCTTCCATGATTAGCACTTGATTAATCTTAAGAACCAGTCATTCAAAACATGCTCCTGTCCTCCTTATGGTAGAACATTTTCAGACCAGCTGCAGGTCTCTTATCAGTTTAGAGCCCCTTGGAGTCTAGTCCTCTGTTAAATAACTATCTAGCAATTATTTATCAAACCAAACATTGGTTTCTTGAAATCTGAGTCTTTCCAATTGCACAAACATCCTTTTGAAGGTTTCCCCAGCGTATCCGTGAATTGTTTGGGGTAGCCTTGGTGTGGCAAAGTGCAGTGCTGATTGCTTATAGCTTTCCATTTTTCCACCGATTCAAAACAAAGTGCTTTTACTGGTCCTGAGTGAAAGTCGCTATCTTCTAAGGCTGTGTTGTCAGAATCATTTATTTCTCTCAATGCCTCAGTTATTGAGGGGGACTCTACCTCCATGGGGCAGTGTAGATTTTGCTTAGCAAACTCACCAGCAGAAATGCTGCAAAGTTTTAAATCGCAGAAGTTATGAAAAGTTAAAAAACAACTGCCGTCTACACCTTTGCGAATCACTTGGTAAATTTAGACCATTTTCTTGCAGCTTTCCCTGCTTCAATTTGTAGGGCATTTTGTACTGCAATTCACCTGTGGACTTCATCTGGAACTTCACTTTAAGGCGAAGCTGGGTGACGTCTTCTCAGATCGAGGCTACCGGTAAACAACTGCCTGTAGGACACATAGAACAGCTCAATGAACAGAGTGTGCTTCACTTTTATATTGTTGGGAGTCTCTGTGAGATTGTGGAAGGGGACAGATCTGCTGTTGGTTGGGCATTTGAGATATATTGTTAAAGCAAATTTAGTAGGTTTTTTAAGCATCTTTTCATCTAGAAGTTTTATAGTTCTTATTTTCATTCTATTCTCTGCTTAAGTCTACAACTATCTGTATTTTTATCTTATTTATGTTATCAGAAGCTCTTGTTCTGTCAATTACTGGTTATTTAATCTGTATAATTTTTTTTTTCATTTTGTTGTCACTCTTCTCAATTTATTTTCTGTGTGTTCTCTGTGTTGTATAATTATACTTTTTTGTATTTTTTTTGTTTAAAAGCCAAATGAGTTAGTTGATGAGAGTGAGAGAACTGGGAGTTGCAGTGAGGAGTTGGAGGAGAGGTAGGTGCATTTCATCAATGGACAGGCCACCCCACCTGTCTGCAGAGAAACACCACAGGTGACACAAGGAGCACAGAGTATAGGAGGAAGGGCCAAAAACTAGCTTGTAGTTGGCAGCACTGACGTCTTCTTCTGGAAGAGGACCCCACACAGCAGCAGCAGCAGCAGGAAGCAGCAGTGTCTCCATTGGCCCCACTTTACTTGAAGACAGCTAGGAGATCAACCCCCTGTGACCCCTGTGGTACTACAGGCTAATCCTCATGAAGATGAGACCCAGGGATCATCCAGCTCTGGCTCCTCCCATAGTCAGCAGAATGAGT